>JADLZN010001832.1:0-642532 GCA_018155175.1 Sinocyclocheilus anophthalmus | reverse complement strand
TAGTGTCATGCTTCCCTTGCCCTCATGTATCTCTGCCTTGTGTATGTGTCATGTTTTGATTGGTTGTCCTAGTCATGTGTCTTTTTCCATTGGTTTGTTCTTGTCATGTGACTCTCATTGTCTGATATAAGTAGCTATCATGTTCCCATAGTCTTGGTCGTGTATTGTTGTTGTAACCCGCTGTCGGTGAGTCATGTCAGTTCAGTTCAGTTCAGTTCAGTTCAGTTTCGTTATTCAAGTCAAGTCATCAAGTCAAGTCAAGTCCAATCCAGTTTGAGTATGTGTTTGGGATCACCTTGTAAGAAACTGGGTACCACTTTACTTGAAGGGGTGTGCATAAGACTGACTTGACACCTTCATAATCATGACATGACGTGTCATGAATATGAAGGAGGTTTAATGCGTGTTTATGACAACTGTTATTAAGTGTAATTCGCTCAGTTATGTCATTTTTTAATGCAAATATGACATTATTTGACCTAACCCTAACATAACCCTACCCCTACCCCTAACAATAGCCCATAACAAAGACATCTCAAACAATTTCATCTTTGCATTAAAAATTACATAATTGAGCGAATGACACTTAATGACAGTTTTCATAAACATGCATAAAAAACCTTCAAATTCATGACATGTGTCATGTCATGATTATTTAGGTGTCATGTCATGATTATGAAGGTGTCATGTCAGTCCTTATGCAACCCCCCTTCAATAAACTGTAAATAAACTGCACTTGGGTTCTCATTACGCTCGCCTTCAGTGGATGACTCGTTACAAAACCCTGTTTGAGGAATATTAGCATCACTAATATTCCTCAAACAGGGTTAGAGATTTGAACAAACCCCTCACAACAAGTGGGCTATAATAAAACAATAAAATATAAAACATTGGGGAAAAAATAACTCATATGCTTACATTGAAGGAGAGATAGGCCTACTTGAGCCACCGAGAACAGTTTTACACAGACAAGCACTGCTCACATTTGATTACTTTTTTTTGTGAATCTTGAAGCTAAGCAGTATTTGTCCAATGAAACATTATAAAAGGGCTGACACATATACTACACTGTTCTGTATAGGGAACAGAGAGTAATTTGCTGCTACACCCAAGACACCATAACCATCTGCTTGAAATCAACATAACAGTATTGATTGAATTCCTTGGCATTAAAAGTTCAGCATGCATCCAGTGCTTTCAACATTTACAAGTTTATATGATGTCTTCTTTCTGACCAGTGAAACACACCTGACTGATCGTCAACAGTGCCACAAACCAGACCTCACTGTGCGAAATGTCAAACAGCAAAAGCTACGTCAGATCTGACAGTATACAGGAAGTGTGAGCAGGTCCAATATTATTTTTACAGCTTTTGCTATCACGCCACAGTAGCAAGCGGCCATCTAGTTTCACATGATCTGTTCAGCTAACATACAAGAAGCATAGAATATGACATAAGCATATTGGCACATAGAAATAAAATCTTTATTGTGTTTTGACAGTCTGAAGCAACCAAACATAAATCATTATACACAAGCTGTTTGCATGGTAAGAATAAATTGGCATATGCACGTCATTATTGAATGATGGCATATTCTTTGTGATAGCAATATTATAAGCCCCATAACAAGCCTATAAAGCACTGCTATTGTTTCTATTAATTCAAATTAAGGCAGTGCTATAATGCTGTTATGAGTATTATGCATGTTGCTAATACGTTGTCTAAGTAATTATATTAAGATTTTCAGATAAATAAAAATCTAAAAAATTGGCCATAAAATCCATGCTAATGATAGCTTTTTAGATTAATATATATAATATAATATATAATATATAATAAGATATTGAGACATAAATATATTTCCAATTAAAAAGAACTAATACCGTTATTTTATGAATAACACACCGCTTGTCCCAAAAGGTGAGAAGAAGAGAGGCCGTGGAAGAGGATGAAGACAACAGCCCAGAAAGAGAAAATGAAGACACAAACTCACCGAGTGCTGTATATCATGACTGTCTCATATTACTTCCCAGTGAAGAGGCAGTTTACGAGTGCATCATGGGAAATACTCAGTCTTCACTAGACAATGCGTGACTGTAGTGCAGTGATGTTACGCAAGAGAATGTGAGTAGATGATGATATATCAATAGGTATGAGATCTTTTTATATTCTTGATAACTGTACTTAAAAATAAACGAATTGCCAAAAATCCTAGTTAAATAAATTCAACAAATAATACTTTTTGAAAAATCACGTCCTGATGCATGTCTTAGAGATTGCCCTTGTATTTTATCTTTATATGTTTTTTGTTTTAAATTTTAGTCATTTTTTATTAATTTTTTGTTAGTGCTTTTTTTTGGTCATTTTTTTAAAGTTTATTATTAATTTATATTTACTATATTAGTAGGAATTTAATTTAGTCTTTATTTTTACGGTTAGTCTTTTAGTTAATTTATTTATTTCATTGGTAATTTTAGTGCTCTAACGAAAATTTGAAATGCTGCCTTGGCAAGTAACCGAAATAAGTTCATCTAATATTTATATTTTACATTAGCTTTATTTTAATTAACACAAATGCTTGATATTTTTCCTTTTTTGCTAAACGATAATAACCTGTTCAAGCATGTCCATAAAATAAGAGTGAGAAAAAGTACCAGTTTCTTCCTCTGAGGAGATCTCTAACTTTGTGTTAGGAACAACACTGCAAATCTCCCTTCGCATAGCCCTAATATCGATTTCATTTAAGGTGACATATTATGTCCCTTTTTACAATATGTAATATTAGTCTCTGTTGTCCCCAGAATGTGTCTGTGAAATTCTTTGCTCCAAATACCCCACAGATCATTTATTATATCATTTTGAAATGCCTATTTTGAGTGGAAGCAGAAACAAGCTGTTTTTCGGCCTGTCTCTTTAAATGCAATTGCAGCTTTCCTTTAACACCTTTACACTCGGACCTGCTAAAAACACTTTTTGGTTCTGAATTATATCATGTTTATCACTCTGAAATCATGCGTTTTAAACCATTTTAGCTTAAACTTCTGAAATATGGTTTTTTGAGTGCACACGGACAGAAAGCGGCTGTCAGAGCATGTGAGTACTAATCTAAGTTCTCATTCACATACAAGTTTACTTTTAAAACACACATGAGTTACAAAAACAAAAGTCTTTTATGTCTGTGAAGGTAAACAGCTGGAAATAAATAGCTTGTTTATTTTAGATCTGTGTGGCAGCAGCGTAATATTCAGTAAATAAATCAATAAATTCACTGCTTTTTTGTCTCCTCTGAGGCTGGGACTCTAATAGTGTTCTGTGCTCGTCTGTGCAGACAAAGTCAGAACAGTTAGCATGTTTTGCTCAAACTTTTGCCATGTTATTTGAGCTGGTACACCGTTGTCGCTTGCGACAACACAATGACGGCGCTGTGGGTGTTAATTTACAGATTAAGGGGCGGTAATATTATAATGAGATCCCTTTGCAACGTCACTAGGGGAGCGAAATCAGATGCGCTAGTTTTCTCAGACGCTTGCAGAAAAAGGCTTACCTAAAAAAGTTACTGGGTTAATCTTTTTCACTTTTCCTTGGTTGGTAGATGCACCAGGGATCTGATTATAGCACTTAAACCCTGGAAAAGTCAGATTTTCATGACTTGTCACCTTTAAATAAATATTCTCATATTTGGTTTTGGCACACTATCCCATTAAGAAAACCACAGTCCTTGCATTATTTGCAACACTTGGCTAAGACGATTGATTCACTTATTAATGTTTCCTTACATGCCATGCTGAATATATGTTTACATGATGATATTTTTGGGAGGGTGAAAGTTCAGGTCATGTGGACCATTTTTATGGTGCTTTTTGTCATTTTTCAAGTCTTTATTTACTTTTTTGTTCTGCTAAATCTCACCTTTCAGGCTCCATAGCAGAAATAATGATAGAATTGTATTTTTGGCTGAACTAGTCCTCTACTGAGCTGCAGGGGAGACGGAGTGAAGAGAGCAGTCAGAGAACAGCTTTTGTTCATCCAGTCTGAGTGCAGCTGTGCCCTCCTTATCGTGGGAGAGTGGGAAGAGAGAGGTGAGACGGCTAATTATAGCCCCACACAACACATTATTCACACATTAAGGTGTGAGCCAATGGAACAGCAGATGATATTTTGCTTTAAATTCATTAGGTTTATTTCAATATCAGCGCTCAGCAGAATTTTGCGCCTTTCGCGATTCTCTTTTTTTTTCTTCAAGTCTAAGGTTTCATTGCTCTCTGCCAATGTTATCACTCTCACACAATTAGCATCGATTGGACTGATTCGGCAAAGGTCTCGGATGTGATTGAGCTGGAGTTCATAAAACACGAGGTGAAAAATCTGCAAAGAGGCAAGACAAAAATAAATAAATAAATTCCAGTGAGGGCAATGAAGAAAACAGACATTCAATGTGCAACACTATCCGCCCACTTTGTCTCCTGCCTTGGTTTGCTAGTAGTTTTCCCATTCATAGTCTCTATACATATTTTCCAAAACATTCTTTCATCATAATAGTTCAAAGCTGTGAACCAAACCAACAAGCTGTGAATCACAACACAACAAACTTTGATTTGAAGTATTTCAAAATCTTGAAAAAATGCATTTAACTTCCTTTATGAGGAAATGAACAACTCGTCCCACGAATCCTATGAATGACAAAATAATAAAAAAATATAATGAAACTAATGTTTTTAAGATATTATGAATAAAAAACTATATATTGCAAAGATGGATGATATTATATTTTAGACAGACTCTCATTTTAAATGCATATACCTGCTAAAAGCTAATTCTGGTGGTATTTCTGAGTATATCAGCATATAGATGTTAGCCTCAAAGTTAACAAACATTGATTAAAAGCCACAAACTCAAATGTCATTTCAGCGACTTCTCTGATTGGTGGATCTCTCTTCAGGATTATGGGTAGTGTAGTTATTCACCAGAAATTCAACCATTAAACAATTTATATTTAAAAAGAATCTGAAATCACTCTGACTTGAGGCTTCTACATAAGCCTATATTGTTGCTAAACAAACTTAAATTTGACTTCAAAGGATGTAAAATGTAAAGATATCTACATCTGTGCAAGTATTCTGAGAGTGTAGGAACTTGATTCAAATTTTTTGTGGACAATTCTTGTTTCCAAGGTAGCAGAGCCTTCTCTGATTGGTGGATCTCTCTTCAGGATTATGGGTAGTATAATTTCCGCACAAACATACACATGTGTTATTACCTCAACCACACTTTATTTCTAGATGTCTAAAACATATGCGTTTCACATTATTAATGGGTGCTTTAACAACATAATTGCATATATGCTACATCATTGCTTGATTATGTAAACAAACTAGTGAATCGATTATCTGAACCAGTTTATTAAAGCTAACTGTCCGGAAGAACTAGTTTACAAAAAAATAATCTTCCCCGTTTGTCTGAGGCTCTGGTTTACAGGTAATAATGTTGTAAATAATGATCAGTTTCTTGCACAGACCAACCGTTTCACTTCATAAGACCTCAAAATATCATCAGGAGCCCCCGTTTTTAAAATTGTGTATTCTTTGATATTATATTTTTTCCCTCTCAAAGTAAAGCCTCTGACTTGCATTTTTTGTTACCAAGGACCACGGTTTCATCTAAAAATCTTCTTTACTGTTTTGCTGAAGATAAAAAGTCACCTATACATTTTGGTTGACCTGAGGGTGAGTCAATTACAAATTTCTTTTTTGGGGTAAATGATCCCTTTAAACATACTTTTTGTTGAAGAGACATCACACTGACTTGTGGCTTCTACAATGTGTTGAAAGGTGTATATGTTATCTTTCTTTTTGGAGAAATTGAATGTGATTTTGACTTACAGAACCACCCTATATGTGCATGACTGTTTTTGCCTGCTTGCTGTAAGAAAAAGTGAAGACGTCGAAGATCTTGATGAAGAATAACTTTTATTACAGAATAGTAGGGGCAAAGTACATGTAGTACCTTGGGTTCAACAGAGTCAGACTGAACCCCAAACATCCTAAGCTCAAACATTTTATACACTTAGAGTTTACCCTCAATGTAAAGGAAGTTGCTCCTGTTGTTACAGCTGTGGTCTGTATGTTAATTAAGTTCTGACACCCCTTTGTCTGAGGTGTCCCACACCTGCTCCCATTCTACAATTGGTCACCATTTGCTCAGGATGTGATCATCCCAAGTGATCTACAAACAACATAACTGTTGACTTTCTTCTTCTCTATAATAATTAAGCCATTTTGGGAAATGAGCATCATCAAACATATATTGTGGGGTGGAATCTGGGTCGGGGCAGACTATAGTTTCTTACAGTCCCCCCTTTGATGCTCTTGGCTCAAAAGAAGCATCACACTCACTCCCGTTACACAGATTACACCTCTCTTACAGGGCACGTGCCCAGTGGCAGTGAAGCCCTACCTTAGGTTGCCCCCCTCTGGCCAAAGGAGAATCTTACCCGTCATTGAGTCTACACCTCATGCACACTGGTTGTCGCTCCATCCAATTAGGCAAAATTATCATAGGGACTTCTCTCAAATTTGGCAAAATGACACACAAATATTTTTTTGGGGTTTGGGAGAGGAGCACTTGAGAACCATAACAGCAAAAGAGATTTTCTAAATGTACTAAACATTATGACAGTACAAACCTAGCCAAAAGCCTAAGGAGCAAAAACATCAATCAACAGGCAACATAAAATGTGTGTGTGTGTGTGTGTTGTTTTTTTTGTGTTTCATTTTGTCACTTGCATTGTGTCCATTCTCTCAGTGTGGTGTGGACGTCCTTTGCCCAAATGTGTGCATTCAGTAGACAATATTCTACATTCGAGTATGCATATGTTTGTCTCTTTCTGGTGTCATGTGCAGAGAGTCTGTCTTTGCATTTCTCATTTCTTGTTTTCCATCTCGGTGAGAAGACTGCTGTCCACAGTCTATGAAAATAGTTTGATTTCTTTGTTTCTCTTTTCCATTGCCCATTCATTTCTATTTGGAAAAGTCCTTCTAGCTGTTGTTGCAGTTTGTGAAGTTCCATCAGGTCCATCCATGCCATTGTGGGTCTCAGAGTTTCTAGATCTTTTAGGCTTGGAGTTCTGGATCTTGTAGGTCTGGAAATCTCTAAATTTCTGGTTTTGATGATCACTCTGTTCTTTAAGAAGTCCCTTCTCTTGTGGAAGTCCCCTGGCTCCACAGGCCCTGCTGGCCTTCTTGAAGTTCTTTTTCTTCTGGAAGTCCCCTGGCTCCACTGGTTTTGCTGGCCTTCTTGTCCTTCAGATGACCGGATCATCTTTCTCCAGCATCTCGATGCTTATACCTGAAATGAGATAAAAAAGAAGAGGTCCCCCCCCCTTTCCCCCACAAGAATCTTTTCACATTCAAAACCAAAGCTACAGAAATTTAATCACAGAATTAAATTAAATCATTTCTCATTAATTAAATTTAAATATTAATGCCATTAACACATTTCCCAAAAATGATAAAGAATCACCCCCTTTTGATAGTAAACATATTTTCTCAAATATAATACTATCATAAAACTTTTCCTACAATTCACATCAGCATCTGCTTATGACTGAGCTGCAGTCATGTTGTTTGTGTAGTGCTGTGTCTGTCAAGTTGTGAATGGCTTCTTCCTTATTTCCTTTCAACAGTGCCAACTGGGTTTCTAAACTGCCTATCTTCTTAAGCAAATTACGATAGCTCATCCTTCTTTTGTGTGAAAAGTGACACTGTCTTGTAGTGTGTCCCAAACTTCCACATGCAAAACAAACAACTTCTTGATCTTTCCTAACTTTTTCTAAACAATGCCTTGCTATGTGACCATCCTTTCCACATGTATAATAGACAAAGCTTTGATGAGGTCTCTCGTTGTCTTGACAATGTCTAGCAATGTGACCAGCATTTCCACATGCATAACAGATAGTAACACCTTCTGAATTTACTATTTCTAATCTCTTTGGTCTCTGATGGAAACCGTTAGATAATCTAGAACATTCTCGCCTGCCGAATGCAGCAACTGGATGTCTAGATTCTGCAGCTTTCATTTGACTTCTTGCATTGAAATGCTGTGTCATTTTGGAAATGATTTGCTCGTATGGTGTATTTACATCTACATGCAGAGCAATGGCTTCTCGCATGTGTGAACTACTTTGTGCAATTAATGCAGACTTAAACATGAGATTTTGTTTAGTTGCATTGGGCAAACCACTGTAACAGCTAAACATTTCCCACAACCTGGATGCAAATGCTAGAGGGTGTTCTCCAATTTCCATTGTCACCTCAATTATCTTTCTCAAGATAACCAAATTAGTCCCAACAAGTCTAAGTACAGCTTCTCTCCTTGCACCTTTGTCTGCTCTTTTGTCACAAACTTCCTGTGAAAGAGCACTGGTTAATGAGCGTGGTATGCAAATCATAAGAAGTCTACAAGCATCTTCGTCTGACACACTATAAACCTCCACTACCTTCTCCAGTTTTGACAAAAACTCTACTGGATCCAGTTATCAGGCTCAAACGAACCCACTGCTGTAATAATACTTGAAGTCCATAAAAACAGTTATTCCTAACAGACATAGCCCAGTCGTAGGGGTCATCTGCCTTCTCTATCCCATCAAATATTCACACTGAGCCATGCTTAGCTATGTATTTAACTATCAACTCTGCCATTTTCACAAATATTATTGAATTGTGTTCAGCAATTCAATAGGCTTCTTTTCCTTCACTGACTGAACATTATTTAGTTACTTTAAGATACCTGTTAGTCTAATTATTCACAGCTCCTGTGCTTTGGCCGCAAATGAATTAAACAGCCACACTACGTCGGGCATCTAAACCTTTCTACACTAAACTGTTAAAAATGTAACACTGTCACAGTACGTCGGACAAAACCACACTACTTCGGGTTTTGTGTTATATTTTTAAACCAGTTTACTTAGCCACAGTAGTCTGGCAAATCAACACAAAAACACCATAGTTATGAAATAATTCTGTAACCACACTGCATCGGGTCAATTCAGTTACTTTAGAATTCAATCAGAATTATAACATCTTCATAGTTAGTTTCAACTACGTTAGAAACTTAAAACTTCAGACACAACAGATCTAATACAACTCTGCCACCACACTGCATCGGGTTGATTCAATTACTTAAGAATCTTAACAGAATTATAAGAGACCAACAACAAGTTTAAGCACTTTGCTTCAGTTACTTTAGAAAAAACGATTCCAATACAGCTCTGCCACCACACTACGTCGGGTTAATTCAGTTCCGTTAGAATTTTAAACAGAATTGTACCGAATAGGCTTAATAACTCCTCCTGCTAATACTGAATAAACTTATTTTCTATCCATCCTACAATTTCTTTTCTAGATTTTTTTAAACGAAGGGGTTTCCCTTACAAATCCAGCAAAAAGAAAGAAACCGCTTTTCTTACCTTTTTTCCTGCTTTTGGAAACTCCTGGCTGGCTCGCCAATGTAAGAAAAAGTGATGAGGACGATGAAGATCTCGATGGAGATGTTTATTGCAGCATAGCAGTGACTAAGTACATGTAGTACCTTGGGTTCAACGGAGTCAGACTGAACCCCGAACATCCTAAGCTCAAACATTTTATACACTTAGATTTTACCCCCCCCCCCCCCTTCAATGGGGGGGTAAAAAAGGAAAAAAAAAAGTTGCTCCTGTTGTTACAGCTGTGGTCTGTATGTTAATTAAGTTCTGACACCCCTTTTGTCTGAGGTGGTTTTCAGTGTCCCACACCTGCTCCCATTCTACAACTGGTCACCATTTGCTCATGATGTGGTCATCCCAAGTGATCTCCAAACAACATAGCGGTTGTCTTTCTTCTTCTCTATAATAATTAAGCCATTTTGGGAAATGAGCATGATCAAACATATTGTGGAGTGGAATCTGGGTCGGGGCAGACTATAGATTCTTACATTACCATGCAAAGGGTGTAAAAAACTTGCTAGCCTAGTGCTTGTATTTCTGACAGTCTCATGTAAAATGTATTAGACTGGAGGATTTGATTACTGTTCCACTGTTCTTCCACCTTCTCTGCCAAACTCTGTCTCCTTATTATGTGTTGGTTATCTTGGTTATCTCTTTATCAGAATCTCGTCAGGGCTTGACCTTGACCGATTCCTCAAGGTCTCGGCGCATCTCCAGAGAGTCATTAGTGCCTACTGCTCATCTTGAGAAAATGAAACCGAGAGAGAGAGAGAGAGAATATAGACAAGCAGCTTTTTAATTTTTTATGACTTACATTGTAACCACTTTTCTGACACTTACTGTTTTATAGCTACATGTGATAAATCTTGAATCTTTATTATTTCCTTGTTTAATGCTTTTTTTAAATTTGGAGCTCATACATTTTTAATCACAAGTTTCAGAACACAGTTCATGGTTGTGTTTTTTCCAGGTAGAAACTGAATATATTATTATCATGACTTTGCGGTGGACTTGGATAGGCACTTATACACACATTTGAA
Source organism: Sinocyclocheilus anophthalmus (assembly GCA_018155175.1). Lineage (NCBI taxonomy): Eukaryota > Metazoa > Chordata > Actinopteri > Cypriniformes > Cyprinidae > Sinocyclocheilus > Sinocyclocheilus anophthalmus. The sequence continues at coordinate 632,013 of JADLZN010001832.1, read as the reverse complement.
TAAACATAGCTACAACGTACATTAAAATTTAGTTCACTCAAAAATAAAAGTTGTCATCATTTACTCACTCTCACATTGTCAAACTGGTATGACTTGGTGTCTTCATAAAAATAGGGTCATTAGGTCTCAAATCTTTACCAAAATCATCCTCAGAGCATCTTGTGCAAAATTTATTCCCAATAGATTCCCACAATATTCCCACAGATTAAGAAAGATTGAAGATATTCATTAATGAGAAGGCCAGGTTTGACACTCTTTTTCTTGGGGGGGGGGGGGGGGGTTAACGCTGCAGAATATTAAACTTAGCATGGGCTCATTAAACTACTCTATATGGGCTGTTAAATGTGCGGTGGTGCATAGTTAATTGAATGAATGAATTATTAAACCACTAAAACAGACGGACTGTTGGGAGGCACTGGTGCACACAGCTGCATTCAGAGCTAAATATGTTGATGATAAAGATTGAAGTGGGAAAACTGGGGCAGAGAGGGAGGGATGGTGAGGATGAGGACAGATGAGGTGATATGGAGAGTAAAAAAGGGCACAAGGCAGACTGTTCTGGAAGGTGTCAAAAGGGAGATTCTTCCCACCTTCATTTTCACCTCTAACACACTTTCTGTGAGCGATCGATGTTGTGCGGCAAACTCCAATGTTCCCATTATAAACTAAGCTGTCTACACTTGCGGTGCATTCACACTGACAGCGATTTAATCCATGCAGTCACAATGCCGCAGTACTGTTGGTAGCTATTAAACATTCCTGTATCCAATGGTATCAAGCAGTGGATAACCTAGCTCTGTATGGGATGCACAGTTATTACATTTCTGATCGATAAAGATCATCTTAAATTATAAGATTAAAATGAGAAGAGTATCAATTTCAAATTTGAATTTGTCAACATTAAAAATAAAGCACTAAAAACTCAAAACAAACCATTTTATTAGAAAATTAGGATGCACAGTTACATAATTGATTAAATTAGAGTTAATTAATTGAATTACATTAAATTAGATTAGATTTTTAAAGTAAATTATATATTTTTTTAGTCTGCAAGGATGTATTAAATTGATCAAAAGTGAGATTAAAGACATTTATAATGTTACAAAAAAAAATCTATTTCAAATAAATGCTGTCCTCCAACATTCGTTTCCTCCAATTTTATCAAATGAAACCCCTGAAACATAGCAAGTTTTCTACAGAAATATATCCCCCACGACTGTTTTCAACATTAATAATAATTAGAAATATTTCTCGTGCACCAAATCATCATCTTTGAATGATTTCTGAAAGGATCATGTTACGCTGAAGACTAATGATGCTGAAAATTCAGCTTTTGACTTCACTTTGAATCAGTATATATATGTATAGTATATAGATACTGTATTTAGGCATGTAAGCGTTCAAAAGCTATGTTCTTCCAATTCTAAGAAACATCAGGCAATCGAGACTACCAGCACCTGACTGATTCTAACACCCATTTAGACAGTTTACACATACTACTCTCACTGAAGTATCACTTCCCTGTCTTCAAGTTTTCAGTTGTATGCACCACCAATTGCTTACCTGCAAGTCTTATCTGTCCAGCCCTTTTTGTTTGGTTAAAACCAAAAAGAAATAACACCGGACACGTCCATAAGACACTTCACCGCACAGATCCGATTTATCTCATTGAAATTCAAATAAAAAGTCAAGCCACATTAGAAACTGAGAGCAAGTCCAGTAAACTCATCACTGTTGCTATACAATGGTGCTTCAAATTCATACATTACCACACATTCACGGATATTACTGACAGAGCAGATCTTCAGTGAGACAATGCACTGATTGCATTAGTGTGCATCAGAATGTGTGTTATCGTTAGCTCTGTTCCAAAACCTAATGAGCTGTTTAGTGCCTACATACAGTAGGCAGCTTCCTAGGCCAAAGTATGCTTGGGATTTTACGCGAAGGTCCGTGTACAGTGCACGTGACGCAAATTTCATCACCAGAATAGTACGAGTGTACTATTCGTATACCATCCGATTTTGGTAACTGAGAATACTTTGTATGCACAGGTCGCACACGCGCGTTGACTTGGTTTTGCACTAATCAGTTGTTCCACAAGGTGGCAAACAGTAGAAAATTAAACTAAAGAGATGAAACAACAACAAAATAGCAGAGACTGCCAGAACAACAGACGGCTGCATTGACAAGCGCTTATGTGAGAGGGTTATGAGATAGCAGCAAGTTTAGTTTAAAAGAGTACAAAGACATTTTTATCAGTCATAACTGCTGAAGAAAAATACAGTAGACGCTGGACAAAGATGAAGCTTTCTAGGGCATGTGTCGACCGCCTGCCTGTGTTTGCGTACACCTCAAATGGACTATACTTTGAATGCGTAGAACTGTATGCTAGCATACCTGTAAAAAAACAAGTATACTTGGGCCTTGAGACAGTATTGTAAAAGTCAGGGAACCTCGTAAGTGAGTGATTTGCAATTCTGCCACACAAATGTCTAGATAAGCATATAGGAGCAGAACATTTGACGTTAGCATGTTGCTAAGCTAACAACAATAAACTCTAATGAGCATAAAACACACATCTGTGGCACAAAACCACAAATATTTGCTATTCACAAGCTAACCAGCTAGTTTATATCAGGAAGCGACAATTTTTGTTCTCTTCGCTCGTTGTGGAAACCCTGATATTGGCTCACTAGTTCAAAAACACATTCATTCAGGAACAAAACACAGCAGTGTTGTTCTGAGATGCACAAATGTTCTGCTCCAGCTTTGTTTGGAACAAGCCTGTTTGCATTGACAAAAAACAGATAATATTGTGTTTAAAATGTTACTCACTCAATACTAACTTCTTTTTTGTTTAACTTTTTAACTTGTTTGTATAAAACCAATATCCCATTTTTGTGCTGATATTCAGGAAAACATCATTCTTGTTTGTGTGTTTTTACTTAACTATATCATATTTTATTAATATGAAATACAAAAACCTATACAGGGATATTTTTTGCTTTCATAGTTTGAATTATATGGGCATTCTAACAGGCTTCATCATGCAGTGAATGCTTTTGGACTCTCAAGATGTGTTTTTGTTTCTGTTTTGCCATACTCAGTAGTGTCGGCTTGCACATCGTTAAAACGACAATTACAATATTATTGTAGACGACAAATATCACACACCCCTAAGGTACCTGGATGACGTATGGAGGTCGGCTTTGCACATGCGCCGGTGAGTCTTGTGAAAAACAACGTTTGTTAACAGGAGCAAAGGAAGCAGTTTCCTTACTTTAGCAAAGGAAAAACAGTCTCCTCTTGGCTTATATCGAAATCCTCCCACATTTTTCTTTACAAATCCTCGTTTTGTACTTCTAATTAGTGACCGTTGTTTTGATCTCTCCGCTGCGCTTCCACGTGCGTCACTTCTGAGCGGCGCTTGCGCAGCACTGACCTCATACGTCATCCGCCCGGAACTGCTTCCGTGTACAACAGTGAGCGCAAGCTACATTAAAGTGATTATTACGTTTTGAATATGTTTTTTTTTTCTTACAAAAACGCATCGATTCACCACAGAAGGCCTTTGTTCACCCCCCGAGCCGTGTGAGACACTTTTTTTTTATGGATGGCTCTTTTTATTTAACTTCTTTTGGACTGTTGCATGCAACACCCGCTGAGTGGCATTTAAACAGCTTGAAAGATCAAAGACTATTTTTTAATATAACTCCGACTGGATTCGACTGAAAGAAGAAAGTCATATACACCTAGTATGGCTTGAGGGTGAGTAAATCATGAGCTAATTTTCATTTTTGGGTGAACTAACCCTTTAAATCCAAAGTATACACATGAACACTACAGCGTATGTGTACAGCCAAACTAAATGCATCAGTCAGCAGCTTTTGTTACCATTTTTGGACTGCACAGACATTTAAACCTTTTTCTGTGTAATGTTTTACACTTTAATTTGGTGTAAATGTTTTTCCATTCACAGTTAATACTGAAATAATTGTAGTCGCCATAACTGCTTGCTAGAAGTGAGTGGCCATTACTGCTGAAGAACTGCAAGCTTCTGCCAAACACTTGCAGCAATATGTTTCATTAGTCATAAATTTGCCACAAATTAACTGCAAGTTTGCCTCAAATAAACAGTTTTTACAAAGGCATTGTTGTGCTCTGATAATCACATTGATTTGCCCTTTAGTATCTTTTGCAAGCTGTTTATGTGTGTCTCCTTGGCTGTTTTCCTGATCTCAGCAGGCTTCCTGTAGCTAGATTCCTGCATACATTTGCTTGGTCATTATATTGACATTTTAGCACTGTTTAAAAACCTTCTGAGTTGCTGTCTACTGCCTACATAGACAGCTGCATTCTAAGGGAACACCCCAGCCAAAATGGAACCTTATAAGTGACTGAAACTAGACACACAATTGATTCCATTAGTTTCACATTAGCATGACGCTAAGCTAATACTGTGATACTCTAATAAGCATAAAAAACAACATTTGTTGGAGCTTTGGAGTTTGAATCCTGGCTTGTTGTTTTTATCGGGGCCTTTCCGATAAGCTGAGGCCCCCTAGTGGAGTCCGTGCCCCTAGTTAAGAACCACTGATCCACACTGTCTGAATCCACTGTCTTGACTCTGATTAACTGCAAAAAAAAAACACATATTTTGGTTAAAATGGTCCATGTTTAATTAGATTTCTCAGTAAGAATTGCAGTAAATATATTTATAAATCAAAATGTCTCTGGATTTTTTTTTTCATGTCATTCATCACACAGAGATGTTGTGATTCTCCTTCAGTATTTCTGTCTTTTGCAAGCTGTCTGTGTGTGTCTGCTTGGCTGTTTTCCTGATTTCGGGAGACTTCCTGTGGCTACCGATGGCTGCACTCCTGCATACATTTACTTATGTACATAATGTCAGGCTGTTATAAATGACACCAGCCTTTGTTAACTAACAAAGATTTATATGTTTATGACTAAATATTCGTTCAAATTTACAGTAAGTATACAGAGAACATGTAGACAGGGAGACAAATAGACCACATACATGCAACAAAATCGTAGGAATGCCATCCGCAGTTAAATATGGAAGTTAATTTATTAAATAAATTAATGTGTATATATATTAATATATATAATGTGTGTGTATTTATATAATAGCCAAAATTGGGGTGGGTAAGACCTTTTAATATTTTTTAATAATATGTGCTTACAGAAAAAATACATAAAATCAGAAATATTGTGATATATTGGTATACCCTAAATAAATATTTCCTTTTTGATATAAGAGTAAAATAAATTTATTCCTGTGATGGCAAAGCTGATTATTTAGCAGTCATTACTCCAGTCTTCAGTGTCACATGATCCTTCAGAAATCATTCTTATATGATGATTTGCTGTTCAAGAAACATTTCTAATTGTTATCAATGTTGAAAACAGTTGTGCTGCTTCATTAATGTGGAAAACTTGATATTTTATACTTTGATAAAAGTTTGAGGAAGAGCATTTATTTGAAATAGAATCTTTTTGAACATTATAAATGTCATTACAAATGTTGAAAACAGTTTAATATTTTTGTGGAAACCGTGAGCCTTTTATCAGGATTCTTTGATGAATCGGTTAAAAAGTTCAAATGAACAGCATTTATTTGAAATTGAATTTATTTAGTAAAAATGTAAAACCCTAACTGTCACTTCAATTTAACGCATCCTTGCTAAAAGCTAAAAAAAATTCAGCTTTCTTTCCTACGTTGACACACTTCTTATGGAAACAGGAACTTTACACACACATTTCAAAAAGATCATCTGCTTTATTCACTAATTAAACTGAAAAGGCATTCTCAAATCAATTGTAAATGACACACAACACTGCACATTACATGCACACAAATCTAACTAATGCATAAATGCCAAAAAATGCACAAACACACACACACAGGGCTTCTAATGAGGGCCCCAGAAAGCTCCTCTCACCACAAGGCAATCAAGACGGAGAGTAAATACGACCATCTGACTGCATGATGTTTAATTATGAATCGGCAGGCGGCACCACAAACAGCGTCATCCATCACTCCCCAGTGTCTGCATCGCTTGGCCAGGGGGAGGGAGAGAATCACTCAACCCAAAATCGAAGGCTTTTAACCCCGAAGAACAGCACTGCACCTTCCTGTATCCACTTTAACCCCACAGCAAACCGTATTGATCATCACATTGCAAACACAAGGCTGTCCTGCAAGCAGGAACATGCATGCAACAAAGCAAAATTCAAGGACGGTACATCAACTAGAGTGAACTGTCTCTTTAACAGTATGGACCATGATGGTTCACCAGCTAGACCAGCACTAACCAGCAACCAGTATTGATCTTCCTTCCCCTTTCAAGAAGCACAACCTACATGCCTAGAAACTAATTAGACAAGAAAGCTGTCTAGTATTGTAAAATTTCATTTAAAGAATTTTAAGTACTTTAGGCCATTTCTGACAGTCTGTGCTGCCAGGTTGTATTAACATTCATTTTATCACACATCGAGTATTGTTTTAAAAGCTGGTCATTCATAGGTGGCACAACTCTTAAGTTAATAGAATCATTGTATAAGGCGGCGATTTCTTTGTGTGTACCTGCCTAGGCACTGTGGATGTAAATGAACAATGTTGCTATAATCCGGCTTGTTTACATTTTGTATTTCAACTAATGTTCATTAACACGCATTGTCCCTATCAAATAAATAAACAAAATGAGGGGACATTTGCACAATATTGGCTTTTAATGACCCTACAACTTTAATTAAACCATCAAAATATGAGGAACATGTTATATTGGGAACAAGGAAACTCTAAACCAGGGGTCTCCAAACTCGGGCCTGGAGGGCCTGCAGAGTTTTTTTTTTTTTTTTAGCTTCATAGTTTTTCACTTTTAGCCACTACTGTACGTCCTTTCCCTTCCCTGCAGTGCATCCAATTAACAATACTCTCCTAGCCTAAAAATGTCTCTCATAGGTCCTGCCATCCATCCACAGCTAAGATCACTTAACATAGAGCTGAGATCAGCATGTGCTCCTTCATGCAGCTCCGCCGTGAGACTCCCTGGTCCCAGAGGCGGAACTGCATGACCAGTCCCAGTAAATATACTTCCTTTCTCTCTCCTCGTCTATAAACTATCGCTGTACCCTCCACAGCAGGACTTTACAGCTAGACCAGCGCTAACCACCATAATCCAGCATGGAAATTCAAGCTGGACTTTTCATACCTTCCTATATTCACTTTAACCTGATAGCAAACCATACTGATCATCAGCAAAATAAATGCAAGAAAGCAAAATGCAAGTCAAAGGGAGTTTGAAAATGATCAGCATGCCATCAGTTTACATTGGATGTTGTAAAATATCATGCAGAATCGAAAAGCATCTGTGGCCTTATTGAGCAATTCTTCACATGATATCTCTCAGGTCTTTTATAAGAGACAATTTGCCGCCATGATGTAATTTTTGCAAGCGGTGGAGCGATGGTGGAATAATGCAGGCACATTGATTGACGGATTGATTTAGAGAGAGGGGGCGGGCCCAGGCTTCTGCTGAGCTGCGGTTTTGCGATCAAGCTTCACGCCGGCCCTCTGAACCTCAGCGCGCTGATTAGATTTGCACATTAATGTTTGATGACTTTGCTCATCTGGACCAGCACAAGCAAATCAGTTGCAGCCAAAGGCACTCAAGGTCAGATGGCAACGCATCACTTCCCCCCATGGAGGTGGGGGCAAGGGCAAGGGAGGGGAAGGGCAAGGTGTCACCTTTATCAGCCAATTAGAAGCCCAGCAGGGTGCATTGTGGGAGTATGCAGGGCTCGTGTGATTGTTATATATGATATACACACCAACTCTACTGCACTGAGTCTGCAAAGGAAATTATGTGTTTGGGAGGATGGGTGGGAAAACAAATGGCCCTATTTGTCCAGTCAACACATTTCACATTGTGTTATGAAGTGAATGCTCTTCATCTTTATCCTGAGGTGAGAGAAAAGAGAGCAATGGATGAATGTTTGATGGGTATAAAAGAAGACAGAGCAGGAAATGATGAGAGAGCTTGAGAATAGTGACACACGGAGAACGCTGAGAAAGATTATGGTACTGAAAAGACCAGCTTGAATTTCTGTGCTGGATTCTGCTGGTCTAGCTGGGGGAGCATCATGGCTCAAAAATGCTTCAGCAACTTTACCTGTATATAAGTGGATCTCAGCCAGGGTCCGGGTCCCACAAGGAGGCCCTTAGAAAGTTTCCAAAGGGGCCTCAAGATGACTTGAAATAAGACAAAACAAGTATTGAAATAAGTTAAAACAATCTATTAATTTTTCTCCTGAACAAGAGTTTTTCTTTTCTTTGGAGAACAAATTATTCCCACATTCTTGCAAAACATGGATATACAAGGTAGCCTAATTTATGTGTGATTTATAGAAGCATTTATGTAAATTAATAAAATATTAAAATGGCAGTGGACATTTTTATAAAGAAAATGTTTGTACTTATGCCAAGCTGTACAATATTATATTGGCTAGAAATTGTCAGTAAAAATAGTTATAAAAATCCTTATCCAGTAAATTATGGATGACTGGAAAAGTCATTTAAATTAATTGGTTGAAAAGAGTAGGATCCCTGAAGAACATTCAGCTCTTAATTTTGGAAATTCTAAAATGTATTTACATTTTTAGGCTAATTATTTTTGTTACCTACTGTAAACTATGGACTCCTAGCTAGAGAATAGAATAAAAATAGTATTCGTTTGTCAGTAGATGCATATCAGTAATGGATTTTATAGATTTAATGATGGATTTTAATATATATACACAGTGGTGTGAAAAAGTGTTGGCCCCCTTCTTGATTTCTTATTTTTTTGCATGTTTGTCACACTTTGTTTCAGATCATCAAATAAATTTAAATATTAGTAAAAGATAACACAACATGCAGTTTTTAAATGAAGATTTTTATTATTAAGGGAAAACTAAATCTAAAACTACATGGCCCTGTGTGAAAAATGTTTGCTCCCTAAATCTAATAACTGGTTGGGCTACCCTTAGCAGCAACAACTGCAATCAAACATTTGCGATAAATGGCAATGAGTCTTTCACATCGCTGTAGAGGAATTTTGGTCCACTCATCTATGCAGAATTGTTGTAATTCATCCACATTGGAGGGTTTTCGAGCATGAACTGCATTTTTAAGGTCATGCCACAGCATTTCAATAGGATTCAGGTCAGGACATTGACTAGGCCATTCCAAAGTTTTCATTTTGTTTTTCTTCAGCCATTCCGAGGTGGACTTGCTGGTGTGTTTGGGGTCATTGTCCTGCTGCATAACCCAAGTGTGCTTGAGTTTGAGGTCACAAACTGATGGCCGGACTTTCTCCTTCAGGATTTTTTGGTAAACGGCTGAATTCATGGTTCCGTTTATCACAGCAAGTCTTCCAGGCCCTGAAGCAGCAAAACAGCCCCAGACATCACACTACCACCACCATATTTTACTGTGGCTATGATGTTCTTTTTCTGAAATGCAGTGTTACTTTAACGCCAGATGTAATGGGACACACACCTTCCAAAATGTTCAACTTTTGTCTCGTCAGTCCACAGAGTATTTTCCCAAAATTCTTGGGGATCATCAAGATGTTTTCTGTCAAAACTGAGACGAGCCTTTATGTTCTTTTTGCTCTGCAGTGGGTTTTTTTTTGGAACTCTGCCATGCAGACCATTTTTTTCCCAGTCTCTTTCTTATGGTGGAGTCATGAACACTGACCTTAACTGATGCAAGTGCAGGCCTGCAGTTCTTTGATTGTTGTTGTGGGGTCTTTTGTGACCTCTTGGATGAGTCTTCGCTGTGCTCTTGGGGTAATTTTGGACGGCCGGCCACTCATGGTAAGGTTCTCCACTGTTCCATGTTTTTTTGCCATTTGTGAATAATGGCTCTCACTGTGGTTCGCTGGAGTCCCAAAGCTTTAGATATGGCTTTATAACCTTTTCCAGACTGGTAGATCTCAATTACTTTCTTTCTCATTTGTTTCTGATTTTCTTTGGATCTCGGCATGATGTCTAGCTTTTGAGGATCTTTTGATCTACTTCGTTTTGTCAGGCAGGTCCTATTTAAGAGATTCCTTGATTGCGAACAGGTGTGGCAGTAAACAGGCCTGGGTGTGGCTAGAGAAATTAAACTCAGGTGTGATAAACCACAGTTTTTAACAGGGGTAAAACACACTTTAAAAACACAGTGCCATGTAGTTTTGGATTTTGTTTTCCCTTTATAATAAAAACCTTCATTTTAAAAACTGCGTTTTGTGTTATCTTTTACTAATATTTAATTTGTTTGATGATCTGAAACATTAAAGTGTGACAAAACATGCAAAAAATAAGAAATCAGGAAGGCCAACACTTTTTCACACCACTGTATATGTTATATAATATATATATAATATATCTATATCTGTATATTATATATATATACACACATACATACATCAGTTTAACAGACTTTACACTAACTGCTATATAAAGTCTAATAAAATTGGCTCCTATAGTGTAACTAAGCCAAAAGTGTTTTTTTCTGAGGACAGTTCTTCAAAGAAAAAATGTGGGTTTGATGCCCAGAGGCAATGCTGTGCAATTAGAATCAGGGTTAAAGTAGCCTGGTGTGAACACCAGCATTCCAAAAACAACATATGCTGTTGACCAGTCATGCTGGTCTTTTTTTAGCAGGGATTTAACTTGGACGAGATAAAAGTGTTTAAGAGAAGAGGAGATAGAAAGAGGTATCCATTTGGAATGTGGCACACTGGCATCAATGTCTACAGTCTTCTGGCACTGGAAGCGTTTGGAGATGGAGATTTTCCTTGAAGTCTTATGTCGACGCTCGCCAAGAATAAAGCCTCCATCTAACACTCAAAGGTAAAATGTAATGCCAAAACACTCCTGCAGACCGAGTCCTCAAAAACTTTAGCACCACTCTGTGTGGTGCTTTATAAAACTCAGACCATCTGTTTCACCTTTCTATGGCCATCGCTCTCCACAGCAGGACTTTCCAGCTCTCAAAGGTCCTGCCATCCATCCAAAACTAAGATCACTTAACAAAAAGCTGAGATCAGCATGTGCTCCCTGATGCAGCTCTACTGTGAGACCCTCTGGTTCCAGAGGCGGAGCTCCCTGTAAATATACTTCCACCCCCTTTCAAGAGGCTTAAGCTACAAATCCCCAATTGGGCAAATGTTTAACAACACTCTCCTAGTCTAGAAACTAACATTACCTCCTCCACAGCAGGACTTTCCCCACTCTCAGAGGTCCTGCCATCAATCCAAACTAAGATCACTTAACAAAAAGCTGAGATAAGCATGAACTTCCTGATGCAGCTCTGCTGTGGGACCCTCTGGTCTCAGAGGCAGAGCTCCCTGTAAATATACTTCTTCCCTTTTTAAAAAAGCTCAACATACAAATCCCCCTTTTTGGGCAAATGTTAAAAAAAAACTCTCTCCTAACTTAGAAACTAACATTGCCTCCTCCACAGCAGGCTTTCCAGCTCTCAGAGGTCTCGCCATCTATCCAAAACGAAGATCACGTAACAAAAAGCTGAGATCAGCACGAGTTCCCTGATGTTGCTCCACCGTGAGGCCCCCTGGTCCCAGAGGCAGAGCTCCCTGTAAATATACTTCCTTCCCCTTGCGAGAAGTTTAACCTACAAATCCCCCATTTTTCCAAATGTTTAACAACACTCTCCTAGCCTAAAACTAATGTTACTTCCTCTACAATAGGACTTTCCAGCTCTCAGAGGTCTTGCCATCAATCTGAAACAAAGATGACTTAAAATGCTGAGATCAGCATGAGCTCACTGATGCACCTCCATCATGAGACCCCCTGGTCCCAGAGGCAAAGAGTACCATGTAAATATACTTCCTTCCCCTTTCAAGAAGCTCAATCTAGAAATCTCACAGTGGATCCCATTTGACAAATGTTTAACAACTCTCTCCTAGCCTAGAAACGTTACACACTCCACAGCAGGACTTTCCAGCTCTCACAGGTCCAGCCATCCATCCGCAGCTAAAATCAGCATGTGCTCCCTGATGCAGCTCCACCGTGAGACCCCCTGGTCCCAGAGGCGGAGCTGCACGACGAGCCCCAGTAAATATACTTCCTTTCTCTTTTAAGGGGCTTGATCTACAAATGATTAACAACACACCCTGGCCTCGTAATGTCACCGCCTCCACACACACACACACATACCAAATTCACACTACATAAATCCTTCGTCACTGTTGCCCGGCTGACAGGTAGCATCACCTAGGGAGGGCAGAGGCAGCAGAGCGAAAGAGACATAACACGGCTGCAGCTGCTTTCCACAGCCTCATCATGCACAATCACAACAATTGGCACCACAAAAAGGAACATGAGCTCTGAAATGTCAGCAGGCATCGTAAATTACAGGACACACCAGAGAGGCAGTTACTCACAAGTGCCTGCGTGCAGATGAGAAGAAAATAGAGCGTTAATGGGAGAATGATCTGCCTGCATTTATGGTTTTTATTTAAAGAAGCAGCTGATTAATTTCAATCAATACAGGCAGTAAATGATTAGTGAAACATACAGTACATGGCCTGTAAATGGCTGCAAAAGGACGAGTTGAGGACAAGGATGAGTTGATAGATATGTACAATGTAAAAATTATAATGAAAATGGCAATTCTTGCAGAAAATACACAAAAAATTTTTTTTTGTCATGTTCCAGTAAAATATATGAATATGGCAAAAACATAATACATCTGAGAAACATAATGTAAAATGTTCACTTCTTTACACACAATATATTTTGAATCATAATTATTATTTTTTACATCATAGGCAAATAGTTTTTGATTTTCTTTTTTAAGCATAAACTCGACATTTTTTAAAAATGTATTACATAAAGGCACAGAGGACAATATCATTGGAATCATTTTCAAATCAATTTTTTGCAATCGTTTGGCCACCAGAATTCTTCAAAAATATCTTCTTTTTGTGTTCAACAGAAGAAAGAAATTCATATGGTTTTGAACAACGTGGGGGTGAGTAAATGATGACAGAATTTTCATTTTGGGTGAACTATCTCTTTAATATTTTATCATTCTATCAATAGCCTATAACTTCAATTTACCATTAAAACGTCTAAATAGATGCATAGCACACAGAGTCAGTAAGTTTGAGCAGCTTGAGCTAGATCAGTTGCAGAAATGTAAAACCTAAAGAGTTAAACCCCTAATGAGAATGTTTGAGGAATATCAATGCAGTGCAATTGCAAGCACTGTAATTAAAGTCTATTTGTCTTACCTCTGGCACCAAACCCAATCTTTCTTACTCGTGTGGCTTTTGACCCTTGAGTTACTGTGTCCTCTCCTGAGAAATCATTTGCTCTTCCATGTGTGCCTGCTTATGGCACTACAGGGACAAAGACACGACTCTGTCAACACAAAGAGCACATCTTTTACAAGGCAAATAATAACAACCTCTGCATATGCTATGCTTTTTATTTTTACCAAACATCATAGACTCTAGATCTTTCTCTAATATCAGCCTAAGGCTTTTTTCCATCAAGCAGGTAAAAATCATCTAGAAAAATAACATATGATTTGAAAAACCCTCAAGTATGAGCAATAGTAGTCATGTAGGCATGCTTGCCAAAATTACTGTGAATACACATATTACTAATTTCTAAGTTATGAAGGTTTTTGTAATTGGACAGCTGTGTTAATGTTAATGTGTTAAACAGAGCTATAAACAAAGTTGATAGTAGTTAACAGAAAGAGCTCCATCATGTGGTAAGCACTGCGATACTGCAGAAAGGTACAGTATATACTTAATATACAGTATGTATACAACTGGAGTTTAAAAACATTATGTGAAAGTATGTTACTAGTATGCTGCATAATGAAACAAATAGGCCATTTCTTTATGAAATGATAATTGTTTCAAACTACATGCAATTTCATGTATGACAACTCTCTATTATTTATCAGATATCAATAAAATAGACTATTTTAGACTGTCTGTGACTAGGCTCTGCAAACAGCAAAGATGAATCCGACTGCAGAGCCACTGCTAGCCAATCAAAAGTCTTTGAGGTGCTGTCAGTCAATTTTGATGGTTTGGATATGCTGATATGTCTGTAGAGGGCGGGAGAGATGTGAGTATTGCTGAATTCAGAACTGCATACTAGCATACTGCTCTACTATTTTTATCATTTCTTTCTATGGCTGGAATAATAGTATGCTATATGTGGTTCCGAATTCAGCAAACATCTGCTTAAGTCCGACGTTTTATTAAAAACTATGTACTGTAGGCATATTTTTTTTTTAAGAAAAAAATAAAATGAAAATGACAAAGTTATTAAAACTTTAAGATGTATATATACATGTATATACACACACACACACACACACACACACCACACACACACACACAACAACTCTCCATTAATTTGTGTGTGGATTTAAAAAGTCAAGTGAATTGCATTGTGAGACACAGCGCTAGCGAAGTGTGCAGTTTGTGTATTGTTTAGATCACATTTTGACTAATTTAATAAGTTACCTAGGTATTCCATCCATACAAATTACAACACACCTTATACACACTGTATACTGCACAGATAGTAAAGGTAGTCTGCCAGTGTGCTATACCAAACACAGCCCCACACACACACACACACACACACCACATTCTCTGCGCTCTGTTGTGGTAGATTATACTCTGACAGTCAATAACGTGTGGTCCCAGATAATCAGATAATTGTCTCTGCTCTACAACAATCTCAGTTTCCATCAAGTGCCTCTCACTAGAGTGTTTATCGCCTAGTGGTTTATGATTGAAGCCTTTAGCTAAAAGGTTAGGATTCTGATCATGAGGCTGATGAGAAATGGGAATTAACCAGCAACTACACTAATCTAAGATCTGTGTTTCCTGTATTAGTAGTCAGAGGCTGTGTGTGCGGAGAGACCCATGGCTCTAACATTAGTTTATATGTCTCTCAAATGAATCATCCGACCTTATGTGCTGCAGCTTTCACACACACACACACACACACACAGGAGTGAGTCTCATTCTCTGGATGAGCTTTCCTGCAGAGAAAGTAAATGGAGAAGTGTGTAGGTGGGAAGGAAAACATTGGGGGAAGAGACCTTTGTGAGGCATAAAGGTCATTTCTAATGTCACAATAATTAGCATGAAGTGTGATATAATTATGTGAATGTGTATTTGGTAACATATATTTAGTACAGCGCGTTTATGTGTGAAAGTGTGCATTCTGGGTGTAGATCTTGTGTGCGACAAAAACACAGGAACTTTTTGTGTTTCAGCTCTTTACACCAGAATAAAGTTTGATGGAATAAAAAATATTCATGTTGCCAAGCACAAAACGCAAGCATGAGTCACACCAAAATAAATAAATTTTCCCCCCAATTTACGTCTGATCTATGCCTCAGTTAAAAAGCCCAAAACAACAGTGTATAATACTGAAAGTGCAGAAAATCCAGATATTATTAAAAGGGTTGAAGCTAACTACAACTACAAAAAAAAGTGTAATTTACATGTACTGTTAGTCAGTACAAACAGATTGTATTACACCTGTTTCATTCATACAGATAGGAGCAACATGTTTTTTTTTTTTTTGCCATAGTGACCAAATTAGGCCTAAAATTTCAGCTTTTGGATTTTAATGTAAATGCAATTACAACTCTTACCAGAATAGTTCACCAAAAATGAAAAGTTTTGCTGAACATTTACAAGATGTAAATCAGCTGAAGAACATATGTGGAGAAATGTAGCATTACATCACAATGGATCCTCTGCAGTGAATGGGTGGCGCAGAATGAGAGTCCAAACAGCTGTTAATGTCTTGCGAAAAGCTGCATGTTTGTAAGAAACAAAACCATCATAAGGCATTTTAACTTATATTTTAACCGTCGCTTCTGGCCAAACTTTGGTTCATAATTCATAACTCTTTCTTTATCTACATCTTGGATAAAACTTGGTCAATTTTTAGCAAATTTTTATTTTTTGAACTATTCCTTTAAGTTGTCTTTGTTAGAGCAAAATCACACAAATAAGTACAGCGTAACAACATGTACAGTGGGGAAAAAAAGTATTTAGTCAGCCACCAATTGTGCAAGTTCTCCCACTTAAAAAGTTGAGAGAGGCCTGTAATTTTCATCATATGTATACCTCAACTATGAGAGACAAAATGAGAAAAAAATCCAGAAATCACATTTGTAGGATTTTTAAAGAATTTATTTGCAAATTATGGTGAAAATAAGTATTTGGTCAATAACAAAATTTAATCTTAATACTTTGTTATATACCCTTTGTTGTTAATGACAGAGGTCAAACGTTTTCTGTGTCTTCACAAGGTTTTCACACACTGTGGCTGGTATTTTGGCCCATTCCTCCATGCAGATCTCCTCTAGAGCAGTAATGTTTTTTGGGCTGTCGCTGGGCAACACGGATTTTCAACTCCCTCCAAAGATTTTCTATGGGTTTGAGATCTGTAGACTGGCTAGGCCACTCCAGGACCTTTGAAATGCTTCTTACGAAGCCACTCCTTCGTTGCCCAGGCGGTGTGTTTGGGATCATTGTCATGCTGAAAGACCCAGCCACGTTTCATCTTCAATGCCCTTGCTGATGGAAGGAGGTGTTCACTCAAAATCTCACGATACATGGCCCCATTCATTCTTTCGTTTATACGGATCAGTTGTTCTGGTCCCTTTGCAGAAAAACAGTCCCAATGCATGATGTTTCCACCCCCATGCTTCTCAGTAGTTATGGTGTTCTTTGGATGCAACTCAGTATTCTTTCTCCTTCAAACACGACAAGTTGAGTTTTTACCTAAAAGTTCTATTTTGGTTTCATCTGATATTATGACATTCTCCCAATCCTCTTCTGGTTCATCCAAATGCTCTCTAGCAAACTTCTGATGTGCCTGGACATGTACTGGCTTAAGCAGTGGGACACGTCTGGCACTGCAGTATTTGAGTCCCTGGCAGCGCAGTGTGATACTGATGGTAGCCTTTGTTACTTTGGTCCCAGCTCTCTGCAGGTCATTCACTAGGTCCCCCCGTGTGGTTCTTGGATCATTTTGACCCCACGGGGTGAGATCTTGCGTGGAGCCCCAGATCGAGGAGATTATCAGTGGTCTTGTATGTCTTCCATTGTCTAATAATTGCTCCCACAGTTGATTCCTTCACACCAAGCTGCTTACCTATTGCAGATTCAGTCTTCCCAGCCTGGTGCAGGTCTACAATTTTGTTTCTGGTGTCCTTTGACAGCTCTTTGGTCTTGGCCATGGTGGAGTTTGGAGTGTGACTATTTGAGGTTGTGGACAGGTGTCTTTTATACTGATAACAAGTTCAAACAGATGCCATTAATACAGGTAACGAGTGGAGGACAGAGGAGCCTCTTAAAGAAGAAGTTACAGGTCTGTGAGAGCCAGAAATCTTGCTTGTTTGTAGGTGACCAAATACTTATTTACCGAGGAATTTACCAATTAATTATTTAAAAATCCTACAATGTGATTTTCTGGATTTTTTTTTCTCATTTTGTCTCTAATAGTTGAGGTATACCTATGATGAAATTACAGGCCTCTCTCATCTTTTTAAGTGGGAGAACTTGCACAATTGATGGCTGACTAAATACTTTTTTGCCCCACTGTACATACTATACAGTTAGGGTTAGGATTTTGAAGATTAGCTGCTTGTAAATATGCACAATTCACTGTTAATACTATAGTAAATACATATAACATAACAATAAGGCCACTATAAAATAAAGTGT
Source organism: Sinocyclocheilus anophthalmus (assembly GCA_018155175.1). Lineage (NCBI taxonomy): Eukaryota > Metazoa > Chordata > Actinopteri > Cypriniformes > Cyprinidae > Sinocyclocheilus > Sinocyclocheilus anophthalmus. The sequence goes on along the minus strand of JADLZN010001832.1, from coordinate 614,209 downwards.
TAGCAATGTGCTTGATCTTGTTTTAATGCAATGGCTATTGTGAACACATTTTGCATTTGTCAAGAATATTCAAGGAATCAAGAATCAAATAAGAAATTTGAAATTTGCAGAAATTTGCGGAAATTTGCTATTTACAATCAATGCTTCTAATTAAGACAATATATGAAAATGTACTACAGTGTCTAGCAACACTGTGAGTAGTGTATTCTGATTTTTCATTTTAACAGTTATAGTTTCTATCATTGTGTTGATTCGATAGACATTATTAAAGGGATACTCCACCCCAAAATGAAAATTTCGTCATTAATCACTTACCCCCATGTCGTTCCAAACCCGTAAAAAACTTTGTTTGTCTTCGGAACACAACGCTCTTCTGTGTCATCCGCGCTGCATGGATGCGCTGTTTTCGTTCAAATCAAAGTGTAAATACACGTAGAAAACGTATCCTTGTCGCGGCTGACAAAGAAGAGCGTACGCTGCTTGCGTTCCGTGGATATTCTCCAAAATGGCACTACGGTGATACGGAGAGACACAGAGGAGATGAATTGTTGAATAAAGTCGTTATTTTTGTTTTCTTCGTGTACAAAAAGTATTCTCATCGCTTCATAAAATTCAGATTGAACCACTGATGGCAGATGGACTATTCTGACGATGCTTTTCATACTTTTCTGGGCCTTGACAGTGTTGTTTACTTGGCAGTCAATGGAACAGTCACAAGCCTCATATTTCATCCAAAATATCTTAAATTGTCTTCCGAAGATGAACAAAGTTTTTTACGGGTTTGGAACGACATGGGGGTAAGTGATAAATGACAAAATTTTCATTTTGGGGTGGAGTATCTCTTTAAGGTGATTCTATCTCAGCGTTGTTGTTTTGTTAGTTTTCGTTTGTTTTGGTTATTGTTTTATTTAATAAATCTCAGGATTTATTAGAACTTTCATATTGTGAACATGTTGTTTATTACTCTCAAACACATGAGAGTATAGGTTTCATAACTGGAGGCACCGCGCTAAATAACGAGTTGTTCTTGTATTATTTAACTATTCCAATTCTCAGGGAAAGGACCAGTCTACTACTGGTTTACTACTGCTGGGATACCAGGGCTCCTGTCAAGGCATTATACTGTATGAGTGTACCCAGCTGTGGAGGGTTACAGACATCAGTATCTCACACCTGGCCTGAACCACATTGCCAACAAAGTGCTTCATGTGTTCATGCTTCATGTGCTTTGCTTCATGTGTAACAACAGCTGGGACACAATATCCACACTAAAGAGGACAAGGGAACCGCTAGACCTGTCCGGGTCCAAGTCCCTTGACTTAAAGTTTTCTGTCTCATATGGACTCAAGCCTCATCCATCTCCTACTTAAATGTGAGCAGCGATCACTTTCACCTCGCCCCAGCCTCTTTATCCAATGCTAGTTGTGCATGACATTTTAATATCCTGACTGTAGGCTCAGTCTAGGCCCAAATGATGTAAGAGCAAGAAATAATCCATGAGCAGATACCTCACTATTCATGCAACACCATGAATAAGGAATAAAGAAGACAATAACTGATCTTTGAGAAGCATTTAAAGTAATGCTTGTACAAAAATTGGAAAAAAACAAAAACAAAAAATTTCAAGTAAAATTAATTTACTCACTCTCGTTCCAAACCCCTATGACTTTCTTGCTGTGAAATGCAAAGAGAGAAATTCTTGTTGAAAACGGTGCTTAATATTTTGTGGAAATCGATTTTCAGGATTTTTTTTGCAGAATAAAAAGTTCAAAAGAACAGCATTTATTTGAAAAATAATTTTTTTGTAACAATGTAAAATTCTTTACTGTCATTTTTGATCAGTTGAATGCACCCATTCTATTAAAAATTATGATACTTTTTAAAAATTATATATCAAATTAAAAATATGTATCGTTTAATTAGATCAAGTACTTTTAAATCACTGTTATAACTTTAAAAGAGCATTTTCTTTACCAATTGATAATTTATAAAAGTCAATGGACAGTTTATGACATGGAAGTCTATCATATTTTGACTTTCAATATAGTATGTAAAACAAAGAAAGATGGCATAATTCTCAACCTGTGTGGTTTTGTGTGAATGAATGTTCAGCATCTGTGACTGCAGAATGACAGAGAAAGATGATGGAGTTAAATGATCTGACTGGTGTAAGTGTGTGTGATGTTTGCCACCCTGCATTAATTCACGACTCACCCGACGGAGTTAATCTGGTGTAGTGTGGAGGAGAGTGACAAGATGGACAAAAAAACCCCACTTCACAAATACACACACACTGCACGCACAGAGAGATTATAGCAGTTAAACCACTGGGTTGCTCTCATTTTAAAGATTACAACTGAACACATCCCTCCCGTCACCGCCTCATTGAAAACATCTGTCATCCATCTCACGTCTGGCTTTCCCTCTTTATTTCTCATGTCCAATGGTTATCTGAATTCATTTTACTGACTATAATACAAACTGTAAGATGAGAAAAAAAGTATCTTTCTTTTCCTTGTGGATTTCTCTCTTTAGAAAGAGGAATTATGGGTGAAGAAAAGGTTAGCAGTGACAATCCGATCCCTCCCTCTCAGCTCTTAACACTTCTCCTTGGCCTTCTTCAGATATTTATTTATTTCCTCACTCCTGTGCTCCTGTCTCAGGTTGTGGAAGCTAACTGTAGTTCAATATAAATAAACAATATAAAATACACATTTTATGCAAATTTACTCACCCTCAGACCAAAATGTAAAGGAGTTTGTTTCTTCATTGGAACAGATTTAGACATTACATCACTTGCTCACTATTGGATCATCTGCAGTGAATGAGAGTCCAAACAGTTGATAAAAACATCACAATAATCCACACCACTCCAGTCTTTACACATCAATGTATCGTCACGAGCCGCAGGGTTTAATTTAGTTTTGTTTGTGTATGTTTTTTTTTTACTCTCATAGATTTTGTTATCATTGCCATGCTTTATATGACTGATAGACTGCAACGGTTTGTGTTAAAATCTTTGTTTGTGTTCTACTGAAGAAACAAAGTCACCTACATCTTGGATGCCCTGGGGGTAAGCAGATAAACATCAACTTTTCATTTTTGGGTGAACTGTCCCTTTTAACTTAAAACCTTGGCTTCTGATAAAATCCACTCCATAATCCATAATACGCTTCCTCCAATGAAAAAGTCATCCCCTGTAGTCTCAAATCAAAATCCCATGAATATTTGTTTTAGAACAGTTTTTTTGCTTGTAACGTGGCTTGAATCTGTGCATATTCTCTCCTGTATTCAGATGATTATTTTTCACTGAGAAAGCATTATTAGGGCATTAAGGATATTTTACCAGAAGCAACGGTTTGCAGTAGAAAGTTTAATGATGGATTTGTTTCTTACAAACACAGGTTTTCACTTCTCAAGACGTTAACTGATGGACTGGAGTGGTGTGGATTACTTGTGATTTATTGTGATGTTTTTATCAGCTTTTGGCCTCATTCTGACGGGACCCATTCACTGCAGAGCATCCATTGGTGAACAAGTGATTAATGCTACATTTCTCCAAATCTGTTCCCGTGAAGAAACAAAATCATCTACATCTCGGAATGGCAAGTGAGTACATTTTCTGCAAATTTTCATTTTTGGTTGAATTATTACTTTAAACTAAACAGATGAACACTAAACAAACAAAATAAACAACATGTGATGACATATTTGATGATATTCAGTTCACACAATTTCTTATAGAAATGTAATCAATCAAAAACTTTAACCTGTTGGATCCAATAGCCCAGTGTTTCTCAACCAGGGGTCCGTGGCCTTGCGTCAAGGACCACTGGGGGTCCGTATAAAGTATGAATATTTGCATAAATTTTGTATATTTTGACATGACATGTTCCCATGAAAGAAAAATCCAATATAGCTGATGATCTGGCAAACTACTGGACAAGTCAGCTAACTTGAATTATACTTGACTGCATTTGGTCCTCACAAAGACACAAATGATACATAGATTAGTCAATTTTGTTCTGGGGGTCCTTGAGGATGGTTCTGAATTGGACTGGGGTCCGTTACGCCAAAAGGTTGAGATTCACTGCAAATAGCCAATGAAAAGCATCTGTAAAGTGACAATGGCACTTGTAAATAGTATCAATGGCACACATCACACAAAGAATAACAGCACTGGACTCATGCTCACAGGCATTTTATAAGCTTCCTCGACTGAGTCATAATAAAGCAATATGTGTATTCAGTCTTGAGCTGAGCCTCAGTGAGCGGCTGTTTCTTCAAATCCCTTTATCAGAGAATGAACAATTTTACAAATTAGATTCATCATATTTGTTTTTCTTCCTTATCTTCAAAGCTTGTGTATGATCTGTTGATAGGAATAGCGAGGGAGAGAGAGGAACAGTGGGATACGAATGGCCTGGGGAGGAAGAGCAAGGACTATCCATAAACACAGCAACAGTGCACACTAGTGACTGTTAGATTTAAGAATACGATACTTAACCTCAGTCCCAAAACGGGTTTACAGCCTGATGTCATTTACAAGTTCCACAAAGTGCCTTTTAGTCCCTTTAATTAATATGAATCTGTCTGTGAGCTCAGACTCAGGTAACATAAATCTGCTAGTGTTCCAATTAAGCTATTAAAATGTTATTTCTGAACCTCCAGGTTTTATTTAGATGTTTTAATACACTTATTTATTTATGCAAACATTAAGGGAACATTTTGTAATTTCGTAAACGTTGTGAGAATGTTACTTTGGAATGTTCTGTGAACATTCCGAAACGGAACATAAAAGAAACTTAAAACGCTTCATGAACAATTTTGTGCGAATGTTTTGAGTACATTATTAAAGACCTGCTAAGTCTGAACAAACGTTCTATTAACGTTACTAAAACATTAGACAATGCTCTGAGAACGTTCTTTGTTAGCTGTGAAGATCTGATAAAACATTAAGAATCAATGTTTTGGTGAAGACACTTTGGTGAAAAATGATGACAGTGTGTGTAGGTGCACCATCATCTCTAAAGTACTTTCCATTACATTCTGTCATCTCCTGTGAATCAGACCTGCACATTTAACACAGAAATATATGCTGGGTTATGTCAAAGCTAGATGTTGACGTGGTAACAGCACTGTACATGTCACTCTAGCCCTCTTGTTACCGTAATTTTCCCTTTTATCCCTTTTTCTGCATCAGCTATACATAAGTGGAACTAAGTTTAGACAATTTAACATGAGACTACGTCTGAAGATTCTGCTTTAAATCAAAGCTTAAATAATTCTGCTTTAAACCATTAAAGGTTCTTTACGGAACCAAAAGATTTTTTATTATTATAAAAACCCTCAATTGCTCAATGAACAACATTCCTTATATATATTTATAATTGTGTTTGAGTACACAAGTTTTACAAAAAACTGATTTATAGATCCAAAGAGATGTCAGTTATTACCAGCTGCCCACTAAAAACTCACTATAGGAGCATTTTATAAGTCTAGGAGTATATTATGTTGTAAAATATCTACTAATGAAATTATCCAGTAGACTTAAAACCAATACAGATCACATATAGTTCTGTCTCTGCAAGCAGTGCTCCATTTGGCAAACTCTCATTTATTTCTCGAAAGCCTCCAGTCATGAAGTTATTAACAGGCTTGTCACCTACAAGATGTACAGTAATGTTCCATGACTTAATTATAGCCGATTGATTTTTGCCTAATTTTGCTCATAATTTGGTGCACATTAAACCAACTCAAGGCTAATAGGCTGCTAATATATGCTCAGTTCATGGCTACTTGATAATTAGCAACTATTAAGCACATGAGTGTGGTAGGTAACGTGTACTTGGACCGCTGCTGTCCTCTAGTGTTCAGATAGGTCACTGCATTATTGCATAGTGTCAAAGTCACGGCTGTGCCCCAGTTTGAATACTAGAAACTAAGTATAAACTGTGCTAAAAATGGGAAAGTTGTTACTTTTGAAGTATGTAGTAAGACAGTATGCCAGTATTGGGATATTCACACACAGCACTGAGATCACCAATCACCACTTCAGTACATAATATTTACACTTCCATGTAAGAATTAGCATGTAGCTAAATTATCTTACAAGTGTAATTCATTTGAAACCTGCCACATTTTTCACTTTTCTTCATTTGGAAAAAAAATAAAAATCTATCACACCTTTTCAACTGTTTTCTCTTCTGTTGCGCAAGCTGAACACGTTTGTATGAAAGCATACTAAAAAAAGTACAACTTTCGAGTGTCCTAAAGGTCGGTCGAGGGATTTCTGGTGGGGGAGTGAATGTACAGCGCTCCGAGGTGCTATGACTGAGGTGCCCTTGAGCAAGGTACCGAACCCCCAACTGCTCCCCGGGCGCCGCAGCAAAAAAAATGGCTTGCTTTGTGTGTTCACGGTGTGTGTGTGTTCACTGCTGTGTGTGCACTTTGGATGGGATAAATGCAGAGCACTAATTTCGAGTATGGGTCACCATACTTGGCCACATGCCACTTTCACTTCCCTTACTAATTTTAGTACTTAAACTTATTTTAGTTAGATGACAGATGGGAAGGCAACATTTCAAAATTTTCATTTAGAGTAAGTTATTCACAATATTTTTTTTCAGCTTTATATCAATTTAACAAAAATGTTTTTAATATCTTAGTTCTGTCATGACAGCTCTCGGAGGAATTGGCATGGTAATGTACATGACAATGTGAATGTATTTGGTCTTGGCGGAATAGAAATGCTACGCTGCTGAATTGCTGCTGCTGCTGCAGAGCAAGTACCGAGACTTGCTACTGCCAATTCATCCACAACATGCTGCTGCAAATATAACATACATGAATAACCCCCATAGCATACGTGAATCACCCCTTAGCAGATCTATACAGGTGGAGCTGGGGAAGGTGGAGGGTTTCTGAAGTGCGCTGCCAACTGCTACAGCAAACAAAAGCCAGGTATTTGAATACTGAGCAGCGAGCTCATTGGCTACCGATACAGGAGAGAACCAATCAACTGTGCCATGTTATAATGATGTCATCAGGTCAGATTGAGCTAGACATATCGGACTGCGCCATCTAGAGTTTCATGCCAGAACTCTGTATTTAACAATGCTCATATCCAGGCACCTCTGATATACCATTTTACAAAAACAATAAGTTGAGACATTATAATCTTGCATACTTGTGATGGATAGTATGAAAATTTGAACAAATAGATATTAGATGTGTCCTTTTTGCATTTAATACCATGCATTTGGACTAAAAACTGCACAGTGTTTAAATCAAGCACAGCATCAGTGACTCACGTCAGATGCAACATTTAGTATATTATGTCCTTGGTTCAAAAAAATTCAAGACACTTGTATGAGAATATAAATATGAAATGTATGATCTATAAGACTGTGATCTGTGTGACTATATCTTTAAAATGTAGATTTCAGGGCCACTTAGCTTTTATATGTTACAGTATAAATTGCAGACTCACCAAAAACTAGCAACACCCTTTAAACTTCTCACTTTCTCTCTCAGTCTCACAAACACACCCTCACACACTGCTCACATTCACGCAGGAAGTAAGCTCAAGGCAGATCGCAAGAAAGGAAGTGAGATGCAACACATTTATAAACAATACTGTTGCTTCTTCTGCAAATGTATCTGGTCTGCTATTGTACGTGTGAAGACGAAGATAAGTCCTCCAAACATTGTAGGTTTTTAGCCACAGCTCACTCCACAGACAAATGTAATTTATTATACATGTATTTATTATAATTAAAAAAACATAGTGGAGTTCATTGAAAATATGGGATTTAAATAAATATATAAATAAAGTTATAACGTAATTATATATTGTTCCATATCCTACATTACAGTTTATTTTTGCCTAATTTTGCTCATAATTTGGTACACATTAAACTCAACTCAAGGCCAATAAATAAATAAGACATAATGAAGAAGCAACATCACTGACATTATGTATTGCTTCATAACTTAATTACTGCTTATTTTTGCCTAATTTTTATCATAACTTGGTGCACATTAAACTCAAGCCCAATAAATAAATAAAATGAATGAATAAATAAATAAATAAAGTTATGACAAATGAAGAAGTGTCACTTACATTATGTATTGTTTCATAACTTAAATACAAACTGTTTATTTTTGCCTAATTTTGCTAAAAATTTAGTGTGCATTAAACTCAACTCAACGCCAAAAAAATAAGAAATAACTAAAATGAATAAAGAAATAAAGTCATGATGTAATGAATAAGGAATATTTATATAATAAGATTCTACACTATTTATAGACACTAACCATATTTTTAAAAAATGTGAAATTTACTTTGTTGTACCTTTGTACAAAAGGTGAGAGGTCAAGGTTTTTTTTTAAATGAAGTGGCAGATACAATCTACAAAAACTATTTTTTTTAATAATAAGGTTATATACAGTAAATAAAATTTTATATAAAGAAAAAAAAACGATATAAAGTATGAAATATCATAGTATAAGGTGATGCACATTTTGTTTAGGTGTCATATCATTCAGTCTTAGAATGAGACTGAATGCAGATACCGAGATACACTGGAGTCACGTCACCTTTGACAGAGTGACCCACGAAGCCCTCCTGCATGTCAACATCCAGTGCTATTGAGTAAAAATGGCATTACTGGTAAGTACAGATCACATGTATCTGCCCAGCAACCACAGGAAGTCCTTCTTTTGCTGCTGCTGCTGCTGCTTACAGAGCATCAGCCTTGTGCAGCGGAAGTGCACACTTCTATCTACACACACACACACACACACACATACAAACACACCTACAAGAGCAAGAAGTGAGGACTTGTGGCTCCCCGTCCCGGAAAAGACTGTCTGCATCCTGTCGGACACAAGAGTCAGAAAGCATGATCAAACGCAAACTAAGTGAGTATATTTGATTGAGCACTTCCGCCGTAGTATAGAGCAATATCATTTTGCCATGAGGTTTCTTATTGTGGTTAAAGTCTCTGGTCAGTTAAGCAAGACTAATAAAGATCAAAATGCTTTAAATAACGCCCCAGCGTCCTTGACGAAGCTATCAGTGAGTTATAAAGAAGCAGTTTGTTGACATTATTGATTTTTATAATGGCCTTAAAGGCTAATGTTCCTCTCTTATGAAGGTTAGTGTATTTGAAGACAGTGGTACATAGACACTGATACGTTTTTAAGAGGCTTTTTGTAGTTTTGATTCACATGCCTTGAGGAAAAACCAAAGTCAGAAGCATGCCGTTCTGAAGGCAGTGATGGGATATGGGAATACTGTAATGACATTTGGGGATTCAGCTGCACAAAGCAAATGAATGTACTTTAGGCTAGATCAATATGAGCCCGAATTGAACATCGACCAAGAAAAACAAACTCATGATGAAAATAAAAGTCGTTTATATTAGATTAGTTTGAGTATTATAAGGTCAAAGTATATGGGATATATGGATATTTTTGTGTGATACTGGGAGCAAATACATTAAACGCCAGTCTACAAAAAAAAAAAAAACCACACACACACAATGGCAAGAAAAAAAAAAAAAACACAAAAGACGTCTAAAATCAGTCATGTACATTCACTGGTAAGTTCTTATATCAATCCAGACCAACAGAAGACGAAGGTCTTTAAAGTAAAAAACATAAAATATATATTTAAAATATTTAAATACCTTGCGTATGTTCATATACACACGCCAATCTATTCCCAATAAAATATAGATTATTCAACACACATTTATTGTACTTTTTGCCTTACTTAATGAGGTTAGTAGTCACAATGGAACCTAGAGCTGTCAAATTGATTAATCGTGATTAATCGCATCCAAAATAAAAGTTTGTGTTTACATAATATACAGTGGTGATCACTAATCTATAAATACTTTAAAATATTTTTTCTCTTCATCTTCATCACTCAAAATCTGAAGGAATATTAGCTGTAGGTATACTTCTGTTCCACTAACATGTTTGACAAAATATCCAAGGCATTTCAACAAAAACCTTTATTTTGTGGAATACACAGTGATCAGAATTAGAGCACAGTAACCACTGTAGCACAAAAGAAGATTACTTCTAAAATTTGGATGGTTACAGCTGTCAGAAGATTATTAGGACGTGTAGAGGCCTCTGCTTTGAATGACTTCAGTACATCTGCGGCCGCAGGACTTCTTTAGTTTCTCACACTGCGCTGGCGTGATCTTGGTCCACTCTTGGTCCACTGCTTTACCTGTTCTGCAGTGTGACAGGGACATTGTCTTGCATGAAAATTGCAGGCTGATTGGGAGATGCTTGTAGGGAAGGAACTGCATGTTGCTGAAGGAGGTTCTAATAAACATTTGTATTCACTCTGACATGTATCTGTATAAGAAGCCCAACTTCTGCTGCAGAAAACATTGCCTAAATCATGACACTTCCTCCTCCACCTTTCACTGACTTCTTTACACACTTCAGTTTTTGCTCAGTTTGTCGCCAAACAAAATGTTTCCCATCAGACCCCAAAAAAATTACACTTATTCTCATCACTAAAGTGAACTTTGGACCGGTTCTCCTCTCGCCACACAGCATGCTACTCAGCAAAGCCTTTTGATACTTTCTGCTAATGAGAGGCTTGGTCACTGCAGAGTGCGCTTTCAGTCTCACATCTCTTAAACATGCCGAGACAGATCCATACCCTGTTCAGCGCTGAACTGGCAAGCAATTTCAGCTGCAGTGTTGAACCGATTCCCCATTGAGAGTCTACGTCTTGTCTCGCTCATAGCATTTGTTCCAAGCAGCCTTTTTGGGGGACTTGAATGAATTAGTGTCATTGCAAACCTGCAATATTTGGGAAATCACAGATTTGGAATGACCACGTTCTCTTGCTATGACTGAAAGTGTCATCCCTTTAGCCTTAATCTGGACAACCTCCTGTCACAGGGACTCAGTCACCATAGAGCGGCTCTCCATCTTAGTGAAAATTGGAGGAATGCTGCCAGTTGAATAGTGTTTGTTATATAATTAAGGAAACTGGCACCAGGTGCCAGATTAACACCAATAATTTAAGTGTTCTCTAATTTTGATCAGAGTTCTTTTTCAAATATCTTATTTAAGTTTTTTATACTGTGCTTCATAATACAATTAATTTATGAAATATGATTAAAAACTCTTCACCTTTAACGTTCTGTTAGGACAAATTCAGATAGGACTAAGCAGTGACCTTGAAATTGATGAAATTTTAGGTTGTTCTCTAATTTTAATCTTCACTGTATGTGTGTGTACTTTGTATATTGTATGTATACATAAATACATACACACATACGTGTATATTTAAGAAATATATGTAATATATATGTAATATAAATTTATATAAAATATAAATATGACTGAATATGTATATATAGCTTCTTTATTTTCTTAAATATATACATGTATGTGTATATATTTATATATACATGTAAATATACACAGTACACAACTGCATTTATTAAACACAACATTTATTTTTGGATGCAATTAACTGGAATGCATTGCGCCTTAATCAATTACATATTTTAACAGTAATAAAATTAAATGGTTTATTAAACATAAAGCAGGAAATATAGTAAATGTAGAAAACATTAATTCTTTACTTTGATAAATGTGACCTGGAGCACAAAGCAGTCTAAGAGTCGCTGTGGCTATTTGTAGCAATAGCCAAAAATACATTTTATGATTCAAAATTATAGATTTTTATTTTTTAGTGGCCAAAAATAATTAGGATATTAAGTAAAGATCATGTCCATGAAGATATTTTGTAAATTTCACACCGTAAATATATCAAAACTTAATTTATGATTAGTAATATGCATTGCTAAGAACTTCATTTGTACAACTTTAAAGATGATTTTCTCAATATTTTGATTTTTTTGCACCCTCAGATTCCAGATTTTCAAATAGTTGTATCTCGGCCAAATATTGTCCTATCCTAACAGACCATACATCAATGGAAAGCTTATTTATTCAGCTTTCAGATGATGTATAAATCTCAAATTCAAAAAATTGACACTTAAGACTGGTTTTGTGGTCCAGGGTCACAAATATGTGTTGCTCAATTAATAAACAAAAAAAATTTAAACAAGATATAAACACAATAAAATATGCTTTTTACATTAAATATGCTTTTACTGAGAAAATATCTATTCAGTCTTTTATTTTTTATGTACACATTGCAATTAGTGAAAATGATAAGAAACATTGAAGTAGATATTTAAATATTTATTCATTATTATTTAAATGTTGAGTATGAAAACACTGAAATGTGTTTTAAGAATGAATGTGCTATTATTATTATTTTATTTCACACTGATATTTTCTTTAATAGACGATTCTATCAATTTACTGTAATTTCATAATTCAAAATGTAAGTGTAAATAAGATCTGGTACTGTAATTACCATTCATTTTAAGATTATTTGATTATTGTGAATGCAAAAAGTAACAGTTTTATCTCACAAAACATGTTTCATCCTTAATATTGGGTACAATTTTGGATAGCTGTGCGTTTTCTTCAAGTACAACATATCAGTACAGCAACACATTATGAACTACATTACCTTTAACAGTCCCATTTCAATCTGTCTGATATTTAAATATACTCAGTCTGGATCATAACACAAGACCACTTGACAAGAAACACAACCAAAATGGGGCTAAACTTTGACAGTCCCCCGAGAGCTATAATTATTAAGATAAATGAACAGACGTTCCAACAGTGACAAAGACAAATTTAAGACCCTGACATCGAAGATCATGCTAGAAACATTGCAAAATACAGCTAAGCTTTATTTTAAGAATCGCCTTCCTGTTTGCACAGTCTCTTAATTTCCTCCCACGTTCATCATTATCACTGCTCGGCAACCTTGACATGATTCTGGCTTCATTTATGAAAAGCTGAAATGTTAAAATGGTTGTTTTAGGGACTAAAGGGACCAATGCATTTTTCCCACAGATGAGGTCAGGGCTTCTATGGTTACTTAAGAGGCTACATGTTTCTTTCTCACATTTAAGGAACTCTTGGTATGATAGGGACCCTGGGGTGCACAGCAAAGCCCGCAACGAGCACCCTAAGCTATTTTTATTTTTATTTTTTTTTACCAATGATAGGTTTAGACTAAAAACCGTGTCGAGTTATAACACGCACAACATGTTTTCTCCTTTCTCAGACTTCAAGTGGTTTGGTAGTCTCACCAACCTCCGGCGGAAATCAGACACCCAGAAGGACGACACCAAAGAGGTGTCCACCGATGACATGGGCATGCATCCACGGAGCCCGAGCTACGCCAGCTCCAGTGAAATGTACACGCACATGGGCACCATGCCGCGTCACCCGAAGAAGGACAAAAGCTTGAAGAAGAGCAAGTCCAAGGACAAGACCAGCCTCAGTCAGAGTCAAAGCATGAGACCTCCACAGGACCATGTAGTTGATTCCCCACTTCTCAGCGTACTCTCTGGGAAGGGCCTGGAGGCCCTGGAGAACCCCATCTTAGAGGACAAGCCAGCTGTAGGAACCAGAGATAATCACATTCAGAATCGTGAACTTCCACCTCCACCAACTATGGATGGACACTCAGCAAAGCAGGAAGATGAAGATAAGGAGCCAGTAGATGACCCCAAGCTACATGTTGATCCACCAAATGCATGTCTGGGAACGTCACCAGATCTATGTCAGAGCAATGAGCCAGAGGTCCAGCCAGTGCTGCCCAAGAAGAGACATAAAGAAGGAGACACCTCCATGAAGGATGCTGAGGAGCACCAGGTGGACAATAACTTGATTCAGTTACCTCTGAAAATTGGCAGTCAGGTGGAGCAGAAGCAAGCAGCATTGGCAGATGCTAAAATAGGATCAGACTGTAAACAAGGCAGTCAGGAAGAAAAAGAGCCTAACAGGTAAGAATCAGCTAAATTCCTTGAATCTTGAATCTGATCTTCATCGTTTGTTTATACCCATTAAGTACAGTAGCTACGTTCAATAAGTAGAGTACAATTAACATTAAAGACGAAATACCATTCAAACAATAGAAACCATCACAGAATCTGTAATGGTTTTACAGGTTATAATGGGAATTGTATTGGTTTTAATGAAAATGGTAAGGGTCCTTGTGGATCTCTGCTGGTAATTTGTTACCTTTTATTGGTGGCTTGTTAAAACCACTAAATCATAATGGAATATCTCCCAAAACACACTAAAGGAAAACATTTTTTAATGGTTTTAATGGTTAATAGTTGGGTGGTTTGTAATGGTATTTGTAGTGTAAACCTTTAGAATTTCTGTGATGGTTTCTTTAGTTTGTTCTTTCAGCAGGGAAAGTGTTATTAAGAAATGGATTTGTGACTAAATGTTTCAGAGGACAACAACGTCACATGAACGCTATTTTTCTGACAAACAGCATGACATACGAATGTGATTTTTACACAACAGTTCGATATACAAGAAGTTATTATTGAGCAACTAACATTTTAAACACTGCAGTTAGTTTCTGTATTTTTGCACCGCCATTCGTTCCAAATGAAGCCAAAGCTGAATGAACCAGCAAGCAACACAGACTAGTGTTTGTTCCTGAATCATTCAGAGTTTACGAACAAATCAGTTGAATGAATGATTCATTGACTCGCTCATAAAGACAATCACTTATCACCACCTACTGGCGTACCGATGCAACCCACAGTAACTGAACAATATCCCAAATACACAAGTGGAGTGAAACAAACAGTGAAAAGCCCCAGTGCTGTTGGACTGTATATCTGTATATTAATAATGAAGCAAATTGAGACATTAGGACAATACAGAAACTCTGAACAGATAAATCAGATAGCTGCACTATAATGTCAAATGAGACTAATCCTCGTGGCTGACCACATACCGTGACAGTGTGCTTTTGTGATACAGTAAATTATGATCTCTGCTCCTTTGTGACACTGGTTCATTGTACATGAGCTTCACGCTTGAGATGTTCTCATGAGATTAAGAACTGCTCTGTGCATTTAGACATACATTATAATACAGTTTATCTCAGGGGCCCTATAGACTCCAGTACGTTAATAACTAAAATACTAAAATATATTTAAGTGAATTTATAAACGTACGTTTGGGATTGGATATGTAAAAGATTTTGGCCAATGATGGTGTTGAATATTCTCTTTTTACATCAGGCTTGCTCCACTGCTTGGTTCAGCCATGTTTCCAATTTCGCTGGATGGCGTGTAAATGGCTGGTAATGAGGTCACACACCTGTGAGTGTTTGATCAATGAGGTCAAACAGCGTTTTAGCAGTGACCCTCATAAATTCACATTAGTCACATTAGTGGGCAGCAGAGAGCAACAGGGTGAACAGGCATTCAAAGAAAAGTTGTTGTTCATTCCTCTCAGCTTCCCAAAGGGACTTGACAGACCGTAAGACTTAGACTGGAAAACTGAATGAATAATTTTAGGAAACACCCCTTATTGGGCCTTTTTTATGAAAAAGTTTTTTTGTTGTTGTCTATTAATTTGGAAGTGTTGTTTGAATATGAAGTTGCACAAGGATCTAAGGTGAGTTTATCATTGTTGGTATGTTGTTTGTGTTACATATTTTCCTCTAAAATTTGATTTTAGTTCTAACAAAAAATTCGAATAACTTTCGTCATCAATTTATTTAATTTTACTTTACTTTGATGACAGTGGGGGCTAAACTGCTTGTTATTTTTAGCTTTAATTATAATAGCAGTATTCAGTAAATAGTGAACTTAAAAAACAAATGAGTGAAATGGCCTTTATATCTACACTGTATACTCTGAATTCAATATATAGCATTGTGGTCATAAATGGTGTAGTTATTGTAGCAAATTATAATACTTTACTTTGAGATATAGCATGGCAAAAAAAAAGTTATTATTATGATCTCTCGTCTTGGACAGCGTTTTAGTACAGGCAAACTGCATATGCTACATAACCATTGTCTTATAATAAGACTGTATCAGTCAGAGCTCATTATAAACAACATCTGGTTTGTTGTTTGCCAGGAAGATCTTTTCCCTGTCATATACAGCTGAAGGAGGATAATGATGTGAGGTCAGCCGGCACAGCTGGAGGATGTGAGAAATGTCTTCAGGAAACACACAAGTTTTCCTGCTTTTGTATGCAGTCACCTTACTGTGTATTTACTATTATACTAAAAGAAGGCCATACATAGTCAAAATCAAGTTGTCACGCCATTCACTATTTTGTGGGCGTATTCAGCAGTGAACATCTAGATTGCTGACCAATGCATACTTTGAGTTGTTAAGAGCAGAACCACCATCACATTAATGTTCCTACTAATTCTCCAAATTAGCATTCATTTGAATTAAAACATATGATAAAAATATAAAAAATAAATAAATGACTATAAATCCAATAATATTACAATGTAGTATTATAATAATTAATACCATAAATATATTGATAAGATAATGAATTGCTAACATTTAAAAGTTTAATAATAATAATAATACCAATTCTTATTAATGCATTAAATATATTGACCACTTTCATTCACATTACAGCTGAATTAAATAACCCCCATGTTTTGCCTTTTCGTGCATAATCACTTAAATTAATCATACTCACACACTATAATAAATATAATAAATAATAATATAATATATATAAATTATATAATAAGCTTATAATAAAAAAATATAAATGGATGATTTTATAAAATTAGAATAAATTCTATTACATTACAATGTATGGATAACATTAAAACCTATAAAAATAATAGTTAATCTAACTTAATTAAATATATTATCACATGCAAAACTAAATTAAATAAACCCCCAAGTTTTTTTTTTCTTTGCCACTTTCAGTTGCAGAATAAATTAATCATGGCCTGTAAATAGGGATTTTCTTCAGTTGCATATTATGTTGCTGCTTGATTCTGCTTCCACACCACAAGATGTCATTGTACAATTCAAGACCTCAAAACTGACTTGGTGCACCTGAAGGCCCACTGAAAAATAACTCTTTCTAAAAGCTGTTTTAAAAATGTTTTGGGTAGTTTTTCCCTGTTCAGGGAGCATTTTAGCATATTGGGGTCTTATTCATGTCTTAGGAGATATTCTGTCTTGGTATGATCATTCACATGTTGTTTTCACCATCATTCTACACACTCCAGTAACCTGCAGGAAATAACAGCTGATTTGTTGAGCATTTGAAGGACCTTTGCTTCATTTCCTGTTTGTATATCTCTGCTGCTTTCATTCCTGTGTTTCAGAACAGAAACTTCTGTTCAACACACTCTGTTTCACTCTGACTGACTCAGAGTGAGGTGTTGAGAACATACATACAATGGTTTTTCAATGTGTTTGGCAGTGGTTTCCACATACGTCTGCTTTTCTGAAACTTTTCCCATGCTGAAAGCTGTTTCTTGGCCTGATCCGAGTGAAGTTGCCATTGCTAATTTATCTAATAGCCTTGTTAAAAACTCTTCCCATGCTTAAAGCAAGTTTGTTTCTCTCACACACTCACAGAAAAAAAAAAAAAACCTGTCACTGGGGCTGTACCCTTTCAACACGTACGGATTATGCACTTTTGAGATACTTATACACCTTTGAGGTGCTATATGCACCCTTTCAGAGTAAATAAGGTACAAAAGTGTATCTTTTGAAGAGGTACTGCTCCAGTGACAACTTTTGTACTTTTTTACTGGGAGTGCATGAATTTTGACAAAGTACTTTTTGCTGCTGTGCAATTTGAAAATCCTCTTCAGCCAAAACTCTTTCTGTTATCAGTATTTCTCAAGGTTTCATTTTAAAAGTCAATTATTAAAGCTTTTGAACATAACTCAAGACTGCAAATAACTGTTGCCTTTAGAAGTTGCCTATATAAATTTTGTCAAATTGGAAAAAATAATCAAAACACCTGATTGTATTTATGTGGTATGTTTTATATATATTATATATATTATATATATATATATATATATATATATTTTTATATATATATATATACACACACACAAGATTATATATATATATATATATATATAAGATCTCTGTTATGTGTATTATTGGCTGTTTAAAATGGCTTTTTAAAAAGTATATATTCACTTTTAATTAAAAAATTAAAAAAATTATTGTTGAGAATAGTGCTGCTTTATTTGCCCAAAAAGATTTATTGGTAAAATAAATAAATAAATTCCTATGTAATTTTAATAAAGTCTTGTAATAATAAACATATTCATATTTCTGTGCTCATATTCTCTATCTCTTCACTTCCTGTTTTTTGGTTGAACCTCATTTCATCCTTT
Source organism: Sinocyclocheilus anophthalmus (assembly GCA_018155175.1). Taxonomy (NCBI): domain Eukaryota; kingdom Metazoa; phylum Chordata; class Actinopteri; order Cypriniformes; family Cyprinidae; genus Sinocyclocheilus; species Sinocyclocheilus anophthalmus. Next base: position 595,905 of record JADLZN010001832.1, on the reverse strand, counting down.
CATTGATGTGGCGTGCAGTAGAAGGAACGTGAATACGCTTTTCACTTCCTTTAGTTGTTAAAAAAAATTCACGTTCCTCTCTGAGTATTAGAAGGCATCCTGTGGCAATGAAAAAATGATGAAATCCATCTGACTACATATCTCTCTGATGCTGTTTAACACTGAGGTGGCTTTGAATTTTTCATATGCTTAAATATGTTTTTTTTTACTTACTTTAATTACTTTTTAATACTTGATTCTGATTGGTCAATGACTGCATTCTGCAGTATGTTTTTGTTCATGGACACTAAACTGTATGATTCACTGTTACAACGGCTAATTCTCCTTATATGAGTACATCATTTGCATGTCAATTTATTCATTTAGATTGCAATGTTGTGCATAAAGTGGGATAATTTGCAGTCAGCTTTGTTTTGCAATTCTTAGCAGGGTTTATTTGGCAATTATGAATGATTGAATGACTCTGTTTATTATATATTGCATAATACATCATATGAATATTACGTGCTATCAAACAATGTTGTCAATGTTTTTCTTTTCACAGACAGCTGGACACCACAGACAACCAAGGAGAATATGTGGAAGTAAGGCCTTTTTTCTTTCTCTTATAGCAAGAAGTCATTTAAACAATCTAAATCTCTCATCCTTAATAAGGAAACGCTGGAAGGAATTATGTTAATATATCTGTGTATTACTTCAATCTGTCTGTTCTTTGATTTAGGCTATATTTCAGGCTCAATCCCTGACAACTTGCTGAATATGGCTATTCCATGCTTAATTAGACACACTTCCTGTATTCATTAACTAAAAGCATCATTTAGAGATGTAATAAGAAATTAATCTGATGAGTTATTTTGGTATGTGCTGATTTTGGTGCAAACTAGTCCTTCCTATCCTATCCCTGCCCGTATTTGCAGTCATTAAGATATTAGATTCTGCATTAAATTGCTGTGCAGTGAACTCTGCTGCCTCTAGATAGAGCTACAAACTGCTCTTTAATTCCTGAAGCTCTGTAAGGGAAGGTTAGGTGTGGCCAGACCCACATGACCCTTATGCCTTCAGAACACACATCCTCATTTATACACACTGCATAAAATATGTGCACACAGATAGTGAAACTTCCTCTTTGTCAATGCCACAATCACATTCTTACTCTGGCACACTAATCCAGTAGCTCTTAACTGTTCTTTTTTTCTCTCTTATGGATGGGAATTGTAAGGAATTAAACAATTCTTGATTCATCTTAATGGTTCCATTTAATAGTTCTTTTATTACTTTTAAGGAAGAAACATCTGGAAAAATGTTGACCTCTGCAAGTTCTATGCAGTGCTGGGTAGTAACTAATTTCATGTAATCTATCTACAGATAAGTCATCCACGGATTGAGAACAAAAATTAAGCGCCTACACTTGGCAGTACACACTTTTCATCAATAACTAGCTCTTTGTCAGATTCTGACGAATTTGATATCATATTAAAAATAATATTCGGACTCTTTATTTATGTCTTTTGGAAGACTGCAATTCAAAATCAACCCAATTAGTCATCCGAATTCTAGGGTGCCCATGTGCCACAACCTCACTTTGAATGGGCATGACGCCTCTGCTGTACTCATAGACTGTATAAAAACACGAGTAGTGTCCGTGACGTCAACCGTGTAGTTTTCCTAGAAGAGCGGTTTTGAAGCTTCAAAGTGGGCGTAGCCGCCAAAAATACGCCAATTCTTACTGCACAACAGCGTCCCCGTGTGAAGCATCACTTTCCACAATATAACACTCCCATAATCAAAATACTGGGCAAAGAGGCGGGATCTGGTTGCTGAAACCACTCCCACCTAGCTCGACGCCGGTGACAGCAGCGGCAATCCACCTGTCACTCAAGTGGCCACGCCTGTTCTGTACAGCTAAAAATAGCTGGACACGGATGAGACCGGAAGCTAGACCCATAGAATTTACAAATGGCCGCGCCCATTTAATTTAAACGGCATGACAATAAAAGTGGATTCGCGATTGCACTCTTGGTTTGTTTCTATTGCATAAAGTTTAAACACTTTCTTACTCTTTGTCACGAGACTCCCATCAAAGCCGTCGCGCCCGCCCACAGTTCTGTCCCAGGTCACGATGGTTCCGTAGTCACCACCCGAAGTCCTATTCGTCAGCTCTCCATTGAAAATGAATGGGATCATGTCGCTTTGTGCGATAGCGCCTCACCCCAGGGTGTGCCAGTCCATGCCGTTAAAACTGGATGCTACACCGTGGCACAACGGAGCAGCACACACCAAGAATTACATTTAGCTTAAGCACAGACTCGCCGAATGAAGCTTCTCAAAGAAACTTCACTCGAATGTGGGTACTGAAGTTACCTTTCCGTCCTGGTTACAGACACACTGAGAATCATCGCTGTATGATGTGAGTGAAGTGAAGTGTCCAATGATGACTATCACAAGAGACACACGGAACCCGCACATACACCAAAACAAAAAAGAAAAAATCCCTTCATCAAGAGAGAAAACCTGAGTATAATTTTTCTTTCTCTTAACAAAAAGCACTCACAATATGTACAGTTTACACAGTCTATATAGACCGCATGTCTTCTTTTAAATGTTTCTTTTAACTATTCTTTCTATTGCTGTTATTCTTAAAGCTGCAGTCCGTAAGTTTTGCCTCTTTGTCGCCATCTCTGTTTGAAAACCTGCAATTGCAGCTATTTGTGGAATTATCTTCCTTGCGTGGGTTGGGCTCCTGCACTTGTGTCAACAGATTCTACACTCCTTTACCAAGTATGACCCAAATAGTCTAGAGTATGATGATTCTTTCACTGGATACAATGCATCATCTGAACGAAGTAGCAAACGCCACCTATTTGTCATTCTGACCAAATCCTGAGGAGAAAAAGCTTACAGTAAATAGCTCTAATCAAAGGGTAGATTAATCTAATGATCGATTAGCTCATATCACATCAAACCGTGCCAATTCGACCTTTCTGGATTGCATTCCGCCATTCATTCCAGCTGCTGTGACAAAAGACTATAAACGAAATTCCAAAATCACCAGATGCAAGCCTCCATCCCCGTGCTGTCTGTGCATACTAAACAAACTAAACCTAGAGGACCAACTTCTTTAATGAAATTTACAAGACGCCAAATACTAACCGTAAATCGATGCAGCTACCATCTCGACGTTCTCCCCCCGAAAACCTACACGTAAACCAGACTTAAAAAACAAATTATAGTAATCCAGTTGCCCATTGTATGATTCGAGCTAACAAGTAAGGCATAAGCTATATTTTGAACAAAACTGGCACTTGGATTAATGTACTACATATGCCTTCCAAAAATTAGATTTGGTGTACATTTTTAACAACTACAGTTTATTGGCTTCCCAGCATATTAAATAAATTAATTCATAAAAAAAATAAAGCCTTTATTTGAATTAAATGCCACTCATTTGACATAGTAAAACTTCTTTTATTTCATGTCATGCCTTTATTTAATTTCATTTAACCACTCCATTTTGGATTCACAAAAAAATATTCTGATCATAGGAGCCATTTGTTTGGGATTCAGACAGCACTGGTTGTGCAGTATGTTTTTGGTTCACAGAAAAGTGAAGAAAAAAATCAGTGAAGAAGAGGAGAGAAGTATCCTCCGCTGAACAGAGCTTCTCACAATTACATGTTACACACTGTTAAAAAACTAAAAAGAGAAAAGACATGACTGGTAAGAAATCAGTTATAATATGAAAGTAAAAATGTATAGGCAGTTTATGTTGGGAGTGTATTGATTTGGATGGTTGAGCTCCAGTAAATTAATAATGAGGTGACTTTGGTGGTTACAATTTTTTTTTTTAAAAGGTGGGAATAAAGAACCTTAAACTCCTAATTACCATTTCAGAATAAAAGAGTTCTCCAGGATGATACAGTTCTAAATGAACAGGAAGTCGTGGCCTAATGGTTAGAGAGTCGGGCTCGTGACCCAAAGGTTGCAAGTTTGAGTCTCAGATCTGGCAGGAATTGTAGGTGGGGGGAGTACATTCATACAGCGCTCTCTTCCACCTTCAATGTGACCCAACAGACGGAGCTCCTTGAGCAGGCCAACTGAACCCCCACTCTTCCCCAGGGCTCCGCATCGCATAAATGGACACGCCCACAATGCCTCCGGGTGTGTGTTCATGGTGTGTGTGTGATGGGTTAAATGCACAGTAACCATACTTGGCCACACTTCACTTCACTTCACTAAATAGAACTGTGTCTAGGTGTAAAGAACCATTTCTTAATGCATATCTGCCACCTATCACCATACATTATCGTGCCTGCTTAAGGAAAAATACTGTCTAATACCAATATAGTGGCAGAGTCAGTATTCCTCATATTCAAATTGAAAACCGATATTAGGTCTCCGAATATACAAACCATCAACATACAGCGCTTACTTCCCATTTTTCAATATTCTCCTCACCGTAAAAAAACTGACAATTACGGTAAAATACCGGCAGCTGTGGTTGCCAAACTTCACCAGTTACAAATATGGTATCAACCTCTTTAGGATTTCCAGCTTCCCTTAAATTTCACATAAAAAACGAGTTCATATACACTGATTAATAGCCTTAATAAACCAGCTATTGAATACCTAATAATCTCTTTTCTGAACCATTTGTAATTACTGTATAACCACAAAACAGTCTGTTGAGAGAAAGTCACTAGTGAACTGCATCAAAGCTCATCACCACACGCCCTCCCACAGCTGAAAGGGATATACTAATATAATATCGTGGCATTCGTAAACTCCATATAAGCTGCGAACTGCTTCCGCAACCCAGGCCATTTGTGTGAAGAATAGTTCCCGGGATACTTCATCAACACTGAATTATAATTGATCACCCTTGTCAATGACATGTAACATTAAGGTTAGGAATAAGTAAGTACAATGATTTATTTGTCAAACGGCAGTAATTTTCTTTAAATCTGCCAGTTATGGTTGCTTCCGGGCAAGCGGATTCTCTGCAGCTTTCTCGCCTCTGCTCTGTTGCTATGACTCGTCAGGAATGTAGTGCGCTCTCAGTTATTTGCTGGCCTGCGGCAGATTTAAATTGCGCAAGGTAGCTGTCAGCAATCGCATCAGCTAAAGCCAAGCGAAAATGTGCTAGTTGCTAGTCGATCTCCGTTGCCAGAAAATCACATTTGATAGTGTGGGCAAACCAACTGGAACTAAATCAAAAGAAAAAAACACGTGTAACTGGAATTATAATATGCGTTATTTCTCAAGCAAGCAGATTCACTCAAATAGAGTACACTAGAAACCTAATCTCTCTTTGCATTTTCGGAGTCATAGACACGTAATGTTGAAGAGTATGTAACGTATCCTGCTAAGCGGTCAATTAAAAATGTTTTATTAAACATATTAATAATAAACAAACTCATATTGTATACCCTTTGTTTTTTTTGCACTTATGCTCAGCAGTCGCTTACAGTTAACGTCCTGTTCTGATTTTGTATATTGTTTGCAAGGTGTGCCAACTATTACTTTGCATAATTTTTAATAGTTGTTTGGTATTTTGCATGGAATCTGTTACTTGACGATTGTCACCACCCGGGATGGGATTTTCTACAATCTTATTCACAGGGATAAAAAAACATCGTTGTCGCAGATGCAGAGACATATAGAAGCGGATGAAAAAGGGAATCCCCCCACCTCCTCCCCACCCCTCTGATTACGGACATAATGTCACTACGCGTAAACGTTAATTTGCGTTGTTACGTTGAAAACCACTATATTTTTTCTTTTGCATTCGAAATACTACTGACTAATAATGGAGTGATTGGGGATCTTATCACTCAAGCAAACCCCGGTAGAAAAAGTCCCCGCAATCGCACTTATATATATACCTTTATAGCAGTGTCATCCAACAAACACAAATAACAACACAATATTACCTGAAATAATGCACAACATTAATTTACCAACATTAGATGTAAGTAAACACGCGAATGTACACAAGGAAATAAGACAAAAAAAAGAAGAAACAAGTATTTTCAACGAAAAAAACAAAATAATGACCGTGTCATGTGGGAATATCTGGGAGTGCATTTTACAGTGGTTTTCAACAATGTAAATTATAGCATGACTTTTTCTATTTATTACTTCCAAAAACACCTTTTACCTGTAAAACTACATTAAAGGATAACTATACAGTTATTCACCGGAGCGAGTATGGAAATACTGTGCGATAAACCCAAATTAACAGATATTAAAAATAAATCCATATAGCCTTTTTACAGTCTTTTAATACTGTGTTAAAAATACACAATCATTTTTTAACAGTGCTAGTTCAATCCTCATGTGTCCTTATACACTTTGAGTGGGAAGTGTGTTTGCAGGTAAGATAGAGAGTTAAAAATTAGAAGAGTTTCTTGACTGTATCTTGAACTTGCTTGCTTACTCTCCACATTTTCCATATATTTCTTCTCAGTATAATATCTGATTCAAACTCTTAAACTCACTGTTTGCTATCTTCGAAATCCACTTAAAAAAGAAACCTTTGTTCCTATTTTCCATAGAGTTGGGACTGAATACTACTTAGAACCGGATTAATGATTCCCCCACTAGATTTCTACCATTCTCATATCAAGTGGCAAAAACACATACAGCACTTACTTTTTCTTTATTTAAAAACCTTTGTAGTTTATTAATCAGTGGTTTTTTTACATTTTTTGAGGCATGTCAACCACATCCCTATCACATGTTCGGCATAATTCTAATTTGACCAAGAAATTTACTGTATTATATCTAAGTATTGTGTGACTGGATGACACCACAACCTCACTATTTTCCCTACACTTTCTGGATCAAACCATCCTTATCCCAAATACCCAATCCAACTCAAAAGCAGCTTCTCCGCCACCGTCATGAAACTTTAAAATGTGGTGTCATGAGTTAAAAATGACTATCACACCTGCCTGAATGTTTACACTGTAAATGCAAAAAACATCATCTTTCATTTCACTTGACACAGAGATGCAACGATTAGGTCTTCACAAATCCGAACAGATGTAGAACCCATGCCCAATGCAATCGTGTAGAATCTCCTATCGCGGTGTTAACGGAACATTGCGTATCTTTAATCTTACTTTTCCCTTACAGACAGCACTATTGATACTGTGTTTCATAATTCTGCCTAGGGTCATTCTGCCTAAGGGCTGTCTACTCAATATAACATCTGGCGGCATTCAGCTCATCACTACCTCATCTCCCATAACCTTAGGATATGACACAATCTTACAACCCCTTATCTGCTAAATGCCGAGACACAAACCATTAGCAATATTCCTTTCATTAATATGTATTAACGGAAATTCTACTTAGCAAATTAAATACCAAACTTGATCTGGGTCCCCTAGCGATACTTAACTTCATAACTATTATTTTGTATACCACGTATTTACATGGTATAAAATAAAATATATAATATCCAAAGTATCCCAGTATTACAGTATATTCAATTCAGTGTAATTATAATGGGTGTCTGTTTCGCATGATTTTTATAATTTTTGCCAACTCATCGCACAAATCTTAATTCAGAAATAGCGTAGAAAGTAAAGCGCACATTCTCCTCACAACCCAATATGATTACGAGGTCAATCATACATTACAGGGGTTTTAACAAAATCGCAATATAGGTGGTGACGTGGGATGATTGCATCTAAGAATACCGAGATATCTGTAGTAAATAGAGAGAAGAGAACAGACGAGGGACAGAAAGAACAGGCCCATGAATATGACTGAATTATTCCCTATCTGGTGAAAGAGGGGTGTAAACCACCTCTTTCCTATCCCACCTCCTCCTGTTTTTTCAGCATGAGAAATAACATAACGAACATGACCACTCATTATTAAATTCTAAATCACAATCACCAGCTACACACACCTGCCTTGAAATTAAGCCCTGTACCTTGCCATACACTTCAACGAATAATAGCTAACAAAAGCGCTTATGGCCTTCACTATTACTGTCTAAACAGATCAAAAAATAACCAAATTGACCGAACCAGCTATGATCAGCACGAAAAGTCCATCAACAACAATGGCACAAAGCCAAAAACCAAACAATAGCCAACATAACAATAACCACAAATTACTCCAAATCTAGGGCTAATAAAAGTCAAAGGGTGCAATAAGCTACTTATGTTTAAAAAAATTGGAACGTGCAGAGGAAGAAATAAGGGCAGTTCGTAAATTCGGGGGCCTGTAGCACATGATTATCAAGAACGAAACCCCCATCAACTAAACCCCCGAAATCCAAACACTCCTCCATATCAGTTTTACCCTCAACCATGGGTCTAAACACAGCTCCTCTCCATAGTAATGAAACACTACGCCTAAGCTGACAAAAGGCAAAAAACTGCTTCAAGTGACAACCCTGCCTGCAGGACACTCACTGTGTAGTTAATATTTAACTGAGAGAGAGACTCAATGAAAGATTGAGGAGGAGTTGTGAAGGAAAAGCCACAATCAGCATAGATACACACAACATCGTGAGACCAAAAACAAGAAATAGAGAGGAAACACAGAAAGTAGAGAACTAGGGCAGAGAAGCAGGAAAGAAGTAGGAAATCAAGATCTATTTAATGTCTCAGTTGTTTATCTCCTAGCCATGAGATTAAATGAACTTTTGCTAAAGACTCCTTTTCAGATATGTTTCTCCTTTAGAGTTTCAGAAGTGATCTGTTCCTGAATCTTAAACACTAGCACTAGCAATGCTAAAGTCATGCTTTCAATAGGATAGAACTGGGAGAATAATGACTGTTTTCAAACACATCCCTCCATCTGCCATTGGTGGAACAAACAGATATTCCTGGCCCAGTCTCACACCATTGGTTGAGCCATTATTGCTGTGTTGGTCTGGTCAGGACACTCAAATAAATACAGCAATGCTTGATAGTACCACAAAGCCACAGCAAAACCAACCAACAAAAAGTCAATTTAAAGGGGTCATATGATGCGATTTCATTTTTTCCTTTCTCTTTGGAGCGTTGCAAGCTCTTGTTGCATAAAGAAGATTTGTAAAGTTGCATAGACTAAAGTCTCAAACCCAAAGAGAATTATTCTTTATAAAATTTAAGACTGGTCCACACCCCCCTAAAACGGCTCATTCGAACACGCCCCCACATGTCTACCTCACTATGTGGGAAGATTTGCATAACACCGCCCAAATGTTCACGCAAAGCCAAGAAGGTGTAACATTTTCTATTCTCCCTCTAGCTGTAGTATTGTTTGACAAAAAAAAAAAAACCATGAACCTGCAAGCCAATTGTCGTGAAAGTAACAGCTGTGTGCATTCTTTAGTGAAAAGTCGAACTAACTCTAAACTTTGTTTGGATACCTTACCAAAAGAGGACACAGAATCCTATAAGATAATCCTCTTCGACATAGCCCTGAAAGCTACGTATAGATATATCACAAACATCATAACCAAGCTGGTCATCCATGAGACGATAAAAAAATAATACTAACACAAAACTATATCAGAATGCATGTATATGAAAAATCATTACGTACTAAACTATACAACTAAATATAAACAACAACACTGGACATTATAAACAATACTATTATGACAAGAGCGAAGACCTGTTTTTCTACATGATCACTCTGCCAGGCAGAGATATACACGGTAGACACACAACACCTAAACCGAAAAGGTACCGTTCTGTGCACTTGCATCGTAAGAACTTAAATACTATAACTGCTTAAAGTTTTCTTTAAGCCTGGGCGCTTATCATTTCCACTAGGCATTGCTATCACTGGTCTGATCACGACAGAGCTTTGGGCAGTGTGGAGTAGCACTTGTTGTTTGTTATTTCTCAGATCACAAATGCAGACAGGGTTTTATGTTTCCTCGGCAACGCTGCCACGCACGCAAAAAAGACAGTATAAGTCATATAATCAGTAATTATGTCCCCACTGGATGCAACAAATGCCTCGTTTGTAATGGGTTTTAATGGTTTTGTCTGGTCGCTCCGGCCGGACACAGCATCACAGTATGTGAGGGGCGTTACATTTCCATCTCATGCTTGAGGTATTCGGCCAATCACAACGCACTAGATAGCTGGCCAATCACAGCACACCTCGCTTTTTCAGACCGATGAGCTTTGTAAAAATCAACGTGTTTCAAAAAGGCAGGGCATAGAGGAGAACAATAATGTACAGTATGTGAAAATAATGTGTTTTTTGAACCTTAAACCGCATAAACACATTTCATTACACCAAATACACAAAATAATGTTCTTTTTAGCAGCATCATATGACCCCTTTAAGAAGTAATTTCATCTCTCACAAATATCTGTCTGTGGTCACCATATGTTTGTCACCATGTGTGTGTCATGTGAGACTCCTCATATGTGTGGTAATAACATGAAATCCTTTTCTCATTCCATGATCTCATGAGGCAAACACACACACCATAACACATGACGTTAACCCACGCACCAGATTACTCCACATGCTATCTTCTACTCTTTAATAGCATCAGCTTGACATTCATCCTCCCATTGTCTCAGGCTGATGAGCGTTCAACATGAAATGTACATGTTCTTACCGGATTATCTGCAAATGCACAATAGCATCAGTGAGATTTCTTAGCAGAATGGGTCTCGTCTAATTATATCTTTTGTTTTTTCATTGTGTGGCTTCCCTAGGTGATGCTGTAAGCTTCACTGCTCAGTAGCTAAGCTTTTTAGTGAACCAAATGTGCACATAGACGCAAAATGCTGATGTGATCCTTATAGCCAGGCAGATGACTTACCAGCTGTTTGAATTTAGATGGTGGATTTAAAGCAGGAGTGTCCATTTCTGCTCCTGGAGGGCCACTATCCTGCAGAGTTTAAGTCATTATTAAACATATTTAAACCAGTTACTTTCTTCCATGGAACACAAAAGGAGAAGTTTTAAAGAATGCTCAGACTGCTCTTTTCTATGTAGAAAGTGAATGGACTAATGCTGCTGAGCTCCAAGTATAAAAAGAAACTCCATAATTGTAGTCCATTCGACTTGTGTACTGTGTTTCACATCTTCTGAAGCCATATGTTTTCCTGTGATTAACAGACTGCCATTTAAGTAATTATTTACTGATAATCTTCCTCCTCCACTACTTTAGCTCTCAAATGTCAAGTATTTAGTTATGAGACATGCAGCCTGCCATGCCTTGATGCATAAAGTTTGAATATGCAGAAGCACAAATGAGAGCTAAATTTGAGATCTATCGTGGATGGCACAATTTTCTGTGAATAAAAATGTAAATTTTAGTCTGTTCCTGTTCGAAACAATTTGAGGGTGAGTAAATGACAGAATTTTCTTTTTTGGGGTGGACTGCTCCTTTTAAGGATGCTGCTGTAAAACCTTTGTGTTGGTTGCCATAGCGAGGCGTCACAATAGTTCCCCATGTCACAATAGTCCCCAAGGAGCAAACGCCCCACCCTAGACTGCTGTGCCAGAGTCAGCCTTATTTTATCTGGAGTAAGTATGTGTGCGTGTGTGGGTAGTATCCGATAGGGAATATTTAAGGACTGAGGCTCATTAGCATGTTTTAATACATTTCTAGAAAACATCATTTTATTTCCAAGCACAACTCACATCTAAATAGCTCCTGCATGCCCAGACTTACAAAATCCACTTTGTTTAAAAAAATAATAATTATCATACACCAATAGTCATCTGTTCCTGGATTTAACTGTTTTCTCTGCATGTGCGACTCGAAGGGTGTGGGAGTGGGTATGTGCATGTGGGTGAGTGTCTATAGACTCTTTTTTCCTGACTGCACCCCCCCTCCCTACTTTTCTTTTGCGGTCTTTCAAACCGGAATAAAAGAGAAAATTCCTTTGAGTAGGTGCTGAATGCGTGCGCCACATACCTCTCGCTCTCTGTTGCTCTCCCCCCAGCATTGTTTGGAGCCCTGGAGGAGGGGGTGGGTGGGGTCTCGGTGCCTGCAAGCATCTCTCTCTTTCTACATCCCTCCCTCTCCCCCTCCGGTCCCTCCCCCCATCCACTGCTTTCATCCAAGAGCGATGAGGTAATCCCTGCCAGCGCTGTGAAGCATTGCAAGCACTAAAGTGAGAGTAAGAGGCAGTGGAACTGAGCAGGAGAGATATATTGAAAGTCAGAGAGGGAGCGAGAGAGAGAACGAGACATTGAGAGGGAGAGAGAGGAAGCCGGTGCAGATCTGGAATGACACTGGCTCCGGTGGAACAGTGATAGCACTGATCAGTTGCGGCAGTGGCTTGTGCACGGGTGAAAACAAGGGGATAGGGGCATGACCTGGGACTTCTAGTGGACTCCAGGGGTGGAAGAGCTGAAGAGAGGAGGACAGGAGCCATGACGGAGAGATGCAGCCTGTGGAGTACCCTGTCAGCCGCTGCCTGCTGCTTCTACAGGGGCTCCTTCATGCAGGTGCAGGTGAGAGGGGGGCCAGCCCCTGAATGCTTGTATGACAGTGTGCAGCTACAGAATATGTGCATGTATACACTGTGTGGTGCGTGAGAAAAGGTGTGGATCTGGATTACATCATCTCTAAATGTGCCTTCAGGAGTTCCTGTGTGATAAGTGGAGAAAGATGCATGTCACATTCTCAGTGTGTGTGTTGTATGTAAGCATACATATTGACTGCTGTGATTCCGTCCAGAGTATCTGCTTGCAGGGAAGGGTGCCCCTCAGGGCTATGTGTTTGGCCCAGTGCAATTGTGCAACCCCAACAACTGTGTCATTCCACCAGCCTCCACTATGATATCACTGCACCGAGTGTGTGTGCGCGTATGTGTGAGTCTGTGTGCCGACTGGGCTCAGCTCACCTTGGCTCAGCTGTAACACTAGTGCTGATGATGCACAGTTGGATGAGCAGGCAGGCAGGGCTCTGTTGTCACCCTGCGGTTATGTAGTGGATTGTAATGGGCTCAGGAAACAGGAGAATGCATCAAAGTAGTTCTGGAGGTCATGCTTTTTATATCTGAAACTGAAGATATATTGTTTCATGCAAGGCTCAGAATACAAAAAAATCCTGCATTACTCTGGCGATGTCTGATACATGATCTCAGAACAACACATAATTTGAGTGGGAATGCTGGAAAAGTGGGAAAGGGTGTCGTCTAACTGTCCTCTATTTCAGCCAACTTGGACTGGATAACAGTACAATTTTGGCTCTGAGTTTGGGTGGTGCACTAAGAACTATAGAAACAAGGACAATACTTTTGTGCCACATCTACTTTTATCACCCTCTCTGTTTGTTTCTTCTGGTCCTTTTAAAAAGGAAAACAGAGGGCATTTAAGGTAATGAAATTATAGTGTTTTGTTTTCCCCTATTTTCCAGAGTGACACTGTTTCTCACTAAATGCAGAGTTGCAGGTGCAGATGTAAAAAAAAGTGTCCCTATAAAAATAATTTTTACAATACATTTACCATAAGTTATAAACAGTACCCTTCAGGTACAGTTAGGGTACTCCTTGCCCCCATTTTCAGTATATACAGTAAATCAATGTTTGTTTAATTCGGGAAACAGTCAATTTGTGCATGTCTGAGGGGAAATTACAGTATGTTTACAGTTCTCAGCATTGTGCAGACAAGACATTTGGCTAGTATATATACAGTATAAGCTTAGAGAGAGACTTATATAAACCGTATAAGCACACCTCACACTTATGACAACATGGCATTCGCAAAGAACAAAATGAAACTTCTCAAATCCATGTAGGGGCTGTAGAGGTCCATAGACTGTCTGTAATGATGTATGCGTTCGTCCCATTGGCCACCTGAGCACCAGGAGAAGATGATGGTGTCCCAGCTGCAGATTGATAATAGTCATTCTGACTTGATATTCACATGCAGAAAAACAGACAGTGGTGAATGTCTTTGTGCCTTGAATTCTGTCAAATACCTTGACCTTGTGTGTACCTTTGAGTTAAACAGATTTTTGCTTTATGGAATTTACAAGATAGTGGTATAGGTAGATAGTCCTAAAATCTAGTTTGGACCCATTCTCCCATTGATCTCAGATGTGTCCCTGCAGATTCTGATTTTGTATTACTTTTTGAGGCGATTCTTCAGCCTCATTACCAGGAAAGATGCCGTCTTGATTTTAATTGGGCTAGGCTACTGCATGTTTATCAGGGACAGCATCAACCCCAAATCCTGCATCTGCCTCTTGCAGTTGCACTTTGATTGTTTCATCTTAATCCCCCCATTCTCTGCCGGCTGGCAGCTTGATGGTTCTTTCATCTATGACCCCACTTGCATATGTGGTCATGCTAGTTTTAATCACAGGGGTTATGGAACCACATTCACACTGAGGGTCCGAAACTAATACCCTATTACAATTTACACAGATTCCAGACATATTAAGACTGGTGTAATTGTCTGCTTTGGTGGGTTGTTGTTCTATGCTGGTGCGTAATTCAGTTGCATAGATTTCCCCCTTAACCTCTTTCCCTTCCAGTCATTACAAAAAAAAAAATTTAATTTCATATTCAAATATTCAGGGGTATGACTCTCCCTCTCCCCTCTTTCTTTCTTCTCTTTTTCATGTGTTTTCATTTCTATCCTCTCCAAATCCTCTCTGGTGCCGCTGTCTCTTCCCCAGGGCTGCGGCGGCTTAGCAGCTGTTAAACAGAAAAGTTCAAGAGTAAATCTGCCTGTTACTGAATGCGAGGATAACCTAATTACACTGGGCTGTTTTCTCTCCTAATGAACGCCATGCAGATTTGGAGTGCCGGGATTTTTTTTATATACCTCCCCCAAACTGCTTCTGTACCGATTTCTTCTCATCCCTTTGATGAATGTGGCTGAACTAGAAGTCCCTTAGTGACTGGATTAGTCTTCATTCATATTGTGTATACTTCTCAGACTAATGATGTTTGTTCTGCTTTGCTTATGAAGCAAATGAAGATGCTGAAGTTGTCAAAAATGCAAAATTAGATACAGACCATCTGTGCAAAAGTTGGATGTATTTGTATATCACACTGCCCCAACAAATGCTAACATTTCAACCATTCTAAAACTGTCTGTTTGATTTAGAAAGTTACACACCGTCATTCTCGTACTGCCCCAACAAACACCAACAGCAGTCCTGTTCCTGGTGGAGCAACTTCCTACATACCTGCTCCAACACCAAAAAAAAAAAACCTGCCTGGAAGTTCTATTAAATCCTGAGACTATTAGCTGGTTCATGTGTGTTTAATTGGGGTTGGTGTTAAACTCTGAAGGAAGATGGGCCTCCAGAATCAGGTTCAGACACCCTTTGGACAACAATTTCAAACGATCACAAAACTCATGAACCACATTTGTTGGGACAATGTAAGATAGCTTTTGGTCATCCTGAAATTTCACATATTAGTGATATAGATGTTAAAGCAGTGGCTCCCAACTTTGGTCTAGGATCACCCCTAACAGGACCACCTGTTGTGTGACTTTCTTATCTTTCACACTCCATTTCAGGTCGATTTTGGTGTGTTATATTAAAGGTGACATATCATCACAATCTGACTTTTCCTGGTTTTAAGTGCTATAATCAGGTCCCCAGTGCATCTCCCAACCAAGGAACGTAAAAAAGATTGACCTCAGTACTTTGTTTTGGTAAGCCTTTTTCTGCAAGTGTCTGAGAAAACGAGCGCATCTGATTTTGCTCCCCTCGTGGCGTTGCAAAGGGATCTCATTATAATATTACTGCCCCTTAATCTGTAAGTTTCCAACCACAGCGCCGTCATTTTGATTTCGCAAGCGACAACGGTGTAGGAGCTCTAATGTTATGATGATAGTTTGAGCGAAGCATGCTAACTGTTCTGTATTTGTCTGCACAGACGAGCACAGATCACTGTTTAGAGTCCCAGCCTCAGAGTAGACAAGAGAGCAGTGGATTTATTGATTTATTTAAGCTATATTGCTGCTGCCGCACAGATCTAAAATAAACAAGCGATTTATTTCCCAGCAGTTTACCTTCACAGAAATAACCAAGTGTTTTTGTAACTCGTGTGTTTTTAACATAAACTTGTTTGTGAATAAGAACTCAGTTTGGTACTCGCATGCTGTGACAGCCGCTTTCTGTCTGTGTGCTTCGGTTGTGTGCGCTCAGAAAACCCTATATCAGAAGGTTAAACTAATATGGTTTAAAAAGAATCTTCTCTGTGTGATAAACATGATAAACAGAACCAAAACAGATGTTTTTAGCAGGTCCGAGCTGTAATGATGCAGCTCTATTCTGGAAAAGGGGGCGGGGAGCAGCAGCTCATTTGCATTTAAAGAGACAGGCCCGAAAAATAGCGTGTTTCTGCTTCCACTCAAAATAGGCATTTTCGAAATGATATAATAAATGATCTGTGGAGTATTTTGAGCTGAAACTTCACAGACACATTCTGGGGACACTAGAAACGTATATTACATATTGTAAAAAGGGGCATACCATGTCTCCTTTAAGGATACAAAATGTGCAGTATTGGGGTACTACAGGACCAGAGTTTGGAAACTAATTATTTGATGTGCCATTTGATAATCGATTGCTTAAGCAAAAACTATGTTCTCTTTTATCTTGGAATATGATTAAACAGAATATTGCAGGCAAACAAATCAATGTGGCTGAGTAGTTGATTTGCCTTCACCCTGCCAGTGCACTATATCTAAGAAACTATGGGCTGGTTGTGTGCTATATTAGATGTATTTCATATTTAAGTGTTAGTGGAATGGAAGTGGAATTAATAAGTTGTTTTTCTATTATCTGAACATAGATCAGAGGGCTTTTTTTCATGGCTGGCCGTCAGAAGTCTTTTATGCTTCCGTCCATTTAAAAGAACGGTGAGATCATAGAGAGCTGAAGAGATGCTTTCAGCTCATTTCAGTGTAGATTTCACCAGGTCTGTTATCCATCCCTCACTCAACTCATCCTCTCCACTGCCTCAATATCCAAGACAATCATGTTGTAAATCCAATAGGTCAGTGAGATTGGTTGTTAGCTCTGAACAGGAAGTGTCTCTGTCTTAGGTGTCCACTATCAGGTGCTTCAGTGACAGAGGATTATCAACACCAGCAGGAATTAATTTCCTCTGAAGTGAAAGATAAGCCAATATCACGGCAGAGATGTCCTAAAGTTTCAGTCCCTCAGAGGATCTGTTGAGCAGGTGGTTGTGGACCAAAGGATAGGGGGCTGGGAAGCGGTGTAGGCTGGAGTCAGGTCTGTTTTGTATGTCCACTTGACCTTTATCCCAGCTTGACCTCAGGGGTCAATAGGCTGCAGCGGGCCCTTTTCCAGTTCACTGATAAAAAGGGTGCATGTAAGTGATATCCAACCCTGCTCCTAGAGAGCTACCGTCCCTGCAGACTTCAGTTCCAACCCTGCTCCAACACACCTGTCTGTAATTATCACGTAACCCTGAACACCTTGATTAGCTGGTTCAGGTGTATTTGATTGGGGTTGATGATGAAATCTGCAGGATGGTAGCTCTCCAGGAGTAGGGATTGGAGACCCATGCTCTAGCTTTTCTTTTGAACTTTTAAACAGAAGGGGGCCTTGTCATTACTTTTTTGTTTTGGTCACAAGAGAGGGGACCACTTCAAGGCCATCAGTGGGGCTACAGACAGTAATCTTGATAGGTAGAATCAGTCACACATCTAGGATACAAATGATCGGTGAAGGGGGTTTAAGACACAGCTTGTCCTTTTGAACTCAGTCTTTTTAATCCTAGTTATTCCTAAACAGTGTTCTGTACATGGCCTTATCTAGTGTTGAAAATATGGCCAGTACATGACTTGGCATTGTGTCTTATCAGTGCACAGGGTTTAGTCCAATAATCCTTAGTTTTGTATGAGGTGATGTTATATCCATTCACGTTGTTGTTGCAGTGCTTCAAAATTGATAGAAATTTGGGTCAGACATGCATGAAACTAGGCTGATGTTTTCTCTTGTTTGAGCATGTGTTTGACCAGTTCAAGCAGTTACCATGTGTTTTCTATCTCTATGACATTTGAATGAATACTAGTGACTTGTTAGACTTAAAGTCATTCCATCAGGAATCCAACCTGTCCTCTATGCATCATTCTGCATTACCATAGCACCCATCACTTTAGAAGAGCCACAATAGTGAATTACTGTCGACAGCAGATAACTATGCCACGCATGATAACACAATACATTAGAACAAGCACAAAAATGCATTTTATTGTCTGAGATTGAAAAGATACCACCCACCATGCAGAAACCAAATCACCCTAAATGACAAAATGATGAGAAGGAAAGATTAGACCGTTAATTGCAGTAAATGAATTCAATTGCATTTAAGCCGTATCTTGGCGAAGTGTGGTGATAACAAAATTGAAATTGCGGCAAAATATATAGCTGGAATCTTTTAAGCTTCTTTAGACTGTTGTGTTGTCTGGATTGGATTAGGTATAGACTCGTGTAGAGCTTGTAATCCTCAGTTTTGCATTGTATGTTAAATTGAATTAACCCAGTTTTGCTAGTTGTGTGCAGGGCAGGGACTCTACTCGTATTCACTGACGTGTTGATCGAGGGTTGTCTATGAGAAAAGTAGGTGTAGGAGAAAGAGAACTGGAAAATTATGGAAGAGTGGATTTCTCCTTGAAGGTCTTAGAAGGAGTCTTGTTCATATGCCTCTGCAGCAACTACAGAAAAACAATGACATCATGTTCAGGGTGGAGAACGAGAGCAAGAGAAGAGAGAAAGGGACATTGACATCGCAGTGGGATATTGCTGGCTAATACCTAGTGTGTGTGGTATGGTTTAGCACATGCTGAGAAGGGATAGTGTACGTCCAGTGGGAGATTAGCTAAGCGGCAACAAACACGCACACAAGCAGTCTGGTGTGTGTTTATCTGTGTGTAAGGGAGTTCCCCAGTACTCCTCATCTCTGCTCCCCCCACTCCAGGAGTGCATCATCTGCAGTGTCGCCATGGTGACAGCCTCACGCTCCAGGACAACCCCACCCCCGTATCCCAACCCCCATCAGAGACGCACTGAATAGGCTGCTCCAGTCACCATGTGGCTGTGTGTAAATGTGTGTGTAATGAATGTGTGAATACTGTTAAGCCTGCTGGTGCAGACATTTGCGTGTGTGTGCGCGCGTATTTGTGCACACCTGAGCTGTATGAACAAAGCCCTGCTCTCTACACTTTTTCCCATCCTATTATAAACTCCCATTAGCACTTCATTCATTCGAGTGTACGTCTGAAGTATCATTGTGCTGGGAGAGTTTAACTGTGTACCACTACAGTGCGACCCTAACTGAGAGGTCACGGGCCACCCGCCAATGCATGCCTCTCCAAAGCTGTTCATGAATGAAAGTGAGATCTCAGCACTCCGCCACCGTCTACGCTGCCAGCCAACGGCATGCACCGCTGCGAAGCTCTCCGGAAGAGATGACATCAACTCCAGCCAATCGTAGCATCACTCAAGGGCTGACTGCTGCAGGCTCAACAATGCAATGAAATATACAGAGAAAATGTCTTACTGAGGTGAGATAGAGAGAAAGGTGCAGAAATGTAAGGAAGCATGTTGCGATATCCTTTTCATTCAGTGCAAACACCAGATATGATGTTGAAATGACCTCAAAGGTTTTCTGGCTGCTATCAGGGGTGGAGAGAAGGGCAGGTGTGTGTGTGTGTGTGTGTGTGTGTGTGCCTGACCGTGATATCTCTCTGTGACCTGCCAGCCGGCATTACGAGGCATTATGGGGCGATGCATCTTGCCCTGAGGTTGCTGACCAGTTTGTATTTTCAATACGCAGCAGCTATTAACATTCAGTAAATACTCCATGACCTAAGCTAGAGTGGTAACATTTCCATGTGCTTATGTGGCAAGGAATAAAAACAGACCTCACCCTTTTATCTCTCTTTCACTCTCTAGGCCTGAAATATACTCTGCATAGGTATACAAATGCACATGTGAATGCTTAGCTAGCATATTGCTGTTATCCAATGATTGCTGGCGCTCTCCCCTGGAAACTCTAATTAACAAAATAAAAGTACTGAATTTGCTGTTAGTGTGAATGATGCTTTAATGGAATGGAATTTGATGTTATTTGGGTAGCTATATTAATTAAAGTGGCAACAGATCTTTTCTTCTGTTTTGTAACATATACTGAGTGAAACTATCAAAATATAAAAAAGATTAAACAGTATAACAAAGTAGGGTGGGGACTTGGTCCTATGCATCTGTTGTTGATTGGATGGAGATCTCAATGCGAGTTTGCAGTTGATTGTAAGAAAGGGGTCTGTTTAAGTGGAATAAATGATTGGAGAAATCCAACATACATCATGAGAGGCGCCTGTAGTTTCGCTGGAAGATCCAGTTATGGCATTTTGATTAAAATTTACGAGCTCAGAAAATTAATGTATTGATGAATTGTTCACAATAAGATCAGTAATGTGCTTTTAGAAAATAGATAGTGTAAATGTCCATATCATGCTTACTTCAACCAACATTTTCAGCAGATTATTGTACGGATTATTACCAAAAACTGAATGATAATGTGTGTTAATGCTAGCTCTATAGCACCCCTTATGGCAATGTTGAGAACACTGTTTTTATTTGTGTTGGATTATTAATTGCATTCTAACACAGCAATGTGTGAAACTGAGCTTGCATTTACAGTACATGTCCCACTGACTCCTTCACTGTCTTTCTTTTTCTAAATAGTGTGTCCTCCTGAAATGATCAGCTATGCTTATGTTTGATGTCAGGACTTCAATAGGTCATCACTGCTTGTATATAGTTTGTATAATGTGCTTAGTGTTTAGGGACAGTTTTGGCACACCAGTGACAGCTACGCTTCTCTTTACCCTTCTGAAGCTGATGTGAATGTGTGTGTATTGATCAGAGAAAGCGATGAGCATGTGGATGCATCACCTGTTTCGTGGCTCACTTGATAGTCATCACTAAAAAAAAGAGTGTTTTTTTTATACACACAGGCTACGTTCACACTGCAGTTTAATGTGGCCCAATTATCCAAGTGTTTTGGATGATAGTGTGAACTACGAAAATCAATGGCATTTGACATTTTCAGTTCTAATCTGGCCACTTTCATTGCAGTGTGACTCCATTATGAAAAGTTGGGTTGGAATTCATGTGATTTGACATTTAAAGGAATACTCCCCTTGAACATAATTTCCCTTTATTTTAAATCAATAAAACTCATTTAGATGTTTTTTTTTATTATTAAGTTAAAGCAGGAGATAAAAATCATCCACAGATGTTTCGGCAAGCTGCCTTCATCAGTGTAACAATTCTTTGTCAACATTTTTTCAATTGCAGACCAATCTTTGTAATTTTTGAAGATAAATAATTATTGACACCTTACTAGCTGGGAGAGTGCAGTGAATGTATTGATTGGCAAATTTAAGTATAAAAACAGCATAGTTTAATTTTTTTTCTTACGATTTTAGTACCTTTTTTGCAATACTTGACATTTAACTCAGTAGCTAATTTGGATACTTTTTTTGAGCAACCTCAAAACCTGCACACAGAATAAGAAAAGCACAAATATTTGATTGCTGTGTGAAAATAACCATAGTTACATACATATCAATAGCATTGTGGCTCCATCAGAGAATGATCCTTTAACATTTTCTCAAAGCACAAACACTGCCAGTGCTTGACATGTGCTTCCTAAAGGCCATCTGAGCTTTTCCCCCCTGTATCTTTCTCTCTGAAGGTCTGAGAGATGGATGGGGGATGCAATGGAAGATGCCTGTAAGGTTACACTCATAAATTCACTTGTATTGACCTTTCAGACCGCCCTTTCACTTTAAGGCAACACGGCGATTCGTTCATGTCCGGAAATCCAGAAACAGATGAACTGGGTTGAGTTTAGCAGGTTGGATTCATTTGGAATCTGTTGACAATCAGATGAGTAGGTCCATGTTCATAGCCCTTTTATTTTTATTATATAACTGATGCTCCCCAGAAGTGCTGCCCAAAGTCTTTTATTGAATTTGGTGTCTTCATAATTTCAGCTGGTACATCTTCCAGGCTGGGTAATTAATCTACGGCTGACATTTATTGATTAATCAATCGGATGTGTCTTTATATTCCTTCGCCAATTCACCCTGCTGCAGTTTTTTCCTTTGGGGCCGTGCCCAGTGCGGCGTTGTGGGATGTGCGGTTTATTTGAACATAAAACAGCCCCTGGCCTTACACTTTTACACTAGACTAATACATAGATCTGCTCTCACACACACAAAAGCTGCTAGCTTTCATAGACAGAGATGCTGGATTCATAACAGTTTTTAATGGGGTTATATTGACGTGTCCTAAGGTCCCCCAATCCATCAGTGCCTTGACCCTGTGACCCTCACAGCCAGTAAATTGGCTCCTAATTGGTTGCTCTCTTAGAGAAACAGGAAGCAGGGGTGTCTCCGGATGGCAATGGCTTATTGTGACAGTTCATGAATTTTAACACTCCTGCGGTCAGGTAAGGGGACTGTCAGTGTTGCAATAATATTGCGTCATTTGAAAAATGACTGTCTTTTTCAAACAAGCTGCCTTGCTCTCTACTGCCTGCACTGTGTTTGGAACAGGTCTAATGAGTCAAGTCAATTACCATTATTGTTTTTCTACAGGGTTGCTTATTGAAATTTGCCACTAGAAGTTGATCATTTGCAGCGAGAGTTGGCGATTTAAGGCAAAATGATTGACAGGAATGCAGCAAAGTTGAACAGATTTTTTATTTTACTACAAATAAAACCAAAAAAACCATGGTTAATAGTTAAACTAGGGTAACCACAAATTAACTGTGGTTTTGCTACACTAACCATAGTTTAACCATGGTATAAACTGTGGTTATACAAATGGTCAATATGCCAAAAGACTGTGGTTACTACTACACTTTTACTATAATAAAACCATGGTTAATTTATGTAAGGGTTCAGTCAGTTTACAGTAATCTCCAGTAGCTCATTCAGCCAGTCTGCCACCTTTTGAATGATTTATTTGGAATAGATTCATTTTCTGGAATTGCTGTATTAGTGAAGGATACAAAGCAATGGTGCCTTAAAATGTGATCTTAAAATCATGACAAAACAAAGTAGCAATAGATCCTTCATTCTTCATTCTACATACATTTACATACAACATCAAAAAATGTAATGTGGGAGTTGATTCAATCCATCAGTTGTTGATTGATTGGAAGCAGATCTGGAGAAATTCAACATACATCATCAGAGAGAAGCCTGTCATTACACCAGAAATCAAATTATGATATTTTGATGAAATCATAAGGTCAAGAAATGAAAGATATGGAAGAATCTTTCGCAATAAGATCAATAACACACATCTAGACACTATAGCTGTCTAGATAGACAGCTAGGCATGAGCTATTATGTTTTTGCACATACATTAGCATGCTAAGAGGGAAATTACAGCAGTTAAGCAGTTAAAAATGTCAGCACTTGAAGTTAACCACCACAATCATAATGTGTACTCCGAACATTGTGTTTTTTGGTACTCTTTGTGGGAATTCAAATCTTGAATGAGGCTCCCGCTGTTTCTATGATTTCTGAGATGCTATTTGGCTAATACGGATGCCGTGAATGTCGAGGCATTTATCTGCAGAGATATGTTCTTTCCAAACCCGTGATGAAAGATAAGTCATGTGTGTTTCCCTGTGGTACTTGCCCCCCTCTATGACACCATATGCCCAAAACCCTCTGAAACACACTTGCTTTGAGCTGCTCCCCAAACACATAGGGACCAAACCACCCGTAGACCCCATATGGCCAGTTTTTCTCTTGCTACCAGTCCTCTGTCTCTCTCTCTCATACGTGAGCCCCGGAGGGAAGAGGGTAATCAGGATGTTTCTCCTGTGCCTGTCAACATAACAGGCCCATGTGTCACAGAGCTACATTACGAACCGGCAGAGGCACACAATAGTAGCACAACATTTTTTTTTAAATTACACGCATTCTTATGGTCCCAACCACAAACCACATGAGACGTGGCCTTGCATACAAGTTGTGATGACATGCATGAGAATTTTTAACTAGGGTGAAATAGTATTACCAATGGAGACTGTTGTCATTTCAAGCAGTTTAACCTTCTCTTTAGTAGTTTCATCATTATTTTGCTTTTTACGTCATTCTGTTATTTTGAGTTTTTTTTTTACTAGATTCTAGGGTTCTAGGGGATCTGTGAAAAAATTTGAGAGAGAAACAACTGGTTTTACAAGCTGTATTTTAGAGCTCTCAAAATAAACTTAAATGCAATGTAACACACTTTTAATGTATATACTTTTTATATTATTACGGTTTATTATTTAAGTGTGCAATTTGCCATTTTTGTATTTCCATTTTTTTTACAACAATAATAATAGTAATTTGTATTATTATTATTTTTATAATGATACTGTTTATTATATAAGTGTGTCAAATTGCATTTTTTTTGTATTTCTCTTTACTTTTGGATAATAAAAAATAAAAAAGATATAAAATACTGTTAATTTGTAAGTGATTTGTTCTAAAGGCTATTTGGAGAAAAATTTATTTGTATTATATTATTATTATTATTATTATATTGACTGCTCAAGTGTAAGAATAAGAAATAAAAGCCAAATATATGAGGAGGCTTAAGTGGAGAGTCACACATCCCTGCCACTCACACTGGCAGGAAAGAAATAATGAAATAACGAACGAATCCACTCTTAGACAGCCAGCCACATGCTGTTATCCAGCAAATCCCAGTAATTCCCAGCATTCTTCAGCTGAATTAGAAGCGTGGAAGCTAATTCATAACTGATGCTTAATTATCAATCTCATTTGGGACAATCGTTACCTATGCATAGGAAATCATTCAGACCCTGAGGCCTGATGGGCCACAGGAAGCACTCAGGCTTTAGAGAAATGCTTGAACTGGAATTTATGTCAGCACACCAGAATTCCCTACACGCCAGAACAGCTGGCTGATGGGGTGTCGTCCACATGCATCCACCCAGAATTTCCCCCTCATTTCCCCAAGACACATCTCACTGCCCTTGAGACGTCCCGTCAGAGGGAATCAAGCAGCATTTCCATGACAACAGCACGACCAGGTGTTTGCTCTCCGAGTGTTGAGGTCACAGTCTTGGCACATGAGACATCAGCCCCTGTCACACACACACACACCCGACCCCGGGTTGACACGGCAAAACGCACCACCCCACCCACCCACCCACACCGTTGACATGCAGCTGCACTGATCATGTTTGACAGGAGCCAGTGTGTGCGTCTGTGTTTTGACGTGGGGACTGCTTATCCAAAAGGTAAAAGAGCGTTCCTTCATTTTTAATGTGTAAAGAGGGTTGCCAATAACAGGAAGTGCAGGGCGGCTTTGAGATTACCTAATTCCTGCTCTGCTGTGAGCTGAGGTCATGCTGCGCTCTTCAAACTTGTGATGCTATTTTTTTTTTAAAAAGTGGATTGCTGGTGTGTGTGCGTCCCTATAGAGTAGTATCAATAAAAAGTACCATGGTACAACCAGTGTTGGGGAAAGTTACTTTTAAAAGTAATGCATTACAATATTGCATTACTCTATAAAAAAGTAACTAATTACATTACTCAGTTATGGAAAGTAAGGCATTAAGTTCGTTTGGATTACTTTTTTGTCACCCATGGGCTGGGCTTGCTTATTTGTTTTTAAAATAAAAAACCCCAAAGTTATATTTTTGGCAACTACAAAGGCTCTTTCACACCAAAAGTGAAATGAATAAGCCTCATGCTGAAGGAAGTGCCTCAGCATCTCTTCACGGATGCTCCACACAGGACCGAGAGGCGATAAATTGGAGGAAAAATAAAGTAACTTGCGTTACTTATTTGAAACAGTAACAAATATTTCATTGTAAATTTAAAGTAATGCTTTACTTTACTAGTTACTTGAAAAAAGTAATCTGATTACGTAACTCACGTTACATGTAGTCT
Source organism: Sinocyclocheilus anophthalmus (assembly GCA_018155175.1). NCBI lineage: Eukaryota > Metazoa > Chordata > Actinopteri > Cypriniformes > Cyprinidae > Sinocyclocheilus > Sinocyclocheilus anophthalmus. Next base: position 569,979 of record JADLZN010001832.1, on the reverse strand, counting down.
CGCATAGCCAGACCTTTAGTCTGACGACAGAAGGTCTGGGAACCTTGGCTGCTTTGAAAGGCCAAGGCCTGCCCAAGAGGCCATATGACTGGCAGGTAAAGCAACCAATCACATTTGGTTTTGTGCCGTGTCAGGTTTAGGGGCGTGGAAATCATGGAAATGTCCCCACAATAACAAACCGGTGTGTAAAACTCTTGGATGTATTTGAAAAATTCTATGCCGCGAACTTCCACATACTTTTGAAAATCCAGCGTTTAGTTGATTCTGATAAGCGCTCATTAGGGCCTTTCGCACCGCGGGAACCTTTTCATAGTACCAGAACTAATTGTGGAACTACCCACTTTTTGGAGTTTTCGCACAGCCGGAACTGAGTGCGATTTTAGTACCGGACTGCCTTTTTCGAGAACCAAATTAGCTCCTAATCCGGAGCAGGGTCTAACCAGCACAACAGGTACTAATCGTGACGTAAGTAGACATTGATTGGCCAAACGAGTATGAAAACGCCCTCACCCGCCATGATTTAATATGCCGTGTAAACATACTGTAAACATTTGTGTCAACTTATTTCGCAAGTAAAGTAGGGAGAACAGCGATAGATGGACGGACGCTGAAGTGCAGCCACTTGTATGAAATGTAGCACTGCCAGTTGTCGTTGGAGATTCTTAGTCCTCCGTTCTTTCAATCGCTTTACGTATAACCTTACGTCGACTTTCCATGTCCATTATTATGAAACCCACGAGACACAACAAAAACACAGCTCCAAACACAGCATCCTCCATTTTCCTGTTGTTAATGTTGTTCTTCTTTATTTCCGTTGTTGAACGCCGCGCACAAATGACTACGCTGTCGACCGGCTTACGTCACTTATTAGTACACACTGTCGGTGCGAATGCAACCCTTTAAATGGTACAGGGAAATAGTTTGCGCAAAATCGTCCCAGTACTTTAGTACGGTACATTTAGTTCTGGAACTAAAGCGGTTGCGAAAGGGCCTTGGTCACAATTGTAAACAGTACATGAGCAGCTTTCTTCGTCCCTGACGGTGAGCGTGTGGTTGGCAACAAGATTATTTGATTTCCAGCGGAATGTTAAATAACGGCGCACCACACCGGTCCTCCTGGAAATCCACTGTATAATAAACCAAATTCTGATGACGCCATTTCACAAAACATCCGAAGTGTTTACCAAAATTTTTGGGTGCCGTATGTAGAATTCACAAAAAAGTAGGAATGCATTCCAGGTATCATAAACTAACAGTGAAGTTTTATGAATTATTAAATCTAGGGTAATGATAATTTATAATGACTTTTACATTAATGAGAGCACCTGTTATTTCTTTCATAAAACAATGGACTTTATACAATCTATATTTAATAATAATGTATATATTGAGTTTATTATTTTTAAATGTGTTTTATATATAAACATTTAAACCTGAAAATGTAAAACAAAATAAAAAAGTAAAATAAAAATGTTTTATGTAAAATTAACCAAATGCTGCAAAACTGATATTTTATGCGAGAGGTATTAAGTAAAGTTTCCTTAACTTCTCCTTAGAAAAAGACCCTAGTCTTAGATAAGTAAATGTCTCAAACATTGCTCTGATTTGCCATTATACTAATGCCTGCCATCAAAAGTTCTCAATACTAACTCAGATATTTCTTAAATTCCTCAAAGGATTAATTATCTGAGCTAAATCATCTGCATACATTTTATAGCTTTCTCATTTTATATATTCTTACTGTATGTCAACATTATGTCTCAGTTGTGTTCATTTTTATTTATCTTATGGAATATTAGGAAAAACAATGTTGGTAATTCAATGAAACATAACTGAAGAACCCATTTAGTCTCCAAAGTTATGAAAGAGACTAACTTTCGAGCAATAACATTTTCAGACATGTTCCACGGTAATGGCTTAGAAAAAGTACCTTGGAATCCCATGTAAATACAACCAGTAGTACTGCCACAGTAATTTTTTATTTCATGTTGACTTTAAGAGTTTGCATAGACCCTTTGGCGAAGCAGATGGCAGCCATACAGTCGGCTTCAAGACTACAGACTTCACAGTCAAGAGTCATTGCGTCTAAATTTGTCTGCAAAGCACAAGAGGGAGAAACAAGTGCAGTGAAAAGACAGAGTGAGAGAGAAACAGCAGAGAAGGGGGAGGATAGAGAGATCGAGGCCTGATGCCAAACTGGAAAGACTGTTGAAATTATGCAAGCGGTTTAAAAAGTCACTTTGTACATTTGTAAACCTCGAGTTAACATTCTTATTTGCATATTCAGGAGGTCAATAACACTGACTGAACAAATACAGCTCATGACAAACTGACACAACATGACCTGTTTTAATAACTGCTTGTTCATCTGTGAAAATTTCATCATATTAGTCTGGCTGTTTTAAACAAATAAAACGGTATCTTGTTTATTCCAGTTAAAACATGTGCTGTGGTCTCAGCCTGAGGTTTAAAAAGATTGTAACCCAGGCTTGAACGCAGTGTGAAAAACCCTAATGCATAGATTTGTATATGAGAAAAAATATGGCTAAACACACAACAAAACGGTCCTATATCAGAAAAAAAAAGTTTTATATGGGGTCTCATTCCATGTATACTGAATTAATCAAATGTTCCAGATTCACTGGCCATGCAGTCTGAGCACTAACCCTGTGCTGTGGTTCCTCACGGCGCTCCGGGACACTGAGTCAGACACTCGAAATATGGAGATAAGAACTGTCTTAACTTCATGCTATGTTTATTTACAGTGACTTTCTCTTTAGCTTTACTGAGACTCTATGGATTTAAGGATATGTAGTGTATTCTTCCATAAAATTTAGTTTTGGTTGAACCTACAGAAAATTCTGCCATCGTTCACTCATCCTATTGCCATTCAAAATATATAGTCCTAATGGTCTTCCTGAACATACAGATTGTTCTTGTCCGTATATTATCCTAAAAAGGTACAAAAGCGGAACCTCAAAAGGCACAAATATGTACAATTTAGGTACTAATAAGCACATTTAAGGTACTGATATACCTACCCTTTAGGGGTACAAAGGTTTTGAAAAGGTACGGCCCCAGTGACAGTTTTATACCTTTTTTTCTAAGAGCGACCATGCAGTGAAAATAGATGATTTATACTGTCATGCTGCAAAAAGGACAAAAAGAACCATACAATTACCTAAAAAGCAGTCCATGGGCCTACTACTTGTATATTGCTACTGGCATAAAATCTGCAACAGCATTTTGCAACATCAAGTTGAATTTGGTATGAATTTGAGAGCTGTGGGAGACGGGAAATTTTCTATTAAATTTTGGCTTCAGACTTGAAAAAACAGTCCTATGGAATGTTTTTTTCTGGTGCTTTTTTTCATAAATCACTGACAATTTTCAATTTATGGACAAAAGCAGATTGAAAATTCTCTTAACATCTTCTTTTGTGTTCTGTGGTTAAAAAGGTAACCATCTAAACAACATGAGTGAATCATTGAGTAAGGATACGTATACACAACAACGATGCACTAAAAACGGAAAAGGTTTCCACGAAAATGGTGAAAGTGCCGGACCGTAGTTGGAGATGTCACTTTGTAAAGAAACATTAAACGCCTGTGCACATATAGACTGAACATGTAATACGCATGCGTATGACATCGCCGTTTTCACAAATTCGTTTTTTGTCGATTACGGTACAGTTTTCAAAAATGTGCACTTTGAAATCTGTTTCAAATGTTTGCATTTTCAAGCCCTCAAAATACTGTTGTCATGTAAACGAACGGCCAAAATGCATTAAAAAAGTCCTGTTTTTAGTTAAAAATGGTATCATGTAAACGAGAGAATTTTAGGTATGCACAACATCAGCTTAGTATTGTTGTTAATAGAGTCATATGAGCTGTAGTACCTCATCTGACCCCTCATATGTGTGTGTTAAACAGCAGAGAGTGTGTGTAGGTGTGTGTTTGAAACAGAGACAGACAGACCAAGAGAGAAAATCTAAGAAACATAAATCGTTTTAAGATCTAATATGTTGGGATGTAGGCCAGTGATGAAAGATATGGGGATTTAGGGGAGATTTGGGTGGTGTAAGACAGCAGGGATAGATGAAAGGATAATGCAAGGATGGTTTTCTGGGAGATAAGGGCAAGATAGGGGCATTAAGACGGCTTAAGGTGGGATAAAGGGACAGCAACACCGCATGGGCAGCAGATGGACAACGTCTTAAAATCGGGATCCCTGGGTCAACCGGAGGGAAAGGTCACAAGACTGGGTGTGTTTGTCAGTGTCTATGTAGATGGACAGAGCTTAAACCTCAAACATAAACACTTGAAAGTAAAAAAAAAAAAAGGTTTGTAATACAAAATGTCTTATTAACATTGTGCGATTACCCAGATATACCCTCAAAGGCTTGAAACATATCCTGCACTAGTGGTTGTACTTGAGTTGACATTGAACATCAAATAGCAACCCAACACAAAATGTCTTTAAAATCAAACAATAAAAATGAATAAGACCATGAATTGCATAAAACCAAAATCATGCAAATTATTTGCTGCAAATTGTGCATTAAGCATAAACCTTTAAGGGGAATCTTTGTGGGCATGTTAAAGCTGGAATACACCACACAACTTTTAAAATCTGAATAGATTGTAAAACGCTAGATATCATAACTATCCGACTTTGTAAACAGTCACAGAGGAAAAACTGTCCATCATACACTAAACAGTTGAGGATCATACACTACCAGAGTTGCAAGTCATTCCGATCACAACAAACTCACTCAGGCCCTGTTTACACTAGTGTGTTTTCATTTTAAAACAGCGTTTTAAAATTAAAATGATCCTTGTCTACACTCGCGTTTTCACTGCATTTCAGAAACGATCTCCGTCCACACTACACAACCAAAAACGCATGTCACATGACCATTCATGCAGGTACAACAATGAGCTTGATGTTATTGTTTGCACGGTCGTCAAGGATATGCAGAGCTAATGTTGGCAGCCACGCCATTGTTTTCAAAAGACTCTGTTTTGGTCTGTTTACACTGAAATGCAACCCCGGAGTTTTCAGACTAAACCGGGGTCTGCAGCTTTTTCGAAAGTCTCAAACGCTGGAGTAGTGTAAACGACAGGCATAACCGTAGCAAAAGTTATGCGTTTTAAAAACGAAAACGCACTAGTGTAAACAGCCTCAGAAATGTGTGCCTTGTTGCTAGGAGACATGTGACAAGTGAAAACAATACGTGTTCTGAAATCGGCTCAAAATATCAAACATGTTTGATATCCTCTGACTGGATGGATTCATAGTCTCATGCTAAAAAATCGGAGTCTGTGGCCATCATACACTTCACGATTTTCCATGAAATCTGTCAACTCAAATCTGAAGACTGGCTCTGGCTTTTGGCAACTAGCGTCAACTTCTCCAGACTGTAAATTGCAGCAAAAATCTGTTCACATAAGTTCACCCAAATATGTTTCATAATTTAGTCACCCACATGTCATTCCAAACCTGGGGTGTGTTTCCCAAAAGCAACTATGGTCGCAAGTTCTGTTGTTACCAATAGAGTTCAATGGAAATCTAGCATAGCGTTAGTTCTGGCAGGCCACGTTAGTCAAGCTCGCATCAGCTGACTCTCAGCTGATCCCCATCAACCTATGGGAATCCGACACCTATTAGTATTCAGATAGAAGGTCCCGCATTAGTCTCCCCCGCAGTTTTCGCATTGCTCAATAGCTAATTACCCTCCTCCATCCCCAACTCCTCCTCTGTCAGTCGGGATTCAGCCTTCTGATTCTCCTTTGAATCTGACTAATTCTAAAATGTGTACATAACATTATTGAACTTTAACGATATCTGCAATACATTTATGTTGGTTCTGTTCTGTTTACTCTGGGGGGTTATCGCTGCTCTCCCTGCTCTCATCCATGCTACGCTGCATGGAGGCGCAGGGAGTTCTTGCCCAGAACAGAACCATACCGCCAATCCAAACTGTATGCTAATTGTCAATCATCTTTGACGATAGTGGTCCTGACAGAACTAACAACCACATGCTAACAAGGCTTTTGGGAAACGCACCCCTGTACACTTAAGGTGAAATACAGTCATTTCAATCTGGAATTTGACAGTGAAAGATTTCCCATTCAGATTTGTCATCGGGTTCAATTGGTCATTTGGATTTGTCACACTGACCATCAGAAAGCTGCTTGGTTTAAAAGTGACTTCTGTGTGAGCTGTGCTTCATACATCACCACACTATTGGCGATAAACAACTGACTTTTTTTACCACAAAATGTTGCTGAAATTAAAGAAATGCTTTTTTATTTCTATACAATGCCAGAATCTTCATTTTTGGGTGAACGATGCCTTAAACTGTCATCATGATTGTAGCTAGCTCCCTAAATAATAATGCCACAGGTGCCTCTGTCACTCCCTTGAATATGGAGGTTTGTTTCTACCACAGTTATCCAAGAACATGCGTTAAGCATGTACAAAGGAACCAATTGCTTGCAAGGTGTTGGCTGAGCATTCACATCTACTTTTGGACATTTCTGCAGAGAATGTTTTATGGTCTAAATCATATTCCACATCAGTGTGGCAGGTGATTTTAACACCAGCTGTCCTGTTATCTCTCATAGCATTGGGTCAGTGTTCAGAAAGGCCGACTGGATTAGCTCTACCCCAGAGAGCAGACTCAATGACAGGCGCTGACCTGTGAAGCTTTATCTGCCATATCTGCGGTTCGTGTCGGCCTAATGTTTTTTTGCGTCTATGTCTTTCCTTTCACCCAGAGGAGCAGCTGCAATCACACACGATCTGAGTGATTGCGAAGGCTCTTCCGATTGGTTGAAATGGAAGTATGTGGGTGGGTGTCTTGGTTAAATGGAATGCCGTGATTGGCTGAAGAAGAGAATGGGGGTATTGAGTGAAATTGGATAATGAATCATGCTGGATGTTATTCATGACAAGCCATGGGGGTTTGAAGATAAACACCTCTGAATGGGTTGGTGTTTGTGCATGAATTTACCCAGGGATTTTCAGGTAAATGTGTCCCACAAGATGCAATAGGAGAGAAAAAAATTCACAAATCAACTAAAAACTTCTCAGAAAAAAAACTAGCAGGTAATGATTGAGAACGGTCATATAATGCTATCATGTCAACCTTGACAAAAATTTCCAAGCATAAGTATTCATAGTTCATTGTAGTACAAATGGAATTATTTAATAAAAGGATATTGTCTCTAGAGAGTGGCATCATAGACCTTCCATAGATGCCATACTTAATTTGACAAAAGCACAGTTATGAAAGACAATTCGTTCAATATATCATAAGGTTCTAGATCAGAGATATTCAATTAAAGTTTTAGGAGGTTCAGTCACTACATTTCCTCCTTAGCAAATATGGCTTAAATGCTTATTAAATTAAATGAGCAGTGTGCATTATTGTACATTTCCAAGTTGGCAGCAATAGTACTTTTTCTATGTAGGATTTATTATTTCACATTTTTACAAAGTAGTCTCCAAACTGCTGCTTAGTCTAGTATACATGGTGAAATGTGAAAATGTGCAGTTGTTACCTTAAGTAGCCATTTCTGGGTAAATACTTCTGTATCTACTTTATTTTCAACAGAAATCCATTTCTATTAAAATTGTGAACACAAAATATAATTATGACAATATTAATTTGTGAGAAATGATTTGCGGTCCAGATGGAACTGGTTGGGGTCCGAATCCTACTATTTGGTGACTGTTTTGTTGAAGGTTGTGTCGGAATTTCAGAACCCATGCTTTCTGGTTTATTTGTCCTCTGGAAAACGTGGGAAAGCATATCTGATTGGATTGACATTCAGGTATCCAACAGCATAACAGTTAGACTGCACTAAACTCACTGAGAGATGTAGATTTTATGTCCCAAAAAGTTTACTGTCAGTTTGCTGCTTGTGCCCTGTCATGTTCCAGGAAGTATAATTGTTTTTCACAATGCATTGGCCTCTTGCTTTGTAAAATGCTTGAGGTGTGTATGTGTGTGTGGTGCATGAGACATATGACGGCACCAGGCCGACCCAACATAGGAGTTTCTGACCACCAGAGTTCAGTAGGGGCGTTGTCAGGTGCGCAGCATAGGTCCTATCACCCCCTTTCCATCTCTCCTTTTATCTCCTCTGTATCTTGAATTTCTTTCTGTCCTGTGCCTCTGTAGAGGTTACATTGTGCATTTATGTATGTGTGTGTGTGTGTGTGTTTGTGCATGTGGTCAGGTCCCCCAGCATGCGCTTCATTAGACTGCCAGAAGTGCTTTCTCTGTGGAAGTAAGAGGGCAGTGAGAAAGGTTTTAGCCCTCCAGGAGCAGCTCTAAGTGGGGCAAGGGGACTTGAAACAGCCCAGGTGTCTCTCTGGAGTCTTCAGACATCAGTGTTTGAAAGCAGAACGCAGCTTGATCTCATTCAATCTCTCTTCAGGCTCTTTAATGAGTGAAACTCTGCAGAAATGACAATGCATGCTTGCTAAGGCTTATTCCTTAGCTCCTATGTCCTTTCTCAACTCTTCTGATTTCATCTTATCTTTTAGTTTGTCACAATGCCTTGCTTTATTTTTTTCAATGCTCACTCCCTTTCTCATCTTTCCTTTATTCTTGTCTTGCCAGGTCTCATCTTTGCTTATCTCTTTTCTCGTCGCTAATCTCATCTCTTCTTTTCTGGTCTCACCACAACTTCCTACACTTTCTCATCTTGCCAGAATTTGTCTTGCTCTTGTCTCGTCTCATCTCACCTCATCTCTTTTCACTTCTCCTTATGTCATGTTTCAGTGCTTCATCTCATCTAATCTCATCATCTATCTCACCTCTATCTTGTCTCATCTTCTCTTTAGCCAATGGTGTTACATATGGGGGGTTTTAGTTGTTTATGGCTTATCTGCATGTTTTATTTTTATCTTGCCAAAACTGTTTACAACTGTACAGCACTTTGGTACAACACTTGTTGTTTTTACTCTTGAACTCTTTTCTTGGCTCAATTCATCTCGTATTTCCATATCTTATCTTGCCTTGTCTTCTCTTGCTCTTGTCTCATCTCACCCTCATTTTGTCTCATCTTGTCTCTTCCCTTCTGATCTCATCTTGTCTCATCTCTTCTTTCAGTTCCTCACAATGCTTTATTCTGCTCTCCTCTTATCTCGTCTCATCTCACCTCACATCTTCTCATCTCTCCTTTTGTCTTGTGTTGCCAGGTCTTCTTCTCTTCTCATCTTGTCTCATCTCTTATTTTCTGGTCTCATCTCACTTCCTTTAATTTCTCATCTTGACAAAATCTTGCTCTTGTCTTGTCTCTTTTCACCTTTTGTATATCCCTTTGCAGTGCTTTGTCTTGTCTCTTCTCATCTCATCTCATCTCCTCTTTTCTTGTCTTGATTCACATCTGCTTATTTGTAACTCTTGTCTCATCTTACCTCACTTCATCTTTAGTTTTTTCTGATCTCCTTTCTTCTCATCTTGCCCAATCTCTTCTTTCCTATCTCAATTCTTCTCTTGTTTTTGCATAATTTCTTGTCTTGTGTCTTGCTTTTGTCTCATCTCACCTCACTTTGTCTCGTCTTTTCTCATATCTTCTCTTATTGTATAATTTCTTTTCTTGTCTCAATTCACCTCCTTTTCCTATCTTGTCTAGCTCATCTCATCATACCTCACTTTGTCTCATCTTGTCTTTACTCATCTAGACCATTCTCTTCTCATCTTGTCCCAGCTCTTCTTGTATCAATTCATCTCTTGTTTTCAACCTTTCTTGGCTTGTTTTGTCTTGCTCTTGTCTCATCTCACTTCGCTTCATGTCGTCTTGTCTCATCATTTGCATAATTTCTTGCCTTGTTTTGTCTCACTTCACTTTATTCGTCTTGTCTCTTCTCATTTTGTCTCATCTCTCTTCTTGTCATGATTCACCTCTTCTTTTTGTATTTTGTCTTGCCTTGCTGCTTTTCTCAGCTAATCTTATTTTTTTCTTATCTGTTCTCTCGGAAGCACAGTATGGGTGAAACATTATATAAAAGTTAACTCACTCCTTGAATAAACACTAATAAAGTTGGAGGAGAGAATTTCAAAAAAATTGGAAAAGGGTCATCTGTCTCCTGTGAGAGGCACCTCTCATAAGTCGATATGAAGTACTAATATCAGCCTAGCACTGTTATCGCTCACACACTGGGTTTTCCTTATGGTCCCAAATCTAGAATATGAGACCAGAATATTGTACCTTGTGGCCATCTTCAAGCAGCAAAAGACAATTACAGACGTCTATATGAGATTACGGAGAGGTCTGGTTAGGCCCAGGTGGTGGATTCAGCCCCTGGAGGCAGAGACAAAAGCAATAACTCCCTACACTTGACCTTGCCTCACTATCTTTCTACACTTTACACACACATACACACACAACCAGTTAAATGACAGTGGGATTGCTGAAATCTAGCATCTTTTCCTGTTCCCATGTGTAAAAGGCGGTCCAAAAGGGAAAGCAATCAGATGTTTAATCAGTTTACCTCAGACAGAGAGAGGGAGAGACCATTAGAGTGACCCAGGATTTCAAAACTGATCCCTCATCTCCCATATTCACCGACTTTGAGCCCTGTTAGTGCCCTAAACTTTGTCCGTTGTCTTTTTATTGACTTCATTACAATGCCGCCTGTGTTTGGATTAGTTTTCTTGTGTCACAAGGTCGAGACCTTCGCCTTGAACTGTCACACTCATAGATTACGCATTATTTCTACTGGACACAGAGTGCCGTTGTCTAAACGAACACAATTGGGACGGTTCTTTGAGTGAGGCAAGCAAGTCTCTTCCTGCATTGTGTATTTGTATGCTTTTATTTGATTTTAGCAACATGGTTAGATGTTACATAAATTATAAAGAAGAACTATGTGCAGTGAAGCTCTATTTGACTCAAATTGCTTTTTAATTTCTCATATGGATTGATACGTCAGTTTGATGAGTGAGGCAATAAACCTTACAATTGTTTTTTTCTCAGAGTGATCAATAGTTTGCCATATCATATATTTGTGTGCTCATGAAGTAGGGCAGTGTGACTTATCTGTTGGTTTTGTGTGTTTTTTGCAGTTCTCCAAGGAGAAGTACCTGCTGGAGTCGCCCCCGGAGAAACTCAGGAAGGAGCTGGAGGAGGAGCTCAAACTCAGTAGCAGTGACATGAGGAGCCACGGCTGGTACCATGGCCATATTCCACGAGAGGTGCGTTTGTGGGTCAAGATTTGCTGTGTCAAATTGATTATACCACAATAATGAACCAGTGTACAAAAATTATGGAAGCTCGTTTCTGCCATTGATTAAAAATGTAATTGCGACTTTTTATCTCACAGTTTACATCTCGCAATTCTGAGCTTTTTCTCTTGCATGGAATTATAAAGTTCAGAATGGTGAATATAAAACTGCATATGCGTAAGAATAAAGGGGTCTTTTTTTTTCATCTAAATTGTACTTTATAACATGAAATTGCGGAGGAAATACAAAATTCAGAGGGAAAAAAAGTCAGAATTGCAAGTTTATATCTCACAATTCCAATTGTATTTCTCACAACTGCAAGTTTATATACTGCAATTCTGAGAAAAAAGTCAGACTTGAGATGTAAACTCGTAATTGTGAGAAACAAATGTCAGAATTGTCAGTTTATGTCTCACTTCTTGCAGTTGCAAATTTGTAGTTTAAGGGCTATTTTGCGCAGGGTACCACACGTAGAAGAACCCCAAAAGAGCCTTTGTGCACAGCCTTGTACTCTTCTAGGTTCAAAAAACTGTTGTCCATAAAATGCATTGCACAAATTCGAACATCTGGGTTATGCTGTTCTGTTTTAAGTGATCTTAAAGATTCCTAATTGCATCTACTTCCGGAAGGCCAGATAAAGTGCTTTTGCTTTCGCACTGAAACACAGCATCTCCCTGACATGCTGCATCAACATGACTGCTATTCCTGAAACCACGCCTTCTTTCTTTGCGTGCACACTTGAGCGGCATTTTGCTAATATTTCCACATAGTGATGTAGACATGTGGGGGCGTGTTAGAACGAGCCGTTTTAGGTAGGCGTGGATGAGTCTTAACTTTTAAATAGAATATCTCTTTGTGTTTGAGACTTTAGTCCTTGCAACTTTATAGATCTTCTTTATGCACCAAGAGCTTGTAACACTCCAAAGAGAAAGGAAAACTTGAAATCGCATCATATGACCCCTTTATGTTTAAGACTTTAGTTGATTTCCTACTGGGTGCTTCAAACTCTAAATAACTTTCAAAGATTTGATGGCACTAACATGGCAAGTGATTTATTTAATTCTCAAAAGTGCTTGTTGCATCATCCTGGCAGCTTTTTAAAAACGTTTTTTTAGGTAGACCATTTAAAAATCATGTGTCCTTAATCTTGGAAGTTGCGTAAAGCAAGCCAATCAAATTTGAGCTGGTGATTTCACTCAGTGTCCATGTGCAATATGCTTCTCATATTCAGTGAAAGGACTTGAGAAAGGACTCATCTATGGCTATACTCATCTATTGAGATATATAAATCTCAAACTGTTCTCTCAAACAAATGGAGCAATGTTTTGAAAGTACCAGTGTTTCACTCTTCAGGAAACTGCCTACAAATGACTTCCAGTTGTCTCTGCATATTAAGTGGTAATGGATGAATGTATTTTAACTTCAAAAAGATTGCACACCTCAACATTGAGAACAATGGATGTCAAAGGGAAGTCCACACTATGATGTCCAAACAAGTGTGCATGTAACTGGAGAAGTTGTTCAATTAAAACCTTTGTTAGCAGTTTTACAGTATTTTCTATGTGCATTCTATACATGTGTTTGTGTATTGTATATTTGCTTGTTTTGTGCATGTTTGGGTTTTTCTGACGGCGTGTGTGTGAGAGAGTGTGTTTGTGTCCTCCTTTTGCACCATAGAGCCGTCAAACTACAGCCCACGCTGTCTCTACTATGAGAGCAGCCATCTGGGCATTAGCATAATGTATTCCTGCCCAAGCTGGAGTAAAGAGAAACTCCAGCCCCCTCTTTTAAAAACTATAGCTAGTCGCCATGGCGATACGCCCCCATGCTGCACGTCTGACCTCACCAAATGTACTGTTGTGCCATCTGCTGGCACAGAGGGATGTAGCACATAAAGTATCACATTTGTGGCATTTAATCAACTATCTTTTAAAACTTGTGTAGAATACACAAGTTATTCTATTGATTCAGTTGCTAATACAGTGATGTAAAAATGTTAACGCAAATGTCAACAAAAACAGAATAAAGAATGCTTTCGATTACCACAGAAAGTCATTTTAATTAATTTCTTTTCATTTATAATGTGTTTATTTAAAAAACAAATTACACATTTCCACTGGAATGTTCTGGGGGAAAAGTGAGCTGTGGTGCTTATGTGGGAAATGTGGGTTTGAGTCCAGCTCGCAACATTTCCTTTAATAATCCCTTTTCTTTTATTTGTGTCAACACAGGCCTCAGAAACTTTGGTTCTACGTAGCGGTGACTTCCTCGTACGGGACTCCCTGTCAAGCGTGGGCGACTATGTCCTCACGTGTCGCTGGCAGCAGGACGTGATCCACTGTCGGATCAGTAAAGTCCTGGTCAAAAGCGGGCAAACCAAAATCCAGTACATGCTGGAGCATGAGAGCTTCGACTCTGTCCCCATGCTGGTCAGGCACCACGCTGGCACGGGTCGACCCGTGTGCTCACGCACTGGAGCCCAGCTGCTGTGTCCGGTCAACCGAATGCTGCCGCTGAGGTACCTGGAGGCGACATTTGCTTTGGCTGGTGGGAGACCAGGATCTGCACATTCACCATCGACCCAGAGGGGGGCACACATCAAGAGACGAAGCGTTACCATGACGGATGGACTGACCACAGAGAAGATCATTCCTCACAGGTAAACCTTCATCATCATCATCATCATCATCATCTTCTCAAATAATAAAGTAGCTAACTCATAGTGCCTTGTTTTGTTTTGTGACCGTAATCATGTATTGTTTTTAAGGACCACCAGGAGTTAAATTGGTTCAGAGGCTCCAAAACGTCATAACATTGGTTTTTTTTGTTTTTTTTTTGTTTTTGTTTTTTTGTAAAAACTAAGGGTCCCCCATTTAGTGTGTTTAGTTGGTGTACCACAGGAGTTTTGTCAATTTTGGTTCAGAGTCTCAAAATAATACATTGTTTTGTTTTGTTGTTTTTTTTTTTGTTGGACCATATCCATGTTGTTTTTCAGTGACCACCAGGAGTTTAAAGTTGGTGCAGATTCCCCACCTCAAAATAACATTTTCCGTGTTTTTTTTGTTTGTGTTTTTTTTTTTTTATATATTATGTTATTTATTTTTTATTTATTTTATTTTTTTATTTTGTACCATTTTCCATTTTTGTTATTTTTAAGTGACCCACCATAAGGTCTCCAAAATTAAATGTTTTTTTTTGTTTTTTGTGACCATTAGTCCATTTTTGGTTTTGTTATGATCACCATGGATAAGCCAGCGTTTTACATTTGGGGTTTTTAGAGTCCCTCAAAATAACTATATATAATCTATATAATATCATCACTGTATATGGTTTTGAAATTATATATCCAAATCTTGAATATGTTCATGTATCTCAGGTCTGAGATCAGGCATATTAATAGGTCATGTACACACGCCAAAGATGCGGATTGAGTGCTCATGGGTTCGGATGTCCTTGTTATTATCAAGTGCAGCCCAGCCACTACAGATCCCAGAAATTTTGTTGCCTCAGAACAGTCGAAGCCCAGAGTAAAACCAGCGGAGGGCGCCAGCTGTGTGTTGTTGGGGTGGGTGGTGGTGTTTGGTTTATGGGTTGTGTGGTGTTCACAGCTGGCACAGACCCCCTCCCACTCACTTCTGTTTTCCAAACAGATTTGGCCACATGGACCCCCTTCACCTGCTTCTGTGCATGTCGTCTCTAGCAGCACTGAATGTGTTTTTCAGAAAGCTTGTAGCTGTGGCTTATAAGTTGTCCACCAAAATTAGAAGCTGAAAATGCTATATGCTTGATTGTTTTGATGTTTTGACATGTAAAATGTGTTTTGACATAAAGAATGAAGGTTTTAATAGCATGTTTGTCTTCTCCAGTCCCTCTACAGTGCACCATAAGGATGCCATGAGGAACTGCGCCATGAGCATGGATCAAATCCAAGAGTACCGCTGCCCGCTATCCCCTGCCTACAGCTCCAGTGAGTCCACACACACATTCTCATGCATATACAGTATCTGAATATTTAAACCCACTGATTCCATTAGCCCACTCAAAAAGTAAAGGATAATGTGCATCCAGCAAAATAAACCTAGACAGGGTGATCAGGACCTCGACACGAAGTGAATCACTGATTTGATTTGAAATATGTTATTAGCTCATTAAACGCAAAGCTTCCACGAAGAAACACGTCGATCTAGCACATTTTTACATGGAAAAGTAGCGCAGAGGATTAGAAAAACGCATTCTATGTGAACAGCGCCTACCAGTGAGCAAAAAAATCCTTCTGGCAACGAAATGAACACTACAACAATATAACCATAGGCCTACTATTGGGGGCCATTCACACAGAACTATTGAAAAGTTAAACTTTTGAAAAACATGTCTCTAAATCTTGCATTTCACTGCCCTGCATCGTATTTTTAACCGCAAAATGCAAGACGAAATGGAAAAATGCAAGGTCTATGGACCGTTTTTTTAAAAGTTGAACTTTTAACTTGAGCGTTGCATTTATAGTATGCCGTGTCATGAGCGAGATGCTGCAAAAGATGCAAGAAAAAAGATCAAACATGTCCATATAGCGCATGTTAACATAGAAAAACATGGATAGTGGACTGCAAAAATGCATTTTTTAAAAACTTCCATTTTTAAAAAACGCATCCCTAGACCATTTTTGTTCCACTACCCAGCGCCTCGCATTTTTAACCTCAAAAACGCATTCTTTGTGAACACCCCCTTAATACTGAAGTCATTCGGTTTTATTTTAAATGCAGTCAGTTACTGAGGGTCACCAGCTGCATTTGAATTAAACGGAGAGAGCATGTTCGTCGTGTGATACGACAGACATGAAAGAAGAGTGAGCCTCCGATACCTTTGAGCAGTCATTTTTATTGACGACGGTCATTATCGGGGAATAATTGGACTCGGAATGTTGCAACTGACCAATCAAAATCAAGCGTTTCAGAGAGCCACGTAATAGTCTGTTATTTTGTTTGTTTTGTTTTTCTTCTCCAGTTCCCCCCCTCCCCGCCACAAGACATTGCTTCAGGTGGGGCCCCGTGCCCCGCCGTGATCCCGCTTCTCCCAGTGTGCTGCGGCCCTCCAAGCGATCCACATCCCTCGCCATCCCCTCCTCCAATAACACCTTAAAAAAACACAAAAAACACACAAAAAACACAAAAACAACAAAAAAACCAAAACAAAACAAACACAACACACTTTCCCTGCTCAGACATGCCCCCCAGCACCCACTGCACGCCTGCCCACGGTTACCCGTCTGAGAGTTCAGAGCAGGGCGGCAGCTACTGTGAGCTGAGACCCGGTCAAGCCCCCATTCCTACCTGCAAGAGCTACGTAGAGAGGCTGAGGTGGTGAGGATGCCAAAGTCCCGACAACCTCTGACTAAACAGTCCCCAGAGATATGAGGAGCATCACTCAAATCGCTCCCACACTGAGGACCGCGACCCATCTCCTCCTTATCAAAGGCCTGGCGACAAACATAACAAAGTACCTAAAACAAACTCTTCTGAACCCCCCGCAAGCCGAGACAAAATCCCAACCCTTAAAAATAAACCTCTGGAGATGAGTGTTTTGAAGAGGGTGAAGGAGCTTCTGGCAGAGGTGGATCCCAAAACAGCCGCCAAGCACATCACCAAGGCAGACTGCACGGTAAAAAAAACCACAAATAAATAGATTGCCATCAGAAGAAACTGACACTCACTGGCTATATTACTGTTTCCCAATACATTACTAAATTTTATTAGCATTTTAATAAATTTTATTACCACGCTAATTAGGTGCCTTGAACAATACATCTATAACCATAGAATAAAAATTCTACACTCTAAAAAAATATTTATTGAATTTTGGCAGGACGATTTTGAAACACGTTTCAGCTATTGACCTTCTTCTGTGTGGTGCTTCACTGTTTATCAGGAATTATATACAAAGCAAAGATTATTGTTAAGTGTTGATAATAAAACAATCAATCCACGAACTCCAGTTCAACTCCATCTGAAACAAATCATAATACAGTAATGGGAACAAGTAACACCTCAGGCAAAAATTCTGTTCATAAATATTGAAAAATAAAATGAGAATAATAATTGCAAAAACAATGAAAGCTCTAAATTCACATTTAAACCCATAGTTAGCAATGGTTCAGTCAATGAACCTTTCTCAGGGTTACATAAGAGTGAAGAAGGTCAATTGACTGAAATGTTACTAAACAAATTTCATAATGATGTATTTAATTTCTATTAATTAACAGTTTCTTGCTGAGAATTTTTAAATCAGTTTTCTAGAGACATTTTTCAGTTGTTTTGTTCACAAATGTATAACTAGGTCAAAAACACAGACCCATTTTTACCCATATAGCCCAGATTCAGTTTTTAAAATATATATTTAGTTGGTTTTAGTTAGATCGGTTTTTAGAATAGGTTTTTAGGTGGGTGCATATTTGTAATTAATGAAAACTACTACTAATAATAGTCCATATATAAATACAGCTTATTGTTTTAATTATAAACATTATCATTGTTATATTATAATCATCTAATCAGTCAGGTGAGAGCTGTACATCTAGAACAAAGAGATCGTTGTGTTTTCAGGTCTGGTCCCTTGTCTGTGTTTTGGGCCAGATTCTGATTTCCAACTTAAATCCCACTATATTCCTCCTGCTATCTCCATGCTAGCCCCCTTAAAAGGAAATAGTTTTCACACCAACAATGAACAATTCTGTCCCAGTCCATTTACTCACCTCCAGAAGATTTTGTTTTTAAAAAATGATTTGACGGTAGCCACTGACTGTTTTTTTGTCATACTATTAACCAAATGGCTACCACACTGTTTTTTTGTTACTAATATCTGCACAATATCCTGCTTTTTGTGTTCAATGATGACAGAATTATTTGACAACTTCAATTTTTGGGTGACTATCTTCTTTACCACACCACACTTACCACAATTTACTTATTAGTGGCTTTTTTGATACCTGATGAATTCCGCAAAATTACTGTTTACTAATTAAATTAAATTATTCTTACATGAATGTTAGCGGACCCCAGGACAACCGTTAACCATTTTCTCATACACATTTAACATTTCCCCCAACCTTCCCCCCAAAAAAGAAGACAAAAACCTGTACAATGACAGGTAAAAACCCCACGACAGACAAGACAGACATGACATTTGATTGGTTCCTCAAAGTTCCTTTATCGGTTTTCTGATCCATGAAGCGGAAGACAAACCATTATGTCAGGCAAACGTGAAGCTGAACTGATAAGTCCTGGGAATATTGGCACACACCCCAAACCTTTCATCAGTGTTTGTCCCCCTTCCCTTAACATCCTAACCTCCCGGGTTAAAAACTCTTTTCCCACACTGCTGTTACCACAATTCACATGTGCAAATTTGAAAGTCATGGGTAATTTAAATTGTCTTCTGTTTTCTGACTGTGAAAAAATATTTAGGGGGAAGATAAGGGATGGGGTTTTGAATAATTGCTTTGTAACTGTGTGTCCATCTGCAAGTGTTTTGCTAGGATTACTGGGCGTTTACCCAGGAGATGCAGAGGAGGATGGGAAGTGGAGCCGGGCTGGAGCTGCTCTCTTCCACACTGGACACCAGCCTGAAGGCGGGAGCTGCTGAGAGGTGATGAAAAACCCTTACAACTCATACAGAACAATTCAAAATCATTACATGCCCCAGACTTCAGCTGTTTCTGAACACGTGAAGGGAAAACACCGAAATCAACAGCCATGAGTCCCAGTTACTTACTCCTCTTCCCAACCAGCAGAACTGGCTTTTTTTAGGTGTAAACTGTCCCGTTTAGCTGATTTTATTTAACATAATTTACAGATTGGAAAATAATTCAGAATTAACCATACCATAAAATGAAAAAACGACAATAGCCCCAAAGTATTTTTTTATTAGCATTTTACTATAATAAATAATATCTATTAATACTTAAATACTGATGTTTAGATGTATTTAAGTGTTTATATTACTTTCTTCATAAAAGTAATCGCCAAGAACACCAACCAAGTTTGGGGGTCAGTAATTTGTTTGTTTTTCTTTGAATAAGACGTATTGGAAAGAATCCTATTTAAGCAGGATCCAATAAATTTATCAACAGTGGTCCCCAGAAAGACATTGTGAATTGCAGAACAGATTGTTTACCGCAAAATATTTAGCCGCCACACTGTTTTTCAAACCATTGAAATAAATAATGGCCATGTTTCATTGAGCCCATACACATCAGTATATTATTAGAGTGTTTCTGAAAGCAGCCCCATGTGAACACTGAGACTGGAAGTAAGTGAGGCCCCGGAAAATACAGCTTTGCATCAGAGGAATAAATTACATCTTAAAATAAATTAAAATTCACAACAGTGTTATTATGTTAATAATATTTTGCAATATTACTGTATTTTTGATCAAATAAACCGCTGCTTTTGGTGGAGCCAAAAAGAAGATAAAAATATAAAAAATCTTACCAACTCCAAATATTTGAACATTAATGTGTAAGTTGAAAATGAACACAGCAATACTCATATAAATCTAAAAACATACATATATTTAAAACAAGCCATCATATGATTTACAGAGATACAGTATTAGATGTTTTCTAGCAACTTGTCCTGTATCACTGCAGCTGTATTGAATATATCTGAGTGATCAGCTGTGTTCTGCTTTCTTTGTCTCTTGTTCAACAGGTTTTACACCATGTCTATAATGATGGCGGTGGATTTGTTGGGTTGTACGGGCAGCACAGAGGAGAGAGCCGCCCTCCTGTATAAAACCATCCAGCTGGCTGCTGAACTCAAGAGCAACATGGGCAACATGTACGGATTCGCTGCGGTCATGAGAGCGCTGGAGCTGCCGCAGGTGAGAACGCACACCTGTCCTCTCAGACCACAGCATATGAGCTGTCATTCATGGTTTAAGTACCAAAGTTTAATAGCAAGTTTAAAACAATAGTAATGCGTAGTAATAATTTGTATATCAGAATAGTATTATTTAGATGTATTATTTAACTCGTGCTGATCGTTCTAAGGTTGCAATTATTTTCCAGTAAACGCACAGCTATGTAGTAGCTCCGGATATATTACAGTTGTATATTTCTGTATATTCTGTGATGTTTGGTGTAGATCTCACGGCTGGAGCAGACATGGATAACACTGCGACAGAGACACACAGAAGGCGCCATCCTCTATGAGAAGAAACTCAAGCCATTCCTGAAGGCCATTACTGATGGGAAAGGTAGAACAGGGTGTCTTAAACAATGTTCTTTAATGACGAAATGCTGTTAATATTCTTCACTACAGAACGTTTATTATTAGTGACAGTAGAAAATCCTAAGCAATTGGTAAAGAATCACATGGACAATATTCTTGATAGTGGTCGACCGATATATATCTCCAAAGGCATTTTTAAATTATCGGTATTCGCCGATTAATTTTTCTCTTTGGCCGATAAGTGTCAGAGGTAGCTTTTATTTTGAAAGCAGTGGGACTTTTATTTTGATAGAGATAAGAACCCAACCAACGCCTGTGCGCACACATGAGTGTTATCTTTCAGTTCTTGATTTCAAACTATGCTGCGTTATATCCAGTTTGCCATTATGTCATATTCATGTCGTATGTTATTGTGTTCTGTATGTAAAATTAGTGTTAACTGGTCTTTATTTGAGAAAATAGGATTTGCAGTGCGCACAAACTACTACTATAGGATTACAGAATCAAAAGGTTGTTAAAGCATAAATTTGTTAATTTTTACAGTTTTTAGTTATATTTTTAAATAGAATTCATTTAATTCCAGCAAGCCTGCATATTATTTTAATTAAACTGTGTAATATAATATACTGTATATTTTTATGTATGATATTTGCTTTACCCTGCTCTCTAAGATATTGATACTGACATAAACCATCAAAACAAAAAAAACAAAAAAATATCAACCACTAATTCTTAAAATTAATGGAATTAATATTCATTACAATTAATGTTGATGTAATTTACAAGATTTATTGTTTTATTTATTAACTTTCCTGCATTTGAATTCACGTTCATGTAAATTATTTATTTGAAATACCATCTGATAATGTTTTTTTTTTTATATAGAATGATAATAAAAGTAATATAATGAATGTAATAAAAGATCAGAGAATATTTTGATTTTACTCATTTATTATTTAATTTAGTTTTTTATATCTTCATTTTTACTTATCAATCTTTTATTTAATTTGGCACTGGCAATTATATAATTATATAAATCACAAATGTGACCCTGGACCACAAAACAAGTCTTAAGTCGCTGGGGTATATTTGCAGCAATAGCCAAAATAAATGGGTCAAAATTATTGCCCTTTTATGCCAAAAATCATTAGGATATTAAGTAAAGATCATGTTCATGAAGATATTTTGTAAATTTCCTACCGAAAATCTCAATAACTTAATTTTTGATTATTACTATGCATAGCCAAGACCTTAATTTGGACACCTTTCACGAAAGGAAGGATGGGGCGATTTTTCCTCAATCTTTGTTTTTTGGGCACCCTCAGATTCCAGATTTTCAAATAGTTGTCTCTCGGACAAATATTGTCCTATCCCAACAAACCATACATCATATGGAAATCTTATTTAGTCAGCTTTCAGATGATGTATAAATCTCAATTTCGAAAAAATTGACCCATATGACTTTTGGTTTTGTGGTCCAGGGTCACAAATCCCCCAGTAGTTCCAACTGTTTTTTAATATTTATTTATTTATAATTATTTCTTAATCTTTCAGAGAGCTGTGTCCTCTCGAACACCTCTTTCCCTCACGTGGTGCCGGTGTTGTCGCTGCTGGAGCGCGGTGTGGCAGCAGGCGAGGCGCTGGAGTCCTGGGAGAGCGTAGAGTCGGGAGTGGATGTGGTCATGAGTCACCTGGAAGCAGCCCGAACCATCGCTCACCATGGAGGACTGTATCGCACCAACACTGAGAGCAAGCTTCAGGGTAAACTATTAACCTGTGTTACAATTAAAATATAAAATCCAAGCATTTAATATTAGACACAATTATTAAACTTAACTTAATAAATAATAATTTACTAAAGTTAGCCTAAAAAGCATGCATGGATGTACACTTTGAAGATATATACAATATAACATTCAGGCATATACTTTAATTTGGACTGCAGTGCACTAGTCCTATTTTCTAGTCCACATACTTTATGTGGTGTTCACAATCTCCACACAGATTTCCAGGAGCGGAAGGAGGTGCTGGAAATCTTCTGTACAGAGTTTCAGATGAGGCTTTTATGGGGCAGCCGTGGCTCTGAAGGAAGCCAGGCCGAGCGCTATGAGAAGTTTGACAAAGTCCTCACCGCTCTGTCCCACAAGCTAGAACCTCCTGTACGACACAGTGAATTATAGCACCCCCGCACCCACAAATTGTATGATCCCTGACCTTCCTGTCACTCCTACTCCTGGACCGGACCATGCTTTTTGGGGGGAGCCGGAGAATATGACAATGAGGGACTCGCTCTGCAAAACAAGGCACAAAAGGGGACAGGCTTTATGCGAGCATGATAGCGCCTCCTAAAGAACACAGTCGTGAACTGCAGCAATGGAATGAAATAAAAATCTAAAGCCAAAATCTCTTCTTCAGTGGTGATCAAGGGCACTTCCTTTTCAAAAAGAGAGAATGTGATGAAGTGCACATTGACTTTAACCCAAATGGGTCTGAATCCTGTTTTATGTGAATCCATGATTTAGTTTCCATCAGCTATTATGTCGATAAAAAAGCAAAGATGTCTTGCAGAAGTGACGTGTCTCTGTACCGGAGATGAGACTGCATTGACTTAACATAGTCACGATTTATTGCTGGAATAGATTGAACACACACTCACTTTTCAAACGTCTGAATGTAAGTTGCCAAATCATGAATTCAAACAGATGTCTACTGGATAAAGAGTCTTATTTTTATGCTCAATTTTTGGGTTCACTTCTGTGTTTTTTCGCTGTTGTCATGGCTTTATCGATAGAAATGGAGTCGACAGTTACTGTGAGGAATTGGGCCTTCATTTTTAATGAGTGTCTTAACAGATGCTCACATTCACACTCTCTCCAGGTCTGACAGCATTGCTTCTCAGAGCGCTTTGGTGTCTGTATGTGTTAGAGAAGAAATGTAAGATAGAAGACATACTGTTTTCTTTCCTCTCTTTCTGTCATGCTGAGTTTTTTTTTTGTCTAAAGGGGTCATATCATGAGGAATGAAATGTTCCCTATTTGTAAATACAGAGTTCATTATAACTATCAGAATTAAAAAATCCAGTGCTAAAAATATGCATTTATTGAAACTAAATAGCAAAATGAGATTTTGGCATCTGAAACTCAAGGTCATTAGCATATGGCCACCCACTTTACACATCAACATCACATATTAGGTGTGCATTCATTCTGCTAAACACCAGAAGAGCTCATGATAAGAGTAAAATTGTGAAACTAGTAAAAACCCACCACATATTGTGCTGTTTTTTGCTGTGTGTAGCACCTACAGCTCTGTAGATCCTTCTAAAGGATCCCAGTGTTGAAAACAAGTTCATTTTCAGCACAAATTGTTTTATGAATCAGTTACATTATATTAGCAACCCCACAGCTCATGTGTTTCTCATTTCATATACGAAGAAGGTCATTTGCATAAAGTCTTAAAGGCGCAGCAGCACAAAAACAGCCTGTTTAATTCCAACATCAGAAAGAGGGTGGAAATGGACATAAAAAAAACTTTTAAAAAATTTAAATAGCAAAAAATCATGATATGACCGCTTTAATATCTTTCATGACAGATACGCTGTCTTTTAGATACATAAGTATATTCCAATGAGACGGGATCACAATGAATGTCACACTCTCAAACATGCTTGGGTTAAATACAAAACCCATGTGTGGGTAAAAGGAGAAAAAAAAAAAAAAAAAACAAAGAACCCACACTTGGGTTATTTACCAAGCGGTTGGGTTACTACCCAGAAGGTTTGGTTAAACATTTAACCCAACCGCTGGGTTAAAACAGCCCAATTGCTGGGTTTGTCCCTATTTTACCCAGCACTGGGTTGTATTTAACCCAGCATTTTTTAGAGTGCAGTTTGTATTAAATTATTTAAGAGACCCATAAAGCCAGACTTTACAGATCAAGTCCATGCCCAGATCATCTATTGCAAATCAGCAAAGACGTTTGATTTTTCATTCAAACATTCAAAGTAATGTTATGGCAATAAGTTACAAACTAATATATGGAGGATCATTGTGTTAGTGGTTCATGCTAATGCATATCGATCATATTTAAGATTAGGAGTTTTACTAAAACTGCCTATTTTGATGCATAAATCATCCGTTTGTCCAACAGATATGAATTATACCTCATATTGCAAAATCTTTAAAGGAAAGGTGGGCTACTTTAAGTTATCATAAATGTGATTTTCACTTAGGTGGATATAATAAAAGAACTAAAAAAATCCCATAGAGTTGGATGAGGGATTGAATGTGGGCTCTTTTGATTTAGGCCAGCAAGTAGCCACCCAAAACACCATAGCAACACCCTAGTAGCTGCACAGCAACACCATGACATCCTGGCAGTGACATTTGTATGAGTACCATTCACATTTTCATCAAGTTCCAGCGGAAAAACTAAGTTTGAAAGAGTTCAGCTAATAATAGCAACATGTTCATTAAATTCAAAAACACGTATTAGTAGAATACTGTTTTCGTATTCTGGTAGATTAAGCCAAACAAAACCCAAAGTCACATACATATACCTCTATCAGCAGTGTAAATGTTCTACCCTTATTTCTGGGTACCATAAACAGAAAAAAGTTGTAGGTACCTGGTTCTAACGCGATCTATTGTGTATCATATACAGGCTGCTATGCTTCACACCCAGTCTATCAGTGCACATTTCCAGGGAATTTTCTGAAGGCATTTTTCAGGTATCTTAATAAACGCACATCTGAAAGTAGATGATGCTGTCTGTCACAGATAGGGGAGCATTATGGGATGAAAAGTGGATCATATGCAATTTCACGTTTAGCCAGCTAAAAATAATAAATGGGAGCAAGTTTTGAACCTTTTGACATTTTTTTAATAAGGCCCGCTGGTCTAGGACTGTAACTTGTGTGTGGTTTCTCTACTGTAAAGCTAAATGTGTGACTATTTCGTTTTGTAAATAGTTACCCCTAAACGGATGATGATATATGAGGTGGACGAGGTCACGTGATTGCATCCTTTTATTATGAGCTGTACATACTGGTATGTCATATGTTTTGCACTCTTTTTTCAAAAAATAAAATACAGTAAGCTTGTGTTTTTGTGCTTTTTCACTCTAAATATTAGGCTATTTAATATCGTGTTCCTGTCTGCAAAACTCCAGATGCCTAAAATTCACAGGCTATTATTTTCACTGGTCTAATATTAACTTACAAAAACACAAGTTCACGTTAATTAGTTAGTCAGTCAGGGTAGCCACATATTTAATTTTTGTCAGGAATGAAAATGAGGCTGTACGGGATAGAAGTACAGTGCATTCAATGGATTGTGCTGTTGTTTAACATTGTTCAGATCGTTCAACTGACATAGTTCCTCACTGCCTCGTTTTCATTCATGTCCTCGTTAAATTCAGTATGTCATCTAACCTGATTAAAGGACTAGTTCACCCAAAAATGAACATTTGCTGTTAATTTGCTCACCCTCAGGCCATCCAAGATGTAGATGACTTGTTGAGATTTTTACCTGAAACCATATGTGGTGCTTGTTGATTCATAAAATGCAAGTCAGCAGGTACCAGGACTTTGAGAGTCAAAAAAGATTATACCAGGCAACACAAAATTAATACCCATGACTCCTGATGACATATTGAGGTGTTATGAATGACTTTAGATAAATGTATTTACAGTGTTAAGGTGAAATTACTCAGATCGAAGACTGCCTGTTTCTTAATTTGTAGTTTTAAAATAGTTGATATAGTTCCAAAGCGAGCAAGCAGTTCAAAGCACAACAGAATTCAGTTAGTGAATACTAATGTGCCACTCTGTTAATAACATTGTTAAAAATTAAAAATGGTTAATTCAGTTTATTAATAATAGCCTATTATCATTTAATTAACCTGTTAACTGTCGGTTCCACTTAAGTTTGGTCTCTTTTTAAAGAAGACAAGTGGCAGATTATTGTAGAAGTGAAACAAGTTATACAAATGAAATCACAAAAAAGTTGTGGAAGTTTATGTTTATGAAAACATAAAATGCAAAAATATCAATTTTAATATTTTACATAAAACATTTTTCTTTTCTTTTTTACAAAACAGGTTGAACTCTAAAACTGCTAGAATATCAAAACCAAAAATCTGAACAAGTTCCAAATTTGAGGTTGATATCTCAACAAACAAAAACAAAAAAATAATAAATCAAATCTTTCAGTAAGATTTTGTTTGGGCACACCAAACTTTTCCACTTGATGACTCAAGCTTCATTAGTGACCATATAAGGACGCCCCATTTCCATTTATAGTCTGAGTGATCTGAAATATATGTTTGCCATACTTTTTACATTATTTATGAAGTAGACAAACTACTTCATAAATATTCTAACAAACATGTGGTGGAAACCCTGGATGTGCATTACAGCTCACAGAGAATATGGGAGTTATATTCACTTATGTAAACACTTTCAGACATTTTTTTTTCTCAAGAAATAGAATGGATGTTATCTTTTGAACAATTGGCATGCAAATTATCACGATTTTACATGTACATTTCAAAATAAAAGTCAGAACTCGCTCTCTCTGACTCTGATGAGTAGGCTGCTCTTGCCTCAAATTAATAAATTACGGTTGCTCTGTTAAATATATCGGTAAAATGAATAAGCCAGTCACCAAATATGAAAATTAGAGTCTTTAAGCTTTCAAATGATATATAGTTTGTCAAGTCAATAAACAAGTAATAACAAGTGGGCTCACCAGTGGGCCAGTTGCATTTAACAGGTTAAACAATATTATTTTCAATAAACAAAACGATATTTGATTAGTATATTGTACACTTCCTGGTTTAGGATCACAAACGGAACAGAATTGAAACAGTGTAGCTCTACAATATGACCACAAGGTGGCAGCAGCGTCGAGCTCGTTGAGCCTTCTCAATACCACACACTTCACTGTGTGTGTGTGTTTGTTTGTTGTAGACACACACAAGTGTAGTGGTAGAATCACTCAATATAAACTATTCAAGGTTGATTATCTTGGTGAATGTCTTTCATTTTCTTGCAAAACTGAGCAAATCAAATCTAACCTTTTAACCTGAACTTGCATATATTCATCAAAGTTAATCAAAGTGCAAAGATGAAATACACAGTTTGCTTTATCCATTTGTGAGTGTGTGGGTGCAGTTGTGAATGCACTGCGACACAGAGCATGCATGCTGGCTTTGAGTTGCGAGTGCGTCAGGCTAAAGTGACTTCACCAAGACAAGATGGTGGCTATGGAGGGGAGGGGGTGTGGGGGGGGTTGCAGTGAAACCATGATGCAATCTCTCAGTGTGTGTTTGTGTGTGCATGCGCAAACATTTGTGTGTGTGTGATGTCTCCCGCACAGCTGTGTCAGTCAGAGAAAGGTCCACCAGGCACTGCTGGCAAAGCGGGCACACTGACAGAGACACAGGGACATCAGGCTCTGAAGGCCCGCTCAGCACACAAAGACACGGCCGAGCTGCCCGTCACACGCCACTGTGCTCAAAATATTGGGGAAATGCAGATTAAAATCTTTTATTGAAGGCTGCTGTGGATGGTGAACTCAAACGACAAGTCACACAATAGCACACATACACAATCTGCTCTGCAAGAGAACAGGACCTTATCAAAGCTGGAATATGGAATACTATACCTATGATTAAGAGCAAATTTGTTTGGTTTTGTAAACATTAATAAGATTTGTTATTAGATTTCATGTGCACATGACTGAAACTCGTGCAAAAATGTATCATTTATTTTGGTAACTGATAAATGTTGATCCCCTTTACCTGGGGATATTGAATTTGATATTTTTTATGTCTTTTTTTATTAAATATTGATACAAACACATATTTAATAAAAAATGGTATAGGTAACTAAAAGCTGATCACCTTTACCAGGGAATACTGTTGTATATGCTATATATTTCATTAAATAAAATGATATATTTATATATATTTATTAAATATTAATATAAGTACATATTTTATTAACAAATAAACATAAAAAATTATTTTGGTAACTAAAAAGCATGTAAAGTTGAAACGTTGTATATGGCATATTGACATTCAAATTCATGTTTACATTTAAAACTTATTACTTAGTTAAAATTGGTAACACTTTACTATAAGGTTCATTAGTTAAACATTAGTTATTGTATTAACTAACATGAACAAACAATAAACAACATATTTATTACAGTATTTATTAATCTTTGCTAATGTTAGTTAATAAAAATACAGATGTTCATGTTAGTTCACTGTGCATTAACTAATGTTAACAAGATTTTAATGATGTGTTAGTAAATGTTGAAATTAACGTTAATAAACGCTGTATAAGTGCAGTTAATTATTAGTTCATGTTAACTAATGTAGTTACTAATGTACCTTATTGTAAAGTCTTCCCTATATACAGGTATATATATATATATATTTGTGTGTATATATATATATATATATCTCTATATATATATATATATATATTATATATATATATATATGTATGTATGTATATATATGTGTGTGTTTGTGTATATATATATCTACATACTGTGTGTTGGGTGTGTGTGTTGTATATCAGTCGATAAACGTGTGGGTGTGTGTGTGTGTGTGGTGGTGTGTGTGTGTGTGTGTGTGGGTGTGTGTGTGTGTGTGTGTTTGTGTGTGTTGTGTGTGTGTGTATATATACTTTGTTGTGTGTGTGTGTGTGTGTGTGTATACCTACTGTTGTGTGTGTGTGTTTACACTGTGTGTGTGTGTGTTGTGTGTGTGGGTGTAATACATTACTGTGTTGTGTGTGTGGTTGTGTTTAATACATCTGTGTGTGTGTGTGTGTATATATATACATACTGTGTGTTGTGTTGTGTGTGTGTTTGGGTGTGTGTGTGTGTATAATACTGTGTGTGTGGTATATATCTACATAACTGTGGTTGTGTGTGTGGTGTGTGTATATTATATACATCCTGTGTGTTGTGTGTGTGTGGTGTGTGTGTGTGTGTTTGTGTGTGTGTGCATGTTTATGTGGTTTGAGGACACAAATTTGTTTAATAACATGGGTATGACATAGGTATTTTTAGAAGGTGTTTTATGAGGACATTTTCAGTGTCCCCCGTAATTCAAAAGGCTTATAAATAATTTAGAATGAGTTTTTTTGAAAATCTAAAAATACTGAAAGTTTCCTGTGAGGGGTAGGTTTAGGGGTAGGGTTGGTGTAGGGCAATAGAAAATACAGTCTGTACAGTAGAAAAACCATTACGCCTATGGAGAGTCCCCATAAACCATAAACCATGAACCTGTCATTCTGCAGTATTATAGTATGTGACTTTCTATTTGTTTTTCAATCATGTGAAAATGCTTTTTGTGTGCCTGTGGGCTATTTGTGCGTGAAGTGTTTTTCAACACAACAGGGTTCTGGGGCTGATATTACAGCTCTGAAAATGCCACAAATTGTGCTAAAGCAGCTGGGAAAAGCTCTTTTTTTTCCAGTTTATTTTGGTCACGTATAATGCTTGCTGTCATTATGTATGTTAGAATATCTTTCACTCTTTCTCTTTCTTTGGAAGCTGATTTATTTACAGGCGGATCCGCTGGTGACAGCACAGGAACACGGCCTGTCATGCCCTGAACAGCTACGTACATGTAAAGTGACTGGATTACATGTCTTGGTGCTTTAACACTTTGTCATCTAAATCTAGAGAGCATGCCGCATCCACACACACACACACACTTATTCACACACACACACATACCACTGAACTCATATTACTGTCAGTCGTGTACAACCTGCAATGTTAACGACTTTAAAAGAAAATACAACAGAAGCCAAGATAAGTATACGCATCTCATCCGTTTGGTTAATCATGGCTATATGTAAAAAAAAAAATCGTTTTAGTGTGCACATGCCACTGTGATAGTCCAAATTCATTGTGATAATTTTGTTTTTGGATGTCAATCCGGAGTGTCCCCTCATGTGACTCTCTGTGGCCCCAGGGCCCCCCTTGCCCCTCAGACTTCACATTACCACATGAATGGCCGGCTGCAAAGGGCCAGTTCAGCCTCGGACACCAACAGAAGGCAGGAGATTTGCAATTCAATCTGCTCCTGGTCGGGACAGACCTGTCACCAGTGTGACAGAGGCCGAGGGGGTGGGGGACCCGCACAACACTCCACCATACATGACACGCTTTCTTGAGGAGACGGACGGAAATTTTAAACATTATGGAAACGTTAAGCATTATAATCAGAAATATAATAGCTGGACTTTTTTTCATTGTTACACTATATCAGACAAATTGTCACTTTGGAGCCTGCCATTAAAGAGCCTTTTGAGCAGAATTTGATCAGTAAAACAATTATGAAAAACAAAACAACTCATGAACTCATACATACATCACACACACACACACACACACACATATATATATACAGTGGGTACGGAAAGTATTCAGACTCCCTTAAATTTTTCACTCTTTGTTATATTGGAGCAATTTGCTAAAATCATTTAAGTTATTTTTTTTCCTCATTAATGTATACACCCCGAGCACCCCCCATTGACAGAAAAACACAGAATTGTTGACACACACAATAACTAACAAGGTGTTGACATTTTTGCAGATTTTTAAAAAAGAAAAACTGAAATATAACATGGTCCTAAGTATTCAGACCCTTTGCTGTGACACTCATATATTTAACTCAGGTGCTGTCCATTTCTTCTGATCATCCTTGAGATGGTTCTACACTTTAATTTGAGTCCAGCTGTGTTTGATTATACTGATTGGACTTGATTAGGAAAGCCACACCCCTGTCTATATAAGACCTTACAGCTCACAGTGCATGTCAGAGCAAATGAGAATCATGAGGTTAAATGAACTGCCTGAAGAGCTCAGAGACAGCATTGTGGCAAGGCACAGATCTGGCCAAGGTTACAAAAAAAATTCTGCTGCCCTTAAGGTTTCCTAAGAGCACAGTGCCTCCATAATCCTTAAATGGAAGACTTTGGGACGACCAGAACCCTTCCTAGATCTGGCCGTCCGGCCAAACTGAGCTATCGGGGAGAAGATCCTTGGTGAGAGAGGTAAAGAAGAACACAAAGATCACTGTTGCTGAGCTCCAGAGATGCAGTCGGGAGATGGGAGAAAGTTGTAGACAGTCAACCATCACTGCAGCCCTCCACAAGTCAGGGCTTTATGGCAGAGTGGCCCGAAGGAAACCTCTCCTCAGTGCAAGACA
This sequence comes from Sinocyclocheilus anophthalmus, assembly GCA_018155175.1. Classification (NCBI taxonomy): domain Eukaryota; kingdom Metazoa; phylum Chordata; class Actinopteri; order Cypriniformes; family Cyprinidae; genus Sinocyclocheilus; species Sinocyclocheilus anophthalmus. The sequence goes on along the minus strand of JADLZN010001832.1, from coordinate 538,269 downwards.
CATAAAAGCCCGCATGGAGTTTGCTAAAAAACACCTGAATGACTCCAAGATGGTGAGAAATAAGATTCTCTGGTTTGATGAGACCAAGATAGAACTTTTTTTGGCCTTAATTCTAAGTGGTATTTGTGGAGAAAACCAGGCACTGCTCATGTCCTGTCCAATACAGTCCCAACAGTGAGCATGGTGGTGGCAGCATCATCTGTGGGGTGGTTTTTCAGCTGCAGGGACAGGACGAATGGTTTCAATCGAGGGAAAGATGAATGCGGCCAAGTACAGGGATATCCTGGACGTAAACCTTCTCCAGAGTGCTCAGGACCCTCAGACTGGGCCGAAGGTTTACCTTCCAACAAGACAATGACCCTAATCACACAGCTAAAATAACGAAGGAGTGCTTCACAACAACTCTGTGACTGTCTTGAATGGCCCAGCCAGAGCCCTGACTTAAACCCAATTGAGCATCTCTGAGAGACCTAAAAATGGCTGTCCACCACGTTTACCATCCAACCTGACAGAACTGGAGAGGATCTCCAAGGAGGAATGGCAGAGGATCCCCAAATCCAGTTGTGAAAAACTTGTTGCATCTTTCCCAACAAGACTCATTGCTGTATTAGATCAAAAGGGTGCTTCTACTAAATACGGAGCAAAGGGTCTGAATACTTAGGACATGTGATATTTCAGTTTTTCTTTTTAAATAAATCTGCAAAAATGTCAACAATTCTGTTTTTTCTGTCAATATGGGGTGCTGTCTGTACATTAATGAGGAAAAAAACTTAACTTAAATGATTTTAGCAAATGGCTGCAAAATAACAAAGAGTGAAAAATTTACGGGGGTCCCTGTATAACAGTGGGTACGGAAAGTATTCAGACCCCCTTAAATTTTTCACTCTTGTTATATTGCAGTCATTTGCTAAAATCATTAAGTTAATTTTTTTTCCTCATTAATGTACACACCGCACCCCATATTGACAGAAAACCAGAATTGTTGACATTTTTGCAGTTTTATTAAAAAAGAAAAACTAAAATATCACATGGTCCTAAGTAGTGTTGTTAGAATCATTATTATACTCATACCTTTTGTTCTTTTAATATTTTGAATTGTTTTTAGCTGTATTTTTTTGTTTTCATTTAAATGTTTTAGTTTTTGTATGCATTTGTCATTTTTATTTAATTTCTTTTATTTTCTTAAATGTGTGTATATATAGTATTTATAGAGTTTTAGCTTTGATTACTTTTTCTCGTTTGTAAGTCGCTTTGGATAAAAGCATCTGCTAAATGACAAAGTAAAGTAAAAGTAAAGTATATATGTTACCCAAAGGTTTTTGTAATTTAATATTAATATCAATTATACACATATTTGAGATTATTCTTAGAAGGTAAACTTTCAATCAAAACCCCTTTCCGTTATTTATAATGAATTTTGTTTAGAGCAAATACCCAAAGAAGAACCAAAGCTTGCTTGAGTCAACACACAGACACGCCCTCTAGATGTCATTTCCGGTGAAGATGAGGGATTATTTCCGGGGGTTGCAGCAACATGGCAGCGCCCTTAGGTCTGCAGCTGGAGTTTGGGTTTGTATTAATCGCTTTTTTATGATTCCTCGCATTCTAGTGGTTGCATTAATAGACGTACTGAATTAAAAGTCTTCGACTGAACCTTTATCAGAGGCACTTGGCTAATAAGACTGCTGTTTTTCAGCGGTTTAACGGCAGTAATGACAAGAAACCCCGATTTCAATGAAAAAGTAACCCAATAAAAATGAAATTCATGTTAGTTATTTTCTTGAAGCAGCGCGCGGTGACACTTGAATCTGGCTAGCTTAATGAACTGCTTCACGCACTGAAAATAAACAAGTTATTAATCGACGTCGGCGTGCACTCGGTTGGAGACACTTTCACTTGAATAGAAATGAGGTGCCCGGATGTTTACAACCCGGAGCAGTGGTTACATCAATGAAGGGGATATTTCAATACTACACTGAGAGAAATATCAGCCAGAGTTTTCCCTCAGGTCAGAAAAAGCTTCGAGGCACACTTTGTTTTTTGTTAACTGTGCTTAAGAAATTGATACTGTATGTCAGAAGTCAAATTTATGATAATAGCTGCTAACTGAACGTTTTGACATTTCAGCTTATGAGGAAATGCGTACTACTAACTTTTATGGGTAACATAGCAGAGAGAGGGAGATTTTATTTATTTATTGCATTTAATCATTAACAGACATTTATAGGCTAACTTAAGCACAACTGTAAGTCCTTACAGACTGAAACATGCTTATTAATAATATATAAAATGCATGCATAAACTTTGTAGGGGGTTAAACAAAGTAATACTGATTAAACAAATCAAATAATTTCCTGGCTTTATAGCTTCTCGTAATTTTTAAGATGAATGGAATTTGGAAAGTTTGTCAGCTGGATTTGAATCATATAAGAAACACAACTCCCTATGTCACATCATGTGTGCTAACCGCTTAATCACAGCGCAAACTCTGGACAGTTTTCTGAATTTCTGAGGAGAAATATAGGCTGTGTTTGGAACAGAATGCATGCTTTCCAGTATACACTGAATACTGACAGAACATGAAACAGTACAGGTTATCCAACAGTATGCATTTCAAACAATAGTTTGCGATTGTCCTCACTTCATTGTCCAGTTCAGCAAATGCTGTTCAGTTATAATCTTGTAAATGATCCTAGTTGTGTTGCTTTTTAAGTTAAATTTTGTGTTAAAATGTTTTAACTCAGACGTGCAGCAACATTGTCACGTAATCGGTCAGAAAGATGTGTTGAGCACGTTGTATTGTGGAATACAGTATACCGTTGCCCACATACTGCCATTTTTTGTATACCGCACATTTTGACAAATGTACTAGGCCATCAGGTTATTCCATGCATACAGAAAAGTTGCAGAAATAATAAGTGTTATATGCAGTTCTGAACATAACCATAGAGCGACAGAGAACATAGATGGTATCAGAGGGACAGAAAGAGAGACAGCTTCTCAAAACAAATCTTGGCCAGAATTCACTGGGTGCAGAAAAATTGTGCATTTGGCTTTTGGTCAAAGTCCTCACTGCTTTCAAGTCGCAACAGAGTCCTGTGTGACTGTCTATGGACAGAGGTGGTGTTTGTGAGTGGCCTTTCTGAGGCTGGCACACAGGCTGGCTTCTCTCTGTACCGCTAGAGTACGGGCATCTCGCCAGGCCTGGCGATCTGGAGGACAACTGGGCATTCTCCAAGAGATGTGAGCTCTCTTTATTGGGCCTGCACCTGCTACATGAGTCCTACTCTGACTTCATGTCCCTATCTGTTTTGTTTTTTTCCACTGACATGCACCTTCTCTCGTTCTTGCACGGATCTCTGTCACTTACTGAGTTGCATTTATTAAATGCTGCTTGATTACTTAAATGTTGCTTAAATGCATATTGTGATTTTGTCGTCTTTGTGATAAACATGTTGGTCCTCACATCTTCTTTTATGTGTTTATGCAAGTTATAATATAAGTTTTGTATGGTTTTTTTTTGTTGTTGTTGAAGAAAGTACAGTGTTGATGCCCTCTATGCAACCTGGTGCTCTTCAAGAGTGCTATTCCGTCTTGCTTAAAATCATAAACTCAAATTTTTTTTTTTTACATTAGATCTCTGTGACATCTAATGTCAAAATATTAAGGACAAGAAACTGGGGGCGTTTTGTCATAGACTAGATCTTAAGTCAATTAAAACTGCATGGCGGATACTGCTAAATGATTTTAGAACTAGGAGAACATTCACTGAACATTATTGTTGTTGAAGGTCTACCTGTAAAAGGCAATAACAGCATTATGTGCACTGTATTTTTTCCTGTTTTAGAGGGGGAGCTGAACTTCTCTTTGATGGGGTCAAGAATCATCATGTGACACTCCCTGGCCAATCAGGTCCCTGTGAGTATTTAAAAATATATATACCTTGTCTGTTGTGTTCATGGAGTTACTATTACTCATAATTATAACAAACCCCTAACTAAGTATTAAAATACACAATTCACCCAAAAAATTGTCATCATTTACATTCTTTAATGTTGTTCCAGAACTTTTTGTATGACTTATATTTATATTTTGTATGACTTATATTTATTGGAATGATTCAGCTGTTGTTGTCCATATAATGAATGTCAATGGGGTCCAAAATATTGTATGGACAAAAACACAGAGACCTTTATCAAAATACCTTTATTTTTGTTCCATAGAAAAACAAAAGTCAAACATGTTTGGAAAGTACAGAATTTCATTTTTGGGTGAACTTTCCATTTAACCTTACGTATGCAACCTATCCTGCACCATTTGTATTAGTGACATGCCTCCAATCATTTGGCTTGTTGAGGACAGGAAGGTAACCACCAAGCAATGCTCTAGATACCATCCAGAACACCCCAGCAACCACACAGCATTGTACCATAACACTGTACTGTTGTGCCAGTTTTGCAGAGGCAAATGCCACTCAAGATGTCTTCAGAAAATGTGAAAATCTCATTTATATTAGACTTTTCAAGTTTTGGCGTAGAATTGTTTTTTTTTTTTTTTTTTTACATGACCATGAAGATTATATTATTAAGCTTATAATGCACAGATGTTATTATGGTTTGGTTAATTCCACAGTAATTAATTTGGGAAATATTAAGAGACTTCTTTCAGACTTCAAATGTTTAGCTCTTTTTCTATACAAAGCCAGTGCTTTACCATTCCTAGCACTGATGACTTAATTGGCTCCAAATATCTGGATTCACTTATTGGCCTTATGCCCTGCTGGAACTAAAGGATGCCTTTTTTCTCTGGTACTCCAATAGAAGAAAGTCACACAAATCATACCAAATTATGTGCCTCTTTCTCCACATCGATCTCTTTTTTTTCTGCCTTCCCTCTGCCTGATGCCCTTTTCCCACTCGCCGCCTTTCCTCCCCTGACCTCTCAGAGCCCTGGTTCACATGCTTCCCTGGACACCTTTTCTTCTAGCCAGTCCTGCTTTCACCCTGACATCGGGCCAATGGCGAACCAGTGCCGGCCTGCCATCACAAATCGAGTTTTTTTTCCCCATCCACCCCTCCCTCAGCAACAATGGAGCTGAGCCCCTTCTCCATACATCCCACCTCCCCCTCAACCACCAACATCTGTGAGCCTCCCTGCACCCAGCCATTCTTCCCCTAACTGCTCCATTATTGGGCCCCTTTCACTTGTAAATGCAGCCAGTGATACTGTTGATGGATCTTTTATGCCTAGTGCTGGGGTCACAGGAAAGGTATGGAGAATGGAGGGCCAGTAAAGGAGGGAGTGACAATTGTTACAAAGCACTAAGTCCTTTTTTGTGCAGTCATTTTTTGGGATGCCTGACAGTACAAATGCCTCTCTCCTACAAACACCTCACATTCCTGCAGCTTCCTGGTGGGACATTTGGGTGAAAGTGGTGGGATGTTTGGTTGTGGGGGGAGCACTTGTATTGCCCCCTGTATTTAAGCACAGAGTGGGTAACATGTTCTCTGCCATCGCTGGATTGGAAGGCAAGTCATTTTGAGAGTCATTAGTGCAAAAGATGGATTAGGGAAGTGAGACCTTATATCCCATGCACATGCTCAGAAGTGCCTGAAAGAATTGTAGATGGCATTTTTGATCAGTAGATGGTGGCGATATCTAGAGAGCAGGGAGGAGATTCCCAAATTTCAGCTGCCTAATCACTGTGTCAATAGTTATGATACAGTATAATCTTTCTTTGAGATTATCATGTGGGTCAGTTTCCACACATATTTAGTTACTGGGTTATAGAACCTTTCTTTTTTTCGGACATAGTTCTGCAAGGTCAACTAGATAACTCAAGGATGACCTAGGTTGTGTAGTGGGAGAATCTTTTTGGCGCAGATGTTCAGAAACTACTAGGATTTGTTGAGATTTTTGTGGTAGCCAAGTAGTGGTCCTTTGTATTTATAGCCAGTCACCTTTCCTGCCTGTACAGTGGCCTTAGTCTTTCACTTGGGGTCTGAGATGTATTGAACAGGAATAGAACTTTTGGCCAAGTATATTAATATTTTTGCATCCCTGTCACAGCTCTGAGGTTGGGAAAATTTGGATATGCTTGTACTTTGGTGGCCTTGCCAAACAAGAGAAGGGTCAAGCTCTGTGGCACCAGAGTATCCACGACAACCTGTCCACAAAAGTGGGCGGCGGGAGGGAATGTGACCACTGAGCCCTCGCAGGGGCCTGGGGGGGATGACCTTAGCCCATAGTCCGTACGCATGTTTGTAGGCATGATTTGAGAATGTCACGGATGGCTGGCTATGATTGCTTAGGCTGACACTGATGCTCTACACTAATCCCTCCTAAATTTTCTGTCCAATGGTCCAGACCCTTCTAAGTGATTGATGAGTAGTGCTGAGCCCCCCGCTGCCGGACACACACACACATGATCGTCATAGAAACACCAACCCTCATATCCCAAGCAAGATGAATGACTTCATTCCCTCCCACCCACAGATATTGGCGATAATGATGATAGTCATGCAAAGAGAAAGGAAACGAAGAGGGTTAGCCAGCCACTATGCTACGCAGACGCCGCCACCCTCCCACGCATGCTTTATCCCAGCATGCACCTGTCTGTAGTGACGCATACTCCCCCTCCCATTCGTGTTTTCCCTCGTTCTCCTCCTACCTCATCGCAAACCTATCCAGTCCTTTTCGTCTTCCATTTGTTCCTTACCCCTACAGAAAAGAGGGCGAAAGAGACGTGGGGCGTCTTGTTGACCCCTCACTCTTTGCCCCTGGCTCACATAAACCACCCTTTGTACGTGAAAACGAAGCAGGAGACGTTTGCTTCGTTTTTTTGGAAGTTCCCTCAGTCAATAGACTGATGTGGCTGAAAGTGATCACATCTGTTTTTTGCCCCTGCTTTTGGTGCCAGTCAATATTCATTGTGGTAGCGTAGCACTGATGCAAGCATCACTCTTCTTTATAGGTTCAGGATTGTGGTCTAGCCGAGCTGCAAGGTACAACGATCGTTACACAACTGAAGAGGCTGACAGCGATCCAATTAACCTGAAACGGCCGCTGTTGCTCGACCCCTGCCTCTCGCTGAGAAGCACGCCACACGCTTACAAGCGCATACACTTGCACGCATTGGTGCTGACATCTCTGAAATGTTCAGTTCTGGTAGAAACTTGCCCAGTCGAGAGTATTGTATAGAGCCACACTCCTGCACCCATTGCCCCCTTCTTTCGTCCTCTTGCTAATTTGTCCTAGTCTAATTATACAATCTTCCATAGCCAGTTAGTTGTAGCACAATGCCGCAAGCGACTACGTCTACTGGTCATCATGTCTCCTCAAACTTATCAAGGGTTTCCCAGCCCCCCTTCACAGATTCTCTGGTTCTAGTCACCATTTCCCACCTGAGACCTTGTATGTTCATCCCTGCTGCTCAAGAGTGTGAGAAGATGGTGTTCAGTGTTAAATGTTGCCAACCGCCTTTGTTAATGGACGACCTTTGAAAAAAAAAATCTTTCCTTATGGGATTTACAGCCGAGATATATGCTGACACACATAAGAACACCCACACAGACATTGCCGGCTATCCTGTAATTCCCCTTCAAATATGTCCTAGGATTATATCAAACGAAATTGCATTAAAACCTTGTGGTTTAATTTTCATCCTATTGATTTCCAAAGGTTCAGGTGAGTTATAAATGTTGTGGATGTTTATTCACACAACGATTAAACATTTGCACAGGATTATATTGTAGAACAGGGATCAGCAGCAGTATGGAGTTATGCAGGTGAGTCCATGCATGTGTCCGGATAGGGTGGGCAGTGCGGTAGCTATTTTTGATGTTTTTCAAAACTCCTTCTCTGATGTCACATTTCCAATAAATGTAATGGCCTTTCATACAGGCGAACTAGCGATGTTCAAGAATACAAAATACGCTAAGTGCACAATTTGCGTGCCCAGCCTTATCAATGTCAGCCACAGCAAACTCACAAACAATAAATGCAAACTCCTCCCCAGATCAAATGAAAACATCTCAATCTCTCTCTTTTCCCTTTTTCTCCCCCCCTCTTCCTCACTCTTTCTCCGTCTTTGTCTCCATCACCCCTCTGAGCAGTAAACTGGTACGTTCCAGAAATGGATGCTGATGATACAATGTTGATGTTGGACATACCGACTTGTCCGCCATGTTGGGCAGCGGAATTTCATTGCTTACACGCACGTACAAATATCAAACAATTATCATCCATCATCACATGCTAAATTTATCACAGAACACACAACACACATCTTGAAGGCCAAACTTTAATACCCTTCACTTGTATAACAACCAGTAGCTTTGATTGGATAATATTTGCATGGCTAAAGTAAATTGTGTAAAAATCAAACATTTTTTCACGCAGATATTTACAAGACTTTTTTTTTTGTTTATCATAGGCTTACAATGGTCGGCTTTCTAGCATATTTTGTTTTCATTTGAATTCATATTGGAGCGCTGGGTTTATATCCATCAATCATCACCATGACCCCCCCACCCACACACACACACAAGATATATGGCTATTCAGCACTATCCTTATAACCTACCTATTCCAGTCACATTTACTTGGTCTGGCTGATACGGCAAGTCAATGGCGTCTCTGTTTACGAATCTGAATTTAAACCGCATCACTGCTATATTTTCAATGGCGCATTAAAAAATGACAGTGGGCGAGTCTATTCGTGATATACCTCCTTCAAATCTCCCCTCCACCTTGCAGTCGAGGCTTTGTCGCGTCACATCGACCGTGGGGCTGGCTCACTGAACTCTGACCTTTGACCTCTGTGGTAATCTTACAGGGGACATGAAGCAGCTGCTTGCATGGATCCGAGGGAACATGCTGAAGGAGCGCCCAGAGCTCTTTATGCAGGGCGACACTGTGTAAGTACACACGCAGACGCACAGTAAATATGTTACCGATGCAGGATGATGCTCAGGCAAACATACACGCACTCGTAGACACACACTCAGTGCTTCGCGTTCACTGCAGAATCGCAGTGAGGTCAAGGAGGCAGAATCACACCACGCTCCCTGGTGCAACACGTATATGTTTGGCCAGTGATAAAATAATTTTTTAATGCTTCAGTTGCATTAGTAAAGGTATACAAAATGTTTATTTATACGTGTGTGTGGTGTGCTCAGAATTAGTATGGTTACTACAGTCCTACAGTCTTGCTTTCCTCAGCTCATACTAAACAGTGGGTGGATTTTTATTTTTTGTAATTCTGATACAATTAGTTTATCCCCAAAATTATGCTTTTGTATTCTTCAGCAGGTTTTTTCATCATAAATGACCTTTATTCTTGCCCTGACGTAACTGTAGCATGAAATCAGCTATGGATAACTGCAGTACGCCTCTGGTACACAGTGTAGTCTTCAATGGTGTATAAACCGTACCGTCGACTGTTTAGCCATGAGGGGCCACCCAACAACCTACATTAGCACCTCGTACTTCAAGCTAATACCATACAAACATGAATTTAATTTATTTTTTATTATTATTATTATTAAAAAAAACTTTTTTTGCAGCATCTGAGTAGGCAGGCATAAATGGACACATAAAGCTAAATCCAAAGTGATGTTATGGTGATATATTGTATATAAAGCTGTGTTGTGTTATATTGCATTGATTCCTGTAATTATAAATATTGTGCTAATCTGTGTGAGAGGATGTTCTATGCGTAGCCTTTATTGTGTTTCATCTTGCACGTGTATGCTGGTACAAGGGAAGCTCATTCATTTAATGAACTGCAGATGCAAGGGTCTTAGAAAACCACAGCACTGGCGATTTTCATTGTGTATAAACAGGCTGCATTATATTATCAGATGTTTTCAGTGTAGCTCACATCACTTACATGAGCTCTTCTTTTTTACGCACACAGTAGACCCGGGATTCTCGTATTGATCAACGACGCAGACTGGGAACTGATGGTAAGCGAGAGAGAGAGTGTGTGTGTGTCTGTGTCTGTGTGTGTGTGTACAGTTCCTCAATCACTCCTTCCACTCTCTGTTTTAATGACATGCTCATTTTAGGTCCAGTGTCAGCTTCTCTTCATTCATCTAATGTACATAAAGGTTGTGCTGGGTTGCTCTTTCAGAAAAACATGTATTGGCATCAAAGTGTAATTTAAAGAAACACAATCAATGGGAAAAAGTCAATGTCTCAACAACTGTCAATGATGGCTAAAACCTGCAAATCACGTGTCGATTTAAAGCTCTGACTCCTTCTAGTGTTTTCTACAATTTGCATTAAATATATACTTTTTTTTTTATTGGTGTATACATCAGTTCTTAAATGTAGATATTTTTCAAAAATGTTATTTTATTCTCATTTTCTTTTGTGTACACATCCATGTCCCTTTGCAGGGTGAACTGGAGTACCAGCTTCAGGACCAGGATAATGTTGTCTTTATCTCCACACTTCATGGAGGCTAACGGACTCTAAATCAACACCACACCCATACAGGAGCCCCTCCACCCTTCAAACCGTCAAAAATCAGATGATCCATCAACAGCGGCATTGGTGGCCGATTTCAATCCCAGCCGTGGGTTTCTCGACCAATCCCGTGAAAATAATTATTTTGGTTTTAAGTCTAATAAAACGTAACGTCACTGGGAATCTGACTGCGGAGGGGCGGTTCACTGTCCCCTGTTCCTTACAGGAGCGTGGCGGGGTTACGATGGGGAGCAAGGGCTCATTAGGAAGGTCACTCTGTCTAGCCAGTGTCCAGATGGAATCTCTTGAGACGTGGTGGACCGGTTGCCCCATGTCAAATGGCTCCGTTATAAATTTCATAAATTTTCTGTTCAATGCCTTTAGAGCTGTAAATTGTAAGTTTACTATGAAAGTCCACATTTTTTTTTATTTTTGATCTGAATGAAATATTCACGATATTGTTTTATTTGCTATTTTATATGTAGTGCAAAAATGCAACTCCAAATGATCTTTGTTAGTATTTAAATAAAGATATATCTGCAATGCAGTATGCATTCATGTTTTGTATTTGTCATAATGTCAAATATCAACCTGCTAAGATTAAGTATTTATTTGAGAACAAGAGGTTTTTTAATTCCCACAAGTATCTGCCAGTATACCTCAAAGTCGTCCTAAATGTACCTCAAAATATTATTTTGAAGTTTTAGGACGACACATTTAGCATCATCACATCATACAGAAAGAAATGGCAGTTCTCTATAGTGTGATGACATATATTTTATGTTCCAGATTGATTTGCGTATACTTCCTTGTCCTAGGGTTCACCTATAGAATATTCATTAGAATAAACTATAGGATGATGGCTAGAGGTCGAGCACAAATCTCTCTTGGCTGAAGACTCGATTTGCAACGGAAACCCATAGGATAATAGTAACACTGATACAGATGCTAATGCTGTTGAAGAAGAGACGTGTGTGTGTGTGTGTGTGTGTGTGTGTGTTTACCGGGTTAGTTATCGCTGGTGGGTGGGGACTTAAACCTGACTACAAACACACTCATGGGGGCTCGTGTCATGGTGGGGACCTAAATTGTTGTCCCCACGGGTACAAAAGCTTATAAATCATACAGAATGAAGTTTTTTGAAAATCTAAAAATGCAGAAAGTTTCCTTTTAGGGGTAGGGTTGGTGTAGGGCAATAGAATATACAGTCTGTTCAGTAGAAAAACCATTACGCCTATGGAGAGTCCTCACAAGGATAGCTGACCTGTGTGTGTGTGTGTGTGTGTGGAGAGTGAAAGGGGGGGATACAGGGTAACAGGCTTCTCGCTGCCTTGTGACCTGTTGGGGGCCTGAGGTCAATTTCTCTTTATTAACACACTTCCTACTGAGATTGAAATTATTTAGGTAATCCGCACTTTTGATTTTCGCCTGCTTTTCAAAACGTTATTTAAAAGGATTATATGTAAAAAAAAAATTTAGTTTGTGTTTGTTTTGGTTATAGCATAAACGGATAAAATATATTATTAAATAATATTGTAAAATGTATATTTTGTCCTAATGAAATTAATTCAGCGAAATTAGTTAAAATGAAAATATTTAAATATTTGTATAACTTACGTTTGAAGCCAACGTTATATAGATTCAAGAGATTGAATACAAATCTACCCATTTATACTTAGCTTTATTAATTGCACACCAAGGTTTATGTAGAGGTTTTAATATTTCGCTCTCGTCTTTTTCTTTCTCATAATAGAATGGATTTATACCGCTTGATTTACCATCCTTTTATTGTTATTTTTATACAACAATAAAACTATTAATTAATTCTCCAAAATAATATCACATCAAACTACAAGCTTGACGAATATGAGACTTTATGTAGCTAAATAAGATGTATGTTTTTATTTATAAATGTATAACAATATTAAATAAAAAATTACAACAGGAGTTATAGCAATGTCAAAGTAACAATTTAAACGCTTTAGCTTGTCTTTAATTAATTACCTATTTACAAATACTGTTTGACGACGAGATTAAATGGCTACACAGCTTTTACAAAATGGAGCATTGTAAACCATCTGCCTCTTAAAAAATTACATACTATATATATATATAAACATACACACTACAAAGTGTTTAATATATATTCTGATGTAAAATGTATACATTATTTTTCTTTTCTTTTTAATGCTGCCAATCGGGTTGCTCTAACAGAATTGCGTTGTATAAACATATGCAAAGCCAATTAAAGACCTAACCTTAAAAGTGTTCTCGCTCAGGTGTTGAATATCGTAGCAATAAGCATATAGTAGGCTATCTTTCTGTCGGACATTTGAAACGATAAACGAAGCAGAAATGGTAATTTTGCAGTGGGAATACGGCAAAACTGGCTGTGTTATCGATCTGTCCCAAATATAGGCTATATCTTTTTTGTGTATCTTCCAAAGACGTTCAAAATCATGATTTCTGGTTCATTCAGTCTATAATTGTACACTGTTTTCTCGTTTTATAGTCTACCAAAGAAACCATTTTTGTGTTGACGCTTATTTCAGGCCTGAAACATAGGCGTAAAGGCTTCAGATGAAGTAAACATAGGCCTACTGAACTTTTACTACCTCTTGTTTGAATCCACCGGTCCGCCAGGAAAAGGGTGTAGTTAATACATGTTATTAGTTGATGGTGGCTATCAGTATATATAGAGAGAATATAGATATATATATATATTGGACACCGTGCTTCCAGCTGAACTATCAGTTAACGGCTGGACGAGGTGACCGTTAGAAGCGCGCCATCGACAGGCAAGGCAATAGCATTTACAAGCTATCAACACAACAGTGACAGAGAAACGTATCATGGACATTTCTTTTTAAACATCTAGCGAACACATATTCTGTTGAATTTCGTTCAGCATATATTTACAGTCACAAACCGCAATCTAATCTGCAATATTTTGAAGCGCGGGAAAATGGCCGCTACTTTGAGTTCACTCTGTATGCAGATTATGAAATTAGGTAACTTTACCTGATTTAATGTTTCGCTAAACAGTCGAAACAGTGGTCAATTAGAGACAGGCCTACTTTGCATAAACCCTTTAAGGCTGGCTTTAGTCATTAAGTTTAAAATTGTTACATTTTTAGGCCTATATTCCTTAAATGCGTTTATCAAAACGTTATTTCTTTTTATGTATTTCTTTTTTGTCTGGTTCGTGTTCCAGCAATCCCTAATGGGATTAGATTTCTACTGTCAATATAGTACTCTTTATTATCAGACACTTGCCTAATTCAAAGATCGTGTGGGGCCCAGCAGGCCCTTTGGTCACAATCCACAAAAGATCAAGTTTATGGTCAAATGAAGGAGTACATTGAAATGAATGGTAGGCACGCGGGTTTCTATTTAATTATTTATTTTTTAAATGATTCCTTTTTTAATTTCTCGACCACACGTGGTGCAGGTGCAGAGGTTTGATTCGAACTCAAGTCAATGCTTCCAAACATCCAACAACATTCCATCCGTCGGTGCGTTTCGGTGTAGCGTTTTTCGTTGTCAAAAACCTCACTGAAACTACTTTGTAGTGTAATTAGCAGTTTATTGATTAACGTATAGTTACCAATCAATCCACTGTCTGAAATTGAATATCAAATCAAGGCAAAACAACTATTTACCGACAGCTGCCTGCCCTGCTGTTAAACTGCATTTGGCCAAATGATTGAAAAAAAAAATTCAGCATCACCTGCAATTAATTTTTAGTGTTACTAAAACACACACACTTTTTGCCTGACCCTGTGTCTGTGATACAGGCCTGTGGTGTGTTGAAACACACACAGACAATAAAATGCAAAATTAAATAAAGACAGTAACCAAAAACATTCTTTGCAGTGATGCAAGTAGCTTAATAAACGAGACAGAAAATGAAATCAGCAAATGGCGTTTTAGTTCACGCCGTTACATTGAAAAGTCCTTCACCATGCAGCTTTGGGCAAAAGATGGCAGTCTAGTGAACTCAAGCATGCTCAAAGCATTTTCCCACCATGCTTTAATAATCAGCGTGACTTTTTTATTCATCTACCATACACAATGAGAAAAGCATAAATACTATTATGAACAAAACATATTATGAGAAGTCTCGCAGTTAACGAATTTCGTTTGGGAAATTGTTTAAAATATAACTTTAGTAAGCAACATTCAAATAAACGTTGCAGTTCTATACACACTTTTCTTTTCAGCGAAAATGAACTATATTACATTTCCCAGACGAATATGACCAAGGATGCGAATTATTATTATTATTATTATTATTATTCAAACAACAGTGTTTAGATAATTCCTTTATTTTAATGTGTTTATCCAGGGAACGTTAACTCAAAGGTAAATGTGAATAACTGATCAAATAATCGTCCCTGTATCTTATAACAAGCTTCTTACCTTTAGCGAAACTTACGAAAATGAATATTTAGTGTAGCTACAGTAGAAGCAGAGAGCAGGGCCCATATGTCCTCCGGAACGAAGATGATGAATCTCCAGCAACAGATGTCCAGGCACAATTCTTGGATTTAAATTATATTTTACAAGAATTGCGTTTGGACAATCAATCTCTGGGACCCATATGCAAAGGTTATTTTTTCAACTCCATGGAAATATATTCTATGCGTAAACCAAAACACAAACTGAGATCTCACATTGTGTCCCTGTGGCTGTTGGGCCTATGCGTAGATTTTCACACAAAATGTTACTCTTTTATAACCCTGTTTAAAACACTTTCGTTCCGCATTTCTCATTCTTTTAATGTCTGTATTTTACTTTAAAATGGAAAAGTGTATCGCGTTGTTTGCTGTAATGAAGTAGACAGACAAACGGGTGTTAGTTTCTAGCTCTGGCGCGTGCATTTTACCTCAGGATTAGCGAATTAAGATTTCTATTTTCTTTCAAAAAGAAAAAAGTTGCAATCGGTCTTTAAAAAAATTAAAAAGCCACATATTCCCAAACGGGTTCTAACTTATAAACCGTAAAATTCATTTTAATTAAATCCACGGTGAAATGTAAAACTCGAATATATTTTCCTTTTAGAGAGCTTTTCCTTTAAGAAGAGGGTTAAAAGTTTGACGCGCGTTCAGTGCGCTTGTCGGAATAAACCACACAAGAAAATGCACAACCTCAGCTCACCACATAAAAATAAACACTTTTGACAAAAGAAATCAAATCAGCTAAGGAACAGTTTTGTAAAGTCCCGCTTGTTACAGAAGCATCTCTTCGCCATTGCTGCACCTGTAAGGGCGCACATCCTTGTAGTTCCACCTCTCGACATCAGGCGAAGGAAAACCATCTTCTGATACCGGCAAAAGCCGAAAAACATTTCCAGTCGACCCATTTCGATACTTTTGTTGCCCGTGGTGTGATGGTGTTAGAGCAAATCCTCTTCTCTCAACGCAGTGCTGATGAAAATGCGCGGAAGCCTCTGTCCTGTGTATCCTCAAGCGGAGAAAATGGTCAAATGCGAGAAGGAGGGATGCGTTGGGTCGCTTGAAGATCCCTCACGCCCTCAGCAATGCCTTGATGGGACGGTTCTTATGGAATGGCACGGACCATCACGTTCCTATGAAGGCTTTTCTCAGGCTCCCGTAACAATACCGGTGTTGCCACGACGAACGGCGAGAGGGAGTGGGGATGATCTTCGCTTGGTACTGAATTTGAATAACACCATGGGGTGATAAATGTCCATTGTGCTGTAGAAGTAATGAATCTCCACTGTCTTCTATTGCACACAAGCCAGCAGCTGCGAGCGAGGGACCAGCAGCCTTTAAAGACACAACAGCCCATTTCTAATCGAAGTGCTCACAATCCTGTACTCCTGTTATTGCAACACACACTGCATGACGTTGTTGTCGGACCCTTTACTGGGTGAGGACAGCGCGTACAACGCTGGGGAACCAGGCACTTGCGTTTAACAATACGGGATCATTTTTAAACAAATAGGCTATATTATTATTATTATTATTATTCGTTTAAACACATTTTACTGCAAAGACTGGCGAACTGAAATAGAGCTACTACAAATAGGATTTTAGAAACACGTTATCTTCTATTGTAACAAAGTTTAGCAAAACACGATGTTACTTTCCATTGCCATGAAGAATTAGAAATATCTCCAAGTACTAAATTTATCTAAATACATAAAATATAGGCTATGATAGGCATCACCAGTGTTGGGGAAAGTTACTTTTAAAAGTAATGCATTACAATATTGCGCTACTCCATAAAACGTAACTAATTGTGTTACTTTTTATGGAAAGTAATGTGATACGTTACTTTTGCATTACTTTCTGGGCTGGGCTTGCTTGTTTGTTTTTACTAAAAAAAAGTTATATTTTAAGCAAATGTAAAAGCCCTTTCACACCAAAAGTGAAATGAATAAGCCTCAGGCTGAAGGGAAAGTACATTTACGTCCGTACAGTAGAATGCAGAAGAAGAAATTTCAACACACTTCAGCAATAAAAAAAGACACACAAATGTTCGTCTAGAGTAATTTGTGCTGATTAGTACGGTTGAACTGGATCATCGAAGGTCAGAAGCAAAGACATTGCTTAATAGAACGGGATTAAATACATAAAGCATATTTGTGTTGTTTAACATTTTTTGTTAAACAACATTTAAGTTGCATTATTTTTATTCATTTTGAGGAATACTGAATCTTTTTTTTGTGAGTGAGATGAATTAATGCATATTCATATTTATTTTAGAACTACAGTAACATCTGATTTCTCTCAGCATGAGGACAGGAGAGCTGTTAATCAATAAATTGGGGAAAAAAGTAACTTGCGTTACTCATTTGAAAAAGTAACTCAGATATTCTCTTGTAAATTAAAAAGTAATGCGTTACTTTACTAGTTACTTGAAAAAAGTAATCTGATTACGTAACTCGCGTTACTTGTAGTGCGTTACCCCCAACACTGGTGACATCACCGCATATTTTGGGTTAAAAAAATCCATTTCACTTCACTACCAGAGTTTGTTCTTTCTTTCTTTCTAAGTTGTTTTTTTCCTTGTATATTTGTGAATAAACCACTCACTAGGCTAATTGGTTTTATTGTAAAATATAGCCAAGTCTAAATTCATAACTATTCAAGGTCTACAAATGTTACATTGTGTATATGTTTGACTTAAAAACGTAAACAGATATGCAGACATCAGATATAGACATATTTTACCTCAGAAAGCGCATACTTGTTTTTCTTAATCAGGTGTTTCTGGTCAGATACTTGAAAGAGAAACACTTAAAGATTACTTATTACTTCTACCGCTCAACCTACAAGAATAAGCCTTCAAATCTAAACTATTAGCCTTCAAAATTAAATCTAAATTATTGAGGTAACATATTCAAAACCTATCATCTAAATATTAACTCCCGCTCGAGCGCTCATCCCGTCAGCGAGACTAGAGCTAGCTGAAGGATCCCCTCGCTGTCCTTTTTCTCCTAATAAATCATGGCCTAAATCCCGCCTCCTGGGCGCTGCTCCTCCCTCTTAAAGTGAAACTATTTTATCCTTTCATCTGTCTGTGTGAAGTAAGCGAGTTAACCTCCTCTTCAGTTCAGCAGGGAGTCTTGCCCGCGTGCAATCCGTTGCTCATTTGGCGCTAAAAGCGTCTTTCCCGCCGCCGCCTTTTCACAGGCGCTTCGCCAGTGCCTACTTGAGAGGGTTAACAGCTATCCAGAGCACTAATACTCATTTAATACAAGTATTAATGGAACCCCATTGACATTTAGACTTAATTTATGGCTTTTGTGTAGTTTAATGGAAGATGTTTATGCTCTGAATTGCATTTTAAAGAGAAAGCCGGTGCTAGCTGACACTTTTCACATGAGCGAATGTTAGGTAGGGTAGGGTTATTTTTGAAAGTCAGTTTATATATAGACACAAGTCTTGACTACAAAATAAAAGCTGTTTAACTTTTACACCAGTTATTGCCCAGTTCACTGCATAATTGATAACTTTGTATGATGTCACTCAGAAATAGCTAAATATTACAATTAATTACAAAGAAACAGCAAGTAACACTGAATTAAACATGGAATTTTGAAGTAGAAAGACTAAAATAGTATTTTGTTGTAAATCATACATTTAAAAAATATATTTTTACAGTGAAACAGATAGGCTAACTGCATAAATTCTAGCTAATAAACTGCAATAAATAAATAAATACATTAAAAAAAATTTTTTAAATAAAGTTCTTTATTGGTTTCTTTGGTTCCATGAAGAACCTTTAACATCTAAAGAATTTTTCCATTGCACAAAAGCTTATTATAGTGGAAGAAGGTTCCTCAGATTACTAAAATGTTCTTCTCATGAAGAAGAAAACATTTTTTTTTTGTACTGTTCACGGAAAGTTTTTATTTGATTCATTTTTATTTATTTATTTAATGAACCAAAAATGGTTCTTCTATGGCATAATTGGCATAATTCTATCACGACATTGACATTTTAGACATTGGAATATAATTCACAAAAAAATACATTTTGAAAATAGTTTGACATCAGTAAGTTGTTGCTTTCTAGGTTCTGGATTTCTGTAGGCTTAAAATGGCGTTAAAAAGCAGTTCTTCACATTGTGGTACTCAACAAAATTGAAACTCAGATGCAACAAACCTCTAGCAGGGAGAAAAATACACAAAACTCAAGTTGCCCAGTGGGCCAGCTGGGCAGGATATTGTCAAGTCATGCACATCAGGACAGTGGGAAACATTGATTTGTTTTGGCACTGTGCTTTCCCTATTCACAGATAAATGTTTAACCCAGAAGCTGAAAGGAGCAGTGGGGGGGAAGAGTCCAGATCCACGGGGTAGGCAATGAAACTGGCCCTCTGAGGAAAGGAGGAGGAGGAAAACAATGGACCAGGGAGATTTCTAAAGTAAGCCTCACCAGATGAAGGCATCTCAAGCGCGTTATATACTTTAAACAAGATAGTCTGGATCAATGTACACCTCCGACCATCTGTGAAAAGATGCTTATAGAGGATTATGAGCTATACAGAAACTTTGATAGTTTTGTTTATATATCAAATTGTAGGACAATTTGTTCGCTTTCATTCTGTTATTGACATTTTTCACTTGCATTCGTGTACTGAAGGCCAACATATTCCACGACATGCAGAAATAAACTCTAACTGTAAATCACACCTAATGTGACTGGGTCTGATGATGAAATGTTTTGTTTTTCTCACCAATAATTTTGTGCTGGAAATGATGATGATTGCTGTAGATTTCAGATTTGGTATGTGTGTGTGTTTTATCTGGGTGACTGAAATGGAAGTTGTCACATTTAAGTTATGTGTGTCTAAAAAGGCTCAGTGTTGTTTCCAATAAAACAATATTCTTCGTGCCATTATTATCACCGTTTATATTTCATTGCTCGCCATTGGCTTTATTCCATCACAACTGCATTATAGATTTTCTTCACATAAGTGCAATCTATAAATAGTATAGAGTATCTGCCTGGGCTGGATATATTATAGAACAAAACGATACGTACAACAGCCCCAGGATATCCTCTACATTGACCATCTTTATGACATCTGTGATTTCATAAGAAACATCAATTCCTCAATAGATTTGCAGTAGTTCTTTTTAGTGAAAAGCTTCAGTTTGAAAGACTAAGTGAAGTTTTCACTGGTTGGATGAATAATGGTTCATTTAGTTGCTAGTTTGCTGTTCTCCTATTCTTTGTAATTTACTTCATTTACTGAATTGCTAATGCAAGTGTCATGTTTACCATTGCTCAACCTTCTGTATTAAACTTTAGTCCTGCACCACTTGTGTTACAGACTTGGAGTATAAATCATATTTTGCAGCTTGTTGAGAAGACGTGATATTGCTTTTCAAAGTTATTAGACCTATGAAATCCTATAGACTTTAAACAAGCTGTTTTAATAGACATTAAAGCAGCCATATCTATGTACAGTATACATTACTATTCAGAATTTGGGGTAGGTTGGTTTTGTAAAAATATTATTGCAGTTTAAAATAACTCTTTTATTTTGAATATATTGTAAAATGTATTTTATTCCTGTGATGCAAAGCTGAATTTTTAGCATCATTACTCCAGTCTTCAGTGTCACGTGATCCTTCAGAAATCATTCTAATATGTTGATTTGCTGCTCAGCAAACATTTTTATTATTACAATGTTTGAAACCAGTGTACTATGTAATATCATTTACATTTTTATTTTCATAACATAAAGTTCAAAAGAACAGCATTTATTTCAAATATTTTTGGTAACAATGTACATCTAAAAATATATCACTTTTTGTCATATTTTATATTGAACATTCAAATAATAAATAAAATCTAATTATAATTCCTATATGTGTTATATATTGTATTTATTATTTGAATGTTTAATATAGAATATGACAAACTTTAAGATGTGGCTGTAAGATTGAAATTTAGCACACAGAGACAATATTATTTTACTTGTCAAATTTGGAGATATTGCACAATCCCTATGTGGGATATTGCGTACATGCCGAAATATTAGAGTGTTAAATATTTGATGACATCATTAAAGATAATGACATGAAATGTGTTGCAGCAAAGAAAGTGTGGCGCTGGATTAATTTCTGGTGCTCTTGTTTCTAGCATCGGGACGCTTTGTTACTCGGACCCCATGCTAGTTGCAAACTGTTTTTTTTTTTTTTTTTTTTTGCTGGAGGGGCTCTGGCTCTCACACACACACTCTCTCTCTCACTTTCTCTTGTTGGCCCCTTCACGAAGAGGAAAAAAGGCACACAAATTCTTTCACTGTGGTTGGCTGGTTGCCAGGCAACACGGACAGTAAGTGAAGCAGCGTTGACTTAGGTTAAAGAGACTACTGGGAAATTCATTCCTCGTTGTAGGTTTCACAGAGCCACAGTGCGTTAAGTACACACACATCCACTCTCAACAAAGCCACAACAACAAAACACCACAACAACAAAAGATACTTGCTTAATCAATCTTAATCAGTTTGCAAGAGTATAGTTCACACAATGTCTATTCACAGAAATCAAAAATTGCAGTGCAAATAAAACCTCAAAGGAACCGTCAATGGAGTGCTTTTATTTTGAAATGAACGCCGCTGGACAGTTAATTAAAGCGAGCTGGCTGCAACTACTGAAAGGACTTAATTAGACCATAATTCCATTTGCCAGCTGTTAAATCACAGAGAAATTTAAAAAACAATAGAGAATATGGCACTATTTGGAATTGTCACGATCACCAGCTGGAGTGCCCTTGAAAACCACCAGAGGGCACTCCAGCCCTGACGCTTGCCACTCTCACAGACTACATTTCCCATAATCCTTTGCCAGACTAATCAGCATCAGTTTGCACTGTGTCTGTTTATCCTGTCTGCTCAGCCCTTATTAGCAGTGGATTCTATTTACACTAAGTGCAAATAGCCCGCCTTGTTGGCAAAGGCTATTTACACTAACTTCGCCCACCAACGTGTGATTGGGACAGTCAACAATGAAAAATAGATGCTTGTTAAACATCAACTTCAGTGGCATAGATGGTAAAGCATGTGCTTTTTGACACGATCGACCCGAGTTCGAATCCCCCTTTTGCCGAACTTTTTTCTCCCTTTTCAAATCTCATATCACATCGGAAAGGCATTTATTTCAATAAAAAAATAATCAAAAAGTTGAAAAATAAAGTATTGGGTAGGTGTTATGTGCAGAGTCGATCCTCCCTATACGCAAAATATGCAAGCTGCGTAGGGCCCCCGAAACACCAGGGGCCCCCCTTGCTCTCAAAGATGATTTAATTTTAGTTTAGTTTTTTACTTTGGCCAGCGGTTAGGAAAACATGAATGATAATTTATTTTAATGCGGTGCGCTGTCGCCCTTTCTACGTAAAAATCATTCAAATCATGTCTTGCCCCGAGACTAAAAAAAGTAGTTGAAAGTGTACCAAGCCGCGGAAGAGACACTGTTTCTCAAACGCTTTCCACGAGCGTGATTCGAGACGGAGTGAAACACACGGGGACAATTGCGTTTAATCATTGTTCATAACACTCATACCCCACTACAAGACCCCCCACACCCCGACCAGTTTTGCATAGGCCCACAGAAGTCTAGGATCGGGCCCTGGGGAAGGGTAGGGGTAGGGAGGGCTTTAATGTCCCAATAAGGTGGACCATTTAATAATTTTAATTGAAATTATAATTTACGCTCAATACGTTATTATTGCGTACTGTTTTATAATGTACTACAATACTGAGGTGAAGATAATTGCCACTATTTGCACATAGGTAGTTATGAAATAGCAGAAAATCTTGCTATTTTAACATAGTGTAAATAGACTCTATAGCTATTTGCACTTAGTGTAAATAGCAGATCATTAAAAAATACTGCTATGCCTATATAGCGGGGTCATTCAGTGATTCATGGTGAGTCTTCTATGTGTTAAGTACTGATTTCTGAGCCATTATTTCCTGTTTTCCTGTGTCTTGATTTATTCTGCCTAGTGATGGGAAGTCCGGTTCTTTTCCGCGAACTGGCTCTTTCGGACAGTTCGTTTCAATGAACCGGTTCAAAAAACAGTTCACCGGTTCTTTTACGCTCTACGTAATGAGGCAAGCTATATCCGGCAAAGGAATACATTCAAACACATTCAAATAAAGTAATTTATAAACATAGCTTAAGATAAATAGTAATAACCATCGTCATCATCTTGGATAAGTTTCTTACATGTCCGGATTATGCTCTCATTGACTTTTCTGTTATGGATTTAACATTCCGCTCAAGGACAAGTTAATCCGTGATGCTCCTCGAGGGTCGTTCAGTGAGTTTCTGGACTATGCTTTAATGCTGAGTGGTTCCCCTTTCACAGTAGGGACGCTACCCCTAAACATTTTTTGGGGGGCGGCAGTGGGGGGGGAGGCAATAGGCAGTAATCTCTGGTGGCCAGGGAGCTTGATAGACTATAGATTCCAACATGCCCTAAACTGAGGATCGCGAGCCCAGTGTTTGACGTGTCTTCCACTCCAGAGCCTCGACCTGTCATGGCTGCCAGTCCACAACCTCTCCACAAGATGGCCGCCATGCCGGAGTCTCCAGCTGTCATGTTCCCTGTCTGTGCTCCTCTGTTAAGTGTTCAAGGATTTTTATGTTGAACTGTTTCTCTACCCCCAGTGTTTCTGTCTTCACTTCCTGTTTCCTGTTCTATCTGGCTTGTTGTCATGGGGATTCATTGGTTCCACCCCCTTGTTCGACCGTGTGTATATATACCTCTGTGTTTGTCTTGTTCAGTGTCAGTCTTTGTTCCTGTGTTCGTGGTGTAAGCTCCTGCTCCGTGCTTCTGTTTATGCTCGTAATAAATCCTACTGCAAGTGTATCCTCTGCCTTCTGTTTCCATGACTCCATCGTTACACACACTGTTCAAGAAGCAGAAGAATGTGGTGTTATTTACATCAAATGCTGCAGTAATGAGTTTATACATTTATATGCAAATGTATAGATTTGGAAAAGAAATTAATTGCAACTTATTTGTTCTTATAAACTATATTTCTCAAACAAAAGCAATTAAGGATATTTATTTTGTGTTCCAGGGAAGACAAAGTCATACAGCATTAAAATAATAAAAAAAATGACAGTTTTAATTTTTTAACATAATATTCCTTTTAAAATATTAATTGGAAAATAAATTAAAAGTAATGCACAACACACTTTTTTTTAGCTTACCCTCATGTTGTTTCTTGTATGTAACTTGAATGCTATTTTTACTTGATTTAAGAAAAAAATAATAATTTAAATTCCTCATACAACAACAGTTTATAGTGGGCTGTGTTGAAGTGTAGATGTTTATGTCGCAATGTGTGTTTAGAACACACTCAACCAATGGCATGGCATTTGATGTTATTGAGGTCTAAGACTGGCTTAAATTAGACTGTTTCTTAAATAAAGCTATCATATGAGTTCATAAGACTTGGAATAGCATGTG
The DNA here is from genome assembly GCA_018155175.1 of Sinocyclocheilus anophthalmus. Taxonomy (NCBI): domain Eukaryota; kingdom Metazoa; phylum Chordata; class Actinopteri; order Cypriniformes; family Cyprinidae; genus Sinocyclocheilus; species Sinocyclocheilus anophthalmus. The sequence goes on along the minus strand of JADLZN010001832.1, from coordinate 513,826 downwards.
AGTTGTATGGAACACATTTACAGTAAATTTATAGTGATTTTTGGATATTGTTGTCATGTAAAAATAGCTGCATATGGGTTTAGAATGACATGAGGATGAGTAAATAACAGAATTACATTTTTTGGGTGAACTACAACACTGAAGTATTGGTATACCAACAGGATTATGCCTTAAAATGTTTTTAAAAATAATGACAATATACAATAATTGAATAAATGGGTCAAGGCTTCATAAAATATTGAACCTGGAGGCAGACCAGCTGTGTCCATCAAGTGTGATATTGGAACCTTGTTTGGTGGGTCTCTATTCAGCAGAGTTTAACAGCACACTATTATTTAAATATAAAAAAGCAATGGTTTGCAGAAGTGTAAGCAAAGCATGTGCTTTAAAATGTGTCACTGAATCCCACTCTACTGATGGAACAAAATCACTACAACTGCTATAGATTTATAGAGGCAATTTCGTCTAAGTGCTTTGGTCATCCTGCAGTATTGTCCAAATGGGAACATATGAGCTGCCCAATGGTCTGATTACCAGTCAATTTATCTATACTATCAACACATCCCCAGTAGCTCTCCTTCCTTAAGATGTATCTTTTTTGCATTATCAGCCACAAAGATAGTAAATAATTGAAATGCATTTCACTTTCACAGTAGTGCTGGTGGTATTATTAGTCAGACTAATGTTTTTGAGCTTCAGAAAGTGGTGAGTATGTTCAAAATTCCACACTACCATATACACTGGGGGAAAAAATTGTGTAGAAACGGTTTTCACTCAGATGTTGCTAGTACATTTTACAAACAATTACAAAGGAATAGTAAGTAACACAACTCGAAATAAAAAAAAAACTGAAATAGTATTTTCTTGTAAAACATACTCCAATAATCTTTACTTTAAAAATTTGTATTTTTTTTTTCAGTGGACTTCTCGTAGTTTTGCCGTAAACAGCATGTACATTTTCTATATGCATAGAATACCCTGATGACATACAATGTAAGAAAAAAATATATAAAAATAATAGACAAACTTACCATTTAGAATGGTAGAAAATTTCTGTTAAATTTATGGACATTTCCTTCAACCCTAAAAAACATACTAAGTGCAATAGGTAATTCAAAATACAGGTAAAAAAAAAAAATCAATACTGAAAATTCCTTCATATTAACACAGTAGGCTACATTTTCTTAGAGTGTACTAAACTTCCTAGTATACAAAAAAGAGAAGAACACTATCTCATGATGAAATGCGCTCAACTAGATTTTGATGCATCCAAAATCGCATGCTCTCTGAGTAGCTACTTCTTTTGAATAAGTGATTACTTTGCAACCGCTAAGAAATATACTATATTATATATAGTATGAATGCATATGTGATGTGACTTACCAGTCGCTTCACCTCCATTGACAACTCCTCTCCATGGCTTCATGGGATAATAAAGTGTCCATCAGATGCCCACTTCAGAATCTAACCGAGAGTAGGATTTTTCGCCTACTGTATAAATACTGTGAATTCAAACATACTACACTTTTCACATACTGTTTTTCTCCTACTATACAGTAGGGAAGTATGTGATTTCTGGTGCAGCCTAAGTTTTCATTGTCTGAAGATTATTTGAGCAAAACTCAGTGACGATTCAATAAACATCAAGGAGGAGTTAGCAAAAGTCGGTTTTTCAAAATTCCAAAATGGCACAAACTTTTTCATGACAACAGTGAAACTGTAGATAAACATTAAGGATTCCAATTATATAAGGCACAAAGTCATAAAGACATCTAAAAAAAAAAAAAGTGGACATACGCCGTGCAAAAATAAGCCTTTATTGATTGATAATCTGCCCCTGCAATCATAATTTGTGTGAAAAACAATAAATGTTAGTGTTTTAATGTTAATTTCAGCTGGAAATTGCAGTAAATTGTAGGTATACGTATGTTTTTTGAGTTTTGCAAAGATGTAGGTAGAATCACATTTTTCCATTGAGCCTATGTTGCATTTAGCATGCTACTGTTGCAGTAAGCAGTATGCTTGTATTCCATTCAGAACAGAGCTGATGTCTTTTTACAAACCAAGTCTCCAAAAATGCTTCACTGAAGATTCAAACTAATTTCACAAACTGACATTCATTCAGTGTTGGCCTGTCACTTCACGACTGCTGAGTAAGTTTGCGTGATTGAGCTGAGCGTGGGATCGTGAGTGACAGTTATTGAGCTGATGAGCCGTGAGACGTCTGTATGGGAACATGTTATTGATTATCACAACGCTGGCCGAAGTTTGAGGCTTTCCCATAGTGTCACAGCTGCCCTTTTGGGGATTTTGATTGACCCGGTCAAAAAAAGATTCTAGGACCAGTGGACACCCCACCCCCCACCTTTCACTTTGTGTGCCACATGGCTTCGTATACCCATAGGCTCATGGTAGACCCCCCACTAGGCATGGGATAAAGTGGCTTAATCAATGTTGTCCAGGGGGGAAAATGGCCCCCACCTTCTCTGAGTAAATGTTTGGGCCCAGACTAGTTGTCTTGTGTGCCCTCGACCCCCCGCCACACCCTGCTGCCCTGCTCCTCAGACCTTTGACCCAGCAGTGAAAAGTTAGTTGGGATGTAGGTGAACTCTCTCAGGGTTGGCTGTGCTGAAGGCGCTGGGAAAGTGCCCTCCGAGGGCCAGGGGTTGGAGCGGTAGGCGTGGGTCCCATGAAACGACACTCCCTTTGACCCAAGTCTCCTGACCAGGACTAAACACAGCGCAAATTTAATTGTTACAGGCAGTGCGACTGGCCAATGATAGCAGGGCAACTTGAAAGCCTCTGAAATCAGTTTAGCTGGATGCTAGCCATATTCCGTTTACTCTCTCAGCGCCTTTATCTCTTTGTTCTTTGTTGGCTGTTTTCTTTTCTGATTACACCCTCCAAGGTTTTGCTCTTCAGGTGCATCTCCTCGTTGAGGATCTCTCTGTGAGGAGCGCCTCAGCATTTATAAAGACAAGAACTCAATAGTGTGGATGGCCACTGATCAATTTTACATTCCTTTGTAGATAAACAACCAGTAAAAGATGGAATCAATATTGAGTTTTTTAAGTGCTTTGGTTGAGTTAAAGCACATCAGCATCCTTTTTTTTTTTACAAACCTGTGAAACATTTGTAAGTGTTATGTCATGGCATCTGTAGGTGGTCCAAAAGGTTTGATATTTATCTGCTATCTATCTATCTATCTATCTATCTATCTATCTATCTATCTATCTATCTATCTGTCTCTCTGTCTATCTGTCTGTCTGTCTATCTATCTATCTATCTATCTATCTATACTATCTATCCTTTTAGCTTCACATAATAGGGAAAAATAGCTCTTTCAATGTCAAACCAATGGAGACATATCATATTAAAGGGATAGTTCACCCAAAAATTCCTCACCCTCATGTCGGTCCAAACCCTTAAGACCTTCATTCATCTTCGGAACACAAATGACGATATCTTTGAATGAAATCCGAGAGCTTTCTGACCCTGCATAGACAGCATGTAACTGAAACCTTTCCCAGGCCCAGAAATGTAGTAAAGACACAATCTTAAATAGTCCATGTGACATCAGTGGTTCACGCCGTAACGTTACGACTACTATAATACCCTTTTTGTGCACAAGAAAATAACAATATGACTTTATTCAACACTTTCCTTCTACTTCGGGTTATTATCCGCTACATTCAACAGGTCCCACCCCCGCAGCCTGCGTGTGATGCGCTGACTCAGGAGCCATAGGCCACTGAGCCTTGTGTACAAGCAGAGGAATGCACACACGCATGCGTCGTGTTACTGTCGTGAACGTGTGACAAAAAGTCTGATGCGAAAGAGACCCTCTTGAATAAGTATTATTTTTGATTTATCCTTTGCGAAAAAAAAAAAAAAAAAAAAAACACACAAAGTATTCTCTCGCTTCGTAACGTGACGTTAACCACTGATGTCACATGGGACTATGTTAACGTTTCTGTACTACCTTTCTTGGCCTGGACCGTTTCAGTTGCACTTCTGTCTAGGTGCAGGGTCATAAAGCTCTCGATTCATCAAATATATCTCATTTTGTTTTCCGAAGATTAATGAAGGTCTTAGGGGTTTGGAACACATGAGGTTGAGTAATTCAGGGTCATATTATGCGTTTAAGTTTTCTTTCTCTTTGGAGTGTTACAAAGCTGATTGTGCATAGATAAGATCCCTGAAGTTCCAAAGACTAAATTTTCTGATATTCTTTATCAAAGTTAAGACTATGCCACACCCCCCTAAAACGGCTCGTTCTAAAACGCCCCCACATATCTACCTCTCTATGTGGGAAGATTTGCATAATGCCTTCCAAATGTTCACGCAAAGAAAGAAGTTGTGGTTTCAGTAACCGCAGTTAGTGTGAAGCAGCATGTCAGGGAGACGCTGTGTGTTTCTAGGCGAAAGCAGGAGCACTTTATTTGGCCTTCTGAAAGTAGCATTTAGGAATCTTTAAGATTACTTACAACAGGACAGCAATGCATTTTATGGATGACCGTTCGTGAACCTAGGAGAGGAGGTAATTCTGAGTTTGCTATGACAATCTGGTGCTTCTGATTCAGCTACTGTTTTGTTATTAGTTTTTTTTTTATTTGCTATTGACTGTTCAAATGCGGCATTTTGCGCATCTTGTGTGTGTGTGTGAAAGAGAGAGAGAGAGATAGAGAGAGAGAGAAGAGAGAGAGAGCGAGACACATCACAGTGGAGTCAGCTGTCTTAAACGTGGCTTGTGTACTGCAAACACATTTTCATCACTGTGTCTGTCACGCGACTCTGTTCCCCTTTCGGCTCTGTCTTTACATTTATTTTGAAAGCTGAAGCTCGCGATTATGGTAAGGGGTGGTACATTTCCGACGAGTGCTTGCGGTGTTCGGCCAATCACAATGCACTGGGTCAGCTGGCCAATCAGAGCAGACTGCGCTTGTCGGAAGGAGGGACTTTGTAGAAAACGAAAGAGGCGGGGCGTAGAGGACCTACAATAATGTAAAGTATTTGAAAAATAATGTGTTTTTTGAACATTAAAGCATGTCAACATATTCTGTTACACCAAATACACAAAATAATGATCTTTAAAAAAGCATCATATGACCCCTTTAATAACATCATTTTTATTTTTGGTTGAACTATCCCTTTAAAATGCCAGCTGGTTCATTTGTGAAACAAGCTCAACATGTCCCTCTTGTGGTTGTTCACTCACTGTATGCAAACGTTTAATGAAAGAAGCAGCTTGTACTTTGTGTGATTGTTTTGTTAAATTAGAACGTTTTCCATCTAAGCAGTTACATAATGTGTTTTGCTATGTGTATTAGCTTGTTAATAATGTACGATAGCAGATGTATGCTGACACACTGATGATGTGGTCTCAGTTGATTACACTTTATCAAACTGTCATTTCTTCATTTTGTTCTTTCAGACGAAAAGTTGAAGGAAATCTAAACTCTAAAATGGAGGTGGTTCAGACTCTTTCTTTGGTTGCCACAAAAACGAGAAGAAAGAAAGTCAATGTTGCTCTGTGTGACGAAAACCCCTACATGGACGTCAGCATACGACCCTGAAACATTTTGGCTAGTGAAGGCAACATTTAGCAATCTAAAATGTAACAGTTGGGCTTTAGAAAAGAACGTCGATGTGCTCTGGTGAAAAATCTAAGTACCAGTCAATGCAAATGTTACACCGAACATACAATGTAACAGTTTCCACGGAAGTTGTAACTCAAACCCAGCTAACAGAACACGTTGGCTCCTCCGGGGAGAACGGAGATTTGAAGAGGAGTGTGAAGTTTAGGGAAGAGCCCTCTTTAGCTGCTGACGCGGATGGGACTGTTTGTGCAACGACGCAGAGGACCACCGAAATCCAACCATGTTATCTTGGATTATAAGTGTTTGGACCATTTTTGCGGTAGCACAATGTTACTTTTCAGAGGAAAATTATACTGAAGAGTCAAAGATGCAGCCGCCCACAGTCATTATAGCAATAATAGCACGGAACGCCGCTCATTCTTTACCCTACTACCTCGGAGCTCTCGAGAGATTAAACTATCCCAAAGAGCGCATCTCTATCTGGTTGGTGGCTTCCTTCTTTGCAGTTTAAGCTTGTTGATGATCTTATTATTTGTAGATGTCAAAATGTAAATCTTACTTGCATTCAATCACTTCCTCCCCTTGACTTTTTCAGACTTTCCCCCAAGAGCAGACCCCCCCAGCTAATAACCTTTGGGTTGTATGTTGTGTATTTATGCACATTAATGCATAATAGCGCATACTATTTAGAAAATAATCTAGGTAAAAATAATACTCTATGTAGTGCACGATTTAACGTTTAAAGGAGCTTCGAGTAGTGTATTTTGTGATTAAATGGACAGGAGAAGTCTAATGCTACATTACAAATATAAAAAGTAGTTAGTTCTTGTAGTTGATTTTGTATTTCTCAGTATTTAAGTCAAAGACAAATAAGAGTGGCCAAACTGAAAATTCTGAAAGTTGGTGTTTGTTTTATACAGTTTAAAACTTTTAAACCCTTTTCAACTAAAGTTTAAATTTATTTACTATAAAGACATACAATATTTTCCTTATTCCTTGAATAAATCAGTGCACACGTAATCATTATTCTTCAAAAGGTGCAAAGTATTATTTTTTTTAATCATGAATTGTAAATTCATAAATATCATTACATTTTTGGAGGAGTTGCACCACTTGACATTTTACATCCTGAACTAACTTTGCCTTTCCATAAAAAGGTCAAAGTAATGAGGGTTTTCTCTATATGATATCACTTCCTGTTGTTTTTCCTGTATTATTTATGAATGGTGGTTGCACCACATGACTTTATAGCAAACATATAAATGCATATAAATGTTCACATATATACTGATGGAAGTCTGTAATGTATGTGCATTGTATCATAAAGCGTGGCCAAAAACGTACGATCTTTTGAGTGACTTCGTATGTGTTCAGGTGGACGCAATTTACTGACACCAATTAATTCCTGCTCTCTGCTTAATGTTTCCTGTAGGGCGGCGACAGACCACAACATTGACAACACGACAGCAATCCTGCGAGAATGGCTCACAGTCATGCAAACACAGTATCACTATGTGGAGTGGAGACCTTTAGAAAAACCCACGTGAGATGAACATCACACAACATGAACATATGGCAGATACTTTATCCTGTTAAAACCACAAGTTTAAAAATGCTTTGGGATTGTTTTTTTAAGGTTTTTGACATTTAGGTACTACCAATGAATCTTGAATTGATTTGTTTTATCCACACAGATCCTATGTAGGTGAGCTGGGGCCCAAGCACTGGGCTAATGGCCGCTATGAGTATGTTATGAAGCTCAAACAGGCCGCGCTGAACTTTGCCAAGAAACGCTGGGCTGACTACATTCTGGTATGACCCAGTTAGAGCCTACACACCCACAATTTTGGATCACACACACCCAAATATCTATAACAGGAATATAAAAAAAATACAACCAAAATTCTTCAAAGATCATGGAGGTTCAGATCTTACTGGGGCCAGAAATGTGAATAGTGCTGGAATGCACTCAAATTATTGTTGCTCATATCATGTCAGTATGTTTTATATTTGCTAATATCATGCCTATTAAATTATATCGTTAGGATTGTGTTATCAGAGTGTTTATTTCCTCATCTGCAGTACTCAGACACAGACAACATCCTGACTAACCCGAACGTACTGCACCTCTTGATGGCGGAGAATAAGTCAGTCATTGCCCCCATGCTGGACTCACAGTCAGCGTACTCCAACTACTGGTGTGGCATCACTCCACAGGTACAATGCAATGAATTTCCAGCTTGGAAGTGTGTATGTGTGTGTGTACTTGTGCATGATCTTAAAACACAATGAGTGATAGCTAACATTTCATCTTGCAATATGCCACATCAATAAAGTGGCCATATCTGCTTCCACTGTTGCTGTATAATAATAACAGCACTGGAGAAACCACAGTGTACCTTTTGAATTCATAGACTACTGGTGATATTAAACTATAGTCAAAGTAATGAAAAGTAACCAACTTCATTGTGTGTGTGTGTGTGTGTGTGTGTATGATACTTAAAAAGTACTGTGAGTTTTTTAAAGAAATTAATATTTTTATTCAGTGAAAATGCATTAATTTATCAGAAAGGTCAGTAAAACCATTTATAATCTTTTCTATTTCAAATAAATGCTGTTCTTTTAAAACTCTGTTCATCAAGAAGAAAAATATAAAATTTATAGCTTGATAATATGAAAAATGTTTTTTTTGAGCGTCAAATCATCATTAGAATGATTTCTGAAGGATCGTGTGACAGTGAAGACTGGAGTAATGATGCTGAAAATCTAGCTTTGATCACAGAAATAAATTATATTTAAAATATATTAAAACAGAAAAAAAAATTACTTTAAATTGTAATAATATTTCAAAATATTACAGATTTACTGTATTTTCTGATCAATAATCAAAACGATTAAAAAAATGATAACACTTTACAATAAGGTTAGTTTTACATTAGTTAACTACTTTAGTTAACATGAACTAAGATTGAACAACACTTCTACAACATTTGTTGATCTTAGTTCATGTTAATTTCAACATTTACTAATACATTATTAAAATCAAAATGTGTGCTTGTTAACATTAGTACATAATGCACTGTGAATTAACATAAACAAACAATGAACGACTGTATTTTCAATAACTAACATTAACAAAGATGAATAAATACTGTAATAAATGTATTGTTCCTTGTTTGTTCATGTTAGATAATACATTAACTAATGGACCGTACTTGTACAGTGGTTAACCAAAAAAAAAATCTTATACGACCCAAACGTTTCAGTAGCAGTTTATACATACAGTATAACAGTAAAGATTTATGTTTGCAGTAATTTAAATAATTGACCTAAATATTTATCTGCATTACAGCATTCACTAAATATTTTGCTACAAAAAGACATCAAATGTTGCACTGGAACTTGTGCATGGTGGAAACGTGAATTTGTGATAAATTTTGAAATAGGTTGATTTACATGAATTGTCCAGACAAACTGATTCAAATGAATCATATTTCACAAAGCTATACATGAGGGAGAGCAGATATTCTGTGCTCAAACAGTGTGACAAAACCATTCAGTTTAAGTGAGTATCTCCTAAGAAATACAACATCACATTTGAGGACTGTTTGCTCAAACACTTTGTCCTTCGGCTGTGTTGTTCAGTTTTCTGTCTGTCTCAGGGTTACTATCGTCGTACTGCTGAGTACTTCCCCACAAAGCAGCGGCAAAGGCGGGGGTGCTATCCTGTGCCGATGGTCCACTCCACTATTCTGCTGGACCTGCGCAAAGAGGGCACCAAGAAAGTGTCCTTTCACCCCCCTCACAAAGACTACTCCTGGCCCTTTGACGACATCATCGTTTTTGCTTTCTCCTGCAGGATATCGGGTATGGCGCCCCCTTCTGGAAGACTCCAGCAGATCTCATTTCTCTTATGCAATATGATGAGTTTAACATTTGGATTTAGTTTTGGAAAAATTCGTCCCTGTGTCCAACTGACTGCAACATTTTTTTAGGATTGACAGTCAGATAGCCTTGGAAAGAGACGGAGCGAGTTACATTTCTGACACTATTTATCTGATATGATTCACTCTTTGAAACAGAGGTTCAAATGTATCTGTGCAACAAGGAGCGTTATGGGTATCTGAACGTACCTGCAAAGCCTCATCAGACCGTGGAGGATGATCGAATCAATTTTGTCCACCTTTACCTGGAATCTCTGAGTGAGTAACACTAACATTTCGTTTTTTTTTTTTCTTAAATCATATTATTAGAATAACCTTGGGCGATAACTTGAAAAATGTACAGTGATAACAGCACTTAAACTAGCTTGTGTGAAAAGCAGTGCACTTGTATTCAATGCACGATTGCAGTACTTCATATATTAAAAGTATATTTAAAAAACTGTACTTGCAGATTATATAATATTAATAAAAGACCACTTAAAGTGATTGTATCTCTTCACAAGACTTCAAAAGCACTAGATTTGAATGGATTTGTTTTATGACACTTTATGACCTTTTTGGGTCTTTTAAGTTTCGGTTACCTAGACTTTAAAGGGACAGAATCCTTTTACAGTAGGCTTCAATACAAATATTGTCATTTGTGTTTCAAGGATTTACCAAAGTCTTAAGGTTTTGGAATGACACGAGGCTGAATAAATTGATGACATTTATTTTCTTATTTTTGGATGAACTATCCCTTAAAATACACTTTTATAAAATGCACCTTTTAATAATGTCATAATAAAAGTTTTACTTTAAAGTACATTTTAAACGATTATGTTTTAATCTTTTGTCATGCTTTGAAGTACACTTATTTATTTTGATGTGTTGACTAACATACTAATGCTCATGTAATGTACTTGATTATAATTTGAACTGTAGTCTTTTATTTCATAGTACATTTATTATATTTGGAATGTATTCAATTGTACAAAATCATTACAATTGTGTAATTGTAAATGTATGTTAATACCTGACATTTTAACATGATTTTAACTATAAAACATTTTCCTTTAATTGCAATTAGCATGGAGTTAAGTGTCTGAAAATTTGCACTTAAGAATTGTCTTTTAAAATACATTATATATATATATATATATGCTGTCAAACGATTAATCGCAATAATCGCATCCAAAATAAAAGTTTTTAAGTGCATAATATATGTGTGTGTACAGTGTATATTTATTATGCATATATAAACACACACACACATATGTTTTGAAATATTTACTGTATATATTTATATCATATAATTATATTAAGAATATAAATAAATTGATATTACGTAACACATTTTTTCTTAAATATGTACACATGGTGTGGTATTTATATATACATAATCAATATACACAGTACACACACATATACTATGCAAACAAAAACCTTTATTTTGTATGCGATTAATCGTTTAACAGCACTAATATATATATATATATATATATATATTAAGTATGCTAAAGTATACTTTTTTTTCACAAGGGTGGGCAACTGCCAGAATTATAAAAAATAGGATTAAAAATAGGATAGGAAATGGTGAGGTGAACTTTTTAATATGAAACTGAAGTCACAGATATGAGATATAAAGTCAGATTATGAGACAAAATTAGCAATTGTGAGCCATAAAGTCACATTCTGGGATATAAAGTCAATTATAATAAATAAAGTCACAAGATTCTTTGAAATGTTTTACTCTGCGGTAGAAACAGGCTTCCATAGCTATGATCATGTAGCATAAAATGTCCCAAAATGTGTCTTGTGTGATTTTCAGTGTGGTCTCAGTCTTTTGAACCCCACTGTATTTGAAGAATACACTAACCTTGTGCTAATTAGCGATTAGCTCCTTAATCAAACAGAATCATAGTCAAGGATTTGTCCTAATTGAAGTCATTTCTCCCACAGTCCACGGGCCGCCAATGTATGTGTCTCGCAATGTCCACGTTCCTCCCAAACAGTCTGATCTCATGGGCTTTGATGAGGTAAAGTTGAGTGCATACTCTGTTTTTTTAACCATTGCTTTGAGCTACAACATTCAGCATGCGTGTTTGTTCTCCTCAGATCTACTTGATAAACCTGCGCAGGCGTCCAGACCGCAGGGACAGGATGTTATGGTCGCTGTATGAGCTAGAGATTGATGCTAAAGTTGTGGCTGCTGTTGATGGAGCGTAAGAACAGCCATTTACTCTTAAGAGGAATCTTTTTCATTCTTTCTATGATGATAAGAGCAATAATTTTGTTTTTCCAATGGTGTGTGCATGCAGAGCTCTGAACAGCAGCGATATTAAGATTCTAGGTGTCGATCTCTTACCTGGTTACTATGACCCTTTCTCCGGCCGCACGCTGACCAAGGGCGAGGTGGGCTGCTTCCTCAGCCACTACTACATCTGGAAAGAGGTCAGTGGCCCCTAAAACTATTTAAATAAATGCCACTTTGATATTTTGTTATTGGTAACACTTTACAATAAGGTTTCCATTAGATGACGTTGGATAATGCATTCACTAACATAATGAACAAGACATTTGTTGCAGTATTTATTCATCTTTGTTAATGCTAGTTAATAAATGTACAACTGTTTATTGTTAGGTAAGGTTAGCTGAGGTTCATTAAATCATATTAGCAGATACAACTTTTGATTAATAATGTATGATTGATTAAATGTTGAAATTAACATTAACTAACACTAATTAATGCTTTAGGAGTATTTTTCATTGTTAGTTCATGTTATCTAATGTAGTTAACAAATGGAACCTTCAATTCTTTTTTTAGAATACCTTGTCTAATGCAGAGACATTTTTAAGCACGACTTAAGGGTCCAAATGCTTTTTGTATCATGGGTTGCTTTTATTAATTTAGCTAAAATATACAATATAGAAACGTATGTTATTATTAGTATTTGTCTCGATGCAGTGTGGATGAAGCACACGGTGCAAGGGTATCCAGAAGTGAGTCTTTAATTATCAATCCAAGAGCGTTAAACACAGAAGAACATAAGGGTAAAGCACCACAACGTAACGTCAAGCAAGACAAAGGACTGAGGAAACACTGGGCTTATAAACACAGGGAACAGAATCAGGGAGAACTGAAACAGGTGGAGAACTAAATCAAAACAGGTGAACAGAATAGATTAATCAGGGAACAATGGAAAACTGTGTAAAGGCAGGAAGAACAGAAACACGGGGAATTCAAAACCAAAACAGAACATAACGTGACCGTATTATATTACTATTATTATTTATTTAAAAATGTTTTACTGTACTTACCATTCAACACGTCTGAATATATTGGTTCAAAAATACCATAAAAGCAGTAATATTATGAAATATTATTCCAATTTATAATAACTGTTTTCTATTGTGATATATTGTAAAATGTAATTTATTCCTGTGATCAAAGCTGAATTTTCAGCATCATTACTCCAGTGTCACATGATCCTTCAGAAATTATTCTAATATCATTTGCTGCTCAAGAAACATTTCTGATTATTATCAATGTTAAAAACAGTTGTGATGAGTCATATTTGTGTGGAATCCTTGACAATTATGTTTTCACGGATTCCTTTAAAACGATAGAAGTAAAAAGATTATTTATTTGAAACAGAAATATTTTGTAACATTATAAATGTCACTTTATGTTCACTTTTGGTCAATTTAATGCATCCTTGCTGAAAAAAACCCCATACTGACCCCAAACTCTGACTAAACATAAGTGCATATTAAAATTATTTAATATAAAATATGCTGTGTTTTTAGTATGTCAAAATGATTTGATCGCTTCTATCATTCATAGATGGTAGACATGCAGCTAGACAAGGCGCTGATTTTTGAGGACGATGTGCATTTCCAAGCCAACTTTAAACGTCGCCTGATGCAGCTGATGGAGGAGGTGGAGCAGGTGGAGCTTGACTGGGACATCATGTGAGTGACACCCGTCTGTCACACGGTTGTCGTGGTAACTAGAAGAAACCAGAACCAGAATAATGCCTTTGCTGCAGTTATAAGGAAGACTTCAGTTTTATGGCTACAGTTTTATGATTTTATAGCATATAATCCAATTGTAAAACTCATCAGGTGACTTTAACTGTTGTGGTGATCTGTTGCAGATACCTGGGCAGGAAGAAGGTGAACCTTGAAGAGGAAGTCGCAGTGGAAAATGTCAGGAACCTGGTGTACGCTGATTACTCCTACTGGACGCTCTCTTACGCCATCTCTCTTCAGGGAGCTCAGAAGCTCCTTAATGCTGAACCGATATCCAAGATGCTTCCTGTGGATGAGTTTCTACCCATCATGTATGACAAGCACCCCAAGTGAGTAGCACACTCAAGTCTTCAGGGTCGAAACATATTTTATAGGAATAGTTCACCTAAAATGAAAATATAATCACCCTCAGGTCATTGAAGATGTAAATGAGTTTGTTTCTTCATGGGAACAAATTTGGAGAAATGTAGCATTACATCTCTTGTTCACTAATGGATCCTCTGCAGTGAATGGGTGCCGTCAGAATGAGAGTCCAAACAGCTGATAAAAACACAATAATCCACGAGTAATCCACACCACTAATTATTAGGAATTAAAATAAAAAATACACTAACACATAGGCAAGGCAAGGCAAGGCAAGTTTATTTGTATAGCACATTTCATGCACATTGGTAATTCAAAGTGCTTTACATAAATAAAATAAAAACAATAATCACAACAATAAAACAAGGAATGTAAAAACTTTGAAAATTATTTAAAAAAATTGATTTAAGAGGTTTAAAAAAAACAATTATACATATAATATAGTGCAATCAATTCGGACATCGCACAGTGCTCATTCAAAAAATGCACAGCTAAACAGATGAGTTTTTTGGTCTGCATTTAAATGTGACTATTGTTTTAGCACATCTGATCTCTTCTGGAACTGCGGGTGGCAAAATAGCTAAAAGTAGTTTCCCCTTGTTTTGTGTGAACCCTTGGTCTTTCTAACTGACTCGATCCTAATGATCTGAGTGGTCTGTTAGGTTGATATTCAGTGAGCATATCTGCTATATATTTCGGTCCTAGGCCATTGAGTGATTTATAAACGAGTAAAGTACTTTAAAATCAATCCTAAATATAACTGGGAGCCAGTGTAAGGACCTGAGGACTGGTGTAATATGCTCAGATTTTCTGGTTCTAGTCAGAAGTCTGGCAGCAGCGTTCTGGATGAGCTACAGCTGTCTAATGGTCTTCTAGTGAAGGCCGGTGAGGAGACCATTACAATAGTCCACCCGGCGGTGATAAAGGCATGAACAATTTTCTCCAAGTCTTGACTGGAAACAAAACATGTAATTCTTGTAATGTTTTTGAGATGATAGTATGCTGGTTTAGTTACAGCTTTGACATGACTACTGAAACTAAGCTCTGTCTCCAGAATCACACCAAGATTCTTGACTTGTTTTTAGTTGTTTGACCCCTAGAGTCAAGGTTTGCATTCACCTTGAGAACTTCATCTTTTTTTCCAAATGCAATGACTTCGGTTTTTTTCTTTGTTTAACTGAAGAAAGTTCTCGCACATCCAACTTTTAATTTCATCAATGCATTGGCAGAGGGAGTCAATGGGGCTGTAGATATTTGGTGATAAGGCTAGTTAAATCTGGGTATCATCTGCATAGCTTTGATAGGCGATTTGGTTCTTTCTCATTTTTTGACTTAGTGGGAGCATATACAGGCTAAACAAGAGCGGTGGCAAGAATTGAGCCTTGTGGGACTCTGCATGTCATGGACATCCACTTAGACTTATGCTCTCCTATACTCACATAATAACCTCTCCCTTCTAAGTATGACCTGAACCATGTACATACCATAACATGGGCAGGTAAAAGATGTTTTAAGTTTAAGTGTCACTGCTACATACTATTTAGCACATTGTAAACTGAGACCTACCCCCAGCATTCAACCTAAAGTGGTACGGGTCTGCATGCCCATTTCTCAGCCAAAATCAGACCAGCCCTTATGCTGCGTAATCGGGCCGGATGTGGCTAAATGTGCCGTGTCTCAGAGCAAATCGGGCCAGGTCCGCACATCCAAAGCCTAGCCAAATCTGGCAACCATTACTGGGCCAGAGCTAGTGCTGCCAGAACACAGCCCGAGTGAGCCGACACTCAGCCGCAATTGGCCCGATTCTCCTCCATTATATTACGAGTACTTCATATTTTTGCAAAGTAGAACTGACTATAATAGCTCACCACAAATGTGCGCTTTGGTACGGAGACTGCTTTCTTTTATTTTCTATGCATAGTTTCTTCACTATGTAATTGTACACGTCATTTGATTTTTATGGACAGTGTCGAGACTCAAGCCAAGAAAGAAACCCAGATCTCAACAGCTTTGATTCCTCGGCGCAGGGGTTGTGTGTGCGCTGTGGATTGGCGTGATGCCACCCCTTTAACCCCTGTCCGTTTCCTCTCCATCTCTGACTCTTATTAATTTTGCTTGGCATGTCCCGCCTGAAGCTCCTCATGCCCACAGAGACAGATCAGAGCAGCATTCTCCCCGCGTTATTCAATCTTTGTAGCGATCCGCGGCTGTCCCGGCAGAATCCGGCGTGCTGCTGCTGCCCCGCTGACGGCTAACCCTATAAACACCCTGCCCTGTCTTCCCCGTTACGCATTCCAGCAAAATTAGTAGCTACTTTAGCCGGTATTTGCCGCTTTGCTCTCCTTCCAGGTCTGACAAAGCCAAGGGCCCTCTGCCAGCTGGCCCAGTACACACATTTACCCTCAGTACATGAAGTACCTCTACAGGCTTCTGCTGAAAGTAATCTATATTTTATTCATTTATTGGGGTAAAGTCAAGCAGTCTCATTCTGGATCCAAAAGAGACATTAAATAGATCAGCGGCGACCTCTTTCCTTTGAAAGGTTGTAATGCAAGCACCTCTAGTTCTTTTTAAAATTGAGATAAAAATATTATTTTCCCAATTGCTCATACTGAGTGGTAGGAGTTTTGTAACATATAGAATAGGATATAGTGTATAGGATACAGTGTATATTATATTATTAGATATTATTTAGTATTTCCTTACCTTATTATATTATATGATGCAATATAGCTTTTATGTCTTTAATAAATAGGCTAAAATATTTATAGATACGCATACTTCATATACTGTATCTTATATTATTTTATTTTATTTTATTTATTTTATTGTATTATACTTTATTTATTTATTTGCTTCTACTGGGGGAAAAATATGGATTTTATTATATTATATTATAATTGCACATACTGAGGGTTAGGAATTAACACAGGATAAGAGATGGTATAGTACTAAATCAGAGTATTATATTATATTATTAGAAGTATAATATTATTAATTAACTTGCCTGGTAATTATATTATATTATTGCTTACATTATGGTAGACGATTTAAAAAATATATTATGTCGTATAAATTCTCATAATATTTTATATATAATGCCATTTTTAATTGCTTGAAAGTGCTTAATCGTAAGATTTATTTTTAATTGGATAATATATTAATATATAGATATATAGATATATATAGATATATATATAGACACACATAATAATAATAATACAGTGGGTACGGAAAGTATTCAGACCCCTTTAAATTTTTTCACTCTTTGTTATATTGCATCCATTTGCTAAAATCATTTAAGTTATGTTTTTTTCCTCATTAATGTACACACAGTACCCCATATTGACAGAAAAACACAGATTTGTTGACATTTTTGCAAATTTATTAATATTTATTATATCACATGGTCCTAAGTATTCAGATTCTTTGCTGTGACACTCATATATTTAAGTCGGGTGCTGTCCATTTCTTCTGATCAACCTTGAGATGGTTCTACACCTTCATTTTTAGTCCAGCTGTGTTTGATTATACTGATTTGACTTGATTAGGAAAGCCACACACCTTTCTATATAAGACCTTACAGCTCACAGTTCATGTCAGAGCAAATGAGAATCATGATGTCAAAGGAACTGCCTGAAGAGCTCAGAGACAGAATTGTGGCCAGGCACAGATCTGGCCGGTTACAAAAAATGTCTGCTGCACTTAAGGTTCCTAGAGCACAGTGGCCTCCATAATCCTTAAATTGAAGACGTTTGGGACGACCAGAACCCTTCCTAGAGCTGGCCGTCCGGCCAAACTAGCTATCGGGGGAGAAGAGCCTTGGTGAGAGAGGTAAAGAGAACCCAAAGATCACTGTGGCTGAGCTCCAGAGATGCAGTCGGGAGGTGGGAGAAAGTTGTAGAAAGTTGTAGAAAGTCAACCATTACTGTAGCCCTCCACCAGTCGGGGCTTTATGCAGAGTGGCCCGACGGAAGCCTCTCCTCGTGCAAGACACATGGTTTGCTAAAAAACACTGAAGGACTCCAAGATGGTGAGAAATAAGGTTCTCTGGTCTGATGAGACCAAGATAGAACTTTTTGGCCTTAATTCTAAGCGGTATGTGTGGAGAAAACCAGGCACTGCTCATCACCTGTCCAATACAGTCCCAACAGTTAATCATGGTGGTGGCAGCATCATGCTGTGTGGGTGTTTTTCAGCTGCAGGGACAGGCGACTGGTTGCAATCGAGGGAAAGATGAATGCGCCAAGTACAGGGATATCCTGGACGAAAAACCTTCTCCAGAGTGCTCAGGAACTCAGACTGGGCCGAAGGTTTACGTCCAACGATACAATGACCCTAAGCACAGCTAAAATAACGAAGGAGTGGCTTCAACAACTCTGTGACTGTTCTTGAATGGCCCAGCCAGAGCCCTGACTTAAACCCAATTGAGCATCTCTGGAGAGACCTAAAAATGGCTGTCCACCAACATTTACCATCCAACCTGACAGAACTGGAGAGGATCTGTAAGGAGGAATGGCAGAGGATCCCCAACTCCAGGTGTGAAAAACTTGTTGCATCTTTCCCAAAAAGACTCATGGCGGTATTAGATCAAAAGGGTGCTTCTATACTAAATACTGAGCAAAGGGTCTGAATACTTATGACCATGTGATATTTCAGTTTTTTTTCTTTTTTAATAAATCTGCAATTATGTCAACAATTCTGTGTTTTTCTGTGGGTGCTGTGTGTACATTAATGAGGAAAAAATTTAACTTAAATGATTTTAGCAAATGTCTGCAATATAACAAAAAGTGAAAAATATAAGGGGGTCTGAATACATTCCGTACCCACTGTAAATATATATATATAGATGTTTATAGTATAAAATTTCTTTCTTTTTGTATTGTTTGTATATTTATTTTACATTGCTTATACTTGGGGTACAATATGGAGTTCTATTATTTTTATAATGTAACAAATTATATTATATAATGTACAAATAATATTATATTATATCTTTTTTGAGGGAGTCTGGTGACGACACATGAAAATATTCATAACCTATTTTCTAAAGCCTACAATCATAAGAGTTCAAGCTACTAAAGAGTTCGGCTACTAAAACTGTTTTATTTTGGTGTTTTCTTTCAATAGTGAGGACTACAAATCCCATTTTCCCAATCGGAATCTGATGGTGTATTCCACACACCCCCTTCTGGTGCAGCCCTGCCATTACGCCGGGGACCCAGAGTGGGTGAGTGACACAGAGACGTCTACGCTGTGGGATGATGACAATGTGCGCACGGACTGGAGGGGCTCGCATAAAACTCTCAAGGGTTATCAGCCACCGGCCGGCCTGCAGAGCGCCACCCACAAGGACGAGTTGTGAAGTACTGGCCCAAAGATGGCATAAATGGTCATTTTCTAAGAGTGGAGGGATTAGAACGAGTGAGCAGCTTTTTATAAGGGCAAATGTCACTCATCATGGAGACCTCAGAACTGTGGAAGAGACGAGGGAGGCCTGGGACCAATACTTAGGAAGAGACTTTCACTCTACAACAACAAAAGTCATTTTTTAATCAGTATTTTTCTTGGGGGTTTTTGTCAGTAAAAATATCTAAATATCTAATATCTACATTTACTTTTTATTAAGACGTTTTCAGACAATATGTATTTTCTGAATTAAGTTTGTTGGCATTTTTCTTGTTTTAAGCACAAGTCTAACAACGAGAAAATGAGAAAAATCAAAAATAGAAAAAAATATTTTCAATGGAAAACAAGAACTGTAAAGGCAATAGGGTGCAATAAATCTGATGAATTTTATAGTTGACCATGATTCAAGAGGAAAAAAGTTTTATTATGTATTTGAGGAGAAAGTTTTTGTCCATCTTTTGGTACAGCTTAAGCAAATTTTGTATCTCTATTAGGGTATTTTTCTCTATTAACTATATAAAAAAGGACATTTGATAGCTTTTATGGAAGTAGTGCATTATACATTTTATTACTGGATTGTATTTCAAGTTTGAACAACTGTCGTAAGGACTATCATGCTCAGGCAATCGAACAAACAGAGCTTAGTGTGTATTTGAAATGGTGTGTGTGTGGTGAGTTTCTTTCTATGTTGGAACATTTTTGCTATTCATGTCGAATTTCTCTGTTCCCATCATAATCATTTGTTCTTATTTATTTCTCTTCGCTGTCTTATTCCCTTCTGTGTCTCTCCAAACTGAACAGCAGGACCAAAAGAAATGTCCTGATAAGAGTATGCATGGCAGTTTTGGTAAATTTGGTTGTTTTTGAAAAAGAATGAAATAAATACAAGTAATGTTGGATGTGAGTCACATGTATTTTATGCTTAAACAAGCATTTAAGGAACAGCACTTGATCTTCAGACATTTTTTTTGTCGTGGGCATATGGCTTTTCTAGAAAACGAACAAAAAAGTAGCTAGCCGCACACTGAATTCAGTGCAGACTGGAAAAGGTAGCACTGAAGAAACGTCTGCTTGCTCGTGTTCATCTGTGTTTAACTCACATGCACTCTGCACTTTTTGTTGGACCGTGGCATTTTAGAAATAAAAATATAATTTCTAGACTTTTCCAGTCTGCGTTGGATTCAGTGTGCGGCTAGCTACATTTTTGTTCGTTTTCAAGTATCTCTTGGCTCTACGCACCTGCAGTCTTATTTGGAGCGCTACAAAGTTTCTTAAGTTTCATATGGCTTTTCTAACCATACAAGGAAACACTCTGAATGACAGTTAAATCAATCAATAGAAATAAATTCCTAATGTGAAGAATTATGGCTGTTATTTATGAGTTAAATCTCTTGCCCATCAGAGAATAAATGCAGATACTATAAACTCATAGTTAGGCCTAGAATATAATATTATGGTGTTGTTCACTTCAGTTCCAGCTGAGACATTAGACATTTTTTATGTCCAGCTGCTGGTTCTGCTGCAGTTCTATCGCCATCTATTGGTTACAGTACAACATTACAACAACCACAATTTTGGTTTCCTTGAATGTCCATGGTTTGAGTTAATTAACTATGCCTATTTGATTTATGTTTTTATTTTAAATTTCAAATTATTTAATAATTTTAGAAACATGTTGATGATGAGGCAGGGTTGTTATGATTCACTACCACAAAAAAACATCTTATTTCAGATTTTCTCATTTTCATTTAGTTTAAGTTGTAAGTACTAAAATAACCAAAAATAAACTAAAACTAAAACTTTGTAAAAACTACACAAAAAAATTATAATATTTTCTAATTTTCATTTAGTTTAAGTTGGAAGTACTAAAATAACCAAAAATAACTAAAACTTTATAAAAACTACACAAAAAAAATATATAATATTTTCTCATTTTCATTTAGTTTAAGTTGGAAGTACTAAAATAACCCCCCAAATAAACTTCATAAAATCTATAGAAAAAAAACTTACCGAAATGAGAATTAAAAAAAAAAAATTTCACAACCCTCCCCCCCAAAAAATCTAAAACTTTAACTAAAATTAAATTGAAACCATACAATTATAATAGTATATCAGCGATAGTAATATAACACTGATGAGGGTGACTTTACATGACCAAGAGACCTTCCTGACATTATTCACAAGAGAGACAATTCACATTTAATGAGATGAGTAAAACACTTGAGTGTTTTCAGTTCCACATAAATTGTGGAACGCGCCACACCATTTTCATCAAATATTAATAACAAAACTATCGATACAACAATAAAGGTAAATCAGTTAGTTCAAAAATAAAACAACAATTGCAGGAGATAGAAGCTCTTGTTAATGATACAGAATCCTGAGTCAAACATTACAGTAATACTGAGTTACTCTTTTATGATAGAACGGTTTCTCTCGCAATATTGAGGTGTTGAATGTGCAGACTGATGCATTATTCATTTAGATCAGTGCAGGGGTCATGTGACAGTTCAGGTGTAAGTATAAGGGTTCAGCGTCTGTGAGAGTGACATTTCTAAAACGCCTTCCTCAGCTGAAGGCGTTTCTCCTCATGACCCCAGTGAACCCTGTTTTAGAAGAACAGCGAAATGGCACTGCGTCTAGACTCACATCTGAGCAGTTCATTCTCAAATGACACACTCAATGGCTTTGCAATGATTATTGCACAGAAACAGCAGTTTGAAATGTCTAATCAGATGGTTTTGTCGGTGTAGTATCTGATACATGTGAAACCGTTGGGTGTTATCCAATGTTCTAGTGCTCTGTAGACTAAAAACTATTTTCAAGAAATAATCTGCAATGTCTTAAATATCATTTTTCAACAGATTGAAAGTATCTGAATGAATGAATCCAGTTGTCACTGATAGGCTTCTGTCATTGCTTCACCCAGTGTGTTGTCATACTGCCCTGACAAGGGGTGAGGCTCTCTAAACCTCCTCTGATTGGTTGTTTCAGATAGGCAAGGTTTGTGTGTGCATGAGAGTTTCCAAGCTCTCCAGGATGTTTGTTGTGCTTGTATATAGAATTAGGTCAGCCAATAATGGTCAAAGTTCACGGTCTCTGGAAAACACTGTTGTTATTCTGTCTTAAACAAAAGTGACTCAGTTTCTGTTTGTGAAATTGTAAGAAATTACATTTAAAAAACTCAAAAACACATCCTAGTAAACATAACTTATTCCTAAAATGTGTTTTTTTCCTTGTGAAATTAAGAATCCAATTCCATGCATGAGCTTATTTGCGTGCCTACTGACACCAGTTTTATACAGCATGTTCATGTTTGTGTTTTATGATGTATGTTTGAAATCAAGAGTTAGTTCCTATTATATCGCTCCTGTAATGCACATCTCAATATACACATTCTCAATTTTTCAGAAGCAATGGAGTCTCCTATAACTCAGAATCTTATAACAGTAGAGCAGATGTCTGAGATCAACCTTTCTGCTCTAATTGTGATCTGCTCTGAGGGAAAACTCTCAGCTGAGTCTCCACATGCCATTCAGCACATAAACCTATAGATTATGTAAATGTAGCAATCTTTACTTGCACATACTGCATATAAGTATTCAGAATAATGTTTGATCAATGTGTACTTAAAAAAAAATACACTCAACTTTTACATCTCCCCATCTTTGGTAACATATGTATCTATAAATATGCTTCAAATCTATATAAATATAATCTGTATACGTATGCATCTGCTATTATATACATTTGCATATAAAAAAAAGAAGGAGACACATAAATTAGATATATTTTAGATATTAACATACTGTAAAATAATAAACCATACTCATATTTATTTCTTCCTTTCCACAACATCCATTGGTTCTGCAGTCAGACTGAACTTACTACAGATCTTGCTGTTGGTGGGTGGAGAGTTTACACTGGGGTTAACATGTCTATTTGGCAGCTTGCAACCAATGGATCTGAGCTGCAGGCAATAGGACGTTTAAGCTGCAGTGTGCACTAAACAGCACCCAACCACTGCAACAGCAAAATCATTTCTTGTGTTTTATTCTTTTTCCTAGTGGATTTATTCATCTGACAGGTAAGCAATGCATGAATTGTTCTGGAACTCTCTGAAAAACCTTCAGGCTGTCTCAAAACCTAGTTGCCAAGACAGCATTTTTGGAATGGCAGACTCTGTCTTTTCTGAAATGTCAAGTTAAACTGATTAAAAACGTAAAGTAAGGCCACTTTTAACCCAATTTAAACGTTTCACACTTGTAATTTTGAATCCGGATTGTAGGCGAGTTGTTTAACAACTGACAACCAATCATAAACCCCTCAGTAGGCTACCTCATTAAATATGCATGCACTTTCAGTATTTGAGGTAAGATTTAAGTCGACGTAATTGTGTTTTTTTTAATGATACATTTTTTCATAGACTGACGGTCGAGCTGTTAAAAAAGGTCGCGTGCTGTACTTGTGAGTCGACAGCTTTTATGGAAGTAGTGCACTATAAATTGTATTACTGGATTTTATTTCAAGTTTGAACAACTGTCATAAGGACTATCATGCTCAGGCATGTGAGTCGCTTTTGGAGTTTGTTGTCAGACGCGTCGCAGCTCTCAGTTTGTACTTGGAGAGTTTGGCTCATTCACGCATCTGCAGTTCTGAAGTTCGCCACAGCACAGCTGCGTTCGTCCACATGCTCAGTCAGCAAACAGCCATATTTGAACACCAGTTGCTCTGATTATGAACATATCTAACCGCAGTCTCACACTCTTAAAGAAGCAGTTAACAAACAGAGGACTTGCGCTCTTTCAGTAAGTTTTATATAGGTGTGCGACACAAACGTGAGGTTACTACTGACCTACTTCACACGCTGATCGCTTTATGGTCTTGTTTGTTTTTTTTTCAGTGCATGCCATCTGTTTTACAAAACGCGTGAATTGTTATTCTTTATTTACTGGTCAAGTACTTGACACTTTCATCGTGTTTGCATTGCATACGTTGAGAATTAAATAATAAATAAATACAAATTACATAAAAGTGGGCCCAGCACTAAACCCTGAGGTACTCATTTACAGTCTATTAACATTTTGTAATAAAAGTATGTGTTTGTAGTCTTGTACTGTTTCAGAACCATGGCCTTCTTGGGAACTGCAGCACGGAGGGTGATGGCATGCCAAAAGCCCCTCTTGCCCCTCTGCCGAGCCACCACCCGCTGCTATAGCTCCCAGTCGACACACACCACAGAGAAGAGTGTCCCCTATGAGAAGACCCTCAAACAGGAGGATGGCATCAGTGGACCCACCAAACCCCTGCCGAAGTTTGCAGATGTTGTGGTGATTGGAGGAGGAAGCCTGGGTTGCCAGACCCTCTACCACCTGTGTAAACTGGGCATGACCAATGTGGTTCTGCTGGAGAGGGACAGATTGACTGCAGGCACCACCTGGCACACGGCAGGTATAGCACATTTTTTTACTTTGTGATTAGAGAATTTGATGAGAACAGTTTCTTTCTGTGCTACAAAAAAATGCAAAAAGTATAGGCAGAAGCACATAAGTTTTACGTCAATGCACAATGTGTAAAAAATGAATGAATGTGCACGATGTAGAAAATGTAGTTTGTTGCAAAGCAGATTTAATGCCTCACTTGTACAGTTTAGTTCAAGAGTTTACTCCATGAATAGGCTTACAGAGCTGGGTTGGTTAAAGTTAAAGCCAAATCCTTGGGCGTAGCAGTCTGCCAAAATACAAATGAGATCCAGCTTTGTTTGGATAGTGCAATCTTTTTACCTTTTCACAGGACTTTTGTGGCAGTTAAGACCTAGTGACACTGAGGTGGAGCTGTTGGCTCATACTCGCAACGTGATCAGCTCAGAGTTGGAGGAGGAGACTGGCCTCGAGACGGGCTGGATCCAAAATGGAGGCCTGTTCATTGCTTCCAACAAGCAGCGACTGGACGAGTACAAGCGCCTCATGTCGGTATGGCACAAATCCTAAACCACACATCTTGCCAAGATGGGACTGCACAATCAAATTGCAAAAACAAATGGTTTTAATAAATTAATTGACTGTTTTTCTAGCCTTGCCTAGAAAATCTATAATTTATTTATCATAATGAATGAAATGTTAGTGATTAAAGATAATCTGTTAAGTAAAATACTCATAGATTTTGTATTTCAGCTGGGTAAAGCATACGGCATTGAGTCATACGTCCTGTCGCCAGCTGAGACCAAGGACCTGTATCCTCTGATGAATGTGAAAGATCTTTATGGCACACTTTACGTGCCTAAAGACGGCACCATGGACCCAGCGGGCACCTGCACCACCCTCTCCAGAGCAGCCACCGCACGTGGTGCCACTGTACGTATCCATACACTTTACTCTTTTTAAGTGATGTGTGAATTATTCTATATATAGGCTGTTGGAGCAGGGTGAATTAATGTATTGTAAGCCAGTGGTCTGGTTTAAGTTACGACCTTAATGATACAGTTATTATTGATTACAGGTGATCGAGAACTGTCCAGTGACGGGTATCCAGGTCAAGGTTGATGATTTGGGCATTAAGAGACTGAAAGCGGTAGAAACTGCTCATGGGACCATCCAAACACCATGTGTGGTGAATTGTGCAGGTCAGAATGATGCAGACTTCACCAGCAGAGGGCAGTCCTTGATAATGAAATGCCGTTTAACCACATGCTGCTATAAAAGCTTGCTGTTTTAAAATGTCCATCACCAATATTTAATTAAATTATTAATTCTGAAAGCTAATTTTTAAATGATGAAATAAAGAAAGCTAATTTTAAAACACTCTCAACCATAAATGGAAAAAAAAATTATCTAAACACTTTTGATGAATAGCTAGACTATTTTTTAATTTTGTCATTTCATCTGAATATCAACATTTGTGAGATTTAGTCAGTCAAAACAGTTTTGGTGTTAATTGATTTAATTTTGAATCTTTGGAAAATAGTGTTCTCTGACCTTGTATTATTTTAAATATAAAAAAAAAATTGTCTATTTTTTAATGAGGCATTTAATGAGGTGGACACATCAATGATTTAGATTTGTGGAGTTATAGTTTTAATTTTGAAGTATAAAATAAAATTAGACCTTTGGGGTAAGATGACCCCCTCGAATTGGAACAAAAGGTCCCAAGTGGTGTGTTGTTACTAGTGTTATTATTTTTTAATGAATTCTTATTTTAATATATGTGGTTATTTAATATTTCCTTCAATTTGATGTACATTCAACATATTTTCATTAAGCTATCGGTTGATTGAAATCATTCACTTTGCATTCATAGTGTTGCTATTCACATTTCTTTACAGTAATTAAAATATGGGCTATTAAATGTGTAAATATTCATATGTCTGTATATAAATCATATAATGAATTTACCTTTCAGATGAATCTCATTAATTGGGATCCCGTTTGGCCTGTTATCAGTTTCTCAATTATTCGACTAAATTGTCAAATAAAAAATTTTCATCGAATAGTTGATTTAGTATTTTACACTAAATGACCCTTTAAAACGTTTAGAAATATTAATAAAAATTATATCACAAGTAATTTATACATTCTGTAAAGGTTTAGGCAGGTAGGGGGTAATTTTCTTATTATTTAAATATTTTTATTTAAATTAATGTTTGCTTTTTGTGTATTTTACTTAAATATTTAAATATTTTATGTATTTCTTAAATTGGATTTCATAATCAAATTTCATCAAGTTTCTGTTTTAATACCATATAATACAGCAAAATCCTGTCACTTACTATTTTTTAGGTGTCTGGGCCACTAAGCTGGGTAAAATGGCAGGTGTCAATGTTCCATTGATTGCCATGCACCATGCTTATGTCGTCACAGAAAGAATCGAGGGAATTCAGGTGAGCTTTTAAATGCGTCTCACTGTCCAGTTCAGCATAGCAAAGACACAGCCGACACACTCAAATTCACATCATTAAGAGTAGAAATGCACATATTACATATAACAGTGAGGCGGTAATTTGCATGATTTATTCATATCATGGTGCATGCAGGGAAACAGAGTCCAGCATCCATTATTGATTGATATTAATGTTGATATAAAAAAAAAATACTGAACAGTTTCACCACTTTTGTATGCAATATTTTAGTTCAGAATCGTGTTTTATTCTCTAAGCACCTGCGGTCCAGTTTAACCATGTGCTGCAATAGCACTGATCTATATTTAAATTAATTAGCATTATTTTTAGCATTATTATCCTACGTCTTAATTCATTTAATGGAAAATGTTTTTATTCAAGTTATTCCAAATGTAGTTTTAGAATAGCTTTTAGATTTTAGTTTAGAATAGAATTTTTAGAATAGCTTAAATTTCTTACTTTGTTTGTATTTGAAATTTTAATAACTCTGTTATAGTTTTGGCATGAAAACAGCCAAAGAAGCTGGCATGTTGTTAAAAACAAACAAAACATAATTAATTAAACTTATTGTATGTTGTGCCCTAGTAACTAAACTGCTATTTGCCTGTCACAACTAATGTTGCACCATCACCACCTGTGAAAAGTAGGTCAGGGCTCAACAATAAGGATGTCCTGATGATCCAGGCCCAGATTGAGGAGAGTTTCAGGCCACTTGCCTACGCCTCCCGACTAGCACTGCATTGATACTCCATTTTACATCTTGTATATGTGTTTTTGTGTCTTTACAGTGTCTATAGAAGTTTACAAGTGATTCAGTCTGCGATAATGAACGCAATATTGCCTAATTTTCAGGAACTCTGCTTCTGTGTATAAAATGCCACTACTCAGCTGAAGCAGGTGAGATTTTCCTACTAAGCCGAACCGGCTTTACTGACAAAATGCGCATGACAATTGCATGCGATTAGTTGCACAGCCCTAGGAGGTCGTTCCTCTTTCTGTGGCACTCCCTGTCATGGGTGTCGCCATTTGGTGTGTGTGTGGGCAGCACACACCATCCCTGAACCCTCGGACTGCTCAAAACTCCTCCCACCCTCCCTTCAGCTCCACCTCTTCACCAGTCCTCACCATCGCCTTCCATCACTGTGGCTGCAGAATCCCTTGTCTCTGCCTCAAGCCTCTGAGTCCCAGACTCCGCCTCGGCCCGTTGACCTAGTTGCTCCACCATGGCTCCTAGCTCCCTCCTCTCTGCCATGGCCCATCAGTCCACCAGTTCCGCCATGCTCCCTCGTCCCTCCTACTCTTCGCTCGCCATTGCCTCAGGACTCCACTCCTCTGGCTGCGCCTCGTCCCTTCGTCCCTCTGGCTCCGTTGGGCTCCTCCCTCCCTCCGGCTCCACCTTGGTCCTCTGTCGCTCTGGCTCCACCGTGGCCTTCTGGATCCCCACCACCGCCTCGGTCGCCATCTGCGCCATCTGCTCCGCCTTGGCCCTCCGGATCCTCCCCGTCGCCCTGGCTCTACGGCTGTCCGTCTCTGCCCCAGAATCCTCTCCCACCTGCTCCGCTGCTGTCTGTCGGCTCCCTGGAGTTGTCATCCCTTCCTCCTCCAAGGCTCCTCCTTCCATCGGCTCCACCATTGGCTGCATTCATGGCTGCGATCTGGGTCCCGCCTGGCTCCTCCTGCTCCCTCCGGTCTTCTTCCTGGCTCCTCCCTTCCTTCTGATTTCCGCCTGGCTCCTCCCTCCCTCCGGGCTTCTTCACTGCTCCATCCCTCCGTCTGATCCGCCCTGGCTCCTCCTGCTACCTCCTGTCTTCTCCCTGGCTCCTCCCTCCATCTGATCCGCCCTGGCTCCTCCTGCTCCCTCCTGTCTTCTCCCTGGCTCCTCCCTCCGTCTGATCCGCCCTGGCTCCTCCTGCTCCCTCCTGTCTTCTCCCTGGCTCCTCCCTCCGTCTGATCTGCCCTGGCTCCTCCTGCTCCCTCCTGGTTCCTCCCTTCGTCAACACCGCCCTGGTCATCTGCCTGCATTCCTCCCTGCCCTTTGCCACCGCCTCGTCCTCCTCCCAAACCCCCTCCCTCCTTCTACGGCACGAGGTTGTGTCTTCCGGGAGGGTGGGTGTACTGCCACAATCATGGACTGTTTGTTTGTTTTCATTTGAGTTCACTGACCTAGTTTCTGTCGTCCTTTGATTAGTTCATTTATTTCACCTGTGTTAGTTAATTATCCTCATTTGGTCTGTGTATTTAAGTTCCTCTGTTTCTCATTTAGTTTGTCCGGTATTGATGTTGTTATTTTGTTGCGTGTTTCCTTTGCCTTCATGGATTATCATCTTCTTGGATTCTATTAAACTCTTGTGTAGATGACCTTCGTCTACGTGTGCCCTTCCTCTACACGTTGCGTAACAGAAACCAATTCATTGGTACAAATAAATGTTGTTACCACACAAGCATCAGTTCGAATTGTGTGAAAATTATAAATAGATGTTTCACACTAGATTGCTGTTTCCCAGCAGTTTGTAGCTGCCATGGAGTTACATTTATATGTATTTACAGGCAATATTCTCTATCCTTATTTACATAATACGGATTTACTGCTGTTCAAACGTTTAGGATCACTTCGAGTTTTAATGTTTTTAAAATGATATTCTTATGCTCATTAAGGCTGTCTATATTTGATCAAAAATACTGAAAAAAAAGATATTGTGAAATATTATTGCAGTTTTTAAAATAAATATTTCAATATACTTTAAATTATAATTTATTTCTGTGATCAAAGCTGAATTTTCATCAGCCATTACTCCATTCTTCAGTGTCACATGATTCTTCAGGAATCATTTTAATATGCTGATTTATTATCCATGTTGGAATAAAAAGTTAAAAAGAACAGCATTTATTCAAAATAGAATGTTTCTACTATCACTTTTTTTTTATCAATTTAATGTCCTTGCTGAATAAAAGTATAATTTTTTTCAAAAAAACAATGAAAAAAAAGTTCTGAACCCAAACTTTTGAACGGTTGTGTATATTGTAACACAAGATTTCCATTTTTTTTTTAATAAATGTTTTTCTTTACTTTTATTCATCAAAGTATCCTGTTGCATATTCAAAAGAAAAATATTATTTAATAATATTGAAAACTAAAATATGTTGCTAAAGATGTATCCTGTTTTAGTGGGGCCAATAAAAAATGGCAGAGCAAGTAAAAACCAAACTATATTTTCTACACATCATGGCATCTGATATTCATCAAATGAAGTTCAAATGCTGTTTTATTTGGTCATCTCAAGTGTCTGAATCACAGTGATGCTGTGCGCTGCCAGTAGAGTATGCTAGACTGTAGTTGTCTGCACCGTTTTCCTCAACCTAGCACTCAAAACCGACCAAAATTTTATTCAGCAGTAATTTTGTCACTGCATTTGTGCTGTTACCTGATGTCTGCAATTCCATTAGTGAATTGGTCATCATCAGTAGATGCACTTCATTCTTAGTGGGTTCTTCCTGCTGTGTCGAGTCTGTCCCTCTTTCACTTTTATTAATTTTTTGCTCTTAGTCTGTTTTTAAGCTGTTTTCTTGGTCTGTTTTCTATGGGGTTGTCTTGCTCTATTCATTTTACACTGCAGTGGCAAAACACAACAGGTGCTGTGGCATAAGCACTTAACTCACAGCCCCTCTGTGGATTATGCGACACTGTGTGTGTGTGTGTGTGTTTGTTTTCTGTGTGTGAGAGAGAGAGAGAGAGAGAGCTTGTAGCTTGATGCATAGTCGATGATAGCCGTGTTACTCCTCACAGAGAGGCCAGCTAGTCATCACTGAAACTGAAGAGATGTCAAAAAGTCACAATTATCTCATTTATTATTCTGTGGCGAAGAAAATTAACTGCGATATGATTCAGCTTTGCATCACAGAAATAAATTGCATTAGTTTCGAATAGGAAACAGTTCATTTAAATTGTAATCATATTTCACAATATTACTGTATTTACTGTATTTTTGATTAAATAAATGCAACCTTAGTGAAAATAAGAGACTTCTTTTAAAAACATTTAAAAACCTTAATTCTTTCAAGCATTTGAAAGGTAGTGTGTGACTGAGCACACTGCTCATATCAGCATGTGGTGAGATGGAGTCATGTTGTTGTAAGATGGAGTCATATGGCTGCTACGAAAGTCTTGTCATACATGAACATAATGAGCTAGTTTTATTTTGAAATGTTGATATTTGAACTTATGATGTGAACTTGTTTTTGAATTCTAAAATGTATTTTTTTCTAGAATATGCCCAACGTCAGGGACCATGATGCGTCAGTCTACCTCCGTCTCCAAGGTGACGCTCTTTCTGTGGGAGGCTACGAACACAACCCCATATTCTGGAATGATGTAAGTTGTAATAACTGTGTTTCCAAATCTGACAGTAAAATAATTTAACTGAGACATAAAAGTTGTTATTCCTTCCATATTTTTGCTGTAGTTGTATGTGATATATTTTCTGTGTTTGATTTGATTTCCACAACCCAGATTTCAGTTCACATATGTATGATCACACACTGCTCTTGGGAAGTTCCCACTTACAGCTGATTCGATATGCATTCGTGTAACTGGTGTTTCATCAAAGTATTTACAGTATCTTTCTCGTTAGTGATAACAATGTACCCTAGTGGTCATCGGTTGATATTAATGATTTTAAATTATTATTGGTCGATAATTGTGCATGCTAATTTCTGCCTATTTTAACATTTAGATTAAACTTTTTCATCTACAAAGGTAATTTTATAAACATTTTCCTAAATATTATTTAGATGTTATTTATACACTAGTGTAAATTTAATAATATTTTGAATTATCTTTTATATTTTCAGGTTTTATTTTAAAATTTTAGTTTCCATTAATTGTAGGTACTTTGACACCACTTTGTTTCGAAATATTTTAATATCTTTATTTTATGATATGTTGATAGTAACATTTCAACAATATTGAACTATCCAACATTTCTTTCTACTGTTAAAAGTTTATATATATATATATAGATAATAGTATATAGAGATATATAAGCTATGCTTATAACTTTTATTTAACAATAACAACACTGAAACCTTTTACTTTAAACATAATTTATGTCCATCTTTTGGACTACCCTTATAAGTTATTTTTAGCGTGTTCTATTTTTTTATTTCTAAATGTCAGCTCATGGGAAATGCAGTGCATGACACCTGCAGTATCACTTTCAGAAGCCTCTTAATGAACTGCTGTGGTTCATGTAAATGTGCCTGTGTAGGGGTTTCTGTCCAGTATGTCCACAGTATTATTTGAGGCGCTTCATTGAGTTCTGCTTTAATGTGCTTGTGGTTCTGTCTTAATTAATTGCCAGTGATCTGTGGGACTGCTGCTGAGGGGGTTTTGATTGTAAAGGTTAGAATATGTATTATATCTAATTCTAATATGGCAAAAGAAATGTTTTACAAAATATGTTTTACATTAAATGTCTCCTTTTAAATCTCTTCATGTTGTTTCTCAGTTTAGACTTTAAGTTGTAAATAGTGATCGACCGATATTTATATTTTATAACCGATACGATACCAATTATTTGCATGTTTATGTGCCCGATAACCGATATTTATTTACTGTTATAAAGTAAATAAATGACTGAGTGGAAGTAGTCCCTACTTCACTTTGGTTTTTCCTCCTTTCAGTCATCTTAAAAAAAAAAAAAGTGTTGAAAATTAGCAGTCTTTCATGTTAAATTTAATCTTCACATTACAACAATAAAAAAACATTTTATTTAAAGCATCAGCAGCAACACTAATATTAACAATAAGCAAAATAAATGTAGAAGGTCTAATGTTTTCAAATGGAGAAAATAAACGACAGGAGTCATATCAACTTTTTTAGTATGTTTATAAGCTGTTTAATAGCTAAAGAGTGAAGAATAATTCACTGATATTGTTAATTCACTGAATAATATTCTCTGGAGTATTGGAATATAACAAACAAAACATCGTATTTAATTGCATTTCTCAACTGGCATGTTATATCAGAATTACTAATAATGTTTTTGTTGTTCTAGATTATGAAATGCCTGCTGACAGCGCAGTTTATCTATGCAGTTACACAGAACTATACTCAAACTGCGATCGCTCGTGGAGATAATAAATAATTCATTTCCATAGAGTTGTATCTATTTAGATATTTATTAGCGAAATAATGATTATATAGTAAATGTTAATACAATTTAGGGTATTTTAAACAAGTGAATCATGTTAAAAGTTACATGCGGTGGCAGTGCTGGAGCATTTCCTGAGCATCAAACCGGTGAGTGAAAAGCAATATGAAAGCGGCTTCACGAGACTAATGATGAGCATAGACAACAGACAGAGAATTAAATTTAGCGTTTTTATTTCCAACATGCACTCATTCATGGCTGTATTATTTAACTCATGCAAAGTTACGTCTTTATTGGGACAGGACTTGACGGATTATCTTACGTGACTCCGTGAGTTCGTCTCTATTTATTCGAGCCAAGCTGCATAAACTGCATTTATGTAATCTAATTTGTGCATTAATGGCTGTTATTTTAAATAAAGTTTACTAACTACAGTAAATTAAGTACCTGTGCACGCCGTTGTTGTTGTCTCCTCTCCCCTCAAATGCCGTGGTGCAATGGCGATCCTGCACGCAATTCTCAAAAAGCCCACAAGATGGCGTTTATCGGTGAATCCGATATTACAAAACCAATATCCGATTATTGTAAAATGCTTAAATGTCGGGAAAAATATCGGTAAATCGATATATCGGTCGATCTCTAGTTGTAAATTCATTTTAGCCTATACCAGTGTTTTAGTATCATTTACAGTGGGTACGGAAAGTACCCCCTTAAATTTTTCACTCTTTGTAGCCATTTGCTAAAATCATTTAAATTACATTTTTTTCCTCATTAATGTACACACAGCACCCTTATTATATTGACAGAAAAACACAGAATTGTGTACATTTTTGCAGATTTATTAAAAAAGAAAAACTGAAATAATCACATGGTCCTAAGTATTCAGACCCTGTGCTGTGACACTCATATATTTAACTCTGTGCTGTCCATTTCTTCTGATCATCCTTGCGATGGTTCTACACCTTCATTTGAGTCCACCTGTGTTTGATTATAACTTAATTGGCCTTGATTAGGAAAGCCACACCCCTGTCTATATAAGACCTTACAGCTCAAAGAGCATGTCAGAGCAAATGAGAATCATGAGGTCAAGGAACTGCCTGAAGAGCTCAGAGAAAGAATTGTAGCAAGGCACAGATCTGGCCAAGGTTAAAAAAAAAAATTCTGCTGCACTTAAGGTTCCTAAGAGCAGTGGCCTCCATAATCCTTAAATGGAAGACGTTGGGATGACCAGAACCCTTCCTAGAGCTGGCCGTCCGGCCAAAACTGAGCTATCGGGGGAGAAGAGAATTTGTGAGAGAGGTAAAGAAGAACCCAAAGATCACTGTTGCTGAGCTCCAGAGATGCAGTCGGGCGATGAGAAAGTTGTAGAAAAGTCAACCATCACTGCAGCCCTCCACCAGTCGGTGCTTTATGGCAGAGTGGCCCGACGGAAGCATCTCCTCAGTGCAAGAAACATGAAAGCCCACATGGTTTTTGCTAAAAAACACCTGAAGGACTCAAAGATGGGGAGAAATAAGATTCTCTGTCTGATGAGACCAAGATAGAACTTTTTGGCTTTAATTCTAAGCGGTATGTGTGGAGAAGACCAGGCACTGCTCATTATCTGTCCAATACAGTCCCAACAGTGAAAGCATGGTGGTGGCAGCATCATGCTATGGAGGTGTTTTTCAGCTGCAGGGACAAGGACGACTGGTTGCAATCGAGGGAAAAATTAATGCGGCTAAGTACAGGGATATCCTAGACGAAAACATTCTCCAGAGTGCTCAGGACCTCAGAATGGGCCGAAGGTTTACCTTCCAACAACACAATGACCCCAAGCACACAGCTAAAATAACAAAGTGGCTTCACAACAACTCTGTGACCGTTCTTGAATGGCCCAGCCAGAAGCCCTGACTTAAACCCATTGATCATCTCTGGAGAAACCTCCAAAATGGCTGTCCCCATTTTTACCATCCAACATGACCCAGCACTGGAGAGGATCTGCAAGGAGGAATGTCAGAGGATCCCCAAATCCAGGTGTGAAAAAACTTGTTGCATCTTTCCCAAAAAGGACTCATGGCTGTATTAGATCAAAGGGTGCTTCTACTAAATACTGAGCAAAGGGTCTGAATACTTAGGACCATGTGATATTTCAGTTTTTCTTTTTAATAAATCTGCAAAAATGTCAACATTTCTGTGTTTTTCTGTCAGTATGGGGTGCTGTGTGTACATTAAAATTAACTTAAATGATTTTAGCAATGGCTGCAATATAACAGAGTGAAACATTTAAGGGGGTCTGAACACTTTCCGTACCCACTGTATGTACTAGATAACTTTTCTATTTGACTATTATTTAGTATCCTTGTTACTATTATACCTGTTATTTTATTTTTATTTAATTTTAGTTATTTTAGTACATTTTAGTGTTTTGTCTTAATGTTGTGTGTTGTCATTTTTATATATATTATTTGTTTATTTTCAATGTCTGTATAGATTTTTTTGAAGCTTTAGTTTATTACGTTTTAGTTATTTTAGTACTTAAACTAAATAAAAATGAGACGTTGCCTTGGGTTTTTAGTGGTTTTAGTTTTAGCTAACATTAATAACCCTGCAACACTTAAAAAAATAAAAATAAAATAAAAATACTGGTGGTGAAACAAGTTTCACTCAGAAATCGCTAATAAATGTCATAATTACAAAGAAACGCATTGAATTAAACATGAAATTTTGAAGTAGAAAGACTAAAGTATTTTCTCGTAAAACATACTCCAACAATCTTTCTTTTATGTACAACTTTAATTCAATTTTTTAGTGTTTATACTGCATAGATTTTTTTTAAGTATCTGAATTAGTATGCCTTAAACTAAGATAACAGTTTCAAACAGTAGTATGTCACTTGACCTTATCACACATGAATGTTTATAAAAATGGTTATTGCACATTTTAATTCGATTTCATGTAATAATTCTGTGACATTTTTCAGTCCAATCAAGTCAAAAAGGAGATTTAATTTAACTGATATGGGGCTAATACCACTAATATCAAATTCATTTGTCAAGGAAATGTTGCATACTGTGCACAAAACACTGCAGAAATAGTAAACGTATTACTTACTATTGTTCAGTAGTGTGATATTCTATACGCATCATGTGCGTTTGTGAGTGCTTCTGTCTGCAGATATTCTAGTGTTATAATGTCTGGAGATCAGGTTTTTTTTACCCTGTCACTCACCTCCCATTTGACCATATTTACACTGTATTGCCTTTGTAATGATCTCCAGCCAGCAGTATTCTGTGTGTAACAAAGCTTTCTCATTAAAATCACCCTCTGTCAGCTCACGCTTTCACTAGAGAAAGCAACAGTCATGCTATGAAACAGCAGATCAATATCTTAGGGAAGTGTGAACATTTTGAGAAATGTGTTTGTAGAAACTGCGGCCGTCTGAAACTCTTAATGAGACGGTGTGAAGCCTGGCTGGGTTTTCAGCACATGCAGCCTCTAGTTTTATTTTTACACTTCAGTCTGCTCCACACCAGCCACATATTCTCTCCATTTTTGCGATCAGCATTTCATCAGCTGTCCAATTGCTCACACCGTCTGCTTCTGCTTTCCATCCCACGGTTTCGAGTTCATTGACAGTCCCCTGTGGCAGCGAGAGAAGACAGTGACAAGCAGAGGACTTTGCTTAAATAAGATTACAAATTGAGAAGTTTTCATGGTAGAAGCATGCTTGTTGTGCCAAGAAAGTGAAGTTGGAGTTGTGCAGAAGGTGGGAGGAGGTTCAGTCTGCTTTTTATTCTGTAGTGGGAACAAAAAACAGAATTTACGGGGGGTAATTATGAGTTTATATCTTGCATTTCTGTCTTTTGTGAGACTTTTGTGTGATTTAAAAACTTGCAATTACCTTTTTTATCCTGTGGCAGAATCGAGATTCCAAAATTGCTTTTTAAAACTCCAAAGTCAAAGTTTATTTATAAAGCACTTTTTAAAAACAGCAAGTGTTTATCAAAGTGCTGTACACGCATAAAATAATAAAAATATCAATGATACAAACAGTCAACAACACAAAAGAAGACAACAAGACACCATAAAGACAATAAAAGAAAGCAGCTCTCACGTAGCATCAAATGCCAGACTATAGAAGTAAGTTTTTAGGCTAGATTTAAAAATAGCAAGTAGGCCTGTCGCAATAATCAATATATCGACTTATCGCGCAATATATGTACTTGACCGCAATCATTTTTGGTGACGCAATATATTGCCCATTATATTTACTTAACAATTAATGTCACCATGTTTTGTACATTCCACTTGCGCCTGTGTCTTTTGCAGCTTCTCGTACATAATGTGATGTAGTCATGAGGTGCTAGTTCAAAATTAAAAAATGCTTCTACAAAAAAGTTTCATCTGAAGATATGGTCTTGTTCAGGGATCTGTGCCTTTGTGCATACGGACATCTGACTGCTAAGTAGTTATTGTGTTTTTCAGCAATACAGTGCACCCTTAATTTACAGAGAAAAGAAGGTCAGGAAAAAATCTGTAAATGGAAAAATCTCCATAAATTCTTTGTGCATTTTTCTTTTTTTCTACTTGTTATTTTGCACTTTTTGTTAGAAAATGTTTTTTTACTATTTATTCAGGTTTTTTAAGGCATCTAATAATTTTGATAGTTAATTTCTATGATCTAAATATTCTTAAAAATTAAAAGTTTGTTGTCATTTGGAAGTGTATAGGCCTTCTTGCATTATTATGCTGTTATGTTATGATTATATATTCAGTGGCATAAAATGGTCTTTAAAATAATATCACTTATCGCAATTATTTCTGGGGCAATATATCGCACAACAAAAAGTTGTTATCGTGACAGGCTTAATAGCAAGCCTGTCTAATGTATGGGGTAAACTATTCCAGAGCTTTGGGGCCGC
The DNA here is from genome assembly GCA_018155175.1 of Sinocyclocheilus anophthalmus. Classification (NCBI taxonomy): domain Eukaryota; kingdom Metazoa; phylum Chordata; class Actinopteri; order Cypriniformes; family Cyprinidae; genus Sinocyclocheilus; species Sinocyclocheilus anophthalmus. The sequence goes on along the minus strand of JADLZN010001832.1, from coordinate 475,552 downwards.
CACTGCAAATGCTCAGTCACCCCTGCTCTTCAACTTTACCCGTGGGATGACTAAAAGCAAATGGTCAGCAGACCTTAGTGCTCTTAGTGGAGCATACAGCTTGATCAAGTCGAAAAGATATTTAGGCGCTAAACCATTAAGAGATTTAAAAACAAATACCAAGATCTTAAACTGAATCCTAAAATGGACCAGTGAAGAGAGGCGAGAACGGGGGTGATGTGTTTCCTCTTTCGTGTACCCGTCAGCAAGCGAGCTGTCGTATTCTGGACCATCTGCAGTCTTGAGAGAGAGGCCTGACTAATACCTATATAGAGGCCATTACAATAATCCAGATGAGTTGAAATAAAAATATGAAGGAAACTTTGAAAGTCTTTAGAAGACAGGAAAGATTTCACCTTGGTGAGTTGTCTCAATTGGAAAAAAACTAGATTTAACTACCGAGTTAATCTGTTTGTCCAATTTAAAATCACAATCCATGATAACACCTACATTTTTTACATAGGGCTTCACAAGTAGTTTCAATTCACCATGGTCCAAATCTGATGACTCACAAGTACCTCCCGGCATAAACAGTATTACTTCTGTTTTATTTTCATTAAAAATTAAGAAAATTTAGTGCCATCCAGGCCTCAAGACACTGCAACAGGGGCGCTAAAGAGCAAATATATTTTCATTTCAAAGGCAGATACATTTGCGTATTGTTTGCATAACATTGAAAAGAAATACCAAATTTCCTAAAATTATGTCCTAAGGGGAGCATATACAGGGAGAACAGAATAGGCCCCAAAATGGAGCCCTGGGGGACCCCACACGTGAAAGAAGCAGTTGAGGAGACAAAGTCTCCAAAACGAACTGAAAAATTATTTCGGACAAACAGGATCTAAACCATCCCAACGCAGAGTACCCTTAATACCAACACATTGTTCTAAGCGTGTAATCAAGATCTTATGGTCTACAGTATTAAATGCAGCCGAAAGGTCTAGTAGAATTAAAATCGCACAGTCCCCTGAGTCAGTAGCAAGTAACAAGTCATTAAAAACCTTCAACAGTGCAGTTTCTGTACTATGTAAAGATTTAAAACCTGACTGAAACACTTTGTGAATACCATGTAGATCTAGAAATGAATTAAATTGTCCAAATACAACCTTCTCCAGTAGTTTGGAAAGAAACTGAAATTTTGAGATAGGTCTAAAATGAGCAAAAACTGATGAATCCAAATTAGATTTCTTGATTACTGGTTCCACTGTTGCATGTTTAAAAGGCTTATGTCCCGAGGCCAGGCTACTATTAATAATTGCAAGAATTTTAGGACCAATAGTTTCAAATGAATCTTTTAGAAGACAAGGATGAACAATATCCATGCCACATGAGGATGATTTCATTTTAACAATGATCTCTCTCAATGAGGCAAGAGACACCGGCTCAAACTGATTAAAAACAGCAGAGCGCTCAGTGGAAATGGATAAAAAAGTAGATGGGAGAGAAATGTTAGCTCTAACAGCCTCAATCTTATCCATAAAAAAAGTGTAAAAATTTCTCACATTTCAGCAGAAGGCTCTAAACAAGTAGCTTGGGGAGTGTTCAAAACAGCGTTAATAGTACTGAACAGCACAGCTGGCTTATGAGAGTTATTACAGATAACATTAGAGCGATACTTTGATTTCTCAGATCTAACAGTTTTTTGATATTTAGACAAGTTCTCCTTTAAAATATCGAAAGAAAAATGCAATTTATCCTTCTTCCAGTGGCGTTCCGCCCTTCTACACTCAAGCCTTACAGCTCGAGTATTAGCATTCAGCCACAGTTGAACTCTAGGTTTTTCTCGAACCGTCCTAAAAGGGGCCACTGTATCCAAAATACTTTGACAGGTTGAAAAAAACAATGAGGTTAAGTTATCAGTGTTAAGGCCATATGAGGACATTGAATAATCATCATCAATGCCATTAAAAGCCTCAGAAAACTATTGAGCAGCTGAAGGATTAATCATCCGACAGCGACGGGTTGGAGCAGTCACTTTAGAATCACAAGAAGTACATATCTCAAATAAAACAGGCAAATGATCAGAGAAAATGGCATCACAGACTTCAATATTACCAATAGGCAAGCCATATGATAAAACCAAATCTAGTATGTGTCCACATTTATGTGTGGGACTAGCCACAAACTGAGTTAAGTTAAAAGACTCCACAAGATTTAAAAAAAAGCTTTAGCCAAAGGCTTGGTGGGACAGCACACATGGATATTAAAATCCTCAGCAATTAAGACCCGATCATATTTTGGCATGATTCTAGCCAAAAAATCTGAAAAATCTTGTTGTATTTGGGTGGGCAATAAACAACGGCTCAAAGCACCGTATAACCCAGACTTAGTTAAAAAATATTGAGTTCAAAGCTGGAATAGGAGTAAGATGGCAGACGCCGACAGACCTCCTCGTCCTGTAAGATGTTGAGAGTTCAAATGGGTACAGTTCAGTGGTAAAACTTCTGAAAAAACACTTGACTCACCAACACCAATCCAGGTCTGTCACACACAACATGCCCAGATCCTTGGAGGTAAAATAGTCATTTAAAATATAGGACTTGTTAGCTAGTGGTCTAGCATTCACAAAGGCTATCCTCACTGGAGATGAGTCTTTGAACGACGAAGATTCACGGTCAAAAGGCCGAAGGAGAGAAGCATCCACACCACCTCTTCTGAGACGGGGTGGCTGATGAATGTGGACCGGAGGCTCCTTATCCACGCCGATTACAGGTACCAGCCACTTATTCGCGGGATCCCAGAATCGTCGAAGCACGTACCGGCGACAATCCACGTCAAGACCTGCTAAAATCCAGCGAGGATCGGCATTTGGGAACAAAGCCATTAAAGTTTTCACTTTCACCAACAGACCACTTCGTTTACCATGACGTCTGGATCGCTTCTTCCTCCCGAGAGAGCATAGGGTCCGGCAGAGATAGGCAGGTAATCCACGCAGGAAGTGGAGGAGGGGGCGAATTGTTTTTTCCACCCCGATTAACATTATAGATCACCATATTTTCCATAGCTGATCTAATGCCAAGAAGTGTTTGGCGATCATACACCAGTAGAGAGTCTGCAGTATTTAAAACAGTTGATTAAAAACAAGACAAACATCCATACAACCGGGAGCAACAGACGGCCGGTCACACACACTGGCGCCATCTTGTTTTGTGTTTTGTCAAAGACACAGATCCTCCATCGATGTACATTAGAAGTAAGCAAAAGCTTTTCTGAGAAACGGATGATGGCTAGTTGTTATGGATTGAACAGCGATGTTTATAAAGGTGGGGTTTAGTAAAGGGTTAATTGGACACCAGTAGTTTAACTTGATTGGTTACATATTATGTCAGTGACATGTTATCATCCAGTAAGACCTTCCTCCTAAATCATAGATGCAGTTCTGGATTTATGGCAGCAGTGAGCTCATCACGTCTAACCAGGTCACTCCAATATTGTATGACTATAAAATTGTGTATTTGTTCTGTGATCCTGCAGGTGTCTGATAGGTTTGCCTTCAGCTTGTTTGATCTGGACTGGGATGTCTTTATGCAGCACATCGACGGTGCCGTGAACAGAGTACCTGCTCTGGAACAAACTGGAATCAAATCCACTGTCTGTGGTCCAGGTACATGAACACATACAGACCGCCAAATGCATCAAACACTCAGTTTACAACATCTGTCTCTGATACATTCATGTGTGCATGAAATGTAGTTGCAATGATGTTAAGAATCCGTACACCTGCAGCAGCGGAGGACTATTATTCTGCTGCGCGGAACTGAGGAAGAACTGATGACGGCACAGTTTGATCTTCAGCTGACCAATAAGCAGAAAGGGGCGTTTAATTCCCGCCCACATTTAAAACGATTGAAAGGAATCCGTGTATCATTCGATCATTCGTTTTTTGATTTAATATTGAAGTAGAAAAATTAGAAAATGGCTCCTTTTTTGTTTTTTTTTTTTTTTTCCAAAAAACCGAGAATTCAGCTTAAATTTTCGTTTTTCGTTCATGGGTGGAAAAATGAATAAACAGCTTGAATATTCGATTTCTACATGTGGGCGGGAATTAAACGCCCCTTTCAGCTGATTGGTCAGCCGAAGATCAAACCGTGCCTTCATCAGTTCTTCCACAGTATCACGCAGCAGAATAATAGTCCACTGCTGCAGTTGTACGGATTAATAACCCATTTTATTAATTTCATATTTTTCTCATCAAACAGACTAATGAATAGCTCGACACAACTCGTACCGGGGCAGAGTCTAGACAGGGCTTTCTTCTGTGTAGACCAGCGGTTCTTAAAGTGATAGGCGGTCCAAGAAATAATTAGCTATAGCCTAAAGTATTTCCAGACTGTAAAGTGTTTTTTTTTTTATCATGATACATAGGCCTACTGTGATTTATTCCAAAGTGACTTATATGATGCATTTAATGTAAAATAATCTAAATGAAGCCTTTTAAAAGACAAGTGTTCGCTGTGGTTCATGTTTGTGGCATGCGCCAGAAAGATGCTCAAGGAGACCGAGACGTGCTAAAGCAGCGCGTTCTGTTGTTCTCTTTATTCGTCAAAGGCATGACGTTTTGTAGTTATTTTGAACGTAATGTTACACAATTAAAAATATACATTTTACCATACTATTATAAATAACAGAGTATTAAGTTATTTCCCCTCGATGGGGAAAAAAATCCAAGTGAACATCAATCAGTACTCAATATTAATTTAAACTGCTTTAAATATGACTGCTGCTTATTTCCTGTGCACTTCAATACTGATCTGCCCTTGACTGTAGTCGTGTCTGTCTGCTTATTGAGTTTATTTAACCGATCGCAGTTTATTGGAACTGTGTGAACTAGAGTGACTACTCACCTTAATGTTGTTCTAAAGGCTTATTACTTAATAACACAAAAATGTCCTGCTCGCACTTGCCAATTTAATGGCAGAGAATGGTGACTTTAGGTTTTGTTTTTTGTTTTGAAGCGGATGCATATCTGTCGTAAAATAATCATACGCATCTTGTGGTGTATATTCCAAGCATTCTGAATGTATACTGAGGGTTTGGTGAGAAACAAACCGAAATGGCAAGCTATTATATTTTATGAAAATCTTGCATTGCAGTGCGAGTGCGCAGCAGCTCACGCCGCGCACAAGTGCATATCCTTTTGAGATATCATATCAATTATAATAAATTTTAATAAAACACAAGACTACATTATAAAACTCTAACAGTAGGCTATTTAATATCTGTTGTTCTCCGGTTGTCAGTCAGAATGACAGTTCTTGCGTGAACATTATAGGCCTATATATACCCAAGCCAATTTATTATTCCTTCCTTTTTGTCTTAGTGTTTAAAATATTTATTTTGAAACGAATTAATATGACAGCTGTCTGCATACCCTCCATGCAGCGATGCAAAGAATAGAATTTATATCTACACAGAAGAAAGCCCTGTCTAGACTCTAGACAACTCGGTAAGAGTTGTGTCGAGCTATTCATTAGCCTGTTTGTTTGATGAAAAAAGATGAAATGTAGTTGCAATAAATGTGTTAAGAATCCATACAACTGCAGCAGCGGAGGACTATTATTCTGCTGCGTGATACTGCAGAAGAACTGATGATGGCACGGTTTGATCTTCGGCTGACCAATCAGCAGAAAGGGGTGTTTAATTCCCGCCCACATGTAGAAATCTAATATTCAAGCTGTTTATTCATTTTTCTACCCCTGAACGAAAAACGAAAATTTAAGCTGAATTTTCGTTTTTTGGGAAAAAAACGAAAAAGGAGCCGTTTTCTCATTTTTCTACTTTAAATATTAAATAAAAAAAATGAATGATCGATTGATACACGGATTGAATCGAACTACATTTTTCACGCTTTGTTTTTGAATCACTTAAAAAAAAAAACTGGCTCATATGAGTCATTTGTACGGGAGTTGAACTACATTTTTAATGCTGTATGTTTTTGATTCACTAAAAAGTTCCACCTTGTAAAAAGACTAATCTGTTTGGGAATCAAACTACGTTTTCATGCTGTATGGTTTTGAATCACTAAAATGAACCGGCTCATAAGAGTTGTTTTTACTGGAATTGAATTACATTTTTATATATGCTGTATGTTTTTGATTCACTAAAAAGTTCCACCTTGTAAAAAGACTAATCTGTTTCAGAATCAAACTACATTTTTCATGCTGTATGTTTTTGACTAAAAAGAACTGACTCATAAGAGCCGTTCTTTAAGGATTCGAACTATACTGGTCATATTATATGCTTTTGAATCAAAAAAAAGAACCGGCTCAGAAGAGTCATCGGTTCAGCAATCAAACTACATTTTTCACGCTGTATGTTATTTAATCGCTAAAAAGAGCCAGTTCATCCAGGAATCAAACTTCACGGTTTTAACAGATCGTAAGAGTCATTTATTTCTTTTCACATGCACAGATATTTTGTTCAGAATTCATGTGATGCAGAATATACATATTTTCATTGTAGTGCAGAGTAGAGGGTGTTTCTATAGTGATTGCTAGTATCTTCATCAGCACATCACACATACTTTGTGACAGTAAGTTTGATCTCACAAAGTGATTGGCTCGCTAGACTGCCAGTCAAATGACACTGTGCTCTGATTGGCTGATTTGTCACCTTTCCGGCTCTCCCTAGAGATTCAATCAACCTTTACTGGCTGTAATAATAGATGACAGGTGTGAAATGCCGCTAGCACACTGTAGTGGCTGTCGGTCACTTGCAGACGGGTTTCGGGTCAGTGGATGAGCACTCCTCAAATCATTTTAGGGGAGTGATAGCAAAGCAAAAAAAAAGAGATGTTGAGCATATGTATAATTCAGCTCTGCTATCATTGGACTTTGAATGCATCCCAGTTAACACTTGATAATTATTCCTTTTGGTGTGACCGCGGTGTCCCACTGGCCATTAACTGCGTCCACTTTAGTCAAGAACTACACTTGAAAATCACCATTACTTGATTGAAGACCACCTGTGTACAGTGGTGTTTCACAAGATTTCAGAATAAATGTAGAAGTGTGTTTGCTGCTCACACTCACGCTGTCTCTCACGACTGTGCCGTGAGTCGGTGTATCGTGAAACTGGCCAGAGGTCTTGATCCACTAAACACTGATGATGCAATTAATTAAACCATTATGTGGTTTCACATTAAATATTATCAACAAAATTGCAGTATAATATGATTACTGATATCCTTTGAGATCCTGTCTGGTTATTATTTATTTTGTTTATTGTGAATTCTCATTGTAAGTGTTAAAAAGTACTGTATCATGAAATATGCAAGTGCTCTTTATTTCTGTTGTCTTTAAATTATTTAAATATATAATTAGAAAAATGTCATTATATACACACACATTTATTTTTATTTAATTTTAATGAAAAATACAGTAAAACAGTAATATTGTTAAATTTTATTACAATTTCAATTTAATGTTATATTTAAATATATTGTAAAATGCAATTTATCCCTGTGATCAAAGCTGAATTTTCAGCATCATTACTTCAGTCTTCAGTGTCACATGATCTTCAGAAATCATTCTAATATACTGATTTACTGATTTACATTTCTGATTATTATCAATGTTGAAAGCAGTTTTTGCTGCTTAATGTTTTCATGAAAACCGTGATACATTTTTAGGAAACACATTTTTACTCATGCTAATAACGTAATTTGTAATGAAGAAAAAATTTATTGAAACCTTAGACCACATAAATCTATGATTCATCTAATATTAAGCGTTTTTTTTTTTTTTTAAGTAAGAAACAAGATTTTACACTATTATTGCAAAATAATAATAATTTTGACAGATCTTTCATTCATTGAAGCACAAGTTGCTCTTTTTATCATTCTCAAATCATGCTCCGTATAATAACATAATAATATCATTTGCAATTAAGCAATTTGTAATACATTTTAAAAAATGTCCACTAGCGATCTCACTTTTGGACTTCCAATATTCATTTGAATCAATTCAAATGTGTTGTAATTTGAGTTTGGAGGGTTTGATCGCACCACACATTCTCAATTGGATCATGTTTAGTCAATTTCTCGTGCTCTTAACGGCTTCGGTTTGCTGTGTTTGACACTATAAGGTGACCTCTGAGGACGGCAGTCAGAGCACTTTGGCCATTTCTCTGAGGCGATAGCTGTGTGTGTGTGGTGACGTATGAATAAGAGCGATGGAGGAGAGGAAGATGGATAAATAAAATATAGCTGCAGCCTCACCCTATCCTTTGTGCTCTCAAAGAGCAAATGATGTTGCGGAAAAAACACTTTCTCATGTGGAGTAATGGAAAAGGTGTGTCTTAGCTCTTCATCTCTCTTTTTCTGTCTCACCTCTCAATCTCTCTTGCACTCGTGGCCTTTGTTTCTCCTCGCACTCCTTCGCCTTTGCATTTCTCTCTGTCTTTGATGCTTCTGAGGGTCATCCCACATCTTGCTACTGAAAGCTTTGACTGTTATAGACCATTAAGTGAGCGCTCAGCAGAAAGAGCCTTTCAGAAAGATCTGATCTGACCCACTGGCAACACCATGTGCCTTGTTTTCCCACCTCTCAACCTTATTTTCTTACTTTCTGTGCTTTAAAAAAGCCTTATCATAAACTCTCATAGCAATTATTTTTTCTGAAGTGCTCTTATAGTGTCAAGTTTTCTTGCACCATAAACAGTCATAATTTCACTTCATACTAGTCCAGAATACATCTAACTGACATTGTACTGTACATGTAAATACGTTGTTGCTTTAACAATGTTTGTTGCTTAATGTAATATCCTACGGAGGCTAAATGTCAAATCGAACAACATTTAAGGATTCACAAAACAGTAACTATTTCAACAACAACTAGGACTGTTTAATCATGTTAAATTTGATCTTGATATATCATGTTAAATTTTGGGTTGAACAATCTTGATATGTTTTAAAGTTTGGCACGTATTTTTACTTTTGATGCTGAAATATTTTTATTGACAAATTATATACACGGTCACAGGAAAAATGTACTGAATTGAATTGAATATAACAAGAAGAAATATTGAATACATTTTCTTTTTTAGCAAAAGACAAAAACCATGATAAAAGCAAAAAAGAAACACTTGCTGTTGTATCTCTTAAGATTTTATGTAAATTATGTATTTTATGATAGAATAACACATGAAGGAGAAACATACAAAGAAAGGGTACATACAATAAAACATGACATTTTATGGCACAGATATTTAAAGGTAATTATGCAAACTTCTTGAGTTTCGCCACAGTACACCACCAGTCAAAAGTTTGGGGTCTGTAAGGCTTTTAGGTTTATTAAATGTTTCTGAAAGAAGTCTCTTAAGCTCACCAAAGCACCTGCATTTATTTGATCAAAGATACAGTAAAATCAGTATATTCTGAATTTAGTACATTAAAATAATTGTTTTTCTATTTGTATATATATTGTAAAATATAATTTATTCCTGTGATCAAAGCTGAATTTTCAGCATCATTACTCCAGTCTTCAGTGTCACATGATCCTTCAGAAATCAGTTCTCAATCTGATTTTGCTGGCTCGAGAAACATTTCTGATTATTATCAATGTTGACAACAGTTGTGCTGCTTAATATTTTAATGCTAAATGTGATTCTTTGATGAATAGAAAGTCCAAAATAACAGCATTTATTTAAAATAAAAATCTTAAATAACAATATGAATATCTTTTTGGGTCACTTTTGATCAATTTAATGTGTCCTTGCTGAATAAAAGGGGCTCCGTCTGCATTTTCTGTCCAGATGTCTGTCTATCTATAAACATTTGGCAGATGTTTTTATCCCAAAGCGACCCAAAGCATTGCATTTTATCAGTTCGCACATTCCCTGGGATTTAAACCCATCTCACTGAAGCTTAGTTTCCATTAATGATCTGGGAGGCTGGAGAGGTTTGAGAAGGGTAAAATATGCCAACATACTACACTGATCTCTTTTATTTCAAAAGATAACGTTTCTTCCTGTAGTTTTGCTTAGACCTACAGTGAATAGAAATTGAAGTGTATTTTATCCTTTTTTTTAATTTATTTTTTTCCTCCAGAATCCTTCACTGCAGATCACAAGCCCCTGATGGGTGAAGCACCCGAAGTGAGAGGCTTTTTCCTTGGATGTGGTTTCAACAGTGCAGGTAGAGCATGGAGCTTAAACATGCATACACACATGCACACACACACAGCTGACCAGTGCCAAATGAATTATTTAACCCTGAAACCCTGCAGAGTTCACATGCAAAATCCAATCCCACCCACTCTCCATGTACACGCCACCTACTCAAGACCAACTCAACTTGATCTCTGACCCTTGCGTGTCCAGTACTTAAGCCATCCAGTCTGTTGTAGTGAAATCCATCTCTTTGTGTGCAGTGCACAGTACTTTACTAGTGACTGTACTGGATTGTGACGTTGCTTCCTGTTTTAACTAGATTTTTCATTGTACTGTATTTGTACGATATCACCCAGTCCTAATTACATCACGTTTAATTGCAAGATTAAAAATGCAAATGAACGCATTTTGAGGTGGTATTTTTGGCTCGTGATTTTGAAGGTCAGATGAAACTCAGTCCGGATCTGGAGTAGTGCTGATTGTGCTCAGCTTGAGGCCGGGTCACCTTGCAGGCCTCAGACATGCTGACGGACAACAGGCCGTGATCGTTGAACGGATCAGAATACATAGCTATTGGAATCACAATCAGATATTAGATGCATGCTTGCTTTTTTATGACGCATGGATTCCTGACCTCAGCATGCCAAACTTATTTCCTGGAACGAAAGGAGTACAAGAGGCTGTGATTGGTTATATTACGTGATATACAGTGCCAGTCGAAATTCAGACATATTTACTCGCTCCAAACCTGTATGACTTTCTTTATACACTAAAGATGAATAGTTTTTGTCTTTACAATCATTGGAGCCCATTGACTTTCAATGTGTGGACAAATATACACTGAGGCTTTTTTAAAACCTTTTCCATTTCAAATTACCAGTCAAAAGTTTTGCTTAAAAACTTAGATTACATTTTTTTTTTTAAAGTAGTCACTTGCTCACCAGATGTTTTAATATATTTTTAAAATGTAATGTATTTCTGTGAATTTTCAGCATCATTACTCCAGTCTTCAGTGTCACATGATCCTCCAGAAATCATTCTAATATGCAGATGTTTGCTCAAGAAATGTTTCTGATTAGTATCAGTGTTGGAATCGGCTGTGTTGCTTAATATTTTTGTGGATACTGTCAGACATTCAAAAGTTTGGGGTAAGTACAATTATAAAAAATAATACTTTGAGATTAATACTTAATAATTAGAAATTATACTTTTATTCAGCAAGGATGCATTAAATTGCTCAAAAGTGACAGTACAGACATTTATGTTATTACAAAAAATATATAAATAAATGCTGTTCTTTTGGTCTTTCTATTTGTCAAAGAATCCTGAAAATTACAGATTCCACAAAAATATTAGGGAGCAAAAACTTTTTGAACAATAAGAACCATTATAGATGATTGAGCACCAATAATAACTGATAATAATTGAGCAGCAAATCGGCATATTAGAATGATTTTTGAAGGATCATGTGACACTGAAGATTGGAGTAATGATGCTGAAAATTCAGATTTGATCACAGAAATATATTACATTTTACTATATATTACAACAGACAACAGAAATAATATTTCACAGTATTACTGCTTATACTCCATTTTACTTTAAATAAATACATTAAATAACTTTTGATCAGTAGTGTAAGTCATGCAGATTTGGAATGACATGACGGTGAATAAACGATGACATAATTTTCATTTATAGGTAACTACTCATTTGAGGACAAACCATTATATCATCCTGAAACCATTAGATAAACCATTCAGTCTTGAAAGAAGCACTGAAATCCGTGATTAATTGCACATCTTTTGCTCTTGGAGAAAAACGGTGCATTCTAATACAGACACTCACCCTATGAATGTCAAAACTCTAATGAGAAGTGCTTCAAGTGGGTACTTACGGCGTAAGATGTTGATCAGGGATTCTCCTTGGGTGTGATTGCATCAGAGCTGTGAGATATCATTATGTGTGTGTGTGTCCATCAGTATGCATGACCACGGAGATGTCGTCCTTCCCCACTGCTTCCATCATGTCTGCATGCTTGTCTTCAGTCTGGTTTTTCCCTGTCTGAATATACCAACTTCCATTCTATATAGTAGGCAAAAAACAGCATGTGAAAAAAGTAGTATGTCTGAATTCATCGTTTTTATTAGTGATGCACCAACATTTTGCCAACTGAAAATATTGAGCTGGTAATGAATATTCGGTTTCGACGGTGGTAAGATCAGTGGAGGAAAATGCGCTCAAGATGGTCATCAAAAGAGAGATGTTTATTTCATAATTAACCAAATAACAAGTATTAACTAAAAATAGTTTAGTGTTTAGTTGCTGCCTACAGTGAATGATGTTTTGAATCTGTTCCCTCATGAGGTTCCACTGTTAAGACCATGATGTACTTACTGCAAAGTTCTTTATTGTTCTACATTACAGAAGTATGAAATAGCTGTGCAATTATATACATTTAGCATTTAGATAAATATGTTAATATGTGCTGTGCGCTTTCCACTCAATATCACAACAACAAAAATGTGACAAAAATGTGTTATTTGTGTCAGAGTGAACAAATTAACCTGTTAAGAATTATGTTAAAGAAGGCGGAGCCACAGAGCCACACCCACCTATTACATAATCATCATTGACCAATGGCATTTCGAAGGTGTTTAACAGCTGGCAGGAATTTTTTCCTGGATAGTTTGTGCTGGTGAGATGTTTCAGACCACCAAAACAAACCCCAAAACGCCTGTTTTGGCCAGATTTAGTTCGAAATGTCACATTTTGCTGTCTTCGATGGCAGCTGCCTGTAGACAGCAATGCAGTTCTCCAGGTTTTGAAGCAGAGCCATGTACTCTCAGGCACACACACATGTATGTGATCGGCATGTCTCATATAGTGCTCTGAAGCTTTCCTTATCTCTCAACCTCCTTCTCTCTTTCATTTTATTCCCCCTTGTTTTCTTTCTCATCTCCCCTGACATTTGCAGAAATACCGCTAGTGATTCGGTCGCTGCTTTGATGAAGAAAGAGAACTGGGGTGTGTGTGTGTGTGTGTGTTTCCTGAGAGGAAAACATAGATGGGAAGGTCTATTCACATGGTAGCATTAACTCATGCAATGTTGAACTCTCATTCCTGCCCCAGCAGTTCAGCTGTAGCTCATCACAGACCAAAGACCTGTGCAGTCATCAGGGAGGCTCATGTGCTGCACCCTTCCTCGAGGACGTTTGTGGGCTGATGCATATTGCTCAGAAAATGGCAAGAGCTTGCTGAAATCAGCAATTGAAATCATTTCTAGGGGTGTAAATGTTTCTGATGGTGATTTGGAGGAGGCACAGAGTCACCTTAAACGGATAGTTTAACCAAAAAAAAAAAAAAAATCCTATCATGCCCTCACCCTCATGTTGGTACAAACCTGTATGACTTTCTTTCTTACCATTGGACTCCACTTTTATTGAATGGACAAAAACCACTCTCCAGACAGTCTCCAGAGTATCTTCTTTTATGTTCCACAGAAGAAAGAAAGTCAGGTTTGGAACGATTAATTGTGAGTAAATGATGAGAATTTCCATTTTTGCATGAACTGAATATTTATCTCAAAAGTGCCTTGAGGAAGTCTCAGGGATGGGTGGGAAGTACAAAATTTTGGTGTAAAAATTTTCAAGCAGTTCTCAACAGAAGCACAATTCTGCATGACGTAAATAGCACAGAAAATGTTTTTGCATCACACTGTGCTCCTTTTTTTCCATTGTTTTTCTATGTAAAACATGCCTTTTCCTCTTGCATCTTTTGCAGCGTCTCATGCATGACTCGTGCAGGCCTCTAAATTATAAACAAGTTTAAAACTTTGCTGACAAACCTGTTGTTCACAATCTACTACACACGTCTGACTGATAGATTCGACTTTTTTTTGCAAGTAAAAGGTCTTTTAGTTTAATCGTACAAACATCCAACCTACAGGTATGTGTCTTTTTTTCTGTGAAGTCTTTACAGATTTTTATATATTGTTAGTAATATTTCAAGATGAATATTTACAGGACTGAAGAATCTCAGGTTTACTTGATTTTCCATGCATCCAGTCATTTTTTTAGGACAATCATGTTAAAATGAAAGGAAATGAAAATTCTGTCATTAATTACTCACCCTCAAGTTGTAACAATCCCTGAAAACTTTCGATCATCCTCGGAACACAATTGAAGATATTTTAAATGAAATCAGAGAGGTTTCTGTTCCTCCATTGACAGCCTAAGCAACTTTCACTTCGAAGGCCCAGAAAGTTAGTAAAAACATCATGGAAGTAGTCCATGTTACTCCAGTGGTTCAACTGTAATTGTAACTATCCCTTTAAGTATCAAATATGATCCATCAAGCTTTTGAGGAGCACTTATTTCTTCATCTCTCAATCATCACTGTTTTGCTTTTTTTGATTTGCCCCCGCAATAAAAACTACAGCGCATTGAGCATAAAACTAAGCATTTAAATATGAGATATATTCTGCATTTTATTCCCTCGCAATTCAGGCTTTTTTTTATTCTGAGAAAAAAGTAAGAATTGTGAGATATAAAAAAAGTCACAATTATCTTTATTTTATTTTATTCAGTGGTGAAACAAGCTTCCATAGTATTCTCACTATATCATAAAAAGGTATCAAATATGACACTCAACAAAAAACATATGCAATCATATGCTTTTAAATATTTATTACAACATATATTTCTAAAGGCTCAATAAACAGCAGGGTTAAAAAAAGTTCTTCTGGATCTCACGGTTTTAAACCCAAAAACTCGTTCTCTGTGAATGGCATCTAAGACGGCTCTGTAAGCAGCGCTTTGTCATGAGAGCTCTAGAAATGCTTCTCGAGGCGTGTGGGACACCGAGTGTCTGAGAGATAAAGCAGTGACGCGGCATGGAATTCAAGGCACTAAGGCAGCCATTACTCAGCGACTCTGTGGTCTCTGATTAATGCTAATGAAGTCATCAGCCAGCTAATGAGCCAGAAGTCCTTTGGAGACACCGCCAACATCTCCACAGGCACTCGCTACGCCTCTTCCAAGATCCTGTCGCCCATTTGATTCACTCCCCTTTGATTTGTCTCTCACTTCACAATGCCCTTCATTCCTCCTTGGAATTCCTCTGCTTCTGTTCATTATTCCTCTCCTGTCTGCTCAGAGCTCACAAAGATTGATTCGCTCTGATGGTTCAACTCTTCTGGGTATCGTTCACTATGAACCGATCGGCAGCTTTCAGTCACAGTGTTCCTAGAGAGGTACTTTGTAGCTTGGTAAACGGTGTGCCGTGTTGCTTAGGGTTGTATAGAAGTTTGATTGTCTGGAGTAGGATAAAGTTGACTGGCAGTTATGAGCTGTCAGTGATGGGATGATGATTGACATATGCTCTGTGATTTGATTGGCAGGTATGATGTTAGGAGGAGGATGTGGCAAAGAGCTGGCTCACTGGATCATTCACGGGCGTCCCGAAAAAGACATGTATGGATATGATATCAGGTACGTTTTGTGCGAGCAAGTGTTTCTGTGAGTACTACTTTATGTACTTTGTTTGAGGCGGGACTGTCTTTTTTCCGACCAATGGAAGATGGGGAATTTAAGCATTTTGAGTCAGACGTGACATAAGTAGTTATTTGTAAGTCAAGAACCATTCTGAACAAATTCAATGAGTTAGTCAGTTGTTAGATGCTTTAAAACAATAACTTCTTCATTTGTAAATCTTTCTCACTAATTCACTTAAATATCATAAGAGTCATTATTAGTTCATGATTCAGTCTAGGGCTGCACAATTAATCAAAATAAAGCCAAAATCAAGATATGACTTGGTGTGATTATTGAATCGTAAGGGCTGCAAATTAACTAATTAAATATATGCGCTGCATTGTGTTCATTTACACATGAGCAGATGTTTTTAGCATCTTCACAGTAAATGTTGCTCCACACAAACTCATCTCTGCGTCTTCTCCAAAGTTTGAGTCACATATAACGTGCATTTGGGAACGCAACATGCAGGAAACATCTTCTTAAACTTGTAATGAAAAGTGCTAACTGGCTGTCGTCAACTAAAGAGAATCTTTGGAGAAGCCATCCATTCGGTTTTCTGCCAAAATAACAGCTGGATGGTTTAACAATTAAAAATGAAGATGACCATAAATATAAGTATTGTCATTTTACAGTTCTAATTTAAAATGATTATTATATTTTTTTCTAAAATACAATTTTTTTTTTGTAAAATTACAGTGAAATTTAAAAAAGTAAATTAATAATAATTAAATATTTATTTAACACTTAATAGATACTACTTAAATACTAATTATTGATTAATAGTATTAACTTTTAGTATTAAATATTATTAATTATTATTAATGTAATCTTGCCTCACAAGTAAGCTCAGTAAACCTAGAGCGTTTTTCTTTTTTTTTAATCATGTTAAATCGCCATTTTTATGAGAAAATTTGATCAAAAATAAAAATTGTGCAACCTTAAATCAGACCATACTGACGTTTTAAATGGTGCTTTGTCTAAACTGCTGGAAGAATTCAGACATTTAAGAACCGTTAACCACACTAAACATCATCAAGATCAATCTTTCTACTAAATAAGAATCCGTTCTTGATTGCAAGCCCTACTAGTGTCTGAAGGAGTATTTCAAACACCACACATGGGTTTTGTTAGTATGTTCAGTTCAGTGACCGCATCTGTGAATGGAACATCATGACTGAGCTCAGTACATCAGATGTGTGCGGTATTATGAAGGTCAGCTGAGGGCAGGACACTCTGAACTCACTGTCCAGCCTGCACTAGCATTCGCTTCTGTGCCTTGAAAATGATGTGACGTATCTGTATGTGTGTCTCAGTTCCTTACTTCATCTTCCTTTTTCTGTGTCTCAGGCGGTTCCATCATTCCCTGACCAACAACAACCGCTGGATCAGAGAGCGGAGTCATGAATCGTATGCCAAAAACTATTCAGTAGTTTTCCCGTTTGATGAACCTTTGGCCAGCCGCAACATGAGGAAAGACCCCTTCCACCAGGTTCAGCCCGTCTCTTATGTCTCTTTATCCCCTTTTGAACCACTGACTCAAGACGTCTTTGTTTTACTGTCCATTATAATCAGATATAATTTCCTATAGGTGCATGAACATTAGATGGGCTGATCTGGGGGGAAAAAAGCTCATATTTTATCTAAAGGAGGAAAATGAATCTACTTGAATCTACTTTTTAATAATATATATGTCAAAAAAGCATTATATATATATAAATAAATGGTACCATAAAGGCTGCATCTCAAATTTTTTTTTTCAGGCTGTCCATATAAAATGATGGCTGCCAGCTAGTCAAAAAAAAAAAAAAAATATATAATAGATATATCTCTATAATATTAAAATTCCCCCAAAATGCTTTTTTCATTGTGACCTATTTTGAATGACAATAGTACAATCCCCCCCCCCTTGCCGAAAGAATCTCATTGTCAATACACATTATGCAAAAAAAAAAGACATTTTATATAATTATTATTAGTTATTTTGGTAATTCTGTTTTTATTCATCAAGGATGCATTACTTGATCAAAGTACAGTAAAAGACTTTTACCTTGTTACAAAAAAAAGGATATTTGCATTTGATTTCACTAAAGTATGAAAAAAATACAAAAACTTGGAACACTTGAGAATAAGGTTCAGTAGTTAACATAGTTACGATTGTAGGTACTTGAACTAAAGCAGGAACATCGCTAACAGCATTTCTTGTCGTAGTCATGTATCTCACTATTAATGTATTATTAAAATCAAAAGTTGTGCTTGTTAACATTAGTTAACGCACTGTGCACTAACATGAACTAACAATGAACGACTGTATTTTCATTAACTAACATTAACAAAGATGAATAAATACTGTAATGTATTGTCCATTGTTTGTTCATGTTAGTTAATACCTTAACATTAACTAATGTGACCTTATTGTAAAGTGTTACCAAAACTTTCTATTCTTCAAAGAACCATGACAAAAGTTTTTCACAAAAATACGGTGTTTTCTATATTTCTTTAAAAATATATATAAAAAAGAAAATAGCCCCAAATTTCTAAACGGTAGTGCATAATAGTGGTAATTGTTAAACTGAATTTAAGGTCATGAAAATATTGGCTCAGTTCAAAAAATGACTTAAATGGTCCTTCATTTTCTATTGATTTTGTGGTGAAATATGACTAGAACATATCAGGTATATGGTACTTTTTGCTGTTAGCGCTCCTTTAGCAGTGAGCTAAATTAGCTTTGTCAAGAGAATAATCTAGCTAAGTACTAAAGGGAAACAAACGCACCTTCCACATTTTCTTTGTCTCAGTCGTCTTTGTAATTGCTCGTATTGAGACTACAAACTTTCCACAAGCCTGTCCCGAGAACAAATTGCGTTAATTACGTCAAAACACGTCCCTTGAAGTGTAAATCATTATTAAAGTTGAGAAATTTCACAACATGGCAACTTAGCTTACGCTTAGCCAGCCAAAAGTGTTATGTGTGAATTTATTAGCCAGTGTTTCGCTGCCAGCATCTGTGGGGCTCCAAAGACTTGTTGCTAAGCTACTGCTAAAAAGATGATGTTTAAGTGTTTCCAAAAATACCTCTTTGTTCTGGCTAGGCTCCAGGCGTGAAGCCGCACAAGAAGGCTTCATCCTTGTGAATAATAGTCTGCTGAAATATAGATAGCTAGCAATAATAACACTCTGCATTCATTTAGACCACAAGCCTCACTAAGATGACTGTAAATTAGACATTCCTCCTGAATATTTCATCTGTTTCCAACTTGGAAGTCTTCCTGAGCTAATTCAGCGAAGTGCTAGCAAAGGGATGGGAGACCGATATAACTTGGTTAAAAAGACAACTGCCTTTCATTTAATCTCAAAAGTTAACATTTCACCCTTCATTTATATTAATATGTAGAAACGTTGAGCAGCGTTTTGTGTTAGAGGAAAGAGGAAAATTCTATCGTCATTTACTCACCCTCGTTTCTTCAAAAACTGTATGACTTTCCTTTGTAGAACTCTAATGAAGATATTTTGAAGAATGTTCAGGCTGTTCTTTGCCATTTTATGTATGTTTTTATTGGGACTGCACAATATTGTGCGATTGCTAATCACGAAGGCTACGATTTCGTAGTAAATCACCGGAAAAAATCACCTATATTCACTTAAATATTTCAGTTTTTAAGTATTTCATTTAAACTTAAATTACATTAAACGGACTTAAAAAATCGAGTTGAATCTCATATACAAAAAATATCTATTATATATATGTATAATATCTAAGAAAATATGTTTACAAGTTTTTTAGTTCTTTTTTTTATGTAAGTTACAAAACTTATAAAAAAAAAAGTTTAAATTGATCAACTTATTTTGATGAGTTAATGTAAAAGCATAAGTTGCCATGACTTACTGATCATATCATTTTTTACAGTGTATATGTAAATATATATGTAAATATATGCATAAATATATGTGAAATACTGAAATCACAAGCTGCTCTTTTGTAAATTGAATTTAGTGCCATGTTTCCCTAAAACCGACAGCGCATATATTTATTTGCCAGCAAACCGCCAAAGTAAAAGCTCGGTTTAATATTTGAAAGAAAAAAAATTGGTATTGTAATTTTACAGGTTTGCATTTAAATAAATAAATAATACAAATAAAAAAATAACCCCAAGCATTCTAGAATAATTAATTATTTCCAAACATAGCTGTTCAAGTATTTTTGAGAAAATTCCTTAAAAAAAATTTCACATCGCAATATCACTTTTTTCCAATATATCGTGCAGCCGTAGCTTTTATCCATTTGTTAAAGAAAGACTTAACATCTTTTAAGAATCTTTTACTACATTTGTGGCGCTCTTTGTCATTTTTGGAGGTTGACGGTCTCCTTTTTTTTCCACTGAAGATTTTGACCAACAAGAGGGTGAATATATGATGACAGATTTTCATTTTTGGGTGAACTATTCCTTAAATTCACAAGCTTCTATTACTGACACCACATGATGTGCTCAGGAAAGCAATCCAGCAAACCTTGACAGCATGAGGATCCTCGTCAGGTTTGTTTTTACCTCTCTCAACGTCTGCTTTCCATTTCTTCTCAGTGTCTATCACCAGCTAAGAGTGTTTATTTGCACGCAGTCAAAGCTTCTATACATTCTGTCGTAAGTACCGGCATCCGGACTATGCAGGACTCACTCGAAGCTCAGCGGTTCGATGGCAACGCGCCAATGATTCGGCAAATAATATGTTCTACCGAGCTGTTCAGATATGCTAGCCTTAGCATTATCAAACAATATATAAATAGTGTTATTCGATGCGGATACTACAGCCTCGACGACTGCGGCTGCGTTTGATCTCAGGAATAGCTCGTCATCATTGCTACTCTTATCTCTCAGAAGCAGTCATTAATGTATGGGGATTCAAAATGCCCTGAGAAGGAGGGCAATTACTTGCCTAGCACCAGTTTTCATCGCCTGGGAGTACTATAAACGCTGAGAATCTGTTGCTGTTGGCGCCGGGATCGGCTGGTGGGATTTTCCACTACATCCTTCTCTTCTCCTTGTCGTTTAGAGTCTGTCCTAGACTTGAGGCTGCGGGAAGATTCGTTTTGAGTCGGCTATTTCGGTATGCGGTCGGTGTGTGAGAGCTAAGCTAAATCACTGTTTATGTAGACAAGTATTGCGTCGGCTCTATCACTGGTCACTCTTGCTGTCAAACAGGATTGATTTGGTGTATATCAAGGGCAAGCCGCTTTTACTATTACCCTTCATGTACCTCATATATATCTTACCCGCCGAACCGTTTTTATACAGGAACATAATGACCATAAATTGTGAGACCAGTCACCTCACCTAACACCCTCCCCTAGCTGCCTGAAATCCTGTAAAGTGTTGCAAAGCATTCGCAAGGAGGTTTCTTGAGACAATGTCAACTTTCCAGAGGAAGCTTTCAAACGCAGATTCTTTAAGATGGGTTTGCACAGGCACATATGAATCTAAACATAGTGACCCACTCTGAATTCGTGCTCTCTGCCATTAACCCATCCAACGTGCACACACAGCGCAGTGAAAACACCCGCCGGTAGCAGTGGGCCGCCTTATGCTGCGGCGCCCGGGAGCAGGTATTGCAGGGGAAGCGAGCTGCATGTACATCACTCCCGCCCACCTACAATCCCTCGCCGGTACGATACTCGAACCCAGCAAACCTTTGGTGTTACGGAGTCCGAATCTCCCTCTAACCATAGGCTCCACGGCTCGTTTTGATCTAAGAGCGATATACTTTGAATAGGTTGCAACCTTGAATAATTTTTAATCAATTACTAAATAGCACTACTGGTTTTTTATATTTGCTCTAGAATTATTTGTATTTGTCATCATTACATGGAAAGTTCTAATTACAACACATTGTTTTTCATTGTTTTTATAAACACATTATTTATATTAAATATGTTATTTATAAAATGGACATATACATCTATAAGTCAATTCAATGCAAAACGTTCCTGACTCTCCAGTCTTACTTTGAAGGCTTCAGAACTATGCCAAAATCTTTATGTTCCTCGAATTCAGCTTAACCTTTTAGCCATCTTATTATAACATTATTTTTTTTTGACAATCATAGCAAACAACGTGTAAACAAATTGCAATCACACATAAAAACACCAGCCATTAGATGACCAAGTAAGTAGCCAATGTAGCACTTGTCCCAAAATGGTTCCAGGATTGTGTCATCTTAATTGCTGTTGCCTAATTATTATTTTTATACAGCGATTGAGTTTATGATTGGCCTGTTCTGATGGTTAGTGTTGTTTAACCTGTGCTACAGGACAGGGCTGTGTGTTTCAAGGAGAGACACGGTTGGCGAGACCTGGATGGTTCACCCGGGATGGACCTGCTCAGTGAGATTTCCAACCACACCACACACACACACACTACACACACACACTACACACACACACACAAAAAAAAAAAAAATAAAACAAATGCATATTCTGAAGGCCAGAAATTGTTCTTTTTTCTTTATACGTCGGTATCACGGTTGCTGATTGCTGATGACATAAGCTGATTTGTCTGCTAAACTGGTATTTTCAATTGTTCTTTTCTCAGGTTCTGGATTATGATTACTATAGTGCCTACGATGTTCTCAAGAACACTGATTACAAATACAGCGAGATACTAGGCAAAGAGTACACGTTTGACTTCCCTCCACATCATGATGTGGTGAGCATGTGTGTTTGAGAGTGTTTGTAGCCTCCCTTGTCCATATGAAGTTCTTCTCTTATGGCTAAACAGGTTTGTTTTCAGTGTGTGTATGTGTGTGTATATTGTTTTAAAAAATATATATTATTTTAGTTTTATGTTTTTAGTCCTAGATTTGGTTTCAAAGCTGTCTGACCTGTAGGAATGCTTTAGATGTGTTTGATATTTTGTTTTATTCAGTATGTTTGTGTTGTTTTGCTTTTAAAATGTGTTTAAAAACGTGTCTGACCTGTTGGAAGGCTGGAGCTGGTTTATTTTTCTTCTATTTGGATTTGTTTTTGTGTATTGTGGTTGTTGTTTTTTTGAGGGGGCTTTGTGTGTGTTTTGCTTTTAAAATGCTTTTAAAAATGATTTTTATATTTTTATTTAATTTTGGATTCAGAATGAGTCTTACCTGTTGGAATGCTATAGCTGCATTTGATTTTATTTTATTTTTTTGTTTTGCTTTTTAAAAATGTATTTAAAAATGTTTACATTTTTGTTTAATTCCAGATTCGGGACGAGTGTCTAACCTGCAGGAATACTGTAGCTGTGTTTGATATGTCCTACTTTGGCAAGTTTTACCTGAATGGTCCGGATGCAAAGAAGGCAGCTGATTGGCTGTTTACAGCTGATGTCAACAAAGCTCCAGGTGAGGATCCCTGTGATGTCTGTATGTCAATTTTATCTCCCTTCCAGTATATTGAGTGCATGCATTTTACTTTCTTTTTTCTGTTCTTCACAAATATCCAGTATTCATTGAAATTCATTGCCTCGTCTGACCACATAGTTTCAGTGGTGAACCTTGTTGAAGTGTAATCATCTTGACCGTTTGTGTGCTTCAGGCTCCACTGTCTACACCTGCATGTTAAACAAGAGGGGCGGAGTCGAGTCTGACCTCACCGTCAGTCGTTTGGAGCCAAGCCCCGCCCACCTCCCACTGACACCCGAATCTAATGGTAAACGACACACGTGATTTATTTTATTCAGGGTCACAGAACGGATGTGTAAGGTGTTGAATCAGGACATTAGAGGAAGTCATGAGTGTCTCATCAGCATGTGAGGAGGATGTGTGGAGTTTATATACTCCTCACGCGCCGTGTGTGTGTATGTTCTCAAGGTGAGGCGTATTACCTGGCCATCGGAGGTGGAGTGGCGCAGCATAACTGGAGCCATATTCAGGCAGTGCTGCAGGACCAGGGTTTCCGCTGCACACTAATAGACCACACTGAGGACATGGGCATGATTCCTACACACCATACTTTTGTATAAATTCACTCTCTACTGTGTTTCACAAACCCTTTATGAGCTCCCCTTTAGTTGAGCCTGGCAAAGATTATATATATCATTCTTGGGTCCCAAATTCTACCATGCATCTTGACCAATCACATTAAAGTAGTAGGTGCGTTTCCGAGAGGCTATCAATAGCAGCTAGCTTGAAACATAAGTCCCACCCTCCTAGAAAAAACAGCAAATCACTATCCAAAGCGAACAGGGTGCACGTATACATATGTTGACAGGCAGGCAGGACAGCACGCATTATGCTCATACGCCTTCCACACACAATATAATTACATTTAGACCACTTAACTTGATGGCTATTGGGATGAGAAGAGACTTTCAGTTTGATTAAAAATAGACTATTTTACCCTAACCAGTTTTGTATTGTTTAGTTAGCTTAGCAACATGCTAACATCAGACTGTCGAAATAAATTGTTTGAGTTGCTGCCTTTATAGATATTTCTATAGTCACTTATGAGATTCTATTTCAGTTTGGGTCTTCACTTAGTAGACAGCTGCCTGTGCAGACAGTAGACAGCAATTAACAGAATCTTACTGAGCAAACAGATGCACTTCAAATCTATAACGTGAAAACAGGTTAGGTGTCTAAAGTGGCTTTGCAGCACATGGAAACCGATCTGAATGCACCGAGAAGCAACTGTATTGTTTTCAGATCTGAAGTGACACTTTTTTCACACTGTTTTGTTGTGCACTGCCTCACCTCCACCATACTGCAGTCTGATGCTAATCGTGACAAATTCACATGTTTTCTCCTGAAACATTCCACACGCGGTGTCTCTCTCTCCTCTGCCCTTTAAACAGCAGAAAACAGATGGAAAAAGAAGAACCATGAATCTAATATCATGCTGTAGTCATTCATTATGAAGTGTCTTAGAGGTATAATTAGGAAAGCGATGAAGAGATGCAGAACAGTGGAATTAATTAGTGTATTCTGAGGGAGTTTGCTTTAGAAATTAAATTAAATGAATAGTGTAACTGTCACATACTGTAATCATTGTTTTCACTTTTCAACCTGTTCTTGTATATTAAAGAGATTTTCATATTTTTAAGACCATTTTTAAAGTTAATAAGTTTTACTGCATCACATATTATCTTCATAATTTAGGTGGGTTTCGATTTATTTATTTATTTTTTTTGCATTAGAATCTAAAAGTATCCGATATTAATCCCTGCTGATAGATGCTGCAGCTGTAGCCTGAGCAAAATATATATCTCTCTCTCTCTGCTGACTATTATATTATAGTATATCTCTCTATTATAGTAACTCTTTACAGGTGCCTAATGCTATTAAAAGCATAAGACTGACTTTTCTTTTGTTTTTATCCCTGTCTGCTGAGTTTTATATAGATAGTCTCTCAGAACGAACTTTGTATCATTAAAGGGTGTTTTTTGACCCAGAGTTCTGAAACCGTTTTGTTTCAAACGATCAATTGAAATGAGATTTTCATTATATGAGCCCCTTTAAAACACTTCTGCTTCGCTCATCACGACAGTGTGTCCTTCGTCTGTATCCTTCAGTTCTTCTCCTCTTATGTCCAGATGAAAGCTAGATGAAAGAGTGAGCAGCTTTGTGAAATCTCCCTCTTCATCCTCATCTCCTGCACTGTGCTCTTCATGGTTTAGGAGTGGGCCGTGGCTCCTGTCAGCTCTGCTCCGTCACATCCTAATGAGATAGCAGGGTTTCTAATGAGCACTAGCTACTATCAGCTCCATTGCTTCTCAGTCTGATCTCCTGTTCATCATTCCAAATGTTCGCTCTCAAGAGATTCGCACAGTGCACCTTAAAATCCAGTGAGAATCAGCTTTTTGCTTTGTTCACTTACCTTAAATGTTGTCATGTTACCTTAGAGGAATATTCTGGGTTCAGTGCAAGGTTATGGTGGTCATGTATGGTGAGAAAGTCAATGGGGCCAATTTTTGAAGTATTTAAAAGCAGAAATATGAAGCTGATCATTTTATAAAACACTTACTGATAAAACTTGGTTTGTCAAGGAAAAAATATAGCTTTGAATATTGAAATGGAATATATGGAATGCAAAAAACTGCTAAATTAATCATTAATAATTTGCATAAACAAATTATTTTTATATTTCCCGTTTTCATGTTTTTTTTTTAATATGTCTAGGGATCAAAGGCAAGACCGTCCCATTTTGGCATCAAATTAAATTTACAAAAGTGATTTTATATACACAGAAATCATATAAATGCAAGTAAACTGCCAATTTTAATGTTTCAAATATTTTTTTGTGAAAATAAAATGTCAAAATATGGGTGAAATAATGTTCCATCATTCAGTGTAACAGAAATATTTATGTAAAAATGAAACAACATATTTATTCTGATCAGTGGCGTGTTGCATTACGTGGCTGCACACACAGACACATTTAAAGCTGTATTATTAATTTTTTTCTTAGTTTTCGTTATTTTAGTTTTCAAGAAAAAAACCTAATGAAATTTTGCATTGGCAGCTAGCTAAAATAAAATACGTTTTTAAATATTTATTTTTATTTCAGTTTTAATTTCAGTACTTAAACTTATTTTATTTCAGTTATGTGTTAATTAACTATAATAACCTAAAGTTTACAGGCATTTCCATTGTAAGTATCTCACTGGAACCCAGATTTTTCTTTAAAATTTGTGGTAAGGGGTGCCTGATGATTGAGCTTAAAGGAACACTCCACTAATTTTTGAAAATAGGCTCATTTTCCACTCCCCTAGAGTTAAACAGTCGAGTTTTACAGTTTTCGAATCCATTCATCCGATCTCCGGGTCTAGCGGTAGCACATTTAGCTTAGCTTAGCATAGATCATTGAATCTGAGTAGACCGTTAGCATCTCGCTCAAAGTAATGGCTATACTATTCCTCTCATTCTGGCTTAACAATCAAGGAACTTTGCTGCTGTACCAAAGTTCGTCCTAGAAAATCACAACTTTTCATTTTCCGTCGGTCTTGGTACACGATGTAACTACAGAGAGTCAAGTTTTAAATAGGAAAAATATAGAAACTCTTTGGTCATTTTTGAGCGAGATGCTAACGGTCTAATCAGATTCAATGATCTATGCTAAGCTAGGCTAAAAGTGCTATTGCCAGACCCGGAGATCGGCTGAATGAGTTTGAAAATGGTAAAACTCAACTGTTTAACTCTAGGGGATTGGAAAATTAGCCTATTTTCAAAAATAGTGGAGTGTTCCTTTAAATTAATAGAAAAAGCATTCTGAGCTCTGGTTCAATACAAGTTATATATTTTCTGAAATGAAAATTGCAATATACAGATTCATGTCACAGAGAACTAAGGAGTGGAATGAGCCGCAGTCCATGTGTAGATACAGCTGATGAAATGCTAGAGCATGAGTAACCATGTCCCGTCTGACTTGCCCTTGTTAGTGTGATTTTACGCCTGGCCTTGTCCTCATGAGTGGCCTTTTCTATATTTTTGCTAGAATTATAACATTGTTGAAAACTATGCTTTCCTCCCTCAAAATGTGATTTACTGAAGTACGACGCGTTCCAGACTCAACATTTCAGAAACAACAAAGGATGTTGATTCAGGAACTTGATCTACTAAATCAGGTTGTTTGTGATGTCTAGATGTTATTTAGGGGTGACGGTAGCCCCGCCAGCTCATTAGATGCAGTGTATTTGGGTAAAGATATTATGAGCCACATTGTGTCTGAAGGACAAAATGTGTGTGTATTGAAATGATCCCAGTGTCATAAGGGAGTGAGATTTATGCAGTGTTAGCAGAGCAAGCGACAGTGTGCTTATGTGTGAATAAATGCTTTGCCGTCATTGAGAGATGTGCTTCCACAGCTGTGTTTGCTGTAACGTACTGAAGCGACTTGACTGAAAGGTGATGATTTGCATTGACCTCGTGAGATGGAATCCGCAGATGAATCAGCCAAAGCAGCTAGATTTTGTGGTTTCCTAAAAAAATTTACTGAACAGTTCACCCATAAATTTAAATTAATGTGATAATTTATTCACCCTTATGTCTGTCTTTCTACTCTGGAACACAGAAGCCGTTATTTAGAGCAGAATGTCTAAGCTGTTACATTTTCCAATTCAATAAAGAATTTCAAGACACAACTTTAATTTTAGTTTGTTCCTCATGCAAAACTAGCAAATGCCTTCAGAACACTTAGAATATAGTGCACAAGCCACATGGATTACTTTTATTGTTGTCAATTTTTGGTCCCCATCCACTTTCATTGTAAGGAAGAGAGCAGCTTGAACATTCTACTAAATGTCTCTTTTTGTGTTCTACCAAAGAAAGACAGTCACAGGTTTGAAACGACATGGAGAAGTGTAAACGATGACAGATTTTGTGAACTACCCATTTAATTGAGGCTTGCTGTGAAATTGCTATGAGCTTGTTTGTGCTCCACATCTCCTCATTACTGAATGCTTTCGTTTAGGTAAATAAGGCTAATGGTAATGGCTGGTGCAGTGGTTTCATCTATTTCTGGTTTCTCCCACTCACTGGCAAAAATGTGATTGTATTGTATTGACACCAGGCATTTACAAGACGGAGAAAAACAGGAAAACATATTTAATATTTAATCTTTTAATTATGATAATAATATAATAATTAAAAAATAATAATATAATACAACAAACACTTGTGTGTGTGCATATACTGTATATACCGTGTGTGTGTATCTATATAACAGTGTGGAAAAAAAAGTATTTAGTCCGCCACCAATTGTGCAAGTTCTCCCACTTAAAGATGAGAGAGGCCTGTAATTTTCATCATAGGTATACCTCAACTATGAGAGACAAAATGAGAAAAAAAATCCAGAAAATCACATTGTAGGATTTTTAAAGAATTTATTTGCAAATTATGGTGGAAAATAAGTATTTGGTCAATAACAAAATTTCATCTCAATACTTTGTTATCTACCCGTTTGTTGGCAATGACCGAGGTCAAACGTTTTCTGTAAGTCTTCACAAGGTTTTCACATATTGTTGCTGGTATTTTGGCCCATTCCTATATGCAGATCTCCTCTAGAGCAGTAATTTTTTTGGGGCTGTCGCTGGGCAACATGGTTTTTCAACTCCCTCCAAAGATTTTCTTTGGTTGAGATCTGGAGACTGGCTAGGCTATTCCAGGACCTTGAAATGCTTCTTACGAAGCCAC
Source organism: Sinocyclocheilus anophthalmus (assembly GCA_018155175.1). Lineage (NCBI taxonomy): Eukaryota > Metazoa > Chordata > Actinopteri > Cypriniformes > Cyprinidae > Sinocyclocheilus > Sinocyclocheilus anophthalmus. The sequence continues at coordinate 446,714 of JADLZN010001832.1, read as the reverse complement.
TCCTTCGTTGCCCGGGCGGTGTGTTTGGGATCATTGTCATGCTGAAAGACCCAGCCATGTTTCATCTTCAATGCCCTTGCTGATGGAAGGAGGTTTTCACTCACAATCTCTCAAGATACATGGCCCCATTCATTCTTTTGTTTACACGGATCAGTCGTCCTGGTCCTTTGCAGAAAAACAGCCCCAAAGCATGATGTTTCCACCCCCATGCTTCACAGTAGGTATGGTGTTCTTTGGATGCAACTCAGCATTCTTTCTCCTCCAAACACGACAAGTTGAGTTTTTACCAAAAAGTTATATTTTGGTTTCATCTGACCATATGACATTCTCCCAATCCTCTTCTGGATCATCCAAATGCTCTCTAGCAAACTTCAGACGGGCCTGGACATGTACTGGCTTAAGCAGGGGGACACGTCTGGCACTGCAGGATTTGAGTCCCTGGCGTTGCAGTGTGTTACTGATGGTAGCCTTTGTTACTTTGGTCCCAGCTCTCTGCAGGTCATTCACTAGGTCCCCCCGTGTGGTTCTGGGATCATTTTGACCCCACGGGGTGAGATCTTGCGTGGAGCCCCAGATCGAGGGAGATTATCAGTGGTCTTGTATGTCTTCCATTTTCTAATAATTGCTCCCACAGTTATTTTTCTTCACACCAAGCTGCTTACCTATTTCAGATTCAGTCTTCCCAGCCTGGTGCCGGTCTACAATTTTGTTTCTGGTGTCCTTGACAGCTCTTTGGTCTTGGCCATGATAGAGTTTGGAGTGTGACTGTTTGAGGTTGTGTACAGGTGTCTTTTATACTGACAACGAGTTCAAACATATGCCATTAATACAGGTAACGAGTGAGGACAGAGGAGCCTCTTAAAGAAGAAGTTACAGGTCTGTGAGAGCCAGAAATCTTGCTTGTTTGTAGGTGACCAAATACTTATTTTACCGAGGAATTTACCAATTAATTCTTTAAAAATCCTACAATGTGATTTTCTGGATTTTTTTTTCTCATTTTGTCTCTCATAGTTGAGGTATACCTATGATGAAAATTACAGGCCTCTCTCATCTTTTTAAGTGGGAGAACTTGCACAATTGGTGGCTGACTAATACTTTTTTGCCCCACTGTATATAATGTATATGTATATATATATATATATAATATATAGTGTGTGTTGGTGTGTTCGTGTGTTGCATTTTGCTTTTAGTTCTGTATATTCACAGTTTGGGTTGGTCTTTCATTATAATTTTTTATTTTTTTGAAAGACGTCACTCCTAAGGCTGCATTAATGTTAAAATAATCATACATTCAAAAATATTAATATTGTAAAATGTTATTATAATTTAAAGTAATTGTTTTCTGTTTGAATATATTTTTTTGAAACATAATTTATTCCTGTGATTTAAAGCTGGATTTTCAGCATCATTACTCCAGTCTTCAGTGTCACATGATCCTTAAGGGTGACCAGATGTCCCGTTTTTCCCGGGACAGTGCCGTATTTCAGCTCTATTTTTAGTGTCCCGACTTATTTTGAAAAAATCATGTTTTGTCCCATATTTCAAAAAATCTTTATGACTGGGTGATCAGAGCGAGTAGTAGAAGTGTTCTGTCATGCAAGAACAGACTAATTAAAGGTAACTAAGCTTGTCGTGGAACAAAATTACCATCCAATCACAATTCGTTATCGATCAACTTGCAGTAAGTATAGGCGGAATCACACTGAATGACACACAACAGAAGCGCTCTCCCAGTTCTGTGTTCAGTTCTCCTTGTGCCTTCATGTCAAATACACACACACCGCTGTCAAAATGTTCATCGTGTGGAGTTTCTCACGTAAATACAGTCGGTTATGACTTAAGTGAACGTAAACAGGTGGGTGAAAACCGAACATGTGTCAGTATATTACGTTCATTCGGTCTTAAAGGGACAGCAGCCTAATTAAATACCCGTCTGTCTTATTAATGTTAATCAAAAAACAAAAGATGTTAAATAAAGTATACATGTTAAACCTACTGTATTAGAAAAACAAGTGTTTTTTATTTAATTTGTATCTATTGTATTTGTCTTATGGTTTGTAATTTGCTTCTTTATTTTTATATAAAAAATAACTATATACAGTACAGGTGTGTGTCTTCATATCTATTTGAAACAGGTTGCCATATTATTGAATGGAAACTTTTTTGAAGTCATTATAACTGTTTGTAACTATCAATTTTAATCAATGTAATGCACACAGACACACACACCACACACACCTATATTATATATTATAATATATCTATATTATTATATATATATATAGATATATTTATACAAAGGAATTAAGAAAGCCTGTGATATCTTTATTAATTCCTTCATTTTAATGTAACCTCATAAACAAATGTATTTCTTTCAAGAGAGGTTAATGAATGTTATGCACGTCATGATTTTCAGAACGTTTTGGTTGAGCGCCTCGCTCTACTTCTCATCATTTGTGCTCTGTGGTGAAAAGTGATTTCATTAAGACTATATCTGATCCTTGCTTAACTGACTCTGCTAAAGGAGAGGCAGAGTGCATAATTAGATTCACACACACACACTGTATAATTAGAGTGGCTGTTGGCCTCTGTGCTTCAGTGAAACAGAGGATGTTTGAGTGGGTGGAGGAGAGGAGTCTTCCCTTAATCATGTCAAAGCCACATACACGATGTGCTCCTTCGAAAACATGACGTTCCACCTTCATCATTTCCATCCTCATACATCACATCTCTCTCCTGACTATTCCTCCTCCATCACCTTTTAAAACCTTTGCTTCCTCTCTTCACTCTGCCCACACAGATGTAGTTTTCCTCTCTGTGGCTGTTGCTGCAGGATAACTGTACAGTGCGATACATGTAGCATGAAGCCGAACACACACTCTTGTTCTTGAGCTAACATCCGTCGGGCCTCCTTTCTGCTTTTGTTAATACACATGCTGATGCAAAATGGGCCAAAGCTGTTCCTGTGTCACCCCAAATGATGCAGCTAGAACAAGTTTATCACACCCACCCACACACAATCGCAGGGAAAGCGCAGGCCAGACGAGGGCTGCAGGTCCAAAATAGAAAGATCTTATGGAGAGGAACAGTGATGGAGAGACTGATGGCTGATGATGAAATGGAGAGAGTTTAATGGACACATGGCATTTTCGGCATTCCATACATCAGTATATAATACTACTAAGGCTCTTATTGTTAATTGCTGCTTAAAATTTGCTTTTTCCTCTACGGTAATAGCCACTTGTTTGATTGTATATCTCTATGTAATGTATATTATGGGGGTTGTGTATCGTATATGTATTAGTTAATATGTCAGTTGGGTAACGGAAAAGTATTCAACCCCCTTAAATTTTTCACTCTTTGTTATATTGCAGCCATTTGCTAAAATCTTTAATTAAATTTTTTTCCTCTTATGTACACACAGCACTCCATATTGACAGAAAACACAGAATTGTTGACATTTTGCAGATTTATTTAAAAAAGAAAAACTGAAATATCACATGTCCTAAGTATTCAGACCCTTTGCTCAGTATTTAGCACCCTTTTGATCTAATACAGCCAGAGTCTTTTTGGGAAAGATGCAACAAGTTTTTCACACCTGGATTTGGGGATCCTCTGCCATTCCTCCTTGCAGATCCTCTCCAGTTCTGTCAGGTTGGATGGTAAACGTTGGTGGAGAGCCATTTTTAGGTCTCTCCAGAGATGCTCAATTGGGTTTAAGTCAGGGCTCTAGCTGGGCATTTCAAGAACAGTCACAGAGTTGTTGTGAACCACTCCTTCGTTATTTTAGCTGTGTGCTTAGGGTAATTGTCTTGTTGGAAGGTGTACCTTCGGCCCAGTCTGAGGTCCTGAGCACTCCTTGAGAAGGTTTTCGTCCATGATATCCCTGTACTTGGCCGCATTCATCTTTCCCTCGATTGCAACCAGTCGTCCTGTCCCTGCAGCTGAAAAACACCCCCACAGCATGATGCTGCCACCACCATGCTTCACTGTTGGGACTGTATTGGACAGGTGATGAGCAGTGCCTGGTTTTCTCCACATTATACCGCTTAGAATTAAGGCCAAAAATTTCTCAATCAAAAAAAAAGACCAGAGAATCTTATTTCTCATCATCTTGGAGTCCTTCAGGTGTTTTTTTTAGCAAACTTTCATGTGTCTTGCACTGAGGAGAGGCTTCCGTTGGGCCACTTTGCCATAAAGCCCCGACTGGTGGAGGTTTGCAGTGATGGTTGACTTTCTACAACTATCTCCCGACTGCATCTCTGGAGCTCAGCCACAGTGATCTTTGGGTTCTTCTTTACCTCTCTCACCAAGGCTCTTCTCCCCCGATAGCTCAGTTTGGCCGGACGGCCAGCTCTAGGAAGGTTTCTGGTCATCCCAAACGTCTTCCATTTAAGGATTAGGAGGCCACTGTGCTCTTTGGAACCTTAAGTGCAGCAGAAATTTTTTTTTGTAACCTTGGCCAGATCTGTGCCTTGCCACAATTCTGTCTTCTGAGCTCTTCAGGCAGTTCCTTTGACCTCTTGATTCTCATTTGCTCTGACATGCACTGTGAGCTGTAGGTCTTATATAGACAGGTGTGTGGCCTAATAAAGTCCAGTCAGTATAATCAAACACAGCTTGACTCAAATTAAGGTGTAGAACCATCTCGAGGATGATCAGAAGAAATGGACAGCTTAAAGTTAAATATACGAGTGTCACAGCAAAGGGTCTGAATACTTAGGACCATTGTGATATTTCTTTTTTTCTTTTTTAATAAATCTGCAAAAATTGCAACAATTCTGTGTTTTTCTGTCAATATGGGTGCTGTGTGTACATTAATGAGGGAAAAAAATTAACTTACATGATTTTAGCAAATGGCTGCAATATACCAAGAGTGAAAAATTTAGGGGGTCTGAATACTTTCCGTACCCACGGTATATATATATATATATGTGTGTATACGTGTGTGTATATATATATATATAAATAAAATATATGTTATATTTATATTTTATATCTTATATATACATATACATAAATATATATATACAGTGCCTTGCGAAAGTATTCATAACCCCTCATTTTTTCACATTTTTTTTTTACATTTTGTTATGTTGCTGCCTTATTATAAACTTCTTTAAATTACTTTTTTCCACACCAATCTACACTCCATACACCATCCTGACAAAGCAAAAACAGAATTGTCACCACTCCGTAAATTGATAAAAAAAAAAAAAAAAAAAAACGGAAGTACATTGCATAAGTAACTAAATATTTAGCTGAAGCACCTCAACAGCCTCAAGTCTTTTTTTGTTTGAAGCTTTGCTCATCAGCATTTTGCAATTATCTGCCATTCTTCTCCTCACCTCTTCACCTCTCAATCTCTGTCAGGTTGGATGAGGGCAGATGCATTTTTTCAGGTTTCTCCAGAAATATTTGTTTGTGTTCAACCTCGGGCTGTGGCTGGGCCACTCAAGGACAATCACAGAGTTGTCTATAAGCCACTCTCGCTGTGTGCTTAGGGTCATTGTCCTGTTGGAAGGTAAACCTTCTGCCCAGTCTGAGGTTCTGAATCTCAATATTTTGGTGTATTGAGCTTTTCTTCTCTAACGAGTCCCTCAGTCCCTGCCGCTGAAAAACAGCCCCACAGCATGAGGCTGCTACACTTTACTTTTGGGATGGTACTCTGCAGGTGATGAGCGGAGCTGGTTTCCTTCAACATGATGCTTGGAATTGAGGTTCATCAGACCAAAAAAATCTTTTTTCTCTCAGTCGAGGGCCTTAGGTGTTTTTTTTTTTTTTTTTTTTTTTTTTTTTCTTTTTTTTGTAAAAAAAAGTGTGTTTTCATGTGTCTTCACTGAGAAGAGGATTGAGTCTTGCCACACCGCCATAAAGACCAGATCGGTGGAGGGTTGCAGTGGTGTTTGTCCTTTCTGTAGGTTTCTCCTGTCTCCACATATGATCATGGAGCTCAACTAGAGTGACCATCAGGTTCTTGGTCACCACTCTAACCAAAGCCCTTCTCCATCAGTTGCTCAGTTTGGTCAGGAGACCAGCTCTAGGAAGAGTCCTGGTTGTTTCAAACTTCTTCCATTAAGGGTAACAGAGACTACATGCTTCTGTGACCCTTCAATGAAGCAGATTTTTTTCTGAACTCTTCCCCACATCTGTGCCTTGACACAAGCCTGTTTCTGAGATCTACAGGCAGTTCTTTTGACCTCAGAACTTGGTTTTTGCTCTGATATGCATTATCAGCTGTTAGACCTTATATTAAGACGGGTGTGCCTTTCCAAATCCCATTCAATTGAATTTGCCACAGGTTAACTTCACTCAAAGTGTAGTAATATTTACAAGCAATATGAATGCTCCTGAGCTCAATTTCTGTCCCAGATAAGGGTATGAATACTCATGCAATGGAATCATTTTAGTTTTTTATTTTTAATACATTTGCAAAGATGTTAAAAACCATTTTTTTTGCTTGACAATTATGGTGTATGGAGTGTAGATTGTTGTGGGAAAAAACGATTAAAAAATTTAACAGAAGGCAACAACAAAACAAAATGTGAAAAATGAGGGGTAGAAGACCTGTTACACCTGTATATAGCGTGCCATTTTATATTTAAGTGTGGTGGAAGTGTCCATCTACTTTCAGGCCACAAGTATTTATTTGAATTTACAAATTTAATCTGTTTTATTTTTTTCATTTTTTATACTGCTCTTGTTTTTTTATTAAGTTAATTTTAAAAGGGGGGGGGTGAAAATGTTCCTTTAAGATACTATTTTAAAATACAGTTTATATCATTTTAAACCAACAACCTCTTTTGTTAATGGTTTTGCTTAAGTATGGCTTTTTCTTCAAACTAAATTCACTTAGTTGATATCTTTCTATGTATTATCACTTTAATTGGGAATTACGTGTACAAATACTTTTCACACACTGTTTTTTGATTTTAAATATGAATAATCTGTTATTTTTTTATATCTATTTTATTTTATTCTGAAATTAAATGTTACTTTATAATATTAATTTAAATTAATTTAAAGTTGGCCACTTGATATGATACATTACACTTTAAGTGCGAATTTAGTGTCCAAATACTTTTTGGGGCCATTGTATTTATTCTAATTTCACAATTATTTTATTTTTATTGATTTTATTTTATTATTATACATTTAATACACTTACAATTAGTATTATTATTATTATTCTATATATATCTAACATGAATACTATTTAAATACATAAATACAATTTAAAATGCAATTTTTTAATTAATTTATTTTAGGGAATTTATTTATTAAATAAAATTAGGAAAGTGAGAAGTTCACTAACTTTTAAAACTCATGAAGCTGATGCTGATTTATGAGGTCTTGACTTTGTTGTTATGGTTCTATGCAGACTGTAAAAAGTGAGTTTTCAGTGAACTTACAGTAAAGTGTGTGATTTGTGTGTTGACAGCCGTGAGCTGCTGCAGGAAGTGCTGGACTCCGACCTCAGCAGCGATGCGTTTCCCTTTTCCACACACAAGATAGTGAATGCTGCTGGACACAAGGTAACGCTCTCTCTTTCTCCCTGTCCTCCATCTTTGTGCAGTTCCTGCTCTGTCTGACACTCTCAGACACATTTGCTCATGCTCTAATTAGTGGCACCCGCTTCAGCAAAGCATCACCATTATTATTCATCAACTTTTGTTATTTTTACAGCCAAAAATTCAGCTCATAACTCACCCTGTACCATGTGTCATAGACATGAAAGATGTGCCTCTTATGCCTATTATTGAGGAGATGTGTGCTGATTTATGCATATTGCAGCTAGATGAGCAGGTGTTTCACATTATAACTGTTACTATAATGTAATTTTTTGCCGAAAAGCTGTATTGACCAATCAGCACCCAGAACTGGAAGATTGTATTTAATTTTTTTATCGATTTTTTTTAATGAATTAGTTATTTCCCCTCTCATTCCTGTCAAGTCTCATGGCCACTCTCTCTCTCTCTGTGTGTGTGTGTGGTGGTGTGGTGTGTGTGTGTGTGTGTGTGTGTGTGTGTGTGTGTGTGTGTGTGTGTGTGTTTATGCACGTCAGACAGATGGTCTACTTCCACTCTTGTGACTAACATAGACACACAGCTCTATTGGCTGATGGATTGGCTCCTTCACTCTCTTTCTCTCTTTTAATTTATAACAGTGTATATCAAGAAAAGCAAAGCCAAACATTTTTTTTTTAAAGTTTGCAGTTTATGCAGTTAATAGAATCAAGCACCATTGTTATTTATGCATACATTAGACATTACATTACAGTAGATTCATTTTCTTTGTAGATGCTTTATAACCAAAGACTGGTGGTAAATTTAAACGACACAATGTAAGCCTAATCGAGGAATATGGACATTGAGTTTGAGGTCAGTCAGTGCATGGAAGTGAGCAAGAATGATTCGTTCATTTAAAAGATTTGTTAAAAAGCACCAATATGATGGAGACGATAAATCAGTATACAGTACTTGCGTTTTTCAATAATTTCATAATCGCAGATAAATATAAATACATTTTTTATGATTATTTCTAGAGCTGTAATTGGTGAACGTAAAACTATTTTAAATGTGCGTATTTATGTGCATTTTTATTCAAGCAGACGTAACACATACAGTTTCTGCCAATCTCCTGTTAATCTTGAGTACCTATAGAGTAATATTGCATCCTTCATATCTCCAAAAATTCTTAAGTTTTATCATATTTTCAGGAATTCCCCCTTCGCCTGACGGAGTGTATTTGCCACAGAAATACTCTGTCATATTCCCTAATTTTTGAGACTTTGGTCATGTTTATCATAAGAATCCAACTCTTTATGTGTGTAAATAAGTCAGAATGCATGAAATAGCATTAGACCTGCCCTTTAACTGATTGTTTTTATTATCAAATTGGAGATACTTGATTCTGTTTTGCGACATGCACTTTATATATATATATAGATAGATATATATATATATATATATAGTATATATATATCTATATTATATATATCTATATATATAAGAAGACAGTGTGCGGGAAGGAAAACATGTCTGCTCACTCCTTGGAAAGGGTGGAAGATGCATGTTGACCTGGGCACCCAGCTTATCTTCCCAACAGAGATCACTCAGACAACATTAAGGCCAGATGTTGTGGTGTGGGCCACAGCGGCCAAGAAGGTCCTCATTATTGAGCTGACTGTGCCATGGGAAAATGGAATACCAGCGGCGTACGAGTTCAAGCGGCTCAAGTACTCTGATCTGGCGGCGGAGTGCAGAGACGGGGGATGGACCGCGACCATCCATCCCGTGGAAGTTGGATGCAGGGGCTTCGTGGTAAAGTCCGCAATCCAGCTCCTTCGAGCTGCTGTGACAACTGGGGTAAGCCTGAGGAGAGCCATCAAGGAGCTGGCGGAGGAGGCAGAGAAGGCAAGCTACTGGCTGGGGCTAAGGAGGAGGGACAGGAATTGGGGCTCGGTACCCCAGTGAGGGTAGCTGCAGGGGGTGTCGGGGAGACGTCCCAATAAGCCACTGCCCCCCTACCGGGAGACGTACTGAATAGGGGGAGAAACGTCCATGAACGGTGGCTCCAGCTGATGACCCTGCAGCTGACCCAAAAGGTGCACTGGAGGAGGTGCGGCAGGAAAAAATGTTAAGCAGGAGACACCATCTGTATATTGAAATGGCAATTCTGGGGAACCAGTGACTACTGTGAAAGTGCAGTTGGCAGCCAGGAAAGTCTGGTGGACAGTCGGGAAAGACCGGCGGACGGCAGGAAAGACCGCACCAGGTGTGGGCAGTTAGTCACCTTAACCACAAGCTTCCCACAAGGGAGCACCTCAACTGACTACAAAACAGAATAAGAAAAGACAACCCGAAGGCCCTCCGAGAGGCGGGGTGGAAGATGGGCCTACTTTGATGGATCATACGGTAATGAACGGAGCGGATAATGGCAATGAGAAGTTCCTCCGGAAATGTACATGTGGGTGGCAGAAGGTGACTTCGCTCAGAGGCCTGCGGATCCATCAAGGGAGGATGAAGTGTGGGAGGACGCCCAACCAGCACAACCGCACTGTTTCGGCAGGTCAGACGGAAGGGACCCAAAGCCTGGTAGCAAACCATAGCGCAGCAGGACCCGACAGTGCTGAGAGGGCAACCTCAGCATATGAAGGAGAAGAGATGTAGGCAACCCTCGAGAGCGAGATGCGCACTGTCACCTCACAAGTCACACAACCAGGAATCCAACACAAGCATCCAGAAAGGCGCATCAAGATCAAGTGGCCAAAGGCGAATATGCAAGAGAATTGGTGCAGGCTCGACGAATACTTTAGTGGAGTGCTGCAGCATTCTTTGCGAGGAACGGTTGAGCGTAAGCTAACCTTGATGGGAAACATGATATATGAGGAGTGCAGAGAGAGGTTTGGAGAGTGTACGACCAAACAAACCATAGCCCCAAGACAAAAAGGACGGAGGGAGAGACACATCGAGTTGCTCATATCAGACAGGCGTCACCTGAGAAAGAGGTGGAGGAAAGCAGCCCCAGAGGAAAAAGAAGGCCTCAAGCTGTTATGGAATGACCTTAAGCAGAGGCTGGCCAAGCTACGCCGGGCAGAGCAGATCAGGAGGCGGAGGAAACGGAAGGAGAAGGAAAGGAAGAACTTCTTCAAAGACCCTTTCAAGTATGCCCGTCAGCTGCTGCATGAGAAGCGGAGCGGCAAGCTGGCCATCACTAAAGAGGATCTGGTACTTTATATCAAGGGCCAGTATACGGATGCAGCCAAAGATACACCATTTGGCTCACCAGGTTATGTGCCACGCCCAGATCCCCCAAGGACCCCTTTCGACACCTCCCACCCAGGTTGTGTGAGATTAGAGAGGTCCTCAAAAAGGCCAGATAAGCCTCAGCACCAGGTCCAAATGGGCTCCCATACAAGGTGTACAAGAACTGTCCACAAGTGACGAAGATCTTGTGGAAGCTCATGCAGGTTGTGTGGAAGAACCAATCCATTCCAGCTGAGTGGCAAGAGGCAGTTGGAATCTTCATTCCTAAGGAGCGGAATTCCATGACCATTAATCAGTTCAGGAGCATTGCCTTGCTGAACGTGGAAGGGAAACTGTTCTTCTCAGTTTTGGCAAGAAGGATGTCCAGCTTCCTTAGCAGCAACCACTACATCGACACAAGTTGTCAAAAGGCAGGGCTCTCAGGTTTTTCAGGATGTATTGAACACACATCCATGATCTGGAAGCAGATACAATGTGCCAAAAGAGAGAAGAGCGAACTTCATGTGGTGTGGCTTGACTTGGCGAACGCTTATGGTTCAGTACCACATAAGCTGGTTGAGTTTGCGTTGGAATTCTTCCACATTCCAGCATGTGTAATTACCATCATAGCCAAGTATTTTAACAACCTGCGCATGTGTTTCTCTCTCGATGGCCGCACAACTGGATGGCAGCAGGTGGAGGTCGGTATAGCCATGGGCTGCTGAATATCCCCTATCCTGTTTGTGGCAGCGTTTGAAGTCATCCTCATCGGAGCAAGACAGATGGCCAGACGGCTGCGATTACCATCAGGAGGAAGACTCCCGGTGCTGAGAGGGTACATGGATGATGTGACAACCATCTTACAGACAGCTCCATGTACAGCCCGGCTCCTCAAGCGCCTTGACGAGCTGATACAATGGGCTAGGATGAAGATTAAGCCCTCAAAGTCTTGGAGCCTTTCAATCAGGAAAGGGGTGAGGGATGACAGAACGGTGTTCACAGCAGGAGGTAAGAAGATACCATTGTTGAAAGAGCAACCCGTCCGAAGTCTTGGAAGGGAGTATACATCAGAGCTCTCTGACAGACAGATGGGGAAGTTGGTGCAGAAGCAATTGAGAGAGGGGCTTGAAAAAATCGACAGCAGCCAGTTTCCGGGGAAACTGAAGGTATGGGTTTACCAATTCACACTTTTCCAGCGTGTGATATGGCCTCTGAAGGTGTCCGAAATACTGTCATCCCTGGTTAGCAGAATGGATACCATCTCCAACACCTACATCAGGAAGTGGTTGGGCCTCCCGCGCTGCTTCTCTGACACAGGCCTCTTCGGCAAGAATGCTCTTCAGCTTCCTTTGAAGTGCATCAACCTTGGGTACAAGCAGGAGAAGACCCATCTTGTATTCGAACTAAAGGAATCCAGGGACGAAGCAGTGAAGAGCGCAGGGGTGACCGTCCGCATTGGGCGCAGATGGAGGGCCCAGCAGGAAGTCGATCAAGCCATTAACAGGCTACAACACAAGGAGGTCATGGGAAGAGTCCAACACAGCCGAGCAGGGTTGGGCTGGGGAGAGCCAGTCCAGTTCTGGTCCAAAGCAACAAGGGAGCAGAGGAAGTCCATGGTGGTGGAAGAGGTCTCACGAGTGGAACAGGACCGTTACCTCATTAAGGCTGTTTCCCAGGGCAAACAAGGAGCATGGACCCGCTGGGAGGATAGTACTAACAGGGTCATAACCTGGGCAGATATCTGGCGAACCCCGCAGTCGCGGCTCAGCTTCCTCGTGAGGGCAGTGTATGACACCCTCCCTTGTCCCAGAAATCTCTCCCAGTGGTTCGGAAGTAAGGACAAGTGCCCCATGTGCAATGAAGCCAATGCAGGCCTTTCGACATATCTTGTCGGGGTGTAACGTTGCTTTGACGCAGGGCTGCTTTAGATGGTGGCATAATCAGGTGCTGAGGAAGTTGGTGGAGCAGTTGGAAAGATGTAGAGTCCGGGCAGATAGCTCTTCAGATCCCATTCGGCCAAACATCCTGTTCCTCAGACCAGGAGAAGGCGGGCAGAAGACAGTGGCGGGAAGGACAACATGTCTGCTCACTCCTGGAAAGGGATGGAAGATGCGTGTTGACCTGGGCACCCAGCTTATCTTCCCAACAGAGATCACTCAGACAACGTTAAGGCCAGATGTTGTGGTGTGGGCCACAGCGGCCAAGAAGGTCCTCATTATTGAGCTGACTGTGCCATGGGAAGAGGGAATACCAGTGGTGTACAAGTTCAAGCGGCTCAAGTACTCTGATCTGGCGGCGGAGTGCAGAGACGGGGGATGGACTGCGACCATCCATCCCATGGAAGTTGGATGCAGGGGCTTCGTGGGAAAGTCCGCAATCCAGCTCCTTCGAGCTGCTGGGACAACTGGGGTAAGCCTGAGGAGAGCCATCAATGAGCTGGCGGAGGAGGCAGAGAAGGCAATCTACTGGTTGTGGCTACGGAGGAGGGACAGGAATTGGGGCTCTGTACCCCAGTGAGGGCAGCTGCAGGGGGTGGCGGGGAGACGTCCCAATAAGCCACTGCCCCCCCACCGGAAGACGTACTGGATAGGGGGAGAACCGTCCATGAACGGTGCTACCAACTGATAACCCTGCAGCTCACCCAAAAAGGGCACTGGAAGAGGTACGGCAGGCAGAAATGTCAAGCAGGAAACACCATCTGTATATTGAAATCTATATTATATCTATATACCATACATACTTTTAATATTTATGAATGTCACATTTGGCCCTTTCTGTTATATCTTACAAGTACACTACTGTTCAAAAGTTTTGGGTTGGTAAGATTTTTTTTTTTTTATGTTTTTGAAAGAAGTATTTTATGCTCACCACTGCTGCATTTATTTGATCAAAAATACAGCAAACAACAGCAATATTGTGAAATATTATTAAAACTTAAAATAACTGTTTTCTATTTTAATACTTTAAAATGTAATTTATTCCTGTGATCAAAGCAGATTTTTCAGTCTTCAGTGTCACATGATCTTTTTAAGAAATCATTCTAATATACTGATCTGATGCTCAATAAACATTTCTTATTATTATCAATGTTTGAAAACAGTTGTGCTGCTTCATAATTTTGTAGAAACAATCATTTTTTTTCAGGAATCTTAAATGAATAGAAAGTTTATTTGAAATAGAAATCTTTTGAAACATTATAAAGGTCTTTACTGCCACTTTTTTGAACAACTTATTGCATCCTTGCAGAATAAAATTATTAACTTAAAAAAATGTTTGGTGAAATCTGAAATCAGGGATCATATACACATGCATCATCCTGCTTCTGTTTGTTTTAAACTAAACTCTTGAGTATCTTTCAAACTTTTTATACCCTGAACCTTACAAACAGCAAAAACAGTGGCTCTTCAAGAGCTGCTGGTAACACACCAACTTCATTCCTGCAAAAACCGATAAAGACCTGTGCACTCTGACTCCCAGAGACAGCATAAAACCAGCCAATCAGATTGGAACCGGCGATTTTTGCCAGCTTTTGGTTGAATATGCTTCAAGCGGTCTGTACGGTCTGCAGATGGGTTATCTGAGGCTAAGACCCTGGCCTAGTGGATTGTGGGTAACAGGGTCTCAAGCTGTTGAAACAGTGTCTTGAATTAGACGACAACTATTGACGGCCAGAAACGCTTCACGTGCTCACTGTATCTCCCTGCAGGTTACAGTCGAGAGCGCAGTGCTTGTTTCTGGCTGATAATGGTGTCCTTCACATGATCTCAGCCCTGCCAGATTGATTTCAGCCCCTCAGGCCTGGCACAATGAACCGCTCCTCTCTGCTCACTGCAAACACACAGTAATGCACACACTCGGCTGCGTCTGTTCTGGAGAACAGCCAGGCTATTATCTGAGTGACTGTTGTGTGCTTTGCTGCTTAGGGCTGTTGATTCTTCTCATTTGGCCGGCTGCTGTATCTTGATCCCTGGTTGGGTGTTAATGTGTGTTCGGTAAGAGAGAGAGGCAGGTACTTCAGCTCAGTTTCATGAACAGTTGAGCTTTAAGTTAATGGAGGCTGGACAGATGGACGCCAGGATGAATGTCTACTGAAACTGTTCTCACCTAATTTTTCACAGTGTTCTCTGACTGTCTTTATGAAAATACTCTGAGTTCGTCATGTAACTCTTGTGCCGGAATTATTATTAACATTAAAACCATTTTAAGATTTACCACATTTACAAGACAGTTCAACTCTGAGCTTTTGTCTAATTTGTTTGAAATTTACATTTAAATTTACACTACCATTCAAAAGTTGAGGTCAGTAAGGTTGAAGGTGCGTCCCAAATTGCGTACTTATGCACTATTCTATGACGTTTAGTACTATAAATAGTGTGAGTAGTGCGTTCACACTGAAAATTCCAAAAAGAAAGTGCATTTTAAATACCCAGATGATGCACTTAAATAACCAAAAAAAAGTGTGGAATGTTAACCACTTCATGCAACTCATGGTCTCAGCTTTAAGTACTTACCGAAGGGGTGAGTGCTAGGAGACTCTGATTAATGATGAAAAATACATTATATATTCATACTAGAGGTCGCCATGGTCTCGGTTTGCCGATTAATCGCACCGATAGTTGATTTCTGAACTATCGTATCACAAAAATCCATGCCGATTGTTTTCCGTGTTGTCCGTCCATTGCTGGAGCGGCTGAGAAGGGTCTGCTGTCCTTATCAGTGGCGAGAGTTGGCCTCTGTGGTTGAAATCACGACACACATTGCTATTTGTTTAACCGTGATACTGCACGCTGAACAGGCGTGAAACTTCAGACGTGATTTAAATGCAGCCGATAGAACCAGAAATCTGCCGCCCACGTGAGCTGCATTCACATGTTGTCCATTAAATTACATTAATTGGTCTCGAATCGTTTGTTAATCTACATAAGAATTTGTGTATTGTGCATTTTTTCAGCAAAACGTTTGTCTTTCTGTGTCTCTAATAAAGTCTGTGTGCTTCATTTATAGAGCTATAATATAGGTTGCACTTTCTCTTTCCGTTTGCTCCGTTTTTTTAAACACCGAACTTCAAACTCATCCAAGCCAAATTGTTCATTCTTGAAGTAAACTCGTGTCCGTTTGTTTATTAAATAAACTGTTTTAGACCACTGCCCGAGTTGAACGCGACGCGTCCGGAGTGTAATACCGGTGAGTTCTCCTAGACTCAGAGCTGCACTTTTATTTTGATTAGATAACCATCAAGTGTTCAAGAATAGAAGCAGTTAAAGTGTGAAAGTATACATACAACATCCATATGTATATAATTTTAATGCTATAGCCTTTGTGTATATAATTAAAGAAGATAATTCTAAAGGATGTGCATCTTTAAGCATGACAGTTGAAATGAAATGGTAACACTTTAAAATAAGAGTCCATTTGTAGCATTACGATTAATGAAAGCTGTGTAAGTATTGTTCCTTGTTAGAGTGTTAATTTCAACATTTACTATTACTATTATTTTTTACTACTATTAATAGTATGGTTCAGTACTGTTTTTGTTAAAGCACTATTTTAGTTTTTGTTCACTATCGGCCAGTGTGGTCCAACCTAGCATTGGTATCGGCAAAATCCACTATCGGTCGCCTTAATTCATACTATTACCGTTGAGTAATAGTGCATAAGTACATACTGTATAGTGCGTCATTTGGGACGCAGCTTGAGATTCATACGAGATTTCGATTTTTATTCATCAAGATCACATTAAATTTGATCAACTTGACAGTAAAGACATTTATTATCAAAAGATTTCTATTTCAACTAAATGGGTTCTTGAACTTTATATTAACAAGATCCTGAAGAACTGGTTATCACAGTTTCCACAAAATGTAAGCAGCAAAAACTTTTGTAATTGTAATCATAAATTTTCTTGAATCATCAATCATCATATTAGTATTTCTGAATATCATGTGACATGAAGACTGTAGTATAATGCTGAAAATTCAGCTTTGATTTTTTTATTTATTACCATTCCCAAACTTTTGCATGGTAGTGTCTATTTAATTTTATTTGTTTGAATGGAAACTGTTTATTCAGATATCCAAATGCTTTCAGAGAAAGTCAAAAATTCAACATGTAATTTTAGTATTCTTGAATAATATAAAAATATACTTTATCATACTATTACACTATTTTAGACTATTTTCTACTTTTGTTCTGTTTAGTCTCATCTGTCTTGGTTTTAACCTCTATCACCCATAAGAGATTTTTAAGGGCCAAGCACTGAACTATTCCAGGGAGCCGGGTAATGAAACAAACTACAGTATACTCATGTACTCTTTCTTATAACAAACGGATGCAATTTCTCTTCTGCATTTAGCATAAAATTGTCCTTTTTTCTTTCTTTCTTTATTTTTTGTGTGTGTTTATAGGTGAGGGCCATGCGTTTGTCATTCGTGGGTGAGATGGGCTGGGAGCTTCACATCCCTAAAGAGTCGTGTCTGCCCGTCTACCACGCCGTCATGGCCGCAGGGGCCAAATATGGCATTTGTAATGCTGGCTACAGGGCCATTGACTCCTTGAGCATTGAGAAAGGTAAGGGTTAATGTTATTATTATTACTATCACTTTAATTCACTGTCACTATCAATATTATTTTGACTTGGGTCAGTAAGAAACCATCCAAAACCACACAAACACTCTGCAGTGCCTTGGCAATCACCCTCGCTTGTGCGACATTTTGCGTAGGATCACTAACATTTTCTTCTGGAAACATAAAAATCTAGTTCAGTAGTAAAAGATGACGTTTTCACATCATCTTATGCATTATGAGTGTTGGCTATCTGAGGTGCCCTTTTAGTGTGTCAAGGTCAGTTGATTTACCGTGGGGTTTTGTTGATGAACAGTGTTTGGGCTACTAGAGTTTGATTCAACAGATCTCGATTGATCTGCGATACATTTTCGATTCACACCGCAAGCATAAATCATCATTGTATCGCTCTCCAGGAGAGCCACATATATAATTCATTCTTAGTGCTTCTTTCAGCCTTAAATGGCAGTTTTTCTGCAGCAGCACTGGTCAAGTAATGCAGTAAATGCACACAGGTGGAGATAATAGTTCAGATGTACTGTAGGCTGGTAGGCGTCTCTTATGCATTGATCTCTTTGTGGAGTTAAAGGGAGAAGTAGAGAGCGGGGCACAATAAAAACTCATTACTGCAGCTGAAGACTTTAGCACTTCCACTGCACTCTTGAGGCTTACTATGTAGGTCATGTCTACTAGACTGTGGTTGAAATACTCTACCTGAGTGCAAGATGAAGAAATAAGTCCATCTCTGTTTATGTGAATGCATCAGCATGCTAGTGATAATGGATGTGTGATTTCATGTTTAGTGTTTTTCTGCATTTGGTTCAATGACGTGATGCTCTTTGGATCTATTAATTATTTAAAAGTATTTAAAAATGCCATTTACACAGACAATGAAATAAAACACTTTTTATGATAGACACTGTTTTTTATTTTCTGAATTAAAATGAATTTTGAAACCTTTTGTGGGGTCAGGTTTAAAATGTTAAGATTATAAGAGATTGTAACAAAGAAAAAGTCATATTAAAAGCTGACACTCTCTAATTATTATTATTATTATTAGAATTCTTGTTTGTTTGTTTACAAATGTATATTTCTGAAAGGAAAAATAAAACAATTTTGTTGTGACATAGTTATTAATATATAAATATATACACTACCTTTCAAAAATATGGTGTCAGTAAGATTTTTTTCAAATGTTTCACACAGTAAAAAACGTAATATTGTGAAATATTATTACAATTTAAAATAACTTTTTTTCAATGCTAATATATATTGAAATGTAATTTTTTTCTGTGATCAAAGCTGAATTTTCACATCATTACTCCAGTCTTCAGTGTCACATGGATCTTCAGAAATCTTACTAATATGCTGCTCTTCCTGAATTATAATCGGCAATTATTAAAAAAAAATAATTTCTTCCAGAATAAAGAAACAATTTAATAGATTGACAAAATACTGACCGCCCCAAAACTGTTGGTTGAACGAACGTGGCAATAAGACACTTATGTTAACACGGAAGCATTCTGTTAACAAGACACAAATTTGTACAAATTATACGATTAAAAATCAAAAGTTTCTGTCGACAATATGGTTTGTTGAATTTTTTTGGATTTGTAGTGCAAAAAAGGTGGTTCTGTGACTCAGGGGACCGTTCCCATGAAAAATGTCTTGTCTCTCTGTTTCAGGGTTACAGATAACTGGTCATTGCTGCAGGAAGTCATCTGCGGCGCTTGATGGGCTACTCCACTAGAGGCATGAGGACTATGATTCACCTGTAAGATGAAGGATTTCCTGCCCAGTCCCTTGCTGGGGCCGGACGTCGCTGGCGGGCCAAAAGGCGAGGGCGGTCTATCTGGTCGCAGAGCAGAGAGTTTTCGTCTGCTTCACAGGTTGATGAGTACCAGTACCAGACGAACAAAGAAGGAGAGTTTCAGGCCAAAAATCTAAATAAAAAAAGGGCAGGAATATTAAAATTAGCGATTAAATGGAGATTTAATAGGCCTTGGACGATTGTCGAAAGCATTTTTGAGCAGGTATTCCTGTTTGCTTTAAGCATTTTGGTTTTTAAGCATTAATCAGTTGCTCACCAGTGGGATAGCGTCTTGACACGTGTGGTCAGGGTGCTCGGTCAGAATGGGAGCGCTAAAACACTGATAAAATATCATCACAATTTAATCCACACACTCAGTCCATCAGTTAATGTCTTTGTGAATGTGAAAGCTGTGTAGTGGTTATACAGAGATTGTTAAGTAGGGTGGAGGAAGTGGTATTAGGATTGTGGACTCAGAATTTTAGGCTCAGATGAGCAATGGGTTTGACGTTAACCGGAATGTCTTGAAGATGGATTAGTTTCTGTACAAGCACAACAGCTTTCACTTAACACAGCATTAACTGATGTGGACTGGGAGTGATGTTATCTGATTACTGTGGAAGAACACAAAGTCGTGCTATCATCGAGGGATGAAGGTTGTTTATGCTGTTTATGACAACTAGTCATTTCGAAGTGTTCAATCGGCGCTCAGTTATGTAATTTTTAATGCTAAGATGACATTGTTTGAGATGTCTTTTTTATGGGCTATGGTTAGGGGTAAGGGTAGGGGCAGGGTTAGGTCACATGAGAATGAGATGTCAATGATTGGGCTAGGAAAATGTTACATAATGAGGATATGACATGTTTCATTAAAACGGCATTAAAAATACTTTCTATGAGTGAGTCATGATGTGTCATTGTCATGATTATGAAGGTGTCATGTCAGTATTATGCTCACCCCTTCAAGTAAAGTGTTACCGTTTTTCATTTTTGGGTGAACGTCTTTAAAATTCAAAGCACAGCAGTAGACTAATATGCTGGTCATCACTGGTTTCATAGCCTCAGGTATTTGGCAAGTTTTTTGACATTTATTTACAAACCGTCTTGACTTAAAAGTGAATAATTGCTGTAATTCCGAACTAATGATATTATACATCACAATACATTTCACTGATAAGGTTTTTCAAGGAGACATCTGAGTTTGACCAACACTTTCCACTTTTCATGTCCACTTCGAGCTTCATTCGTTCCTGACATGAGCCTTAGTCAATACAAGTTCAGTAATTTTAAACTATATACTTTATAGTTTATAGAAGTTGAATTCACAACAAACTTAGATTCAGTGATGTTAATACTTTTTAGAAGTTGAACGCAAACAGCCAATTGTGGATATGGCCTCAAGGATCTGCCATGAATGCCATGCAGTTTTTCTGGACCAGTGTTCATGTTATTTAGGTATCCTCATTTGATCAGCACTGATGTGTTGTTTGTCTTTCCGGCAGGAAAGTGCCAATGTTTGGTCTGGAAACTATTTTCCGCAATGGTGTTCCTGTGGGCCACCTGAGGCGCTCCGAATTTGGATTTGCCATTGACAAGACCATTGGCTATGGTTATATCCGCAACCCAGATGGTGGAGTGGTGAGTACCATACAACAGCTGTCTGCCTAAAGGCTAGAATACACTACATGACTTTTTGACCCCGAGTGTTATGTAGGTTAAGAGATAAGGCGATGATAGTTGAACCGAATTCAGGGAAATCGTGTAGTGATGATGGTCACAGAACTCTGTATGATGTCCATCAGTAAGGATACACAAGGGTGATATTTCAGCCTTCAATATGCGTTTTGAACAGGAATGGTGGAGAACTTGGTTTTGGGGTAGTCTAAAAGTGCCGTACAGTAGTGAAATCCATATGAGATGATTGTGGTGGTCAAAGAAGGGTCCATTCGGAGTGTAGTGATGTATGAATCACAGCTCACACAGAGGTCACTTTCAAACAAAGCAGCTTTCTGTTGGTCAAAGTGGTAAATTCACATGAATATCTGAACCAAGTGTGAAATCTGCGTAGGGAAATCTTTTGCCAAAGTTCCCAATCACGTGGATTTCTGTTCACTGAACAATGGCAAATGTGACCGAACCACAAGACAACATCAAAGATGATCCCAGAATGCACTGCACAGAGTGAAAAAGTTCATCTAAGGTGGTGGATGTAGAGAGAAATGTAGAAAAAAATAGGCGATTTTACCAAATATTTGTGTGCGCAATGGGTCATACTTTAATTTAGGGTCCAATTCCACTATTAACTAACTATTAACTACAAAATTTGCCTCAATAAACTCCTAATTACTACTGCTTATGCACATTTAGGTAGGGTAGTTTCAAGTTTTCGTATAGGGTTAGGATTAAGGAATATGTCGTGCAGAAATAAGCATTAATATGTGCTTTGTAATACTGATAAACGCCAGTATGCTAGTAATAGCCTACTGGTAGGCAACTAGTAATAGTGAGATTGGTCCCTAAACCAAAGTGTAGACCCTCTATGTATTTTAGGCATACATTGTAGATTGGCATTATAGCATAGCAGCTCATAATGTTACTGCACAGTAGAGTGCTCCAAATCAGATTGTTAGAGGATCCATTTTGGCTATAAGACAGCTACCTGTGTAGGCAGTAGAGAGCAAGGAGAGAGGCTGCATACAGTGTTTAGTTTAATCACACAGTCAGATCAGACATCAGAATATGAGAATGGGTCACTTCTTATCATCAACGTGATATTTTAAGTATAATTGAACTGTGGCAAGTACTTCTAACAGATAAGTATTAAGAAAGCCCTCTTCTCCTCTGATTTATGTCTTTGTTGCATATGCACTCGCTTCCCTTCTCTGCTGTTATGATTGAGAGTGAGTCATGCGAGTTGTTCCTCATGTAGGCTAATTTAACAGGCCTGTAAAGAGCGATGATTAGATGAAGGTTACTGTGTGCCATCGTCTCTGCTGAGCACATGCTGCCATTATTGTGAAGTGCTCATTTCCATTTCTTAAGTTTTAATACTTACTGTTCTGAAATTAATGGTGGGGTTAAGTATGGGTGCTGTGACCTAAACCTTATATCATCATTTGACCGTTTTTGTTGAAAATTCAGTGAAAAAATGTTTAATGTAATAACCTTTAACATAAATAACAATGAAACATAAATGTATTAAATTATTATTATTATTATTATAATATTAAATAATACAGAAAAATTATCAACATAGGTTGCAAGTGTCAAGGTCTTCGGCCCTGTATACACTATTAATACAGTTGTTCTCATAAGTTTACATAACCCTTGAAGAATATGCAAAATGTTAAAAAATTTCACAAAATAAGAGGGATCATGAAAATTGAATGTTATTTTTTATTTAGTACGGCTGAGTAAGCTATGTCACATAACGAGTTTATATATACTCCACAAGCCAAAATATCAAGAATTTATAAAAAAAAAAGACCCGTTCAAAAGTTTACATACTTGAGTATTAATATTGTGTGTGGTTACCTGGATGATCTACGACTGTTTTTTTTGTGATGGTTGTTTATGAGTCCCTTGTTTGTCCTGAGCAGTTAAACCTCCCGCTGTTCTTCATAAAAATCCTCCAGGTCCTGCACATTCTTTTGTTGTCCAGCATCCTCTGCATGTTTGATCCCTTTCCAACAGTGACTGTATGATTATGAGATCCATCTTTTCACTCTGAGGACAATTGAGGGACTCATACATAATAATTACAAAAGGTCAAAACATTTACTGATGCTCAAGAAGGCAAACGATGCATTAAGAGTAAACTTATTGAAACAGGAGGATGATGATTTTCTTGGTCGCTTGTCCACATTACAAAGTTGTCGCTGGTCTGCCACGCATTGAGGGATCCCCAGCCTGACCCGTCGTGGGAACCACATTAACTAAATACTAGTCAGGCATAGCAGCCACCTATTCGTTACATGGCTGGCCGAACAATGTGTTGAGACATGAGTGCGTTAGACAAGGAACGTTGTCTGCTCTGCACCTTGCCATGGGACCGACTCGTAAAACCATAGTTGCCAGTGGCAGGGACAGAGGGACTGCAGTCCCATACAGTCCAGCAAATTTCCTTTTTTTTCTGAAGGAACGTTTTCAAGGGGACGGCTCGGCCCTGGCACAAAAGTGGACAGTGTATCGTGTAATGGGACTAACTCTGTGTGAAGGGCGTTATGTGAGCATGGCGAGACGGGGGGGCAACCTTGGCAGGGCGTGGGAAAGCGCGAAGAATGTGGGTGTTGGGACTTTCTCTACTCTGTTAATAGCTGACCGCTGCTCTACAGCAGGGGCTGCTTACAACGTGTGAATGAGTGAGCGACTGGATTTTCCTGAGCTCTGAACGTGGCTAACCGTTGCTTTGAGGCAAGGGGCTGCCGCTATCATGTGAATGAGTAAGCGATTGGGACTTCTCTGTGTTCTGTACATGGCTGGCCACTGCTCAGAGGCAAGGGGCTACTGATATCCTGCAAATTAGAGAGCGATTGGAACTCCTTCATGCTCTGCTTACAGCTGGCTGCAGCTTTGAGGCAATGGGGTGCTAATATGGGAATTTCCTGTGAATGAGAGGTAACGACGCGAGCCGGGATATGAAGCGGCGGCAAGGGGTGGAATTTTGTCTGTGCTATGCACATGACGCCCCTGGGTAGGTCACTGGTGGTTTGCAGGCAAGCGGGGCTGGATATGGTGTACAGATACTTGGATAGTTTCTCCGGTTGCTCTGTTATCAACAGGCAGGCTGACTGCTTGAGATCAATGCGCCGCTGTAAACCTTCTGACATCATAGAGAGCAATGTCAGCGGGAAAGGGCTATTTTACCGCACCTTCAGGTCCCGGCTTTAGGGTGGGAGGGTTGAGGGTAAAACACAGGAAACGGGACTGTGGCCACTTGCTTCGAAGTTTTAGTGTAATCGCTTTAAGGCTGGTAACAAAAAACACGGGGCTGCACTGCATCTGTGTGCGGGCAGGCAGAAAGGCATAAGTGAATATAACTGAGATGTGACACGTCGCAGGCTCATCCACCTAAAAGAACTTTCTGCCCTCAAGCTGCCATGCCTTCTGTCTCCAGGCCTCCGCCTAGCAGAGGTGAGGAAGTGACAGGCCAAGCTATATCGCGTTACTATGAAGATGATGTTATATCACCGGGAACCTGCGGGAATGGGCCCAATTCGGGCACCTTCTACTGAGCGGTACCTTCAACGGTGAGCGATAAGAGTTTTTGAAACAGGCTCCAGGTGAAGGAGAAAGATTCTGAGGTAAATTGGCACCCGATATCGCCTATATAGCGGCTGAGCCCGCCAATCAGGGGAATGCTTGAAGGCCATTGGCTATTACAGAGCAATAGAGTGATTCAATCAGGCTTCAGCATCTCGGAGGAAAAGGGTTTCCCCATACGTAATGTCGAGAGACCGACTCGATAAGGGAACCCTCTTGTGTGCGGAACTACTTCCTTCCGCCACAGATTCAAAATCTCAGTTTGACAGTTTAACAGCTGAGACCAAGCTTCCGTTACTAATTCGAAAACTTCACTTTAAAACTAATAATGAAGGAACGTTAAGTTGCTCATTGAAAGCTTATTGTGTACTGTATAAAAGCGCACGACCACAACACAACCATTTCTCAATACTAAATAAACTATATTCTTAAATACTAGTATTATATAGAATATAATTTTTTGATATATTAATAAACAACAAAACAGCCATCATAAAACGTTGTAGGCAATTCCAGTCAAAAGTACAAAGGCGCACTTGCATATACAGCCATTAACGTTACAAAAATATAACGTGATGGAGGATTTTGACCCCTCATCCATGAGATATCCAAAATGAATTATATATCATGTTAACCACTTAGGAGGACATCAGGACTAGCGGAAAAGTCCAGAAGATCTGGCTGACGTGGGTGCTCTCGGCGGGTTCATGGAGCGGCTGAACGGCGATGATGCACTGGATATCTCCCAAAAAAACATTCAAATAACGTTATCTTTATAAACAAACTGCATATGAAGTCTGAAAAACTACCTTCCGCCTCAACTAAATCGTAAAACGACGTCCGTGACTCGCTCTCAAGATCTAGTTCATTATTTATAAAATTATCAAATCGCCAACGGATCAAGAACCAGAAAAGGACGGTTGTGAAATGGTGTGTGTGTGTATATATAAATATATATATATACCGTGGGTACGGAAAGTCTTCAGACCCCTTTAAATTTTTCACTCTTTGTTATATTGCAGCCATTGCTAAAATCATTTAAGTTAATTTATTTTCCTTGCATTAAGTACACACAGCACCCCATATTGACAGGAAAAACACAGAATTGTTGACATTTTTGCAGATTTATAAAAAAAGAAAAATGAAATATCACATGGTCCTAAATATTCAGAACCTTTGCTGTGACACTCATATATTTAACTCAGTGCTGTCCATTTCTTCTGATCATCCTTGAGATGGTTCTACACTTTAATTTGAGTCCAGCTGTGTTTGATTTTACTGATTGGACTTGATTAGGAAAGCAAAACACCTGTCTATATAAGACCTTACAGATCACAGTGCATGTCAGAGAAAATGAGAATCATAAGGTCAAAGGAACTGCCCGAAGAGCTCAGAGACAGAATTGTGGCAAGGCACAGATCTGGCCAAGGTTCAAAAAAATTCGCTGCACTTAAGGTTCCTAGAGCACAGTGGCCTCCATAATCCTTAAATGAAAGACATTTGGGACGACCAGAACCCTACCTAGAGCTGGCCGTCCAGCCAAACAGAGCTATCGGGGGAGAAGAGCCTTGGTGAGAGAGGTAAAGAAGAACACAAAGATCACTGTGGCTGAGCTCCAGAAATGCAGTCGGGAGATGAGAGAAAGTTGTAGAAACTCAACCATCACTGCAGCCCTCCACCAATCTGGGCTTTATGGCCGAGTGGCTGGATGAAAGCCTCTCCTCAGTGCAAAACACATGAAAGCCAGCATGGTGTTTGCTAAAAAACACCTGAAAGACTCCAAGATGGTGAGAAATAAGATTCTCTGGTTTGATGAGACCAAGATAGAACTTTTGGCCTTAATTCTAAGCGGTATGTGTGAAAACCAGGCACTGCTCATCACCTGACCAATACAGTCCCAACAGTGAAGCATGTGGTGGCAGCATCATGCTGTGGGGGTGTTTTTCAGCTGCAGGGACAGGAAGACAGGTTGCAATCGAGGGAAAGATGAATGAATGCGGCCAAGTACAGGGATATCCGGGACGAAAACCTTCTCCAGAGTGCTCAGGACCTCAGACTGGGCCGAAGGTTACCTTCCAACAAGACAATGACCCTAAAAACACAGCTAAAATAACGAAGGAGTGGCTTCACAATAACTCTGTGACTGTTCTTGAATGGCCCAGCCAGGGCCCTGACTTAAACCAAATTGAGCATCTCTGGAGAGACCTGAAAATGGCTGTCCACCAACGTTTACCATCTAACCTGACAGAAATGGAGAGGATCTGCAAGGAGGAATGGCAGAGGATCACCAAATCCAGGTTTGAAAAACTTGTTGCATCTTTCCCAAAAAAGACTCATGGCTGTATTAGATCAAAAGGGTGCTCTACTAAATACTGAGCAAAGGGTCTGAATACCTAGGACCATGTGATATTTCAATTTTTCTTTTTTAATAAATCTGCAAAAATGTCACAATTCTGTGTTTTTCTGTCAATATGGGGGGCGGTGTGTACATTAATGAGGAAAAAAAAAAAAAAAACTTAAATGATTTTAGAAAATGGCTGAAATATAACAAAGAGTGAAAAAGTTAAGGGGGTCTGAATACTTTCCGTACCCACTGTATATATATATAAACAGTGTGGGTGTGTATTATGATTCTTGGACACAGTGGCAGCTCTGAAGTCCGTGTACTGTGAGTATGACATGATACAGGGGGATGTGTACTTAATGTTAACTGACAGAGAGCTAGATGAGGAGGGACAGATGGGGAGGTAGAGCGGAGACGTCTCCATTCCACAGCATAGACGGCAGTGCTGTTGAACAGGGTTAAGCGCTGATCTGATCAGACCTTTACTCTCTCTGCTCACTGCATTACACACCACTGACACATCACTGGACATAATGTCAGAGAACTATTATTCACGGCCGAGAGACCTCGAGACTTCATGCATAAGACTTTTCATAGTTTCTTAAAATTTTTTAAGTTTCCAAACCTGTGTGACTTACTTTCTACAGTGGAACACAAAAGAGGACATTTTGAAAAATGTCCTGGAGAGTTTACAAGCTTCAAAAGGACTGAAAGCATTGTAAAAGCAGCCCTTACTAGTCAATGTATTTACTTACTAGTAAATAAATACTATAATTTGTTCAAATAAACGTGGTCTTACCCCACTGCTAATGAGACGTAACTGACAAAAATAACCGTAATTTTTACCCATTCAGTCAAATATTGTGCTAACGTCTAAAAACAGCTTTAAGTTGGGCAGTGCTGGCAAATAACCATATGGGTACATGGATATACACGGCTAGATTGCATTAAACGATTTAATGCACTCGCGGAGGCAACCACCAAAATCGTTTAACGCACAGCTAGCCATGCATTATCCCTTACACATACAGTAAAAAAGCTTTTTTTTGTTAAAATGACATACAATTCTTATTGTTTATTCTTTAGCATATAAACATGATAAGAAATATAAGACTGTGTATGTAATGACTTTAATGAGGGAAAAACTACAGTCCCCTGATGCTTTGAATATGACAATTTAAAAACATGGAAATGGAAAGCAGAGAAATAGAAAACCAGAGAAATGGAAAACTATTGATTTAAAGATGCTGATTGTGTATATGGAAACTATATTTTATGTTTATTGCAGAATAGGAATAAATATACAAATATTTAAGCAGGTCCGTGCATGGAAGCACGGTAATTCGATTACGTGATTCACAGTGCTTCGTGGAAGTGGGAGGAGTTAAAGAGTTTTTGCTTGTCGCGATTCTCTGGTGGAATTTTCATTTTAGAATTATGAGTTTTTCACCAGGAATTCACCACAATTATGAATGCTTAAAAAAATAACCTGACTGCTTCAACAAAGCATATATCATCAATAAATAAACTTTGATATTTTGCCTTTTTTTCGTGTATTTTGATACCTTTAAATACATGTATGCAGGAGTATGTGGAGCTCAAGACACTCTGTAGAGCTTCTGTATTAACTGCATGTGCAAATAGAATGTTTTACTTGTACACTGCACAGCAGTTTTGCTTTAGTTACTATAGCTACAGCTGCGGCTTACTACTTAATTCTTTGTAGCAATCAGTGGATATCTACCAATGTGTCCATTAAGACTGCAATGTGCCCACTTACAGAGGTCAGGCTAGTTTTCCAGCCACTGCATCTTGATCTCGACTCCACAGGGTAATGCCTGCAGCTCGTTCAGATTTAATTAAAAAGAGATGCAACCCCGGACAGAGAGCGAGCCGCAGGGGCACAGATAGAGAGGGATGTGAGAGCAGACCTCATTTCTGTTGCATGGTTTGACACTGTGATATGAATTTTAAAAAAAAACATTCATGTGGATTAAAAGCCTTTTCATTTGAATCATAAATTCATTTTACTCAAACGTCACTTGAATTTGTCCGTGTTCCCTTCACCCCCAGGTGAGCCCTGATTTCGTCCAATGTTTACAGGCCTTTATCCAACGCATCAGCATTCCAGGACAGAACTAAATACACTTCTGTATTTATATTCACTGGTTTTAAGGGATGATTCACCATAAAGATCATAGAAGAACAATGAACTAATGTGAATTTCAGAAATAGCCTGGTTATACAGTGTAATAGTGTTCAGCTTCTTTCTGTGCCTTAAATTTCATCTTTTTCAGAAAGAAATCATTTATATTTTTCAGAAAACCATGAGCCTGTCTCTGACTTTTTTGTACTAGCTTGAATATTCGTGAGTGTTTTCATAGAATAGCTGTGCATTAAAGATGTTAGTCTTGATTAAATGTAAAATAAAATCAAATAAAAAAAAATTATAATATAATGGTTTGATTACTGTAACTTTTGCCAAATATAAATCTGTGGAATTAAATGTAGTCACATGATGTGAAAGTATTTTCTTTGTACAGGTTACAAATCATTTTGTATGCTGTATTTTCCAGACAGAATGAGAGAAATGAAATATGATTTCTGCATGTTGGGCCATCAGTTCATTCACATGTACTGTAACCATTAAATTAACATTTCACTGGATTTTAACCAGTAAAAACAATAACCAAGGCATTTAATTTCCTTATTGCTAATAATAGTGATTCTTTCTAAAGTCTGCCCTTTAAGCTGTCTGCTCTTTAACTTCATTTGTTGTTTAAATGGAAAGTGTGAATTTGCTAAATGTATGAAGATTAAAACCAAAATTTCTCATATTGTAAACACTGCAACTGTCATATTGTTTTTATGACTCCTTGTAGGGTTAAGTAAGGTTTTATTTTTTTGATAGAAATTAATGCTTTTATTTAGCAATAATGATTTAAATTGGCCAAAATGACATTAAAGCCATTTATAATCGTTCAAAAGATTTTTATTACAGATAAATGCTGATCTTTTTTAACTGTATGTTTATTGATAGAAAAAAAGTATCACGGTTCCCACAACGATATGAAAATATATTTAAGAAATGTTTTCTTGAGCATCAAATCAGCATATTAGATTAATTTCTGATGGATCATGGGACACTGAAGCCTGGAGTAATGATGCTGGAATAAATTACTAATAAATTAATAATTTTACAATATATTACAATAGAAAGCAATAGTTTTAAATTGTAATAATATTTGACAATATTACAGTTTTTATTGTATTTTTGATCAGATAAATGCAGCCTTGGTGAACAGAAGATACTTTACCATTGCATAATGCCTACTATTTTCCTTACTGTCTTTTAAAATAGTAGACAGTATTCAGTGTGTACTTTACAATGATGTTAACTTTTCAAGTGTAATGCACCTTTATCCATATGAATGGATAAACATACTTCCCACATAAACGTAATGCAACATCTTAATCTAAGCACAAAACAGTACTTGGGTAATTTATTTAATGTGAATGCACACATCTTTGAAGCACACATCCTCCAGGCTGCTGCACGGACGTGTTGTTGAGAACAGTAAAGGTTGAGCTCAGCAGGAGTCAGATACATGTGTGGGCATCAGACGCTGCCGTCGGACCTGACCTCTGTAGGGTTGTCATTCTGAGAGGACGCTCGACGGCTTAATTCACACGGGTAAGGGGCTCTCTGGAGCTCCGCCATCACCACTGGTATCTCCTGCTTCTCCCATTCACCCTAAAAGACATTGAACATTAATACAAAGAAACATCCTCATTTTAACACCATTCAACCTGAAACGGCAGTGTGTTCTCATAGGTATTTTTACATGCACTAATTTTTGTCAATCCAAATGTAGATTCTAAAAGTTCTGTTAGCTCTAAATGTTGTAATCCGATTCACATGTTCATTTATGAGAAAACAAAAATGAAGAAAGCAAGCTTGATTGACTTGACCTGCCAGAACTAACGCTATGCTTATAATAATTGCTGTTAATAGTGTTCATCGTCTGTTTTATTACGTCTTAAATTGATTTTTCCGTACATTTCTGCCATATGTACATTAATTGACAGTCACCACTGATAAGCTACCACTAAATATTGTAGAAACTTAATTTGCTGTAAAGTTGCTTTGCAATGATTTGTATCGTGAAAAGCGCTGTACAAATAAACTTGACTTGACTTGACTTATGCCTGATATGTCTGCACGCATCTAAAAAAAGACGTCAGAAAAGCTTTTTAGCAAATATGTAGCAAATATTAACCATCCTCCATTGATCAGTTCAAGATAATGTAAATATTATGTAAATCAATGCACATTTGTAAGATATAGTATGTATGTTAAATTACAAGGCTCTATGCATTTGTGCAATTTATGTTTTAATCTGTTTGAGCAAGTAGAGAGATTCAGGGTGTGTGAAGTTACATTCATATGCGAATGGAGAATCAGATCTGATTTGAGCTTTGAGTGCATGGAAATATTTTGCAACTAGACCATACATGAACTGGCCAACCGGATGTGATGAATTCCAATCAAAACTATGAGCGTTAAAAATGAGAATTACCAATATGCAATACTATTTCTGTAAAAACCACCTTTCCACTCTCTGCTTTTTTTACATGCTGAATAATAAATGTATGAATATATCCACACAAAACAAATGACCAACCATACAGTATGTAAGAAAAATGTAGTTTTGTAAGTTCTTTCAAGCATAATTATTCATTACCGCTCAGTTAACAGAAGTAGTGTTTGAAGGGGACATCGGATGCCCATTTTCCACGAGTTGGTATGGCCTTCAAGAAATGTCTGCAACATACTTTGGTTAAAATTCCTCAATGGTCATGTAAAACAACACCCTCTTTACCTTGTCAAAAACAGCTCTGTTCACAGCGGCCCGTTTCGGTGCATGTCTCTTTAAATGCTAATTAGCTCTGCTCACCCCACCCCTCTCTTCCGTTTTTTGTGTATTCAGTGGCACCTTAGCATCAAAAACAAAACTAATCCACTGCGTCCTCAGTGGCTCTGATGTTGGGAGAAAATGAAGACTCTTATATTCACTTTTACATCCAACTACAAAGCACCTGCATTGCTTGTTGTGGCTACAGCTGCTCGAGCGCGGAGAAAATAGGGTGGAGATATGCTAATACGGGCCAGTCTGTCAGCGGTCGTGGGCGGGGCCTGAGCATTATGACGACATATTGCGCAGAAAATCAAATCGGCTTGATTACTGGGACTGTTTAGGTTTTTGTGGTTTCAAAAAAAAAGTGTTGAATGAATTTTTATGATTGTAGGGTGGTTGTGTCTCTACACTGCTAAGACACATTTCTATGCAAACATCATGTAAAAGTGATTTTTTTTCCCCTTGGTGTTCCCTTTAAAGAATTATGTTTTAGTGCAAAAATATTGGTAATTCACACCATGCACTCAAAATTTATTAGAATATGTCACATCTGTTTGGGCAGTTTCATAGAGTCTAGCTACAAAAAATTCAATGCAACTGAACCTCAAATTGTATCCAGAAAATTTCGCATACGCGTAATTTCACACAGCTCCCATACTTCTCTGGAAATGAATGACTTCTGGTCCGTTGTTTGTCAGTGATGGTGAAAAGGTGGTTTAATGTTGCGCTTACAGGAAAGAGCTCAGCTGTGGATTGGTTGCAGTGCATTGAGATGGGAGAGGTGAGGTAGAGGGAGTTCAACACCTCCCCGCTGAAGCCGTCCCAGGATAGCGAGGAGAACTGCTCTTCCACCGTAGTCTGGGGACAACTGCAACTCTCACGTCCCTGAAACCTACACAGATGACAATAAAACGAGACTTTAATAGGCCTTTTATTATTATTTTTTTTTTAAATATCCACTCCAAAACATCTCCTCATAAGGTGGAAATTTGGTTTCACGGCCACAAAACCACTTTCATAATTCATCTGATTCCACTACAGCGTTGTGAAATTGCTTTTTTTTAAGTTTGGAAAAATGTAATTTGCCAGTGCAAAATGGAAGAATACAAATGTCATCTGCCTGCCTTTGTTTTATTCATTGCTGAAGAAAACCTATTTCTGTTTTTTTTTTTTTTCATCTGATTTCGTAGAGGAAATGAAAGCATTCCTCTCGTCCTCAGGCAGTTAGTCTCGAAGCCAGATATTAGTTTGAAATGCGCTGGTTTTTGTTGTTGTAGCCTGACTGGGTCAGAGCAGTGTGGTACTGCGACAGCAGTGTTGCTATTTTCAAGGTTTTCTTCTCATTGTGAGGTAATGACTGTCTGGCATGTGCGCTCATACAGGAAGGTCATGTTTGCTGTTTTTGGTGCTTTAGTTCTTATGGACACGTGATGTACCTGTTGATGAGACTGAAGTATTTCTGCAGGTAATCTGTGTCCACGTGGCTCTTGCACAGCTCCAGCTGTGTACGGGGGTAATAATGCACGTAATTGACACACATCTCTTCCATGACCCCAAAACCACCCTGCAGAAGTGACAGAAACAAAGCCACTGGATTTGAAGTGAATCGTGGCTAAAGTCTGTCTCTTACACAAAGCTCTTATATACAGTAGCTTCAGAAGACCTTTACAGAATTGTTCAATTTCAGGATTCAAATTTCTTGGCATAAAATAAATTAAGCGTTAGCGTTAGTTTTGGCAGGTCACGTGAGTCAAGCTTGCGTCAGCTGATTCTCAGCTGATCACATCTACCTATAGGAATACGACACCTATCGTGGCATTCCTATATAAGCTCTATTCAGTATTATTCAGCAGCTTTTCAGCTTGCTCAGGAGCAAATTACCCTCCTCCATCCCCAGCTCCTCCTTTCGCCACAGTCAGGACTTGGCTTTCTGATATTCCTTGCTAATCAGACTCCTTTATCTTGAATAAAGTGTTACACTTAAATATCATTAAGTGCATTAATGATATTGGCCTTGTTCTGTTCTGTTCTGTTAACCTAGGGGGGTTATTATTGCTGCTCTCCCTGCTCATTCATGACAGGCTGCATGAATGGGCGGATTTTTTTTGCCCAGAACAGAACCATACCGCCAAACCAAACTTTATGCTAAGTATCTATCATTTTGACGATAGTGGTCCTGACAGAACTACAATTAATGTTGCCTTGTATTAGCACCAGCCTTTTGTTCATACTGTAAAAGTAATAATTCATGTTTCATGATGGGGAACACTCCTAATGTGAGATGTTGCTTCTTAATTGAGGATTTTATTTTATGTATTTATTTGGAAAAACGTATCTTCCTTCCTTGCTTTTTAAGTTTTCTGTGTAATATTTTATTATAATATATTCAAATTTGCATACAGTATATTAATTAAGTGCTGCAGATTTGATGCATATTTAATATATTTTAAATGTTTACCTGGGTGAAGTAACAATGCAAAAAAATTATCATTCAATATGACAAAAAATTTTTATTTAATAATTTGTTAAATGAGCATCTGACAAGAGATCTGACAACCTCTGATATGCTGATCACATAAAAAATACATGTTTTCTTGTGGGTTCAGTATAATATATAAATTGCATATTTAATAACAAGATGCCTATTTGCGTATCTTTAATGTCTGTCTGGTTTATGCAACCTGGGAGCTCACCCTAAGTTTAAATGGAAGTGTATTAGTGTGGCTTTAATGTAATTTAAGCAGCTCTTCATGTAGACTTGTATTATACTGTGCAGAATGATGAGAAACCTTGCAAATTGAGAGTTTTGTCCTGTTTGATTTCCAACTAATCAATCTGTAATCTTCTGTTAGTCAAACATCTCGTCTGTACCATACTTAATTCTCACGAGATGTCATTTTAGTCTTGAACCAGTGTTGGACTGAGACAGACTTACCACTGTAACTTTGTTCCTGTCTCCAGTGTTATACGTGCACTTTGTGACGAGAGCGTCGCCCTGTGGAGTAGACAAACGCACAAAGCAGCGATCACACATGATCAGATGGGGTTTAGCACTCAGCTATTTGTAGAACATGCTAGAATGAATGTCTCTTGGCAAGTTAGCATTAAATTGGCAGGCTCAGCCGTGTGTGTGGGTGCTTGTATTGACAGTCTAAATGCAGCAGATCTGCGCTTTTGTTGGTGGCTTGCTGGTTCCAGGCGTTTCCTGTAATGTCTGCAGCATCTCTCTTTCTCTCATCTAAACACGCTTCAGCTTGTACATGTGTGAAGAGCAACTTACTGGCAAAACAGTCACCATCTTCTTTAAAACACGGATAATCTGCACAAAAAAGGGAGAGGTTACAAATGTTAGTGCTTGATTGAGTTTTCATTTTAATATATGTATTCGAACCGAAACGGGATATATAATTACAGAAACCTAAGATTGTGTCAGGTCAATGTTTTTGTGGTACTGAGGTACTATAGTACAGTCATTGTAGAAGATGGGGATTTACATGATAGTGCTGGTATTTTAAAGGCCATGGTACATATCTAAAAAACATGGTAATATTGTGTTACTTTGTGATTTCAAAAAGGCAGCCCAAAAATAAACCATAGCATGTTTAACATATATTTCATTTAGGGATTTGTATAGTGTGTGTGTGTGGGAGTGACAAACGCATCAAGTGTTCAGGTATACCGCAGGGAATCGTGGGTAGTTGACATGTCTCAAGCCGTGAGCAGTGCAATTGAAACTGTTATACACTGCATTCATATCGACTGAGAGACTGAAAGGAACATGTTTACTTTTTTAAAATATTTAAGCCAACTGCAAAAGAGTTTATCCTGCTGAAAAATTAACAAATAAATAAAACCAGTCTAAGTTGGTTGGCTGGTCTTAGCTGGTTTAAGCTGGAAGTAGCTGGTTTTAACTGGTTTCCCAGCCCGACCAGCTGAAGAAGTGGTCAAAACCCCTCAAACTATCCTGCAAACCAGTTATGACCAGGCTGGAAGACTAGCTAAAACCAGCCCCCACAGCTATTTGTTTTCACAGGGTAAAATAAATGGTGAACAGTTACAGCATCATAAATATACTGTACACAAATCAGCCTATCAGAATGATTTCTGAAGGATCATGTGACATTGAAAACTGGAGTAATGATGCTGAAAATTCAGCTTTACATCACAGAAATACATTATATTTTAAATAGAAAAAAGTTATTTTAAATTGTAATAATATTTCACAAAATTACTGATTTTACTGTATTTTTTGATCTAATGAAAGCATCCTTGGTGAACATAAGAGATGTCTTTCAAAAATATTTAAACTGTTTCACACTATTGAATGATAGCGTATATATGTACATTTTAAAGTCAAAGTGAAACAATCAATTAACATCTGTTATGTGACTAATAACTTCAGTAAATTCACTAAATGAAGCAAGAAATTCAATATGAAAAAATTAGGACAGTAGTTGATTTTATAGATTGGGAATTGATTGGGTGTTCCATTCCAAGTGGGTGTGGTTTCTGTGTAAGTGGTTGGAGGGGATTGGTTGAAAAAATCAGGGGGCTTGATGATGGCAGTAGAAAAGAAAAGTTGTTTCATATGTGAAGTTATTACTTTATGATGAAATATTACAACAAACGTTTTTCATTTGGAATAACGTGCACGCATGAATCATGCACAATAAGACCAGGAACATGTATTAGGTGAAATTTAAAGTGAAAAGGCACATTTTAAATGTCATGTTGAAAACTCAAACTTAAACTTGGTTTAATACCTGGTAGTGAGTGCTGAAATGTTTGTCCTCCTGTACCACGTCAACCTCTCTGCCTCCTCGTACCAGGACGGTCCTTACCCCGAGTCCAGCCAGATGAGTGTGCAGCTGGGACGCAAAGATATATATACCGCCTACAGGAAGAGCCTGCAGGACAGAAAACACCGCTTCAGTAATTAATATTTAAACTATATTTTTACATTGTATGAAGAAAATTTTCAAAATAAAGTGTTGCTGGCATGTTCTGAGTGCTGGCTTTTTGCATAATTTGCCTTAACAATAGGGTTGGGCGATGTCTACAAAATTAGCATCGGCCGATGTCTACAATGAAACGGGGTTGTGCCCGAAGCGTGAATCTGTATTCAGAAAACGATTGCTAAAGGTTGCCTGTTACATTACAGCACATACAATTTCACTTACCGCATAAACAGAGTAAGGAGAGACGATGGCGAATGATTTGCAGATCCTCAGCACCACTGACAAACATCTAATCTTGTTAAATGTGTTTACCACACATTTAATAAGATTACGATTACGAAGATCACGATGTCGGCTCAACATCGTGATGTCTATCAGCCATCGGCGATGGCATCGTCTATCGGCCCAACCCTACTTTAATAAGCCATATGATTTGAACAGTTACTTAAAGTTATACAGTATTCCTTCTTATATAACTATGTTTTTAAACATTATTTCTCTAGGTGATGAGCTTTTTCCACTGTGGGCTGGTTTATAAGATGTTTAGTACACCCTAGAGTGATTTTCTTTTTTTTTTAACAGGGAGTTTCTTGTGATTGCATAATTTGGTGAATATCGGCCTTAATCTGTTTTCAGGAAGCCACTCAATGCGTTTTAAATGAATTCAAAGCCTGCGTGCATGAATGTATTCGGCTGGCTTGAGTGAAGTGTAGTGTTTGTGAGACGCGCGGACCGTCTGTGTGCATTTGGCGGTGCAGTAGCCAGTCAGCTGGAAAGAGCGCTGGCGGGGAGGAATGGCCATGACAGGAGTGTAGACTAGCCCCAGCTCCATGATGCCTGCGTCAAACGTCCTCAGAGATGGAGTGTACCATAAACGAATGCCCGAGGAGTCCCTCCGTCCTGTGACAAACACACAGAATGAGTCAAGAGGAGCTGTGCACTCAGGAATGAAAGGAAGTAGACTGGAGAAATCAGTCTGATGAGTAGTTTAGATTGAGATTGGCAAAAACATTAGTTGTATATTAGTCTTTGCATACTAGCATGCTGTTCTTACTGTTGATGCATGCATACAATTTGTGCACATTGAGTGTTTCATCAACTACAGGCACTTAAAAAAAACACTGATAATTGCATAGATTATTCATATTTATATGAACAGGAGAAATTCTCACATAAAATGTTAAGCTTAATTCACAAGATGTGTATGCACATCATTCTAATGGTAATAAATGAGCAACCGTGTACCTGAGGTTAGTCATTTGCATAAAACGCAGTTCATTCAAAAAAGTTCATTCAATGCTATACCCAGAGTTTGTCTTTATTTTATTTTTTATTTTTCTGTTCAAAAGTTATTGATGAATCATGATTTTATTTGTAAAAAAGAAAAAAAAACCTGCAGATTCATGCTCACATTTTTTTTAAATTTTGGGGATAAATTGACCTTCTGCAATGCCAAGCCTATTTTTACAAGTAGTGATTTACATTTTTTTCCTCCTTGCTAAACAAGTACAACATATGAATAAAAGGATTACGAAACGACACAAAATTTTGTAAACTATTTTGTTTTTATGTAGTAATTCATATTTTTATGATTTTAATATTTTATGATTTAAAGGCTCTGAGAAAAAGGTAAAACAAAACATACAAGAAGCAATTGAAAAGTAGCAGACGAAAAATAATGAAGGCATGAAAATGGCAGTTTTAATGTGTCCATAATTAAAAAAAATTGAAATGTGTTAGTTTAAATAAAAATCAACTACTGGGAGACAACGGTAGAAGTGCCAAATTTGGAAAAAATACCTACAGTGTACTTAGAAACCCTGGCTCCTACTATATTTGCACTGTCCCCAAAAAGTTCTTTTAAATAAAAAAAAAACCACACACTGTGCCAAATACTGTATACCACAATGCAATGTGCTTCACTGGAGGTAACATCTGCCACACTTTCTACCATCTCCTTCTTTTATTTAGGCTGACAAAAGGTAAGACATAATCTACTCAAAACTAGATTAAAAATTCAAAAATAAGTGGTTTTACTTGATAACAGAATTAAATACACAATGAGGTCATTGCTAGAATTCTAGCATTCTTACATAATGTCCACTATTTCACAGGCTATTTTTTAAGAATTGCTAAGTAGTGTATATACTGTGATGATGCAGCATTCTGAACATAGTCTTAGCCAACTGGGCTGATGTGCATCTTTGACACAGTTTGTGTGCTGCATACCTGATATAAGGAGAGGGTTGTGGTAATGAACTTCAAGCCGAAGGAATCTAGAAGAACCTTCTCCTCCCAGAGGCAAACCAGCATCAGCAGGGTAGTAGAATGGCTGCACGTACAGACACACATTCAGAACTTTATGTGAATTTAATAAGATTGCTTGTGGGGCAGCGTAGCTTCTGATTTATGCTTTGCAGGCTAAAAGATATTTGAGCCAATGCACAAGAAGCTTATGCCAACTCTGACTCAGTCAGAGCCAGAAAAGTCCTGTAGATCCATGCTAGTTCACGACCAGCGGTTTAGACTTATAAAGGATAGCAAAGAGGAAATCTAAACCCTTATCAGTCTACTTTTAAAACTCATGTGAGAAAGACCTCTTTACGTAACCGTCCTACTTCCACCTCCAGTTTCTCGCCCCATTCCCGTTTCTCTCTCTCCTGGCTCTCACCCACTCCCCCTCCTTCTCTCACAAGGCATTAAAAACATTTAAAAATGAAATGATGAAAAAAATAAAAAAAAGACAAACTGCAATCTACTGAAGAAAAACATCTAAATTTTGCTACATAATCTCATCTCTCCAGCTTGACATTGGCAGCTAGCAGAACACATGATTTGTGTTTGTTTTACTCCCATGTAATCTCATTGGAGGCCCATCTTTCTTTCTCTCTCTTTCTCTCTCTATCTCTCTCTCTCCGAGCTCAGCATCGGTCCTTGGCTCCATAACTGATTTATCAGGACGCCTCTGCTTTCAGATTGGCTCACAGCTCTGCTCAAACCATGACTGGCACCTACCTAGAATGGGCGAATTGGCACAGATAAAGCCTGTATGTTTGCCTCTTAAAATGGACTCCTAACGATGCTAATAATCATATGTTCTGTTTTTAGCTCGCAAACTTAGCGCTAAAGAGGGAGAAACTGATGTAGAAAGTGACCTCGATGGATATGATTCATGATGAAACATTGCGAAACATCGAAAGCATACAGTCAGAAAGGATTGCCATAAAAGTACTATTAAACTAAAGGGGAAGATTTTGCTCATTTCCAAACATAAAGCAATTATATGGCTTCAGAAGCGTTGATATATAGCAAATGTGTCATTGAGACCACTTTTATGGTAATTTTACAGAACCTTTGTCTGTGTTTTGGAGCTTGACACACCTTGCTTACTGTATATTTTTAAAGGAAAAGAGCAGCATGAACATTCTTCAAAAAGAACATTCTTCTTTAGAAGTAAGCAAGCCATACAGGTTTTGAATGGCATAGTAAGCTACTTATAACAGAATGCAGCAGCTTGCGTACCTCCGCTCCCATGGCCCAGGCAGCCAGAACGTGTCGGCAGTAATTGAGTTTGCGGGGCTTCATCTTTGAATCACAAGAGCCGCTGTATTGAGGCACGGTGTCCATCTGAGGAGAGCATTCGAACACTTCGATGTGATGAACAATGGCTTCATTACCAGGAGTGATCACAGACTCGTACTGCAAAAAAAAAATAAAAATTATAATTTGTTTTCACCATTAATAACCAAGATTAAGAGATGTGAATTGATTGAGGAGGGATAAATAAGTTTAAAAACTACTGTAATTTTTCATTCAGAGTGTGCAAAAAACAAAAACGAGATGTTTGTGCATGATTCAGAGAAAAAGAGACCCTGTGCAATTATCAGATATTTGTCTGAAGTGTTTACATAGAAAAAATGAAAAAGCAGTGTACACTCTTGAAAATAAAGGTGCTTCACGATGCCATAGAAGAACCTTTTTGTCTAAATGGTTCCATAAAGTACCTTTAACATCTGAAGAACCTTGCTGTTTCACAAAAGGTTCTTTGGGGCGAAAGAAGGTTCTTCAGATTATAAAAAGGTAAGAAAGAGATGGTTCTTTAAAGAACCTTTGACTGAATGGTTCTTTGTGGAACCAAAAATGGTTCTTCTATGGCATCGCTTGAAGAACCTTTTGAAGCACCTTTATTTTTAAGTGTAGTAGAACAAAAATGCATTAAATGGTTCTTAAAAGAACCATTTTTTCTTAATGTGAAGAACATTTTAATAATCTAAAGAACCCTTTTTCCACGAACCCAAGATTCTATGGATGTCAAAGGTTCTTCATAGAAGAAAATGGCAATACAGAAGCTTTATTTTTAAGAGTGCCTGATGTATTAGTAAAGTTTCTATTAAATGTGCCCTACAGAATCTCAGTGGAAGTAGTAGGTCATCCAGGTACTTTTCGCCTACTGTTTTTCGAACACTATGAATTTGGACATAATACTCTGTCACCGTACTGTTTTTCTGCATACTATAGTAGGCATATTCGGGCGTAGTGCCTGAATTCTTTTCCATTTTTCAGCATCACATATTGAGTTTTTAAATGAGAACGAGTTGTGAGCGGCCCCGTAGAAGTTTGTTTAAATCCCAAACTCAAAGTCCAATGTGATCAATAGTAATACTGATGACTGCATTAGAAACTCCATTAATTATATTCAGATCCAGTTTACATCACCCCAAAAGTGTTTTATTTTAAGAGCGTTATAATTGGTCAAAGTACCTCATATGCACCTATTATATAGGTATCATATCTTTGAAAGTTCACATAGAAAGGTTAAATGCAATGTGCAAGTGGCTCCAAGGCTTTCAGGTTACCATGACAATGTGTTTCTTAGGCATATTAGGCGGGAGCTGATAGATGTGGCACCAGTAAGTGGTTTCCTGTGTGGGGATGATGACATCAGGGGCCAGGACATCCAGAGTGCGGACATCTCTCGGGAGAGCAGGGGACGGAGTGTCTGGACGCAGTAGCAGCACTCGCTGGACGCCAGGCTGGAGACGGGATATGTTGAGTTCATGCAAAGATAGGATGGGACGCTCCAGCATGGCGTAGATGATGTGGACAGTGCCTTCCTGGAAATAACGAATTCTGTTAGCATTTTTGTCATCATATACATTCACCTTTATGTTTTTCCAGACCCATATGACTAAAGACATTTATTCTATGGAAAAGAGCAGCCTGAACATTCGTCAAAACATCTTGTTTTGTATTTCACGGAAAAAAGGAAGTAATATGGGTTTGGAACGACATGAGGGTGAGTAAATGAAGACAAGGTTTATATACATTTACTTTAGACTCTTTCCTAACGCTTCCAAACATTTAAGGAGACAATACTAAATAGAGCACAAAACGCTATTCTCTGACCCAATATCATCGTTCATATGTTTCTTTATCCTACCTCTACCTTCTATATCTGCTATTCTACTCTCATTTGTTTAGTAATGTGCCTCTATGATGTAGTCGTGTGGGTCGCAGGTGCTGAATGGTCTTTTGAAGAGCAGGAAGAAGCCTTCAGTGGACTGATGAGTCTCCAGCAGCTGATAGTCCTGCTGAGTGTCCAGCATCACTCTGCCTTCATTATCACTCCAAGCATCCTAAGAATATGAAATGCACTCATGAAAACACCACCTTTGTTTCTTTATATCTCAACCATTCAAATGTTAGAGGTCGGTAGGTTTTAGAAGTCTCTTATGTATGGAGGACCATTTCTGCCATGGTATAAATAAGGTAACTGCAGCTTTTTAACCCACAATTCTGACTTTTTTCCTCACAAAAAAAAGTCAGAATTGTGAGAAAAAGTTAGAGCTGTGAGATAAAATTCTGTGGTGGAAAAAAAAGAATTACAAGATGTAAACTTAGAATTGCAAGGTATAAACTTGGAATTTGCAAGAAAATGGTCAGAATTCTGAGTTCACATCTCGCAATTCTGACTTTTTTTCTTAAAATTATGAGACAAAAGTAAGAACTGCGAGATATGATATCAGAACTGTGAGATATAAACTCACAATTATGAGAAGACAAACATAAATTACAAGAAACAATTACAAGAAAAAAGTGAGAATTGTAAGATAAGAAGTTGCAATTACCTCTTTTATTATTTATTCCATAGCAGAAACACACACACACACACATATACACAAAAATAAAAACTTCGAGATGTAAACTGAGAATTCTGAGAAAAAAAATCTGAATTGTCATATATAAACTCTCAGTTGCAACTATTTTATAAATACAGAGTTCTGGCATGGAACTCTAGATGTCGCAGTCCGATAGGTCTAACTCAGTCTGACCTAATGACATCATTATCACATGGCACAGCTGATTGGTTCTCTCCTGTATCGCTGCTCAACATTCAAATATATGACTAGGGCTTGCTGTAGCAGTTGCAGCTTGCTTCAGAAACCCTCCACCTTCCCCAGCTCCACCTGTATAGATCTGTTACGAGGTGATTCATGTATGCTATATATGGGGGTTATTTCATGTATGTTATATTTGCAGCAGCAGTATTTCTTACATGCTTACAGCAGCATTTTGTGGATGTATTGGCAGTAGCAAGTAGCAAGCCGCGTAGCAGATCTATTCCGCCAAGACCAAATACATTAACATTGTCATGTACATTACCATGCCAATCCCTCCGAGAGTTGTCATGACAGAACTGTATTTTAATATAAGTTCCTTCTGAAATCATTCTAATATGATGAATTTGAGACCTTTTCAGCATTTACTGCCAGCTTTTTTTTCAGCCCTACAATGTTTTGACTTGCTGTCTGTAACTCTTCTCCTTGACATACGTAGTGGGAGGAAGGATGAGCGCCTGGCTATACAACATTTATTCAAAACAGACCAAACTGTGCAGTCCAAAGTCAAAATAATGAAATAAATCATGAATGATGAATGAAAGGGGGCCTTGACACACACATGACCTTCTACTTTCAACCACTTTATTTGGGGCGCGGCGGCCAAAACCCAGACGTGAGCTGTTCAGCTCGATGTTAGGAAGGAGTATTGCACTATACGACTGTACAGGAGCTCTACCAGCGTGTGGGTGTCTACTGTAGTCGGGCAATCATAACAAGATCCAGAAAGCAAGACTCTTCAGGCTTCAAAGTACGAGAGAGCTTCCTGACACTGGGTTAGAAAATCATCCTCAGTCCGTTCTAATTCAACAACAAAAAATCACAAGTTGAATGCAGCCTTTTAAATAGTTCACCCAAAAATGAAAATGCTGTTATTTTTTGCTCAACTTCATGTCATTCCAAACTTGTATAACTAATGCTTCTTCTGTTCAAACCAAGCGGCAAACTCCCGCTCTCTCGTGAAGCCAACACGGAAGTGACTTAAACTGTAATTCGTCAACTGGCCGCTAGAGACTGGCTCCAAAAGGGATTCAATCCCATAGACTCCCCATGTTAAAATGCCCAACTTTACAGCAGAAAAATGTCCCTTTACTTGTCTTTACAACTGTCTAATGGACCTATAATTGTTAACTGTGGAAATATGGTGTATCTATGAGTTAAATGTTTCCCCTAGTCCCTGTCATGTCTTCCATAAAAAATGTCTTATGATATTATTACTCTATTATTTTATATGCTACTATACTAATGTATTTATTTAGTTATTTTGTCTGTAAAGTGTACTGTAAGTCAATGGGATCCAAATGAACACTACTGGACCCCATTAACTTTCATTGTATGGACATATGGACAAAAGCAGTTGAATCATTCTTTAAA
Organism: Sinocyclocheilus anophthalmus; assembly: GCA_018155175.1. NCBI lineage: Eukaryota > Metazoa > Chordata > Actinopteri > Cypriniformes > Cyprinidae > Sinocyclocheilus > Sinocyclocheilus anophthalmus. The sequence goes on along the minus strand of JADLZN010001832.1, from coordinate 402,340 downwards.
ATATATGTTTTGGTGTATGTGTGTGTGTGTGTTCCACTTGTCATACAGGTTTGTAACAACATGAAGGTATGTAAATGATAAAAATTATAATTTTTGAGTGAATTATCTCTTTACCAAAACAAAAACCCTCATATTGACAAGATTCTACATTATGTTGCATCAGTTTCCTGCTCATCTCAAGTATGTATTTTGCAAAAGCACATAATCCTACACCGTCCCTGGAGCAGATTTGCAACACCATAAAGCAAAAACCATCATAGAAATCAAATCAAACTATTCTTACCCCAAAATAGGATTTGTGACCGTTGTCCCACATAAGGACCAGGTCTGCATTTGTGGGCTCTCCCCGATCGGACATGCCCAGCAAAATGCCATGGTGGAGCTCTTTGACTTTCAGCTCTAGATAGACCTCCTGGGTGGGATAGCTGATGTTCCAGGACAGCTCCAGCTGACCCGAGGAGTCTAAGGGGATGTGGTAGGCCAGGGCGGGTCTGGAGTGGACCGCAGGAGCCTGGTAGGAAGCCACCAAGAGCACCACCACAGTGGCCAAAACTGTGAGGTACATGAGGGTGACGTCTTGCAAGCGCAGGTCTTTGTTCAGAAGGCGCATTGCCTCTGTTGTCTTCTGCTTGAAGGCCCTTCTGTTGTTCTTTAATAAGGCGTCTTTGGGCTTTCCTGAAGATATTCTCTCGCCTCTAGTTGTAAAAACGTTTGATTTGATTTCACTATAGTAGCGTTCACTCCTTTTCGCTGCTGTTGTTCTTAAGCATATCTGTCGATTTTTCTTGTCTTGGCTTCTTGGACCCAGCTTCAGTTTCAGTTGGTAGGTGTCCACTGGTCCTTGTGTTGGTCCACTTCTATTGGCTGTGGACTCTCTCTGGCTTTTAAGAGCACGACCCTGTGACAGCCTCTACTTTAGCCTGCCTTAATTGTATTAGCTGGGTTAATGAAAATTCAATTGTTTATTTTGCCCTCTGGTCAAACTGTTTTCTAACGTCTGCTTGTTGTGAGCAAACAGGACGGATTTCTGCAATGCAAACTTTTTTTCGTTGATGTAGATGTGAATATGTATTATGAAAAATAGCTGACTTGTAAGGTGGTTTGTGATGTTAGAGTGCATTAGGTTATATGCATGTGAAAATTGCATTTAATTGTTTTGCATTTGCCTGTTTCTTGTTACATGTACTTACTATAGCAATAACAGTATAATTATGCATATTTATTAAAAATTACAAGCAACTAGCCTAACCCTAAACCTATAATAAGTACATGTTTTTCATTAATATTGTGCAATTACTGTATAATAATAGGAATGCCTTCAAATAAAGTGTAACCAAAAAAGTATTCATAGATCAGGTTAATGGTTTTATTAATTTTACGAAAACTAATTATAAATAAAATCTCAACTTGATAAAACATCATAAGATCCTTTATGAAAAATGGTACATTACTGTTTGGAGTATTTAAATAAATAAAATACAAGGAATTTTCAAAGTGATGTGCACATTGTGGAAGTACACATCTGTCTTATTTTTCATAATTATTTTAATCATTTTTGTTATAATTATTATTACTACAATATAGCATTGGTGTCTCTGGGACCGCCAAAATGAGGCTTTATAGTGCATAACAACAATTATGATTCATCAATATTGAGGTCATATCAGAGATGTCTGTTGGGTGCCTGGGAAGGATGTTTTTTCTTTAGTGGGAAATAAAATGCTGCACATTAGAGAGCATAAATGTCAAGTTATCACGGTTAATGGAAACAAAAAACACTAATTAAGCTCTAAATGAATGTGCTGTTAGCTGCTTCCGTCTTTTTCAGTGATCTCTAGTGTGAGGAAGAGAGGTTTGGTCAGATCATTAGACATGCAATGGCTGTATAGACTTTAAATTGATTTACCTTTGCATGTAACATAGTTTATAGTATATTTTAAAACTGATCTGTATATGTATATTTTGTATTTTGTCAGAAATATGTACTTATAGTATTTTGTAAACATATTTTGCATCATATATTATATAGTATAGTAACTAGATTTGTATTTGTATGACATGTTTGCTTATGGCATATTTAATTAAAAGTATACATGCACATTTAGAAATTATGTATTATTATTAATATTTTAGTATAGTATTAATAGTACCTAGTTGTATTTTGATTATTAATTTATATTACATATACTGCAGTATATATTATATTAACAACATACATTAATAGTGTAAGTATATTTGTATAACTGCGGCATGGTTAGCTCGCAAGCTTTATATTCGCACAGTATTATTTAGCAGCGTGTGTGACAGACGTGTGTTCTGCTGTTTGTTTGGAGAAAGATTATTTCTAATGGGGCTTCTGGAAGGAACCACCTGTGCCTTCATCCTTTCACTGGGTTATAAGAAATTATAAGATATTGAGATGAAACACTCACAGTAACCTTCTTAACGCACATGCTCAAATGCCTTGGAGCCAAAGGGACACGGTGCAGCTGCTGCCAATTGTGTCGTCTCAATCAAGAAACATGGAGAGCTTGTTTGAGGGATAAAGGTTATTTAGGTCCCTGTGGCAGTGGCGGGAGGCAGTGTGAATGTGGGAGGGGTAAGACAGGAACAGATGCCCGTCTGATCTGCTAATGAAATGAAGTTATGGGGCCAGAGGGGTGTTTGGTGCCCCAGAGACATGACTGTTCCTCGAGTTGGAGCAACAGATAATCAGTCCTATGACATGCTGAACCCGGCCTGATCTGGACACAAAGGAAAAAACAGGAAGAACTGGATTCTGGATTTTCTGAAGGAAATGTGAGTTGTATTTGCCCGTGCAAAAGTTGCCAGAGTATTGTGAGTGGTTGCCAGGGTGGGGCTTCATGGTTACCAAGGTGTTCTGAGTATTTTGTTTTTGCTGTGTTGAGTTGCTATGTAGTTGCTAGGGTGCTATGGGTGATTTCTAGGCTTACTAGCTAAAGTCAAAAGAGAGAAAGAAAAACAAATGAGAGAGAAATTACAGCAGGGAAAGTGCAGAATGAAAGGAAAATAGAAAAGGATCAGAATTTGTTGTCCCTGAAATAGAAAATGTTTTTCCTTTGTTTTGTGTTTTAGCTTTGTTTTACAAGGGAGAAAATAAGGAGGATCAAATGCTAAAAAGTAAAAAAATCATTTTAAAACTATGTTGAACTGCACATGCAAACCAGAAAGCAAGACATACCATTAGGGAGCCAAATGGAGAAAAAAGGGCCAGAAAATTTTACAAAAACTTGCGAAATGTTGTGTTGGAAAAGGTACTTTATGACTTTTGGAAAGTTTTCGGAAATGTAACGGACATTTCCACCCCTTTGCAACCCTAAATCATAATCACATGTATATAATATAAAAATACTTATAAAATATGTATAAATAGATGATGAATGTTGCGAAATAAAAATAAATACCTTATTACATATTGGTGATAATATATTGGTTTCTAACATGATTAAGAGTTTTGGATCTCATATCGATGGTTTCATGCTCTCAGCACTCAATAGTTCATTGCACATAACCCTATTTGATCCATGATTTTGCAGTGAATGTGTATGTCTGTGCATAAGTCTTTAATTTGGTTTTTATTTATTTATTATAACCTGGACATGTTAATTCGAGCCTAATTTGACTAGCATCTACTGAGCAACAGATGAATTTGCTTCAAAATGCTGTAGAGTTTAATTGCACCGCCACTTATGACTACAACAAAAGATACAGGAAGCATTTTTCATCTATTTAAAAAGTTAATTATCCAAGTTATTAACCTTTAAAAGCTACCTATGCATGCTTATATGGTTAGTTGTTGTTTCCCTTTTCCCTGCTGTTACGATCAGAACAGACCTTCAGCCCATTTTAGATCGTTAGATCAGTTTTAGTGTATATTTTGCATGTCGCACACACATGAATGTAACAAAGGGTTGCTGAACACTGCTGTAACACACACCGCATTGAAGAATCAGAAGCCGGAGGACTTAAGCACACAACTGAACATATCCACTTAGAACAGTCATTCAGTCAGTCCGAATCCAGTATTACCAAACAGAAAACAGGTCGAAGAACAGCGACAAATAAACACACAGAGAGAGAGACAGAGAGCGAGAGAAGAGGGAGAGAGAGAGAGAGATCGAGACTCAAGACCGGGTGTAAGTAGGGGGAAGGGAGGCTCTCTGAGTGATCTGTCAACTTTCCTTCTGGTCATAAAATAATAATGTCACGCCTTGCACATATAATAGAGCTGTAATATTAAGAGGGTGAATCATTAATACAAAAAAGTACTTTAATTTGAACAACGGTCTTTTTTAAGAACTAAGTTAGGACAGTCCTGAGTGTGAAGAAAACTTTCTGAGATGTCTCCACTGTTCGATGTAAGTTTGGGATTCAGAATGCTGAAATTTTTACAATGTTATAATTGAAAATCCTCTTTTGTTCACCAAGGCTTGAGAAAAATCCTGTAAAATTAGTAATATGTGAAATATGATGGGCAATTTCACCATAGTTTTTTGCATTTTAATTTCATTATAAAATGTTATTTATTTCTGTGATGTAACGCTGAATTTCCATCATCATTGCTCCATTCTGCATGTCCGTGATCCTTCAGAAATCATTCTAATAGTGCGGATTCAGTGCTTCAAGAAACATTTATATTCTCCCATCATCCATGTGTGAAAACCCTGTTTTTTTTGTTTTTTAAATCAGGCGCTGTGTTTTCATAGATCAGAAGAGATTCAAAAGAACAGCACTATTATTTGTAAAATACAGTCAAATTTTGTTGTTGCGCAACGACTAATTACTTACATTTAAATTAATTGCATGTGCACAATGCACTTATTGTGTACATACATGTTTTTACATTGTACTTATAATTTAAAAATACCTGCATGTAATTACATCTGCAATTAATTTCTGTAACTACATTTATAATTACACTGTTGACCCATCCCTTACACCTTAACCCACCCTTAAAGCTACCCAACCCACCAAAACCTTATCTCTAAGCCTTACCCGTATCCCCACCAATCATCATGCAAAAGTGTTTTTGCATACAAGTATGGAATACATAATACACTGTACTATTTTTTGATGGTAGGTACCTAGTAGTTAAAGTGCCACTTAATATAAAGTGGGACCGGTCTTTTGTAAGACATTACTCTCAAACCTTACTGAACCCAACTTTTGAATGGTAGTGTAAATTACATTAGATTAACGAGTCAATGGCCTTGTTATTTACTCTAGTATGTGCGCTAGCTGAACACGTTTGAAAAATAAAAATAGCTGGTACCAGACAGTAATAACTGACACAACACACTAAAAACAATAAATCCACAAATCCACCTATACAACTGCTTTAGGGGCTATTCATACAGAATGTGGTTTAAAGGGGTCATGTGATGCTTTTTTAAAGATCATTATTTTGTGTATTTAGTGTAACAGAATATGTTAACATGCTTCAATGATCAAAAAACACATTATTTTTCAAATACTGCACATTAATGTAAGTCCTCTATGCCCCGCCTCTCACAAACGCTTCGTTTTCTACAAAGTCCCCCCTCCTTGCCGACAAGCCGCATTCTGTGCTCGAGTGCACTGACCCTTACATTGTGATTGGCCGAATACCGCAAGCACTCGTCGGAAATGTAACGCCCCTTACCATAATCGCAAGCTTCATCTTTCAAAATAAATGTAAAGACAGAGCCCGAAAGGGGAACAGAGTCGCGTGACAGACAGTGATGAAGCTGGTATTTGTGCAGTACACAAGCCACGGTTAAGACAGCTGACTCCACTGTGATGTTACGAATATCTACTACCCCTCTCTCTCTCTCTCTCTCTCTCACACACACGCGCGCACACACACACGATGCGCAAACTCCGCATTTGAACAGTCAATAGAAAAAACTTAAACTATTAACAAAACAGTAGCTAATTCAGAAGCACCAGATTGTCACAGCAAAGTCAGAATGACCTCCTCTCCTAGGTTCACGAAACAGTCGTCCATAAAATGCATTGCTGTTCTGTTGTAAGTCATCTTAAAGATTCCTAAATGCATCTACTTTCGGAAGGCCAAATAAAGTGCTTTTGCTTTCGCCTAGAAACACAGTGTATCCTGACGCCTGGTCCAGTTATACTAAAGTATTAACACGTCCATAAAAGCACAAAACTTACACTTTTGTACGTTTTTATTAATGCTAAAACGTACAATTTAGACGTATTTCAACGTTTAAAACGTACAAATCGCTACGTATTTTTAGCAAAAAAACGTAAAAATATTTACGTATCTTTTATATCATTTAGATATTCGTATCAATGCATTTTTTTATCATTTTATCAATAAACGATTTAGATTTTTAGACCCCTTAACCTGCCCCCAAAACTTAACCTACCCATTTTATAGCGAATATGCATTTTTATAATTGTATTAATACGCAATTTAGATTTTTAGACCCCTTAACCTGCCCCGAACCTAAACCTACCCATTTTATAGCGATATATAAAGGATATAACACGCAAATGACCGAAATACGCATGGGGGAAAAGAATTTTTTTTTTTAAACATTATAAATCATTAAATATATTTATAATCTGCTCAATTCACGCCTACCTATAAGCCTAAACATTTCTGTTCAGTATAAGAAAAACATGACAGACAGATAAATGCAATTACAATCATTTATTTATTGCAAAAATGTCAAAAGGAGTACCAGAAAGTAATCCAAATGACGATGCGTTGCACCCGCAGTCCTCTCTGGCAGAATACAGTATGTTTGTGTGATCCAGAGCAGAATTTAAGTTGTTAATCGCAGAAAATATTATCCAGATAATTTCTCCGATGCACTCCGTGAACTCGTGAAGGGCGTGCGCCGCAGTCATTCTCAGACCACCCCCAAAACCTGCATGTCACGGACATCTGTGACGAATGCAGCGAGAGCCCAATGAGTGACTCAGATTATCCTGCCGTAAAAACCTTCGTTTGAAGCGAAGCAGACATTGAATGGTGTTTAAAGAAGCGCGTCAGTCGACCAGGGCTTTTTAATCTATCTCAACGGTACACTGGACTCCTGCTCGGGATGGAGAAGCAAGCAGATCGCAAAAAAAATTCGTGATTTGAGTCTGTTCCTCTCATCGTATGGATTACGAAAAGATGTTGGATTACAGCGCAACAAATACAATTAGTATTCATTTGAACGCATAATATTTTGCGTTACTTTGGTGTATTTTATAGTTTCTAGATTGTCCAAGCCAAGGACAGCATTGTCAGGAACACACACACTTCATGTGGCCCATGACAATCAAAGTAAATATTACATTACAAGTAAAGGTTAAAGGATTGCAGAAATGTTATTTATTTTAAGGTTTAAAGTGAAGTCGTGTTTAACATTATGTAGGCATATTCTTGGAAATGAGCTGGCAGCAGAAATCACAACAAAACGAAATGTTATAATTTCATAAGTAAACGAGGAAACAATTTAATAATGCAATTGAAAACAAGGTAATTCATATGACAACTAAAAACAAATAAAATTAATGCAGCGATTTCAATATTCACAAGGATTCATTTTTAGGTGTCGTCAATACGTCAATTTATTGTACGTTTAAATGCTGAAAATATGTAAGTATTTGCACGTTTAGAGGCTGAAAATATGTCAGCATTTGTACGTTTAGAGGCTGAAAATACGTAAGTAAATGTACGTTTTATAGAACCACATTTAACAGAAAATACATACGAATTAAATCATAGTCGACGTTGTTGCCCTGACATGGCTGCATCTACACTAACTGCGTTACTGAAACCACGCCTTCTTTCTCTTTGCCGGACCATTTGGGTGGATTATCTAATATTCGGCACACAGATTGGGAGGTAGACATGTGGTGGCGATGGCACAGTAAGTCTTAAACTTAAGATACAGAATAAATCTCTTTGGTTTTGAGACATTGAGTCTTAGCAACTTCCGGGATCTATCTACATGCACCACTCAGGCTTGTAACCCAGCATACCGAAGAGAAGGAAAACTGGAAAATCGCTCATAATGACCCCTTTAAGTCAATCCCCAATTCAGAAGTCTGCGAACGCTCCTATAGATGATCGACGCACACATTCGTGGTACCATCACAGGGGCTCAAATCACTTTGCACAGAACTTCGCGTTAACTGTTCCTGGCAGGTGGAATGCTCTTTCCCACCCCAAAAAAAAATAAAATCCGATGCTGAAATCCCTGACAATTATTTAAAAAAAGCTGGCATCGTGAAAAATCATCTTTTTAAACGCTACTTGACTTCATCTTAAAAAAAAAACCTAGTCTTTCTGCTTTATTATTAATGTCCTTCCCTTAGTCTAGACCTTGATAATTATTAACAATGCCTGAATCTTGGATATTTCCAATACCCAGATTTCTGTTTGGCCTCTTTAAGAGATCGCTTTATGTATTCCCCAATTTAAGATCGCTTTGGATAAAGCGTCGGCGAACAGACAAATTAAATGTAAATCATTCCACTGTGCTACTTTTCTATTGTTTTTCTATGTAAACGCACTAGACGAACGCGTTTGACTGCTGTGCTCATATCTTTTGCAGTCAAAAACATATGGCCCCTTATTTTGTATTAAATAAATGAGGTCTCATAGTTGAAACTCATGAGAAACAACGTAACTATTTTACAAGGTGGTATGAATTTGTATAATTTGTATTTTTAGAAAAAAGCATGAAGCTCCACCCCTAAACCTAAGTGCCAGTGGGGCTTAAGCAGATTGTATAAAAAACGTGCAAAGGGAATCATACAAAATCATATGAATTCGCCAAAATGTAAAATACTTATATTATTGATATTGGTTATATCAGTAGAGTGGATCACTCCTGTTGTCCTGACAACCACTTAACTCAAGATGAAGTTATGATGAAAAAAGCTGGAGAAAAGGCTGGCAAAGCTTTGAACCTTTCTAAGAGCACTCTGAAGTCCATAACCCAACCCAACCATCAAACAGCAGTGACAGCGTCAAACATTACACTCTGAAGCTGCAGCTTTCAAAGAAAGAACTGGAAAGCTTATTGCCATAATGGACAACATAGATGGAGAATTTGATGCCAGATTGAGGCACGTCATTGAGAAGAGCCAGTTTTAATCATTTTTAATCATTGTATCTGATAGCTGATTAATTTCTGGTTGCTGTTCTTCACTGTATAAACAAAATGCATTGCTGCTGTTAATCCATTCTGTGAGTCCATTGTGTGCCTTCAGCTGGAGAACCGGCCACATTACAGCTGAGTCCTTGCTGTGTATGTATCCTACAAGTCATTATCATGCTAGCCAAAATCAATGAGCAGGCCTTACAGATGGGCTACTGCTTATCTTGGCCTTCATCCAGCTCCACGTCATCAGGCTCTTTTGTTCAGTCTTCAGAATGACCTTACGGCCAGATTTCAGCAGATAAGGAGTTGAAGGAAATCAGTGGCTGACATGACATGATCATCTACAGTAGATCTTATGTCAACATTTCGCACAAGAGAAAGGAAGACTGTGAGGGTGGGTGTAATTCTCAACGCTCATTGCTCCAACCAAGAAATATATGTGCTGTTGACTGTAAACAGCCGCTGGTTCCATCAAATTGCAAATCAGGAAAGAGCAATCAATGAGAAATGAAAATATGACTTACACGCCGTTTTATCACTTCACAACAGCTGTCTTGGTCGTCTTTGATGTCTCGCACAAAAGTGAAAATCTAAAATGCTGCATTTGTAAATGTAGTTGCCAAAACACTAAATGTTTATTGAGGAATCAAATATACAGTTTAAAATGTAAATTAAGATGTTTATGACTATAAATATGACTTACAGGCTTTAAAAGTGAAGTGCGTAGCTTTTGGATGTTAGATGTTTAAAGCTATCCCAGTTTTATATGCAAAGACAGCTACTGTATAAGTAAATATAAAGCTTATTTCTCCTGAAAAGTGTGGCATTATCAAAACATCACTCTGTTTGTTTTAGCAATCCAACTCGACCAATGGCGTGTGTTTAGGGTGGGACCATCTGTTTGGTCGACTAATACCGAAAGAAGTGTCGCGTGCATAGGGGGGGATCACCAGCCTTTTCCGTTTAATAGTGATAGTTCACTCAAAAATGAACATGTGATGTTTATCTGCTTACCCCCAGGGCATCCAAGATGTAAGTGACTTTGTTTCTTCAGTAAACGTACAAACGAGATTTTTGTTAAACACACACAGGGTAGACCGTTGCAGTCTGTCAGTCTTATAATGGAAGTGAATGGGAATCACGGCTTTGAGAGTAAAAAAAACATACACAAACAAAACCAAATTAAACCCTGTGGCTTGTGACGATACATTGATGTGCAAACACACAAAACGATCGGTTTGTGCCAGAAACCGAACAGAATATGTTTATATCGTTTTTTTTATCTATCTCTCAAATGGACCATTGACTATCTACAGTCTCAATTGGGAGTGTCAATGGTCCATATGAGAGATAGGTGGCGGTAATGCACTTATAAATCTGCGATCCACCATAAAGCAAGAAAAAGAAGACACGTCAGGCGCCGGCTGTCGAGAACGCGTCAGGACAGTTCAGACAGTTCAGACACTGCAGTGCATCAGAGGTAAAAAAAAAAAAAAAACATATAAAAGCGGTGTCAAGTTTCTTTCACACAGACCGATCGTTTCGTGTCTTCTTTACACATCAATGTATCGTCACGAGCCGAAGGGTTTAATTTGGTTTTGTTTGTTTTTTTTTTACTCTCAAAGCCGTTATTCCCATTCACCTCCATTATATGACTAACAGACTGCAACGGGCTAGGAGTAAAATCATTCGGTGTTATCTCAAAAAACTGAAGAACACAAGTAACACCTGACATCTTGGATTCCCTGGGGGTACACGCGAGTAAGGACATCACAAATTTTCATTTTTGTGGGGTGCAACTTCCCGTTATAACTCTGCAAAACTGCTTTGCACAATCTTATTGTATCGAGTGCTATATAATAAAAGGTACTTGACCTTGAGCCGTTGTACGGTATTTTCACGGCACATTACGACAACCAGTATTATTTCGTGCCTCCAGAGCATTGAATTACATAAAAGTTTTCGAGGATAAATTGATCTTCAAAGTTTGTGCATTTCCATAGTAGTATATGAGATATACTAAGCTTAAAAAAAAACACAAAAACAGCCCCGAATCTAATTAAGTATTGTACAGAATACGAAGTGAATAACTCATTGGTGTGACAAAAATGGCAGATAAACCCCTTATACGTTTCCATCATGCATAGAACGGGCCTCATCCAATCAAGAATTAGATTCTGGAACATCGCTTATATAAGTCGCGTTATCACTGAAAGTGCAATAAATGTTAATATATAACTTATTAACAGAGATTGTAAGTTAAGTTCCCACATAATATTTAAATTAGTGCCAATGCCTGCTATTGATCAAATAGCACAGCCTGACACTCTGGTACATTGTGGCCTCAGAAAGTTTCATCATACATTTTAACGGCTTAATATCCATTCAGTGAGTCGGTATCCCCCTATACGCCATTCCAGGGCTCTGATGTAAACTGAACATGTTGAGTGCTTCTCTGGATTCGCTGAACTCACATCACAGTTCCTGATAGCCGCACATCGTCAGTCAGTGACCGGAACTGTAAAACCGTCTCGTCCCACTCCGCGCGCGCGGGCAGATTTACAGCGCGCTTCAGCCGCACGAGACAAACAGCAGCAATTATCTCGCGGGAAAACACGCGCCACGCCAAACCTACGGCAAAAGCAGCAGGCTGAGATTTCACAGTTCGTAGTAATTTCTCGCACAAAGAGAAGGAGGTGCTGGAGAAGACGCTGCCAGCTCCAGTGTGCACGAAGCTCGAGGTGCGTTGTGATATGGAGCTGCGAAGGTTTGCATGTTCCGGTTGAGGACGCCTGAAGGAACGGCGTTTCATTTCAAGGACCACTTCGATGCAGAACTATTTCACGACAATTTCTTAGCACGACGGCGGATCTGAATTGGACTACCTATTAAAAAGGACTTTTGGTTACCTGAACAAGTTTTTTTCTCTTCTAAATGACTATATTGTGCTCTCGGGGCTTCTCTTTTTCCCTCACACTCAAGGAACCGTCTGTGAAAAGTCGCTCAGGGATGTTGACAACTCTGCGTAAATGGCTATGAAATAAGGAACACTTCGATTACGCCTGGAAATCGCTTCGTCTTAGTCGCGTGAGACTGTTGATAAGCCGCATTTATTGTTTCCTCAACCCATTGGCTTCACGTTTAAGCCGTTTTAGGACGCCTAGAGTCACTTCCGCGGACCCCGTAACAGTTCGGTTCAAACTCGTTCTTAAAGCTTGTGCCCGTCTCCTTGAGCATCGCCACTTCTGCAGATGTGCTCAGGTTCGATTCTAACCATCGTGTAGGTAAGATTACCTCCTTACGGGCTTTACAACACAACTGTGATTTAGTTCGATTTAAATGTAATGTGGTTTCTCTATTGGTTTGTGTGAGCAGTAATCATTCCTAAATCGCTTTTAATGTCAATAATGCTCGGAGACATTCTCCAGTTGACATTTTCACTATTAGCACTTTTAATGAAACTAAATTAGGCCTTTAATAGCTTCAACTGGCATTTGTAGGAAGTCGTTCGCTGTCCATGGTGCTGAAGTTATGGAAAGTTGACCTGCTGAACTTGATTTCATTCAAATCTGTTGATATTACATACATTGAGTATACCCTAGACAGCTCCTTTGCACTACTGCTTCATTAGAGAAGCTTTGAATTTTCTATATATTTTTTCCCCACCAAAACATAATTTCTATAGAACTTATAGGCCTTTAAACCCCCTTGAAATCCCGGCAAAACCAACCATTGAAAAACAATCATTTATTCTCCTTTAAAGCACATTTTCATCCAAAGAGACAGCCCTTGGTAGTTGTTCAATCTACAATGAGTTGTAACTGCATCATGATTCTGCATCATGGTTTTGATCATGTGACAAGTAAGACCATCCTTCTCAACCTGTACTCTTTTTATGATAACTCAAACGTTAAGAGGCATTGAACCCGGCATGTCACTTGCAGTCAAGCAGATATAACAGTCTACACTCCTCCTTATAGGTGGATGTGATTTCCCATGACCCCTTGAAAGGTGCAAAGAGATTTTTTCCCTTATGATATTTACGAGATGGGGCATAAAGGGGGATGGGCATTTCCAGTATAATAATGTTAAAGAATTCCACAACAATTCCACCCCCGCCATGACCTTCCGCCAAATCCTACCCTCCACTCCCCGTCCATCATCTGTTCCTCTGTAATTGCAAGATGCCCATTCCCAGTGAAGCAAAGAGACTACATTCTATTCAAAGTGGCATCTTCAAGGAGTATAAGCGCCCATGTCACAATTGCATACCTTATTTTTGAACCAGTCATACTCAGTCAACACAAGCTTTCTGTGCTGTTACATGGACACTTGTGTAGTTGATACCATTAAGGAGTTACGTTGAAACTTATCAACAACCTGCCTCTGAAATGAATAGAAAGACCTATCATTGGTTAGCCAAATGGATCAAGTGTTTATTGTATCATATTAAATCATTTTTTCTCTAAACCTGGCAAAACGATATTGCTGTCACAGTGCCGATTCTAGAAACCCGCACTGAAAAAAAATTGGGTCTTGGAATTTAAATTTTTCCAATGATACAAACAAGAAACCGAAAGGAACACATTGAATGACCACTGAACATTTTAGAGAATAAAAGAGCTACAATTATATATTTTTGTAACACGTTCTGTTTACACTTACTAATAAATAATAACTATGTTTTATTTAAACCTTTGAAAAATATATATATATTTTTTTTACTGTGTGTTTGACATTCTTCTCTGGAATACAAAAGAAAATATTTAGAATTTTTTTTGGACCCCATTGGCTTCCATTGCATGAAGTTGAAACATTCCTCAGAGTATCTTCTTCCTGTTCCAGAGATGAAAGAAAGTCATACAGCTTCAGAACGACATAATGGTGATTAAATGATGATAGAATTTTTTTCATTTATACTTTTCAATGATGTTGTTAACACATAAAGCACATTTTTTTAAATGATATAATATAATATGAACGTGCTTCTCAGACACTAAAATGATTTGTATTCTGCATGCAGCAAGGTTTAGGAATAATTACAGAATGTAACAATGACTTTTTATTGCATCAGCTCAAAAAGTATTGAAATATTTTAAAGTCATGCAATGTTTTTGAAGCACCCAGTTGTAAATTACATTTAAATGGACTACTTTATTCTGACCATATGACCTGTGAGCAGAGAAGTTTAATTATTTGGATATTTGGAGCATCATTCTTGTAACTCTTTTCTGCCAGAACCTCCAGGCTGCCTTTCACACTACATCTCCTCACTACTCTTTTGTTTATGTCCTTCACTGTTCCTGCTCTCCTCCCCAATCCCCTCCCCCACACCGATTGCTATGTCTCTTGCCACAAGGCCGTGTCACTTCTTGCGACCGCAGACACCAGCATGGGCTTACAATACTCCTGCCTCCCCAAGGGAGAACATGCCGGCCAATGCCTTGCAGAATATAAATATGCTAGATGTTACAAAGATTGTTTTTAATAGAAGATGGAAGCTTGCTCACAGATCCCCCAAACCTGCTTAAGCTGAATTGGAAAAGTCCCAAAGCAATAACAAAATAGATGATTTCTCACATCTTTTGGTGTGGAGGAGGTTTCTCAGGAGGATCTTATCCAAGGAGGGGCCATGAACATAGAGGGATGTTCAATGTGAGACAGCAGCAGAAAAACTTTTGAAGCACATAATGGTGGAATGACTCTGGATACGGAGTGGCCTCTTGCCAACTGGACAGGCAGAGATATAAAAAGATTAGGGCAGGAAGCAAAGTGGAAAAGAGGCTGGAGCTGTACTCAGCCGCCCTGCAGGAATAACTCTAAACACACACACTATGTTATCTCACAAAAGAGTATTTTTATGTAAGTCCTGTAAACACTTTTATCCTCTTTGTGATGATGGAAATGGCTGGAGGTTGTGTACATAGCAGCTACAAAAAACTGACTCAGTCATATGCTCACTCCGGCCCTCTAATGCACACAGAGTCAGTCACCCCTGAGGCCAGAGACAGTTGAACCGCATGTTGTTCCGGTTAAACTGAGGACAAGTCCTTCAGAAATGAGGAGGATTGTCAATTATATATATATAGTAAAATGTTTTTTTTTTCTTTCTATACTGTTTTGTTATGATGTACTTTAAGTTTCTAGCCACTGACAATATTTTGGATTTTTGATCATTTTCACAAAACCTTCATGGCCCCCAGAATGTCTGAACATGCAATATGTCCAAAGAAAGAACAGAGCCTCTACTTTAAAAAAAAAAGGGAAAAAAAGCTTCATGCATTCTTTATAAAAACTTGAATGTGCGTATGTTTCATTAAAAAAAAGCAACATTTTGAACAAAGATGAAAAATCGCTTTGTTTTTGTTTGTTTTGTCAAAGACTACCGGCCGATTAGAAATTATAATGAAGATCAACATAGTATTGAGTAATCGCGTCATCAACCCCCCCAAAAGCTTACACCGTTCTACACGGACAGCTTTTTTGAGGGTGCAACATTTCATTGGGAGAGCAACATTAAGGCAAGTTTTTTATTTATAAGGCTCTTTGCAATGCCACATTACCTAGCATCAAATTACGCAAATAGTAAACGCATATTGTTCGTGCGTCCTGAGGGGACAACGATCTGATCCGTGGACACAAATTAAGCGCCGTAATCCAGATACTCCCCCATCCCTAGTCTTATGAAAAGTTTAAATTGAGAATGGTTGGGGTGGAGAGGTGATGCCGAAACTGTTGTGAAAACCAGGAGGGAGTTGCTGTTTATGATACGTAGATATTTAGAGCAACTGTGTGCAAAAAAAATCCGTAGAATGTTACGGTAAAAGAAAACGTCAGCTGGTGTTGCCGAATTTATAACCGTAAAAAATACGGTAGCATGTTTTTTTAGGGTTTTTACGTTTTAAACTTAAAATACATTTTAAATACCGTAATGTTTATGTAACCGATTATATAGGTTAATATACCACCCTATTGAGTACTGTTTGTACCGCTTTGGTGTAATACACTGATAACCAACCAAATCAGGTGTGATGAGAAAGCTTTTAAATATTAACATATATTGAAGGTGCACGGTGTCATTCACACAAACACTAAACCTTATCATGGTAACACACATGAAACTGAATAATGCAGTAAACATTCATTTAACAACATTATGTGTAATACACAACCCTAATATACAAAACTGATAAGAAAAAACTAAGAAGACTTAGTTATTTCAACAAAAAAAACATCAATTTTGAAATGTAACGCAGTGTACGTGTCATGGGAATAGTCAAGTTACGGACTGGTATCACTGTAGAATTATACAGTCTTTTCACTTCCAAACAACGGAATACTTCCGACCATTAATTCTGCAAATCATGTCAATGTCTCAATACAAAATGTTTTTCACCAAAAGTCTTTAAGTAGGGGAATTTACCGTAACGCATTAAACAGGAAGTTTTACTGTAGCATGTTTGACAGTATTATTACTGAAACTTCACGGATCATATTTTTATAGTTTACGGTCTATATCGTATATAGTATATCTATATATATATAGAAATATAACATAATCGTAGACAGTTAGTTGATTTAGCCTAGACGAGATCTACCTGTTCGTGCATTGATTGTATTATCTGACTTGCTCCCGCCCAAACCTGTTAATTACAAAACAGCAATTAATGTTTGATCATCACAATTTATGATTTAAAAATAAAAAATTACATATAGCAATCCGACTGTCATACGCGATAGCTTGTTTATTGCTTATCTTCGGCTAGTGTATGGTCCAGACGTTCAGTACTCTTTCAGAAGCTGTGTAATAGCGCCTCCTACTGTACACCAGTGAAAACACAGAAAAAATGAAAATTCAGTCAATGGCGGGGAAAGAGTTATTTAATTAAAGTTAACACAATTAATTGTGTCTTGACTTGTCATTTCAGACTGTTTTTGACTTGACACAGTGTCTTAAAAGTGCACATGTTGTGAGAGGCTGAAAATTAGCAAGATGTGATGCAAAAGTCAAAGACATTCATCTGCATTTTTATATAAAGTAAAGATTACAAAATTTTGCATGTGCATGAATTAATTTTGATTCATGTATTATCATTGATTTGCCTTATATGAGAATTATTTATAGTCAAACACCTGAACTATTAAGTAATATAGTTATAAATAGATATTTTAATGAGTACAGTGGGATGGGAAGTGCTCCTCAGCTAGAAGATGACTCAGGCACCCTGACATGTATGTGACATGACTGGAGTGTCAGCGAATGAATCGTCTGTTCCACATTTAGCTCTTACAAAATAGAATTTGATGGTTTGAAATGACCTGGATATTGATATTTTTTTCAGGGAGTGCTGATTACCAATGAAAAACCTGCTATATGTATACTAAAGTGTTCTGGATTTAAAAATTGGTAAATTATTGGGAAATAGTATTTATATTATTTGTCAGTTTATAGTGCAACTTACCCAGGTATTTGACATTTTCGTGTCTGTTGGCATACTTTTATTATAATTGCCATTATATTGACTTATTCTGGTCAAGAACTACCCACTCAGAAAGGATGAGAAAGGGCTATAATCACCTAGACCAGTATGCACAATTGTAAAACGACCATACAATTCATTTAGTTGTTAAGTGTCATTTAGGAGCAGTTACATCTGAAATAGTTGATACCACAATCAAGGAAAAAAAAATCCATAAAAAGGTAAATGTAAATCAGTGTAACTCTCAGTGCCTGCATGATAGAAGTGACCATCACTGTTCCATGAGTAAATCTTAAATCTATGCAAACCCGTTATTTTTATTAATGCTATTCCAGGTCAGTCAGTTAGTCAGTCAATTTTATTTATAGAGCACATTTAAAAACAACAGCTGTTGGCCATGTAGTGAATTTATACTTTGTGATATCTAATTAATGTAACTTTAAGCTTGAGTTGATGATATATAGACAGTAATTATGCCTGAAGGACACGGGTCACAAATGGATGAACCCCAATGCAGAACACCTGCAATTTACAGCAGAAGCCATTTTAACCATTAATTTGTATGAGCATGAATCACTGTATTGTGTGGGTGAGACATGCTCAATCCCCGCATACCTGTTGCCGTTTTCCATGGTGACAGATTGCCACTGATTGAGTGCACCTGAAAAATTATCATCTGCACATTTGACACAGGAATTGTCACTTGCACAGACGAGGTAGTGCACATCGTCACTAAAGTTATAAATTGCATTACTTTTTAACTATTCTCAGTGTTTAACCATTCAGTGCTCGCGCCTGGAGACCGTGCGCTCATGTACACTCGCAGCACACACACATAACGCCAGGTTCACATTACTCCGTTTGCAGTGCATTCGTGGTGCATATTTTTTCCGTGCTCATGTTAGTGGATTCAAGTGATCACGTGCGACACCGGTTTGCTGTATAATCCAGGGAGATGGGGGGGGGAGGTAGTGGGGCAGTGCGTTCAGGAGCTGTGCGTCTGCAGCAGGGCAGAGATTGTTTCTGCACCGAGTCTATTTTTGCTGAAAATGCAAGGCTTGAACATTAAATAACGCGCGCAGTTGGTCTGGTGTTAGCCGTAATAATTGAACATAAGGAATAGTTACAACGAAAAGTAGTAATTGTACACCCATAATGCCTATTATTTAAAGTCGTACTGTTGTTTCCAGTCAACACTACACAGGGTTAACACCCCGCACTTTGAGATAAAAGCGGGGCAATAAATAGTGGCACTCGTGGAGGTAGGAAATACAAAGATTCTTTGACAATAACCAGCAGAGGGATTGGCATGTAATAAAAATATTCATGCAAAATAAAGGAGAAGTAAGAGCCTAAAGAAACTAATTTTCCATTACAGGATAGTAAGTTGCCTGATAACGTGACTAAGAAAAGTAGGGTTTAGATGATTGTGCCAGCTTCATTGCAATTAATATAAAATCTAGGACTTAAAGGCAAAAAAGAAGCATTGAATAATGTGTTTGCTTAGATTTTGGTGCTTAACTTGTCTGTGAAGATTGTAGTAGACTGGTAACGGGGTAAAAAAAAGAATTAATTGCAATGCTGAAAAGGCATTTTCAGTGACAATGTTTGGATTTAAAATAAATTGAATAAATGGTTGGTGTGTTGTGTTAAGCAGCCACGGATCATAGGGGATTGACAGACCGGTGCTGGTGCTTCTGCTCCTCTCACAAAAAGAGCTCACCAAGAGTGGAATTCCTTTTTAAAAATGAAGCGGCCCTGAATAAATTCTAAAATCCTGATATGGAGTATCACGATAATAAAATAGTATTATAAATGAATAGAAAAGATCAGTCATCGGTGATTCGTGGTCTCGGCAGATACTGCTTTCTGTTAATCGGTGATAAACGCCTGTCAAAAACCCTGATATGGAGCACCCCTAGCATGCTTGAGAACGAGTATACGATGAAATTGTAGAACTGTATTGTGTAGTGTCGCTTTGAGTAAATCCAGCTACAAACACACTGCAAATTATAACCTTTGATACAACTTAAATATTAATATAATGCTGTAATCCACTTTTTATAGGATTTATCATAATTGTGACTATTTTTCTGATTATTTGCAATACTACCCGTATTAATTTACAATTTTATACACACATATATATATATATATTATATATAGATATATATATATATATATTACATATTATACGATAAACGGAAAAAAAACAATTTGCTTGTTGAAATACATAAATACCCTTTTAAATCAATGCGTTGGTGCTAGTATTATGTGTCTACTTCATAAGATACATTTTTTACATTTTACAAGAAACATGAGTGAGTGTTTACTCGCAAAACTCCTTGTCAAAAATACAAAAGTTAAACTGTACTATACATCATGAAATGTGGGCTAATCTCAAACATCCGTACGGGCAGACAATGGAGAAGAAAATCAGCCCTTCTGTTTAATGATTTTTTTCTAGTTTGTCCTCAGGCACTTCCTGTTTACATTTTACACTCTCCCTTTCCCGACTGCAAACTTTGCATCTTGAAAGATCATCCAGCAGGCCCATATGAAACATTAAATCAGTCCACATTGGCGTTCGAGCGCACCCGCTTTGGGTTTGTTTATCTGAGGTATGCATTTCTGCATATTCAATGCAATTCAAATCCAAGCTGTCCATTGCAATCAGTTTACTTCCTGTATGCACGTGTTTGTGATACCAGAGATATTCTGCACATTAGAAAAAGCAGTGTTTGTGTACTTGGGTAAGGGAATACACTTCCCTGCCATTGTATATTTGTATCAGTGCGGGTTTAACATCAGTCCTTCATAGACTCATGAGGAAATAACCTGTGTTCATGGCCCTTCATTAGTGTGGGAATGAATTATCCAGTGGCATACCTGCATGCTTATACATCCCTCACACACACACACAACACACACACCAAACACACTATGGATCCAACATCAAATAGGCCTGTGCAGTATCCATGTTGTTGTCCATGGGAACGCTTTTTTGCACGAACCACAAATAGAAAGATTATGCGGGGTGCATATGGCACTGCCATGTTTCATATTATTCATCTTGAAGTGCTTTTACTGAGTTTGATGTGTGACTTAGAAATGAGAGTAGGTTTTTTATTCTTCATAGTCAGCGTATGAAGACTTAGTCATGAAATTAATATGGTATGAAAAATGAACTACCACATTTAGTCCTAAACCAAACATCCCTCAAAGGGAAGTGATATATTGAAATGCCTGGTAACCTTTAGGCCTATAGTGTGTTTGTTTACTGTAAGCATTCTGCTTCTTTTTTTTTTGCTTGTTGATGTATGATGGTTTCAAGACTCTATTAGCACATTATAGGCTATTTAATTATTTTGGCCTATATAAAATTGTTCTTCAGGCTCTATATATTTTATACTCTTCAGGCCAAGTGTGTCGTGCTTGCCTGAACATGGATTTAATCACCCTATAAGGTTTCTTCATCCTTTTATCTCTTTGAAATGAAAGAAATTTAATTTTGACTGCTGAGTGTGCAAAAGTTTTAGCTAAGTTACACTATATTCACTCTTTGAGAGTTTTATTGCACTTACTGCACATTTTAAAGCAGCTTGAGCCTGTTAGTTATTTACACACAGGCTTGGTCAAGGGTAAAATAGTTTTCCTGTTAAGGCTGACATGACTGATAAAAAATCCAATTAATCTTTCAATTTAATCTGTTAGCAAACCCGTTGGTGTCATTGATGTGTTCAGTTGTATGTAGTGTTTGGTAAGATTTCAGACAGTTAATGAATAATTATATTCCAGAAAAACGTTGCAAAAATTACAAAACACATTTAATGGAAACGTTGCTCTCTACTGTTGTTTTTTCATGCAAAATGTCTCTCTGTAGTTGCTGTTTCACATAATTCTGCTGCAGGTATATATATATATTTTTTTTTTTATAATTTCAGTTATCTTCAAATGTTGAGTGTGTTTAATGGTCAAAGGATTTTGAAGTATGATTTTTAATGATAGTACTGTATGAATTATGTAAGTTTATTTAATGGTGTACTTGACATTCTCACTAATACATACTGTTAACATATAACATGATAACATTATGCTAACATACACATACTATAATGCTAGCTTACGCGTAATATAACATGCTAACATACACACTGCTAACATGCACATTCTGTAAAAGCATGATAACATACACAGTTAACGTACACATACTGTAACAATATGACATATTCTGTTAACATATACTGTAACAACATACAGTACTGCTATCATACACATACTGTAACAACATGATAACATACACACTGCTAACATACACATACTGTAACAACATGAGGTTACAGTTGATGTTAAGGTGTCATTGTACAGTGTAATTAGACATTGTAAGTACTGCCTAATATTAATAAATACAGGTACTACTATCTGAGTAGGGTTTGGCTTAGGTTTACTTGCATGTAATTGTGCATAATTAGTTGTTATTATAATAGTAAGTACATATAACATGTGTAAAACCGAAGAACATAAGAGATTATCTTGTAAGATCAGACACTTTTGCGGGTAACAAGAAAAGAGATCGTATTGGTAATGAAGTAGGCTTTCGTAGTCGTAAATGTGCCGCTTGTAAATATATATGGAGAAAACAGGTGTCTTTCAAGAGTTGCGTGACAGATCGAGTGTATTGTATGAGACAGTTTACCACTTGTGCATCCACTAATGTCATTTATCTGTTGACTTGTGTGTGTCATAAACAGTATGTGGGAAAAACTAGTAGATCGATCAGAACGCGTATTATCGAACATATGAGCTCCATTAGGAGAAAGGACATAAAATATCTGGTAACTCGTCATTTCAATGAAGTGGCACATTCCATAGCGTACTTGGATTTTACGGTAATAGAACATATACCACAGTTTCGAAGGGGTGGTGCCATGGAACACCGTGTTTTACAAAGAGAATGCAAATGGATTTTTGATTTGAGATCTTTATATCCCCTTGGTATGAATGAGGAATTGGTTTTGAATAGTTTTTTGTGATATATGTATACAAGAAACATTTATAAGATCTATGGGTGAAATTATGTATGAAACATTTTTTGCATTTTACATGAATAATGTTGTATTAAAGTATTTTTGCATTGAGGAATTTTTTACCATTAAAATATATTTATAGGAATGTCTTAAGGTCAAATTTGATATATTGTATGGTGTTTTTGGGCCTGTGTGCATATTATGATGTCCATGGTGAATAATGATGTTATAATGGGTGCAGGTGTGCACTAATCAATGTGGCACTGAGGAAGAGCTTTTGTCTCGAAAACGTTTTGCACTTTTCACTTTGCACTTTTTTACGGCCTCTGATTAAGCATTATAATAAAGATTTTTTTGAGGAGGTTTTGCCCTGCATTTGATCGTGTGCGGATTGTTTTTTCTGCTAACAAGGAAACCTTAAAATAAAGTGTTACCCAACATGCTAACATACACACTGGTATCATACACATACTGTGACAGCATGCTAATATACACACTGCTAACATACACATACTGTAACAACATGCTAACATACACACTGCTAACATACACATACTCTAACAACATGCTAACATACACACTGCTAACACACACATACTGTAGCAACATGCTAGCATACATACTGGTAACATACACATACTGTAACAACATGCTAATATACACACTACTAACATACACATACTGTAACAATGTGCTAACATACATACTGGTGCGGACTGGGAGAAAAATTCAGCCCTGGCACTGTAGCCACACCGGCCCACATTACCACACCGACAGAGCCCCACCCACGGACACACGCATTCACTACTTACATTTGTGTACAGATGGTGAAATAATATAGGCTGTACCATATATGTAACAGATATTTAAACATTTAATGTATGTGTCTGGCAATGGATGTTGGAGAGTTTGTGTGCTGTCTGTTTATGTCACTTGTCTGCTGTTGTCATTCTCTACAGTATGTTGTTCTTTGTTGTCACTGTCTGTCTGTTGGGTTTTTCCTACCTCTACCATACTCCTCCCTGTCTCTGCTAGGCCTACCGTAGCATCCTTCCTCACAGCACTGGTGTTGAAAGACCAGGGGTCTCTGGCTGTACTGATTCCAGCAACATCCTATTAATGAACACGGTATAGGATGTAAACATTACAGCAAAATATTCTCACTGACTACTCTCAACATTGGAATACAAACAAGTAATAATAGCAAAAAAGGGAATAGGATATATAGCAAAAACTATAAATAGTAGCAGCAGTAAATCCTTTTTGATATACAATTATGTGTGAATTAAAGTATGCTGAAGTGTTGCTAGTATGTGTTGCATGTGCATTGGTGTGTGTGTGTGTGGTGTGAGAGGGGGATCTCTCTCTCCTTCTCTGTGTGTGGTGTGTGTGTGTGTGGGTGTTGGGAACACAGGAAAGGTTCATACTATCCTAAGAGTTAATTAATAGTTAATTAGATCCACATTATTAAGAAACTGGCATCATCTGTATCAGGGTGTGTCTCTCTCATTGCGTATTCCTACCTCCATGACACTTGACTCAGCAGTCCACCCTACTTAAGGATTAATTGCATACTGTAAACGTATGTACTGTATGCGTGCTCAAGGTTTTATTTTAATATATGACTGTCTACATTTTCAAAGAAAAGTTCACTACAAATGTCTATAGTACTATGGCTATTGCTATAGGTTTTTGATGTGTTAGACTATATTGCAAGTAGCCTATATCAGTTTTTACCCTAAATCCCACTTTATCTGCTGATATTTCAGTCATTCAATTCAGTAACAGGCAAGTTAACCAATTATCACGAAGCAATGACATTTTAAAATATACTGGGGTACTATGCTAAGCTTACAACTGTTTAATACAATGTAGGCTACTGTAAAAAAAAAACAGGAGCTAACTGGCAGAAGTAGTGTGAAAATGACTTGTGCTAGCTGTATTTTCTGTTTTCTTCTTACCTCTGCGGCACTAACTGTCCTCTGCAGCAAGCAGCCGAATTTAAACATTTTGAAAAGAGTTCGGTTAATTTTACGCATTTAGCAGCGTCGGACTTAAGCCCTTTTTTTTCCTTTCTCAAAGTTTTTCTGCACCGCCTTTCCTTTTTTTACGGTCCATTATCTAGCTTTTACTGAAAATTAGTTCGTGTTGCAATCTCTCTGATGACGTGCTTGATTTTGACTGAACGGTTCGGTCGGCCCATCTCGGGACCAAGCACCCGGCCGTGGCCGACTGGGCAAAATGCTTAAATTGCATTTATTATTAACATTATTATTATTATAACCGTAGAGAAATCGTGCAAGCGATAAAAACCCGTCCTATGCACTGTTGGTCCGTAAAAACTATTTTATATATATTTAGAAAAAATCTGACCGGCCCACATTAAACAAAATGGTCCTGCAACTCTGGCATTTGCCAGAATTGCCAGATGGCCAATCCGCCCCTGCTGGTAACATACACATACTGTAACAACATGCTAATATACATACTGCTAACATACACATACTGTAACAACACGCTAACATACACACTGCTAACATACACATACTGTGACAGCATGCTAATATACACACTGCTAACATACACATACTGTGACAGCATGCTAATATACACACTGCTAACATACACATACTCTAACAACATGCTAACATACACACTGCTAACACACACATACTGTAACAACATGCTAACATACACACTGCTAACACACACATACTGTAACAACATGCTAACATACACACTGCTAACACACACATACTGTAACAACATGCTAACATACACACTGCTAACATACACATACTCTAACAACATGCTAACATACACACTGCTAACATACACATACTGTAACAACATGCTAACATACATACTGGTAACATACCCATACTGTAACAGCATGCTAATACTGTTTACACACTGCTAACTAACACATACTGTAGCAACATGCTAGCATACACACTGCTAACATACACATACTCTAACAACATGCTAACATACACACTGCTAACACACACATACTGTAACAACATGCTAATATACACACTGCTAACATACATATACTGTAACAACACGCTAACATACATACTGGTAACACACATACTGTAACAACATGCTAACATACACATACTGTAACAACATGCTAACATACACACTGCTAAGATACACATACTGTAACAACATGCTAACATACACATACTCTAACAACATGCTAACATACACACTGCTAACACACACATACTGTAACAACATGCTAACATACACACTGGTAACATACACATACTGTGACAGCATGCTAACATACACACTGCTAACATACACATACTGTAACAACACGCTAACATACACACTGCTAACATACACATACTGTAACAACATGCTAACATACACACTGCTAACATACACATACTGTAACAACATGCTAATATACACACTGCTAACATACACATACTGTAACAACATGCTAACATACACACTGCTAACATACACATACTCTAACAACATGCTAACATACACACTGCTAACATACACATACTCTAACAACATGCTAACATACACACTGCTAACATACACATACTCTAACAACATGCTAACATACACACTGCTAACATACACATACTCTAACAACATGCTAACATACACACTGCTAACATACACATACTCTAACAACATGCTAACATACACACTGCTAACATACACATACTCTAACAACATGCTAACATACACACTGCTAACATACACATACTGTAACAACATGCTAATATACACACTGCTAACATACACATACTCTAACAACATGCTAACATACACATACTGTAACAACATGCTAACATACACACTGCTAACACACACATACTGTAACAACATGCTAACATACACACTGCTAACATACACATACTGTAACAACATGCTAACATACACACTGCTAACATACACATACTCTAACAACATGCTAACATACACACTGCTAACATACACATACTGTGACAGCATGCTAACATACACACTGCTAACATACACATACTTTAACAACATGCTAACATACACACTGCTAACACACACATACTGTAACAACATGCTAACATACACACTGCTAACATACACATACTGTAACAACATGCTAACATACACACTGCTAACATACACATACTCTAACAACATGCTAACATACACACTGCTAACACACACATACTGTAACAACATGCTAACATACACACTGCTAACACACACATACTGTAACAACATGCTAACATACACACTGCTAACACACACATACTGTAACAACATGCTAACATACACACTGCTAACATACACATACTCTAACAACATGCTAACATACACACTGCTAACATACACATACTGTGACAGCATGCTAACATACACACTGCTAACATACACATACTGTAACAACATGCTAACATACACATACTGTAACAAAATGCTAACATACACACTGCTAACATACCATAAGGTAAAAACATGCTAACATACACACTGATAACATAACATACTGTTGACAGGCAGATAATATAAACACTGCTAACCTAAAAATACTGTAACAACATGCTAACATACTGTACATACTGGTAACATACACATACTGTAACAACATGCTAATATACACACTGCTAACATACACATACTCTAACAACATGCTAACATACACATACTGTAACAACATGCTAACATACACACTGCTAACACACACATACTGTAACAACATGCTAACATACACACTGCTAACACACACATACTGTAACAACATGCTAACATACACACTGCTAACACACACATACTGTAACAACATGCTAACATACACACTGCTAACACACACATACTGTAACAACATGCTAACATACACACTGCTAACACACACATACTGTAACAACATGCTAACATACACACTGCTAACACACACATACTGTAACAACATGCTAACATACACACTGCTAACACACACATACTGTAACAACATGCTAACATACACACTGCTAACACACACATACTGTAACAACATGCTAACATACACACTGCTAACACACACATACTGTAACAACATGCTAACATACACACTGCTAACACACACATACTGTAACAACATGCTAACATACACATACTGTAACAACACGCTAACATACACACTGCTAACATACACATACTGTAACAACACGCTAACATACACACTGCTAACATACACATACTCTAACAACATGCTAACATACACACTGCTAACACACACATACTGTAACAACATGCTAACATACACACTGCTAACACACACATACTGTAACAACATGCTAACATACACACTGCTAACACACACATACTGTAACAACATGCTAACATACACACTGCTAACACACACATACTGTAACAACATGCTAACATACACACTGCTAAGATACACATACTGTAACAACATGCTAATATACACACTGCTAACATACACATACTGTAACAACATGCTAACATACACACTGCTAACATACACATACTGTAACAACATGCTAACATACACACTGCTAAGATACACATACTGTAACAACATGCTAACATACACACTGCTAACACACACATACTGTAACAACATGCTAACATACACACTGCTAACATACACATACTCTAACAACATGCTAACATACACACTGCTAACATACACATACTGTAACAACATGCTAACATACACACTGCTAACATACACATACTGTAACAACATGCTAATATACACACTGCTAACATACACATACTGTAACAACACGCTAACATACACACTGCTAACATACACATACTGTAACAACATGCTAACATACACACTGCTAACACACACATACTGTAACAACATGCTAACATACACACTGCTAAGATACACATACTGTAACAACATGCTAACATACACACTGCTAACACACACATACTGTAACAACATGCTAACATACACACTGCTAACATACACATACTGTAACAACACGCTAACATACACACTGCTAACATACACATACTGTAACAACATGCTAACATACACACTGCTAACACACACATACTGTAACAACATGCTAACATACACACTGCTAACACACACATACTGTAACAACATGCTAACATACACACTGCTAACACACACATACTGTAACAACATGCTAACATACACACTGCTAACACACACATACTGTAACAACATGCTAACATACACACTGCTAACACACACATACTGTAACAACATGCTAACATACACACTGCTAACACACACATACTGTAACAACATGCTAACATACACACTGCTAACACACACATACTGTAACAACATGCTAACATACACACTGCTAACACACACATACTGTAACAACATGCTAACATACACACTGCTAACATACACATACTGTAACAACATGCTAATATACACACTGCTAACATACACATACTGTAACAACACGCTAACATACACACTGCTAACATACACATACTTTAACAACATGCTAACATACACACTGCTAACATACACATACTTTAACAACATGCTAACATACACACTGCTAACATACACATACTGTAACAACACGCTAACATACACACTGCTAACATACACATACTCTAACAACATGCTAACATACACACTGCTAACACACACATACTGTAACAACATGCTAACATACACACTGCTAACACACACATACTGTAACAACATGCTAACATACACACTGCTAACATACACATACTGTAACAACACGCTAACATACACACTGCTAACATACACATACTTTAACAACATGCTAACATACACACTGCTAACATACACATACTGTAACAACATGCTAATATACACACTGCTAACATACACATACTCTAACAACATGCTAACATACACACTGCTAACACACACATACTGTAACAACATGCTAACATACACACTGCTAAGATACACATACTGTAACAACATGCTAATATACACACTGCTAACATACACATACTGTAACAACATGCTAACATACACACTGCTAACATACACATACTGTAACAACATGCTAATATACACACTGCTAACATACACATACTGTAACAACATGCTAACATACACACTGCTAACATACACATACTGTAACAACATGCTAATATACACACTGCTAACATACACATACTGTAACAACATGCTAACATACACACTGCTAACATACACATACTCTAACAACATGCTAACATACACACTGCTAAGATACACATACTGTAACAACATGCTAACATACACACTGCTAACATACACATACTGTGACAGCATGCTAATATACACACTGCTAACATACACATACTGTAACAACACGCTAACATACACACTGCTAACATACACATACTGTAACAACATGCTAACATACACACTGCTAACATACACATACTGTAACAACATGCTAACATACACACTGCTAACATACACATACTGTAACAACATGCTAACATACACACTGCTAACATACACATACTGTAACAACATGCTAACATACACACTGCTAACATACACATACTCTAACAACATGCTAACATACATACACGACTGTATAAAAAGCACAGTAATTAACCGGCAGCAAGTGGCAAGTAACTTACTGTAGAAGAAATTACCATATTTTCGCTGTTTTCATTTACAGTAGCATCCATGTAACTGTAAAGTAAAACTCACTAATTTGCAAGTGCAACCTTTTTTTATTTTTTTGCTTATTACACAGGACAGTGTAGCAATTGGTGGGGAATGACCTTAAGCACAGGCAAAGGACCTTAAGCACAGAATCGAACACGGGTCGCCAGAGACACAGTTGCACTATATGTCAGTGCGCTAACCACTAGACCAGTGGTCGCCAAACCCGTCGATCGCGATCGACTGGTAGATCTTTATCACTGTCCCAGTAGAAAAAAACAGTAAAATAAGTACAAAAATGCATTACATTTCTGGGGTTATGTTAATGTATCACTGAAGGGTACTGTCTTGAGAAAAGTTTAGATGGCAATGTAATTTTCTTCTCCGTATAAAGCGCAGCTCTGCTTTGTTTACAGCGGTAAACAACGAAACGCTATAGTGCGGTCGGTTCATAAGCAGTGTTGCCAAGTCCGCGGTTTTCCCGCAGAATTGGGCTACTTTAACACGGTTGCCGCGGGTTGTTGTTCATGTCCGCGGGTTGAAGCGACCCCAATAACGTGATATTTAGTCCCTGGAATGTGAATTTTACTTGAAGATCCCCGCCGAAAAACGTATTTTACCCCTGGAATGCGATTTTAACAGGGGAACCCTCCTCGAAACATGATTGGACTAGTTTTTTTGCGAAAACCTGGCAACAATGTTCATAAGCGCTACCTGCTGTCAGAGAGTGAATCTGCAACTCATTCAGCCCGTCTGCTGTTTCCGTTTCGTGCAGATGTTTTATGTAGCAAATAAATAAATAACACCTAAAGTCAGACCATTCTGTTTTTGTTTTAAATCCTGAAATTAATCTAAATCAAATCAAAAACAACTGCCCGTGCAGATCGTGATTAAAATGCAGTGGTTGCCTCTAATTTAATAAATAAATAGATATTTTTGTTTAAAGCCAGTTTGTTTGTTATAAAGCAAATAGCCAATAAATAAATTTGCTTAAAAATCAGTATCAGAATCCAATTAGCTAGTTAAAAAAGGAAAAAAAATAGAAAAGAAAATCTGAATTCTGAATCAGCTATGATCTGTGCATCACTAATTAAAATACTAAGTAAAGGCCTCAAATTTGAAGTACAATCTGGGATGTCTTTTTCTATCAATTCTTCAATAGGTAGATCTTGTCTTTCACAAACGCCGAGGCCAGGTATCTTGGGCCTAAAAAGGTTGGTGACCACTGCACTAGACTATCGGTACTGACAGGTTCCGTTGCTGTTTAGTTATATTGGTTCAGCCCAAATAAATAAAAATGAATATGAAATAAATAATGCATGTTGCACGATTTAAATATAAATATTCATTTATCAACAGTCACAGTTAACTGCTCATCATTATAACAAGCTTCATTTATCATTCTTCACTTATTGCTAGATGTGTTGAAAACAATAAAATCTTGATGACCTTCTGGTCATTTTTTTTTATTATTAAAGAATACATTTGCTTCCTGTATTCTCTATTCAAACCTAAAATGTAATTGAATCACAATGAGGTCATATTAAATGAGGTCATTGGCTGGAAACCCAGCTGCCAGTGTAGGCTACTATGTTTTCCTTCTCTATCCCAGTGGCTGGGTTTCAGAAAACCCTAGTGTATGGCAGTGCGGTGAAATCGCGTTCTGGGGGGTGAATTTATGATTATGATACTGAAGTTAAAATAATATGATAATAATTAAAAGTTTGTATGAAGCAGTATAATGGGCTGTTTTTGTACAGGTAAAATAACTGGAAGCGAAAGACACCAGAAGCCAAACACATTCAAGTTACAAACAGTCACGCCCGCTCTCTTGTGAAAACTAAGCTGGATATAAATAATATCCATTATTTTTTTACAGCACGTTGTTGGTTACTGTAATTTTCTACAGTACGTAATTGCTTGTTGTGTTTTCTACAATACATTGGTAATTACTGTGATTTTCTACAGTACATAATTAGTTAATGTGTTTTCTACAATACATTGGAAGTTACTGTGATTTTCTGCAAGACACTGCTGGTTACTGTGACACTCACAGTACTTCTTACATTACTGCAATTTTGACTGAAACTACGGTATTCTACTGTGAACTAGTATACAGTAATTTACTGTGCACAAACACAGTACATTCCTGTAGATTTCACATGAATTTTTTACAGTGTAACATTCACATACTGTAACAACATGTTAACATACACACTGCTAACACACACATACTGTAACAACATGCTAACATACACACTGCTAACATACACATACTGTAACAACATGCTAACATACTGTACATACTGGTAACATACACATACTGTAAAAGCAGGATAACATACACCCGGTTAACTTACACATCCTGTAACATGGGGGCAGTCGTGGCCTAATGGTTAGAGAGTCTGATTTGTAACCCAATGTTCGCGGGTTTGAGTCTTGGTACCGGCAGGAATTGTCGGTGGGGGGAGTGAATGACCAGCGCCCTCTTTCACCCTCAATACCACGATTGAGGTGAGACCCTTGAGCAAGACACCAAACCCCCAACTGCTCCCCGGGCGCCACAGCAAAAATGGCTGCCCACCACTGCTGTGTGTGTGCATTTGATGGGTTAAATGCAGAGCACAAATCCAAGTATGGGACACCATACTTGGCCACACGTCACATCACTTTTCACTTCACTTCACATACACTGTTAACACTGTAACAACATGGTAACAAACATACTGGTATCACACACATACTGTGACAACATACTACTAACATACAAATACTGTAAACATGATAACATACACACTTCAAACACACATATTGTAACAGCATGCTACATACTGCTAACCTAAACATATCTGTAAAAGCATGCTAACATGTTTCTAACCTAAACATACTGTAAAAGCATGCTAACATATTTCTAACCTAAACATACTGTAAAAACATGCTAGCATACATATTGCTAACCTGAACATATGGTAACAACATGCTAACATACATGATGCTAACATACACATACTGTCACAACATACTAACATGCTAAGATAATATTAGCAACATGCTAACAATAATAACATACACAAATATATGTTAACATACATAATACAATACACAGGTATAGCAAGCTAACAAATGTGACACAACACAACAAATGTTAACAGGAACAGACAATTCAATTCCAATAGCATGCAACCAAATAATGTGGGCTATATGCCACATATAACAATAAGGTTTTTAGACAATTAAGGTTTTTACCTCTGAAACAAGGTTATATCGAAGTCATATCAAAGTTGTGGTGGTTCAAAAATAAGCAGCAATTTCTCATTTGGATAATATGTATACAGATCTGAAGTAGAATCTTTATATTATATAATGTGGCCTACAGAATTATTTTTTTATTATTATTATTTGTATTTATTTATTTTGAATGCTGGTGCTAGTGTCACATCACACATCTTAAATAGCCTTACCAGCAAGACTATCTTAGTCAAACAGCTTCATCAGACCGGACATTTTGCTTGATTAGCTTCACCAGCTACACTTTTAGGGTTTCACAGCATGAGAATTTTCAGCACCAAACCGGCATTAATTAGCATAAACCAGCCTGAGCCGGCATGGAAATGTATGCAGGTCTAAGGTGGTCTTGTCAGCAGGGTGGCACATCCATATTCAAAGCTCTTTGTGCATGCAGTCCAGATGTATTCTTCTGGAAGTGTACTTGATGCTGTATCGAGTTACAATGGATGGAGTCACAATCTTATCGCGTGTGCAGAAATGAACGACCTTTGTTGCAGGTTTATGTTTCCACATTCATGTGCGCTGTCAGATTGTGTTATTATGCTGTCACATGAATGGACTTGCCTGTGGGCCCTACTATGCATCAGTGGAAAATGCCTTTTCATTACTGCCCATGGCACACCACAGAGAAATGTGCAAACTTCTGTGTCAGGAGTTGTTAAGTCCCTTTCACACATTTCACACCAGGGCTTCAATGCACCTTTGACCTCCACTTGAAAATACTGCAGTGTCACAGGAAAGTGATTTCATGAAGTTGCTTGCAAGAAAGTAAGATGGTAAACAAGGAAAATAGTAAAAGTACACCCTTGTGAAAAAGTTAAGTTAATTGATTAATTGCTTAAAGGGGTCATATGATGTTGCTAAGAAGAACATCATTTTGTGTATTTGGTGTAATGCAATGTGTTTATGCGGTTTAAGGTTAAAAAACCACATTATTTTCCACATACTGTACATTATTGTTTCTCCTCTATGCCCCGCCTTTCTGAAACGCATCGATTTTTACAAAGCTCATCGTTCTGAAAAGCGAGGTGTGCTCTGATTGGCCAGCTATCCAGTTCGTTGTGATTGGCCGAATACCTCAAGCGTGTGACGGAAATGTTACGCCCCTCACCATACTGTGATACCGTCTCCCAGCAGGACAAGACTCAGTCCAGCTGCTCTGCTCGTGCACATCCCATCATCGGTTCTCTTTTAGCAGTTCAGTCAATGTACTGTTAGGAGTTACCTAATTAACTTGGGATATTGGTTTATTTCGCGTCAGAGGGAGTGTCAGGCAAGTTTATAAACCGAATAACTTAAGTAATTTGTGGATTAGTACGTAAATGTTTCAAAAGATTCAGTTCGATTTGGTGAACTGGTTAGACCGTTTTTTTTTTTTGTGATCGGAGAAACAACAAACAACAAGCACTACTCTACGCTGTTCAAAACTCGCGTTTGAATCATCGGTGGCAAATTATTTAAATATAAAAAAATTTACTTACAGTCTGTGAGTCAGAAGAGCCAGACTGTCCTTGTAAATTTGGAACTGCCCCACTTTATAGAACATCCTTTGTGCCACAGCCGCATTAGGCTACTGGTTCAGGAAACAGTACTCATCCTCCATAAAATGCGCAGCACACATCTTAATATTTGATTTGAACTGTTCTGGAACTGTGTTGTAAATATAACTTAACCGCTGATTTCTAGTCGTGTCCTCTTTTGGAAGACCAAACAAAGTAGTTTCGCTTTCACAACGAAGCACACAGCGCCTTCACGACATGGCAGCGGCGGCAACAACAATACTACAGCGAGAATAAAAGTTACACCTTCTTTCTTTGCGTGACCATTTGGGCGGCGTTATGCAAATATTTCCACATAGTGATGTAGACATGTGGGGGCGTGTTAGAACGAGGCGTTTTAGGTAGGCGTGGCTGACTCTTATTTTTTTTATAAAGAATATCTCTTTGGATTTGGACTTTAGTCTTTGCAACTTTACAGATCTTCTTTATGCACCAAGAGCTTGTAACACTCCAAAGGTGAAATCGCATTATATGACCCCTTTAATTAATTGAATGTGAACTTTAAATCTTGTATATTTAAAAACAAATAATACTTAATATAAGCAAATATATTTTTACAGCATTTATTAAACTTTGTTAATGTTACTTTGACATCACAGTGCATTAACTAATATAGGTTATATATAATAACAGATACAACTTTTGATTTAAAAATGTTTAGTAAATGTTGAGATTAACAAATGATAAATGCATATAAGTATTTTCATTGTTAATTCAATGTTGTCTAATGTACTTAACTTCTGTTAACAAATGAAACCTTATTGTTCACGGTTGCAAAAAAATCTGTACTTTCAGACAATATAATATTAAAGTAATTATGAAACTACATATAAAGGTGTAATTAAACAAGATGTAAAGATTTTTAAATAACTGCATTTGATATAAATGTAAATGATAATTGTAATTAACATGCAATTAAGTGACCTAAAACATTACTATCAAAAGTATAATCTTTTAAAGTATATTATTTTGTAATAAAGACTTTTTTTTAAAGTATGCTGAAGTGTACTTCATTTTCAGGTGGGAATGAAAGAGGAAAAATGACCTTTAGATTAGAACAGGAAAAAAATCTGTGTGAATGCTTTTATTAATCACAATGAGAAAACAAAAGACTTGAATGTCAAATATTGAATGTCATAATATGCTGATATACACCATAGAGTTATTTTGGTGGAAATTCTACTTCAAAATATTTTATATACAACATAATCATGTAAAAATGTCTATTTTCCATAATTTATTGACTAAAACATTTTTAATTAATTTCTTTGGATTTTTTGAAGGGGATCTTGATGCTTTGGATATGAAACAAGAGGTATGATTTTTCATAACAAGTGAATGATTAGTCTGGTATCAGTACAAATACAACACTTTGAAAAACACTCACAAATATGCAATATATTTTTAAGTATATGATTTGTCACATACTGTATGGTGTCATTGATTTTGCTGTCATATTTTTTTTTTCTTCAACAAGATTGATGCATCTCATTAAATATGATTAAACCTGTGTGATTCTGATACATGGGATTATGATATGTTACAGTTTCTTAAATATTTTTAAGATAAATATTTTTAATATTTTTATCTGAAAAATGTATTTTGATTTAAAATTTCTTAAACTTTGACTGTTGCATACAAGTATCTGCCTGCAAGTGATTTGTCTGTGGTCGGCTGTGTGTATCTGTGTTCTGAGTGTGTGTTTGCACACATCTTGTAATTAAAGCTACACGTGATGAATATGTTGTGATATGGCAACATATTCTTCATAGCGTGATCTAATTTAGCGATCCCCATGGGAGGATTGTGAGGTTGACTGCAGCAAGCTAATGGATGTTTGACGTCATTGAATTACAGCTACTTGTGCACATGAGCGCTGTGCGTAAATGCTGGGTTTTGCATAGGTTACACGCTTGAGTCTCTGCGCATGTAAAAATCTAACTATTCAATTGACCTTTTGAATCACTGGGTCGCAGTATTACTGATCTTCATAGGTTACAGGTCATAACATGGCAGTCAGTGTCAGAAATATGGACTGTCTGAGTTGTTTTTTTCTCCCCATGTGCCTTCCATGACCTAGTTTTCCCTCATGTGTGACATGCCCATATTTTGTTTCCTTCCTGTTCCTGTTCCTGTTGTGTTTTATTGAGTCCAGGTGTGTCTCGTCATCCCCTCGTTTAGTCGTGTACTTAAGCCCAGTGTTTACAGTGGCTGCAGAATCCCTGGCCTCCGCCTCCAGCCTCTTAGACCATACTCTGCCCGACCCATGACCCACGCTCCCCATGCTCCATAGCTCCTTCCTCCTCCCATGGCCCCTAATCCCACAGGCTCTACCGGGCTCCCTCGTCCCTCCGACTCTGCCTTGGTCTGTCGTTGCCCATCCGTCGCCTCGGGACTCCACTCATCTGGCCTCCGGCTCTGTCTGGCTCCTCCTCCCTTCGGCTCCTCCTCAGTCCTCTGTCGCTCCAGCTCCACCGTGGCCTTCTGGATCCCTGCCATTCCTACAACTCCGCCACGGTCGCCTGAGCCATCTGCTCCGCCTTGGCCCTCCCCGTCGCCTACTTGGGCTCTCTTCGGCTCTCAGTCTCACCTCCTCGGCGCTCCTCCCCACCTGCTACGACGCTCGCTGTTGGTCTGCCCCCTGTGAGCATCGTCAGCCCGTCATCCTCCCATGCTACCTGCCCCCCCCTCGCTCCACCGTAAGGTTGTCATTCATCGGCCTGTGGGCCATGTGGGGTCCCACCTGGGCGCGCACCATTCTTCACTTCTCATCATGTCACTCGCCTGGCTCCTCCCTCGTCTGCGATACCACCCTGGATCCTCCTGCTCCAAGTCCCTCCTGGCTCCTCCCTCCATCTGATCCCCCCTGGCTCCTCCTGTTTCCTCCTTGGCTCCTCCCTCCGTCTGATCCGCCCTGGCTCCTCCTGTCTCCGTCCTGGCTCCTCCCTCCTTCTGATCCACCCTGGCTCCTCCTGTTTCCTCCTTGGCTCCTCCCTCCGTCTGATCCGCCCTGGCTCCTCCTGTCTCCGTCCTGGCTCCTCCCTCCTTCTGATCCACCCTGGCTCCTCCTGTTTCCTCCTTGGCTCCTCCCTCCGTCTGATCCACCCTGGCTCCTCCTGTCTTCTCCCTGGCTCCTCCCTCTGTCTGATCTGCCCTGGCTCCTCCTGTCTTCTTCCTGGCTCCTCCCTCCGTCTGATCCACCCTGGCTCCTCCTGTTCCTGTTTCCTCCTTGGCTCCTCCCTCCGTCTGATCCACCCTGGCTCCTCCTGTTTCCTCCTTGGCTCCTCCCTCCGTCTGATCCACCCTGGCTCCTCCTGTTTCCTCCTTGGCTCCTCCCTCCGTCGGATCCACCCTGGCTCCACCTGTTTCTCCTTGGCTCCTCCCTCCATCCGTCACCCCCCTCCCTTAGACTCTGCTGCTGCCCTCTCCCGGTGTCCCTTCCTCCTCTGAGCCTCCGCCCAGTTTGCCCACCCGTCCTTCCTTCTGTGTTTTCTTCGGTCCTGCACCTGACTTGCCTTTCCAGTGTGTAAGGGTGGGGTGGGGGGGGGGCGATAGTGTAAGAAATATGGCTGTGCCTGATGTTGTTTTTCTCCCATGTGCCTTTTTATGACCTCGGGTTTTCCCTCATGTGTGACATGCCCATATTTGGTTTCCTTCCTGTTCCTGTTCCTTTTGTGTTTCATTGAGTCCAGGTGTGTCTCGTCATCCCCTCGTTTAGTCGTGTACTTAAGCCCAGTGTTTCCCGTGTCTAGCGTGCTGTGTTAAACGTCTAATCCTGATGCTACGTGTGTGTCTCCTGGCTACCCTGTTTTTCCCTCCAGTTTGGACTATTAAAGACTGTTTTCCTTCAAGTCTTCGTCTCTGCACTCCTTCGTTCCTCCACAGTAGCAGTTGTGACAGTCAGTAGCAGGGTCAATGACAAATAAGAGTGTCTTACAATAAAGAAAATAAAAAGATTTAAGCATCTAGTTGATTTTGAAAAACTTTTACATAATTTTTAAGAGAAAACCAAGCGTTACAATATATCAAGCATCTCAAAATCATGTGAGTGTACAAATCTTAATCATAATTTTATGTAATTAGTTATATATTCATAATTATATTTTGTATATTATTTATTGATACACTACAGTTCAAACATTTGTGGTCGTAAGATTTTTAAATGTTTTTGAAGTAAGTTTCTTTTACCGAAAATCTGTAATATTGGGAAATAGTATTAAAATTTTAAAATAACTGTTTTCTATTGTAATATATGTTAAAATGTAATTTAATCCTGTGATGTAAAGCTGAATTTTCAGCATTATTATTCCCCTCTTCAGCGTCACATGATCCTTCAGAAATCATTCTAATATGCTGATTTGCTGCTCAAGAAACATTTATTATTATTATCAATGTTGAAAACAGTAGTGCTGCGGCTTCACATTGTTGTGGAATCAAGTTTTAAAAAAAAATCAGGTTCAAAAGAACAGCATTTCTTTGAAATGGAAATCTTTTGTAACATGATACAGTATTGTCATAAAAATTTCTTATTATTTTAAAGACTTATTGTCCTTGACGTACAGTCATGAGGGTCTGTAGAGGGTGGTCTTCATTTCCTGTTATTTTCTGCATGTTGGTCACACCACATGACCAAAGCGTTCTTAATTTTAAATATTAAACAACTGAACACTTAAAAAATAATAATAATCAAAGACTGTCCCAAACTACTTAAAATGGTTTTCTTTTGAAGAATTTCTTTCTTTTTCATGGATTTTATTTATTTATTTTTATTAGTTAGTTTTTTTATGTTAGGATTTGAGGATTTTTTTAAATTATGATATCAGGACAGATGCATACCCTGAAATTTTTACTTTATGCCCCAGAAAATATCAAAATGGCTTTTTAATTCAGAAATTAAGAACATTGTGATCATATAAATGTATTTTCAAATCACTGTATGTATGAACTCCATTTTTAATGTATTGAATTGATATACAGATACACAAAAAAACATGAGCGTCTTGTCATTGACCCAGGGGTTAGCAGACTGATTTCTAGCTCCTCCTCAGCCTTATATCAACAATGAGCTATGACGTATTATTGATGTTCTCTTCTGGCTGCCTTTTTCGCAATCAAATGAAAACCAACAGCACTGTTTCATTTCCAACCCAGATCGATTGATTGCCTTCGGCCACTAGACGAATCAGATTACGAAGGCCTAGGGGTGGAGTTTTTGCGAGGCAGGGGGGGGTGGGTACAGGACGGCTGGGGGGGTCGAGGACAGCTCAGCTGATTGGCTGAGACAGATGCCTGTCAAAATAAAACACAAAATGACTAGAATCCCACAGACAGTCAAATATTCTTTAAATCAAGGCGGTTGAAGAGGAAATGAGATTGGTGTGTGTGTGTTTTCTCATCCCGACAGGACCCTATTATTAGAGAAGAGTACAGGAACTAACATTTTGTTTCCTGCCCTCAGTATTCAGGACATAATGTTTCCATTCTGTTATTTTCTTAATAGTCTTGGAGCTAAATTCAACTAGGAGCTTGATGGAGGTCCATGTCTAAAGAGCACCTAATGGAGAAAAGAAGATAGATGAAGCTCAATGCAGTTTATTGCCATTACACAAGATTACTTTGCTTTTGTCGCTTCACACGTGAATTACACGCCATTACAGCTAGTCTTATTTAAGCGTTATACCTTACATATGTTAGAGGAGTTTTCTTATGCATCATTTTTCAACCCTTCAGTCTGAATTAATTCACAGAAGAAAAAAAAAGTCAAATTTGCTAATTTTCTTTTGCAAGTATTTGCACTCAGATTTTTTGGTAACACTTTACAATAAGGCTCCATTAGTTAATGTTAGTTAATGGATTCATTAACATGAACAAACAAGGAACAATACATTTATTACAGTATTTATTCATCTTTGTTAATGTTAGTTAATGTTAGTTAATGAAAATACAGTAAATGTTGAAATTAACATTAACAAGATTAATACATTTTATAAATAATAAAGATTAATAAATGCTGTAGAAGTATTGTTCATGCTTAGTTCATGTTAATTAAGTAGTTAACTAATTTTAACTAATGAACCTTATTAGTAAGTGTTTCCGATTTTTCAAGTAAATTTCACACACGGAATTAAGCAAAATCCATAAAAGTACATACTTTTTGAGTTTACTCAATTCTTTAAGACAATTAGCCCGGTTACACTGTAAAACATGATTTTTGAAGTAAATAAAACTACTATTATTCAAGTACATTTTACATGCTATTAAAATATTATGTTAAAAAAACTATTTCAGTGTTTTATTATAGTATTTTATTAGTTTTAAAACCGTTAATAGGTTTTTTAAATATTATTTCAGTTTTTCTGTTATAATTGAATGTTTAACAGGTTTTTTGGCTTTACTCAAAAATAATAAATAAATCATTTTTAAAAAATAACATTTAATTTCTACATTTACTCTTCCAATTCATTCCTATATGCAAAGCATGCTTAAAACTAAAAAGCAACCCATGCAGTTTCCGTTAATGCGACAATAACAGTTGCATTCCATTCTAGTCAGTAAGCCAATAATAGTAATGTTAATTTCTCAAAGGACAGTGACATTTGACTAAGGCATATGGGTCAATTGACCTTGCCCGGCACCACAGAAAGGGCATTACATATTAATACTCATTTAACCTCACCAGTTTCCAGCCATTCATTGAGCAATCTCTCCCAAAAGCTGCCTTTCATTCTATTACATGTCTAAACAAACTGAGTGGTTGACCTGAGGTCAAGTAGAGCTATTTTCCCATACACTGATTAGCCACAACATTAAAACCACTAACAGGTGAAGTGAATAGCATTGATTGCATTGTTACAATAACAGCTTTCAAGGGGTGGGATATATTAGGCAAGTCAAGTTCAACCAGTTCTTGAATTTCATGTGTTTGAAGCAGGTTAAATGAGCAAGCGAAAAGATCTGAGTGACTTTGGCAAAAGCCAAATAGTGGCTAGAATACTAGAGCATCTCCAAAGAGTCCGTTTTATGATGCCAAGGAGCCCCAAATATAAATACAAAGCCAGTATCATATTAACTTGGGGAACCTTATTGTAAAGCGTTACCAATCATTTTATAAGAGGCTACAGTTGGAGTACATTTGCAGCTCATTAGGGCCCCCTGCTGGTCTGGGGCTCTGTAGGCAAAATCCCTCATGTGGATCCTGGCGGGTGTTTTAAAAGCAATTGTCATTTCATTCCTGAATGGTGCTCATGCTTGCTCTAAAGGTGAGGACGTTCGCCTCTTTGTGCTCTGATCTGTCTCTCCTGGTTGGTGGTAGAGTAATATTAAGGATCTAGGCTGCTAAAACAGATATTACAGATTGAATCTGAAGTAGCAGGAGTGTCATTGTGATCACACTGCTGCTCTTGCATCACTCTTTCTTTGAACAAGATGTTTTACCCTGAGTTTCTCCTGAAGCATTTTCCCACCCTACAGTAGAATGTGCAAACTGATTTGTGTGTGTATTTGTTGTTATAGTGAGTCTGATTCCTCTGCAGAAATCACACAGAATAGAGCGAAAATGTTCTAATGTAAAATTAAGTCAATGTG
The DNA here is from genome assembly GCA_018155175.1 of Sinocyclocheilus anophthalmus. Taxonomy (NCBI): domain Eukaryota; kingdom Metazoa; phylum Chordata; class Actinopteri; order Cypriniformes; family Cyprinidae; genus Sinocyclocheilus; species Sinocyclocheilus anophthalmus. The sequence continues at coordinate 359,659 of JADLZN010001832.1, read as the reverse complement.
ATGGCATTAAGTCAAGACTCTGGTAAAAATGTTCACTTTACAGATTTCACCATACTTCCCCAGCTGATTAGTAAGACAGTTGTTTTCTGAAATGTTACGTTTAAATATGCAAAGTATCAAAATAGGCAAAATATCTCATTAAATCTGCAGTAATTTGCATACATTTTCTTAAAACATAAATCTGAATATTGGATGAAGCCAGGTTCAAAATATTTGTTTATTTTTATATGACATATTTTTGGATTGTTTTTTTTATCATTCATAAATCAGAAAATACTGTCAACAGACAGAAAAAAAAATCACCATGTTTTTAGTAATAAAATGTTATATAAACCAGGCGATTGATATATGAACAAACTAGGGGTGCTCCAATTGTATGTGGTGTTTATTTTTTCCGCGCTCATGTTAACGGCTTAATAAAGCGTTCACTGCACACAGTTGCAGTCCGGCAGTGCGTCAGGAGCGGTGCGTCTGCTGCAGTGCAGAGATCGTTTCCACACCGAGTCTATTTTTGCTGCGCTACAAGCGCTGAATTAAAGTAACAGCGCTTTGTTTGCAGTAAATATGAACGTGGATTGACTGAAAAATTTAGTAATTACACCATAAATGCATATTATTAAAGTCTACTGTGTTTCACAGTCAACACATATGGCTTTTTGGCTAGGTTTAAAGGGAAAGAGCACTTTTAGATAAAGAAGGCAATAATAGATGGCACTCGTGGAGGTAGGAAAACAAAGTTCTTTATGAACCGCAGGATTGCTTGTAATACAGATTTCAGTGCAAAAGTAAAGGCAGTAGAGCTGTCTATTTCTGTCAAAATGGTAAGTTTGTGATAACATAAGAAAAGTAGTTTAAATGTTTTGCCAATTTTTGAGCAACTTAATATATAAATCTAGAAGTAAATACAAAAGTAAAAAGCATTGAATAATGTGTTTTATATTTATTGTGTTTAAACATGTCTGTGAAAGATTGTATTACTGTACTGTGTAAAAAAAAAAAAATTGCAATGCTGAAAAAGCATTTTCAGTGACAATGTTTGGATTTGAAATCAAAATAATGGATAAATGTTGTGTTTGTGGTAAACACGGATCAGTAGCGGACTCCTGTGTGAAAGCACAGTCCGTGCTGCTTCTCCTCTCACAAGAGTCACCTAAGAGGGGAATTCCCCCCATTTTCAAAAATGAAATTCAGGATATTCAGAGTATCACAATAAATAGTTATAAATGATAAAAAGAAGGCTTTAAAAAGATCGGTATCGGTGATCGGTATCGGCAGATACTGCTTTCTGTGATCGGTGATCGGCCTCAAAAATCCTGATCGGTGCACCCCTAGAACAAATGTCTCTGTAAAAATGTTCAGAATATAGATATGAATGAAACTGTAAAGTGTGCTGTATAAAAGTGCTATTGAAGTGTTTTCTTTTTACTGTGCCAAATGACGACTAGATCCATTTAAAATATACTTTTCTTCTTTATCATCCACATCTTTGTTTATTGACCTTCTATATCGACTGTTGTCGTTTTTTATCAGTCATTTTGGTCCAAGGTTATCTCTCCATCATTTCCCCTTCTGACCTTCATTATTTAGTCTCTCTTTTCCTCCCGTTTGTTCTGCCCATTCACATTTATCCCTGTGCGGTGATGATTTTGGCATTCAAATCATAGGTGCAGGGAAACATTTATCAAGCTGAAATGTCCATAAAATTCTTCCGGCACATTTGATTGAAGCTAATGGAGTTCAGTCGCACACACAGTGGTCGTATGGAGGGTTACATTTGATCATAAAGAATTTTTATATAGATGTTTCTTGTTAACCTAATGCCTTTCTCTCTTTGCTTTTGTTTTTTTAGGGTGTTGATGGAGAGCCTTTCGAATGACAGCCGGGACAGTGGTAATCACAGGTGGAATTCTAGCTACAGTAATCTTACTGTGCATTATCGCTGTACTGTGTTACTGTAGGCTGCAGGTGAGCTGTTGGGTTTCTGTGTGCTTTTATCTGTCTGTCGTATTTTTCTTACAAGTATAATGCTGTGTTTTAGTACCTCCTCTTCTCTTAGGAAGCAGTGACATCCTCTTCTATTTCTGTAGTTGCTGTTAGATCTCATGTTTTCTGTACAGGAATTGACTGCTTGTCACAAACACTAACACGCCGCGTCAGAATTGAAAAGTCAGGGCGTATCATGTTTTTCCGATGGTTTGTTAGATTTTACATGTTTGATTTGACACTGAAACAACTGGTTGGCACTAAAATTGACAGCCATGTCAGATGACCAATTTGCATATTCAAACATAATCTCATAGTGGAAAATAATGACCAAATGTATGTGTAAATGAAATTCAGATGGGAATATTGGACTTTTTAATGCATTTAAAAATGTACAAAAATGTATCTGTGTTATATTTGCTGTATTTATATTTAAAATACTAGGCTGACACACTCTCTCTTTACACCCCTCTAGTACTATTGCTGTAAGAAGGAGGAGTCGGAGTCAGAGGAGGAGGAGCCTGACTTCGCCGTCACGTCTCGTATGCCGCCGGTGCATTCAAACCACAACATCCTGGCGGCCTCTGTCCCAACGGCAACCACCCCCAATGGGCCTGCCCTCTTCACGCCCCCGCAGACACAAAAACTGACACGCTCGCAGACGTACTGTCCGTCCTGTACGCATTACGACCTGCCGTTTTACCTGCAGCAGCCAGACGGCCTGCGAAATGGCGGCGAACGCATTAGCTACCGCAGTGTGCATCAACAGGATTTGGGGCTGCCCACTCCATTGCCCGCCCCACTGCCGACGCCCCTACCCAACTACCACAAACTAAACCTCAGCCGGTCAGTCACCATGAGGGAAATGTTCACCCGAAGCTGCAGCATTAGCACTGACGTGTAGCCAGCCAGATTTATACGATGCTAAATGCTAACGGCTAACTGCGTCAACGCGGGCAACAGACCTAATTCTCATTAAAAAACACAATTCAGCATTTCATAAAGCTGTAGCGCTTGCCTGCGTAAAAACAGTGTCAACAATGTCCTCTGGAAACCCCCAGAGTGCCGAGCTTTTAGGAAGACGGCCCAGTGTGTTTGTTCGTAACTGGGAACTATAAAGGCGAAAATGGGGTGAGAGCAAACATTCGGAGGCCCTCTCCCTCCCTCAGCGCATCTGCTTCACTCCTGAATCCCTTGTTTTGTGTTTTCAGTAATTGGAAAGAGGATTCAGAAAATAAAGTTGCAGTTTTTATGCTTTCCTTACATTTTTCTCAAAAGACACACCAATGCACGGAAACGTTGACATTTTGAATTTTTAAATATACGTTCTGAATGGAAACTTTTCTATTGTTCATGTAGCTCGAGACATTTTAGCCGAATAATAACTGATATAGCCACCGACTTTGTTTTAACAAACCAACACATATAATACAACTTATGAAAAGCCCTAAGTGGGCTGCAATAAAACTGCTGGGTCAAAATGTGACAACGTTTGATTATGAGGTAACATATGGGATGAGAAGCATTCTTTTTTACTGAAAAGTTACTGTGTGCGATTCTATATATTAGAGGTTTTCACAGTGTGTGAACTATTTGTTCTGTTTTGGATGTTTAAATAATTTTTTCTTCTTTATTCACATTTCTCCTATCTAAAAAGGTACAGGTTTTCGTTTCACCTGCATTAAAATGCTTTCCAGATGTGAGATGGATATAAGCGCCTTGGTTTCTTGATTTCAAGGGCTACATTTGCTCTTTCTAAACGCTGCTTGTTGGACTATGAACAGAACATCTTCTGCCTGAAGGGATTTTCTGTCTCGCTCTTTCTCTCTCTGCTGTTCATGCTTACAGAGTCGACATAGCCTATTCCTGTGTGTTGTTGATGTCAAAACAAGTGAGGCGATGCACCAACTTTCTTCTTTTTAATAATGACAGTGATTATCAAGAATAGTTGTTCTGTTTCTGGCCTGTTTGACAGTGATATTCTTCTCTGGCTGGGCGTGTAGCCACACACTACAGTCCTGCAGGTTACTTTGACTTCTGTGATCACCTTGTGGTTGTGTTGTGATTTCAGATTTCTCTCCTAGCTCTTCTTTCACTCACCAGGACCCGTTTAAAACTCACGCCGTCTCTCTCATCTGCACACATACACGTTTCAGTGCCTGTTAATACCAACTGTATTATTATTATTTCAGATTTTTTTGTGCTTTATCACAGTATTTTTGTTTCAGCCATAGATAAATAATATTGTTTCATGTTCTAAAGTGATGCTGAAATGGTCCTGTACTTGATAATACAATTAAGAATACAATGTGGATAATAAATTGGTTGAAAACTTTTTGGCATGTGTTGAAGTTGAATACAGTTAAATTCATATAACCTACATTATTTGATATTTTCTAATGGATATTTTGGTTAATTTTCTGATTCCAAGATATGTCTAGTCTACTTGTAACAGTATTTTGCATATTCTGTATCTAATTATACATTCAGAATATTAAGCATTATATGAATAGAATCAGATTAATTATGTGAATTTGATTGTTAACATTTTCCATTATATTTTTGGTTGGGAGGCTGACCTTTCCTCAACTCTGGCCTCAAAAGTTTTTCCTTGACAAATTGTATATATCATGTGATAAGTCATTTTAGATGTTTCTTTTACGAAACGTTTGCCATCAACATCACACACTGAGAACTTCAGGTAAGCCACAGGTAAGAACATAAATTAACATGAATTAACACAATAAACTTTATACTACATTGAATTGATCTTTAGCGAATCTGACATTAGTTTTATTGCCAACACTTCACAATAAGGTTCAGTTTGTTAACATTAGTTAGCACCTTAGTAAGGGAAAAAAATTATATATATGGTAAAATAACATTTTAAACATTGTAGATTAAAGGAATAGTTCACCCAAAAATGAAAATTTGCTTAAAATTTACTCAGCCTCAGGCCATTCAAAATGTAGATGAGTTTGTTTCTTCATCAGATTTGGAGAAATTTATCATCACATCACTTGCTCACCAGTGGATGCTTTGCAGTGAATGGGTGCCGTCAGAATGAGAGTCCAAACAGCTGATGTAAACATCACAAGTAATCCACACCACTCCAGTCCATCAATTAACGTCTAGTGAAGCCAAAAGCTGCATATATATTTTTAAGAAACCATAATAATCCATAATAATGCTTCGTCTAGTGATAAAATCAGCTGTTTGGACTCTCATTCTGACGGCACCCGTTGACTGCAGAGGATCCAATGGTGAGCAAGTGATGTAAAACTAAATTTCTCCAAATCTGTTCCATGAAGAAACAAACTCATCCACATCCTGGAGTATATTTTCAGCAAATTTTGGTTTTACATTTACCTATTTCTTAAAGAAATGCTGTAAAAGTATTGGTCATTGTATAGGTTAGGGTTAATGAGAAATTGACCGGAAACCCTTACTTGTTGTGTGGTCGTGTGTGTGTGTGTGTGTTTTACTAGGCATTTAAAATATGTGAAAAATACCTGAAATGTAAGATATTAGAGGGGAAAAAAAGATAAACTCTTTGAACATATGACAATTAAAAACAATCAACTACTGTGTCAGATGCTTATTGAAGCTCTTAGCTGTTTGTTAGCATATAATATGGACAAAACAAGCTAAATAAACATTTATTTCTTACCGTTTTCAGTTTCTCTTTATTTTATTGCTTAATATCCATGCAACAGTTATTTAGATGATGCATGTTTGCTTTCATTTTGCGGCGGAGCAGTCCAGTGTAGAAGCTGTGGTTGTGTTTGTTTTGGATGTGCACTCTGTCAGATTGGATTGAGCGTGTCTGATAACATCAATCCACTGTCTTGTGGGTTCACTGTGCTTCAGAGCTGGCTGGAGCGCTCAAAGACTTTCAGATGCCAAAGTCACCGCAGCAGCATCTGTCTTGTGGGACATAGTTTCGACATATGTGTGTGTTTCTAAATCATGTTTAATCAAGTAAATCTGGCTGTCCAATCATGTTCTAGAGACAATTCAATTCAGGTACAGAGGAGCTAAACTTTGCTGTGTCATAGGGAAGAGTCTGAATATTAACACTAAAATGTATATAATATAATTATTTGAATATTTATATGATTATATTATATTCAGTGCTGGGTAGTAACTAATTACATGTAATATGGATTACATAATCAGATTCCAAAAATAAAGTATGGTAATTAGACTATGTTCCATTTTATAATACTCCTAATCAGACTACAGTTACATTTTTTATTGATTTCATGATTACATATTATTTACACAATAACAGTAATTTATTCATAATTTATTGATTCTCCCTAAGTCTTAGTTTTAAATGTTCCTTCTAACTAAACCTCGATTATATGCAAAAAATAAATACTTTCAGTGTTGTGGACATCCAGTCGGTAGCCATAATTATAAAACAATATTTACATTTTAAGAAGTGTTTTCTCAACATTTAAACATTGCATCAACTACTGATGAACACATACATTTAGTTACCCTGCCGTGATTCATGAACCACAGTCGAGAACCTTGACGTAATGTAGTTTAAGGTACTTTTGTGTTGTTCATAACCAATCTATTGGCCGATTGCTCCTACCACACACATGTGTGTGAAGTCAGCTCGCGGCGTCTTTACGCGGTCTGCTTTATTTTTTTATTTATTTTTTTATTCTCAATATGGTAACAGGGCGCATTAGGTTATTTAAATCAATGTGATAAACAAGTAAGGTCAAAAGTAACCAAAAAGTAACAAAAAGTGAGTCCGATTATATTACCTAAATGGGTGTAATGTAATGATGGACGTTACTACCTAGAATTCAACCTAACTACATATTATATTATATTGGAGTGTATGAAGTAATTATTATATATAATTATATATATTATATTATATTGTAGTGTATGTATTGTATTATAATTATTATCCACCCGACATATTTTAGGTGTTAAGTATTCAGAATGGGCATGACACAGGCAATAGGATATGATTATTGAGATGGATATATTCATATTTCTCCACTGACACAGCAGACAGCTCAAATCCTGTTATATATTATATTATATTATATTAACAGTTAATTAATAACAATCACACAAACGTTTGGAAAAAATTAAAGGGTTTGAAAATACTTAATAAAGACACTGTATTATAATGAATAACACATACATTATTTACTTTTTGACAGTGTGTATATGTTTAGATCAATGAAAACTAATCAAAACGTATAGATGATGTGAATTTTCTTCCTGTGCTGAATTATTTAAGGCCATAATATTTCCCAGCATGCAGCTGTGCTGGCCGGACTAGGAGTATTGATGTTTTATGACATGCCTTGAATTATCTGTCCCCGAGATGATCCTCATTCTCTCTGTTAGTGATCTCTCGGCCTCTCTCCATTCCCTCGGCTCCTTACAGAGCTGGTGTTGTGAGCGTGTGCCGGACGTGTGTTTTACAGTCACTGACAGTGACACAAGGGACGAGCCGATAGATGTGTCTCAGAGGTGGCTGGCTGTATGAATTACAAACATGATGAAATGCAAATAAACATGCAAATGTGTGTCCACATCTATCCATACTGGACTGGACTGGATTCTGCCTAAGAAGAGTGCTGAAGGCAATCAAGATATATTCGTGATTAAGTTGTTGGCAATTTAAAATTAAGTCACATTGTGATTAGTATGGAGCCACGCACATGACATGTGGGAAAAAAACAATGCATTCAACAATTAAAGGGGTCATATGATTTTGCTAAAAATGATGTCCCTTATTTGGTGTAATGAAATGTGTTTATGCAGTTTAAATAAAAAAACCACATTATTTTCCAAATACTGTACATAATTTTTTCTCCTCTATGCCCAGCCTTTCTGAAAAGCGTCGATTTTTGTCGGTAGACCAAGTGAGGTTGGGGTGTGCACTGTGATTGGACAGCTCTCCAGCCGTCATATGTGACTGGGTGCTGGTTACTCCTGGCCCCTCCCCGATACATTCAAGATGGGTGACGGAAATGTCTATGTTCCCCCTACACATATCTCTTGTGCGGTGATGCCTCCACTCTTTGTCCGTCCTGTTTGCCCGTTGGTCTAAGCAAGTTTTTCTATACTGGCCTTTCTCCTGCGTTGGTATCGCGCCGCGTAAACCTAAAACCATGTCTGCATTGTGAGCGGCGAAATGACAAAACAACAAAGCGCTATATACACTGCTCAAAACTCGTCTTGAATCATTCAGTGGCAAATTCTTTACAATATGACAACGTACTTAAGGACTGGAGTCAGAACAGCCGGCTTATGTAGGTCTATCTCCCAGGATCAGGAATGGAGGAAAACAGGTCCTCCGAGAAAATGTGCTGCACACATCTGAAATTTGGGTTGAATCTGTTCTGGAACAGTGTTGTAAAACCAAACCCAATTCCAAAAACGTTGGGACACTACAAAATGTGAGGGAAGAACGGAATGGGAATAATTTAAAATCTCATAAACTTATATTTTATTTACAATAGAATATAGATAACATATCAATTGTTGAAAGTGAGACATTTTGAAATGTAATGCCAAATATTGACTCATTTTGGATTTCATGAGAGCTACAAAAAAGTTGGGACGGGTAGCAATAAAAGGCCGGAAAAGTTAAATCTACATATAAGGAACAGCTGGAGGACCAAATTGCAACTTATTAGGTCAATTGGCAACATGATTGGGTATAAAAAGAGCCTCTCAGAGTGGCAGTGTCTCTCAGAAGTCAAGATGGGCAGAGGATCACCAATTCCCCCAATGCTGCGGCGAAAAATAGTGGAGCAATATCAGAAAGGAGTTTCTCAAGAGAAAAATTGCAAAGAGTTTGAAGATATCATCATCTACAGTGCATAATATCATCCAAAGATTAAGAGAATCTTGGACAATCTCTGTGCGTAAGGGTCAAGGCCTGAAAACCATACTGGATGCCCGTGATCGTCGGGCCCTTAGACGGCACTGCATCAAATACAGGAATGCTACTGTAATGGAAATCACAACATGGGCTCAGGAATACTTCCAGAAAACATTGTCGGTGAACACAATCCACCGTACCATTCACCGTTGCCGGCTAAAACTCTATAGGTCAAAAAAGAAGCCATATCTAAACATGATCCAGAAGCGCAGGCGTTTTCTCTGGGCCAAGGCTCATTTAAAATGGACTGTGGCAAAGTGGAAAACGGTTCTGTGGTCAGACGAATATCTTGCGTAGAATGGAGTGTGACGCTTGAGGGGGAGCTCATTTTAGGGAACCACTGGGGACTTGGCCTTCTTTGGGTGGCCTCTCTTCTTTTGACTGGAGTAACGGTAGGCGGCTGCATTTCGCGAGCAACACCACAGCCTGAGAGTGTCATCACAGCGCTCAGAGTTCATGCCAACATGGCGCCCTGCATTATAAGTGACTGGTAAGGGACATCGCATATATACATCACATTCTGGGAAGCCCGTTAACGCTCTCTCATCAACTGCTGAAGGGATAATCCAGTTCTAGACACAACATGAAATGGCTCCATCCAGGGGGGTGAAGAACGGTGGTAAGTGTACTGGTCAGGGAAGACCGTCTCGGTTACGATGTAACTCCTCGTTCCGGAGGAGGGACGGAGAAGTCACGTCGGCAGGACGCCGACGAAATTGGGATCTCGCTAGAGGGACAATCTATTTCGCCTTCGAGTGATAACTAAAAGAGCCAATGCACATTGGCATGCGATTTATTGCATCCAGCTGCTGACATGTCAGATTCCACAAAGCTGTGGAGTATAAGTAGGCAGCCATTTGGCTGCAGCGTCATCAGTTCAGGTTTCGTGCGTGCCGAGGGAGAGTCAGAGTCAAGGCGTGTGACCGCCGGTACGCTCAGCGGTGGTACAGGAGCCTTTGTCGGGCAGCACGCGGACACGTGACGTCTCCTATCCCTCTTCAGGAAAGAGGGGTTAAATACGTACATTACCCGAAGAAGTTCCCTTTCAGTCGGTTCACTCTCGACGTCTCAGGCGGAGGGCAGACGACAATGGGATCCTACCAAGGGCCAAAGCCTAGTATGCCCATTGCCAAGTGTCCTGTGGAAGACCTGGCCGCCAATTTTTTGGGTCTAATGGCAATGGGCTGTCTGACAATAAAGGAACCAGCCGTAAGGCATTGCAATGGCAGGTTGGCTGTACGACCAATGAGTAAGACTGGTTAACACTGGGAAAACGTACCCGTTCTATTTGGAACCGGGACGTTACGGAAGCTCCAATCTTTCCGAAGGAGGTTTTCGGAAGCAATACACATATGAACAACCCTTAGGTGCATATGGAAGAATGGAAGNGATGTATTTACGAACAGCGCCGGGCGCAGCATCCCAGTCCAGCTGCATGGTGCTGTGGGTAACGTCTGTGATACTCAACTCACCGGATGGAGGAATAGACACTACAGAGAAGGGAGAGATACAAAAAAAAAAACAGACGAACAAACGATGAGAAACAGATAGGCCAGCTAAACATCCCTGCTGAGGGGAAGACAGCCCTAGTGCCACCTACGGGTCACCCCCTGATCAGAGAGGGGGTCACTGGCGTAATCGCCGAACAGGCTGAAGACGGACACGCTGTAGGCCGTGTTGGGACGAAGCTTCTTCAGCTGGACGTCAGTAACTGTTCCTTTCACACGTATCTGTGAAAGTCAACCACATCACAAATGAAAGGGATGGTGGACTTGTTCAAAGGAACATGATGGAAAAATTATTTACGCCAATGCTTGAAAAGACCAGGTTGAACCAGCATGAATTTCCCAGATAGTTTTAGGTAAGGATTGGATGCTGAACAAGGGGTATTACCACTAACTAAAAACTATCTACAAACAAATAAACAAACAAACAAAATATCAGTGCTGCTTTAAAAAGTAAATCAGTGCTACTAAAATAACACTAGGCTGAACGCAGTTCACATGGCCATGATGATGTCAACCAAAAAGAAAATCGTTTCAGAGAAGAAGAGAGTTAACAAAGAGTTTTAACAAAGAGTTACAAAGTTACCATGAAGAAAAATGGCCAAAAAGTAAATAAGGTTCATTTTGATTTCATGTTGATGTAAAGCTATTCAAGAAAACGGAGGATAAGTGCATGCAGAAATGCAGGGGATAAGTATCCAAAACACAACATTTGCTGGTCTTTTCAGCAGGACAGTTTTAGCACAAATACCTAAAATAGACAGTTTTCTATAACGGTAGAAATTGTGATTTTAGTCTTGACTGAGATATTTTTGAGATGTTCGTCTAATTTTCGTCGATTTTCCATAACAAATTCCTAAATCATGATAACTTTATTATATATTTAAAAAAAGAATATAAATAACATTTTGTGAAGAACAAAATCTATAAACTATTTAAAGATATTTTATATATATATAGTATTTAAGATTATATATATGTATATATATATATAATATATATATTAGTATAATAAATTGGGCTTTAAAAGAAAAATCAAAGTTATTGCCTTATTGGCAGACATTTGTTCTGGTTCTAAACAAACTTTTGGGACATTTTTTCAGAAAACAAGACTTAATTTCGCTTCTCATGAATGTTTCTGTCTACCAACTAAAACAAAAACTCTAAGCATATTCTTTATTTCCCAAATGAAAAAAAAAGGAGGAACAATTTTGAAACATCTGCTCTCTTAGACAAGCCCTGTGGACATCAGATTCAAGCCAGAACTGACGTCGAGACCTCTGGATCTTCTCACTATGTGAAATACTTGAAAGAGGAACTGTGCTAACAAGCCCCAAAGTGCTAATGAGCTGTTATTTTCCAAAATCTGCAATATAAAAGATGTTTTTGAACCCAATAAATGTAGACCTACCACCTGTGGTATCTACAATATCTCCAAAAATGCTTTCCATTTCCTCTTTCTGCTATAGTATGTCATCGTTGTTGACAGATTTGAGCTGCATAGCACCATTGGGTTTCCATTAGAACATTTAGTCTGTTCCAGTAAGTCCTGATGAAAATTATTAGCACGTTTTGTGTTTATTTATTTTTTAATATTCAGCTTTAAGACAGAACTTTCCAAAAGGCTGACTAACTAGATGAGACGGGACAGCAGACTGGGCAGTGGTCGAAATGTGTGGCGTCACCGTACCTCCTGTTCCACAGAGGGTTCAGTGGCATTAAGGGCGTTGTAGAGAAGCTTGTAGCCTGTGGCCCCTTCGACCGCATCCCATCTCACATTCATGGTGGTGGAGCGCACTTTGTAGATGTTCATGTTCCTCACACCGCTGAGAGGCACTACAGAGGGGAACATGACTTTTCTCTCTTTCTCTTGTGCAATTTGATCCCTGACTATCCATCTAAGCCGACTGAAGCTCGAATGGGAACATGGAAGCATTCCGGATGGAATGATGGATGTGTGACACGGTGGAATGGAATGCCATGAGAGACAATGGTTGGATGAGAATAATCATGGGATATTCACGTGATGGAAATGAATGACAGACGGACAGACAAACAGATATGCAAATGTCGACACACAGACAACAACTGAAATAATTCCCTGACACTTTGCGGTGCAAAGCAGCATCAAGCCGTATGAAACATGGTTACATTCAGAGCGCTGTGAAAGGAATGATGACGTTAGGGTTAAGTCATAATGTGAATTTAAAAAATGAAATGTGGCAAAAAAGGGTACAGCAATATAAGCACATACACATTGCATAGTATGTTATTTGCAGTAACTGGCTAAACATTAGAAAATCTTGGTCATTTTTAAACAGCAAAGATGATACTTAAATATCAATATTTCACTTTACAGAGGGAATCTCACAAAGCTTGTCAAGAACTGAACTGTATTTTAAGAAAAATATAGGATATTACACTTTGCAAATAAAAATTAAGATCCTGCATTTTCAGTACCATTACAGTTTTTGTATTGACGTTATTAAAAAGAAATCACAATTTCATTTGTTGGCAAGATTTATTCATGTTTTTGAAAGAAGACTCTTATCTTCACCAAGGTTGCATTAAAAAAAACATTGAAAACACAGTAAAACAAAAATATTGTGAAATACTACAACTGTTTTCTCTTGTAATATTTATAAAATATTATTTATTCCTGTGATCAAAACCTGAATTTTCAGCATCATTACTCCACTCTTCAGTGTCACATGATCTTTCAGAAATCTTTTTAATATTCTGATTTGGTGTTTAAGAAACATTTCTGATTATTATCAATAGTTGAAAACAGTTGTGCTGCACGATATTTCTGTGGAAACCATCATACATTTTATTTTTCAGGATTCTTTGATGAATAGAAAAGTTCAAAAGAACAGCATTTACTAGAAATATAATTAATTTGTAACATTATATGTCGGTACTGTCACTTTTGATCAATTTCATGTGGCCTTGCTGAATAAAAGTATTACTTAATGTATTATTATTATTTTAAATCAGACATGTATTTGTGAGATTCACCCAAGTATTGTATGATACAATAAAGTGTCTATCTTTGTATTGTGGCAGTACCATGGTACTGTTTACAGTCTTGCATAAAACTATTTCAGAACCAATACATAAATACTGAGATCTACAATATATTGAATATCATCAAGAAGCTGTTTGATCAGCATTTCATTCTAAGATTGTTACAGACCCTTTTAAAGAACTGAAGTCATTTTCTCTGCATTACCTTGCTTTTATTTCAGACACTACCACCTCGGCTCAAGAGTGAATGCAGCAAAAACAATGTAGCAATGGAAACAAGTCCAAACAGACAGTTCTATGCATTCGTTTCATTTAAAGACTTATTAAAAGAATACTAATTCAAAAACTGTTCAGCAAGAGTTGACCGAATTTCATTTTGCATGGTCAATTCATTTAACCACATTAACCAGCCAGTCTTTTTATAGTCAACCATGACAGCAACACTTTAATATATTTCTAAATTAATATATTAGCATACAACTTAATCCCCCCACCCCCCCCCCCCCCCCCCCCCCCCCCCCCCCCAAAAAAAAAGACCCCCAGGAAATATAACTAAGGTTTTGTTTTTGTGGCCCACCTTATTATCATGCCTATTATTAGCATATCAGCTCTGTCTTGTTTTATTAGATTATAAAAGTGCCACCATCATTCCTGCATCCATCCCTAACCAATACTTAAACTTAACAACTACCTATTAATAAGCAGCAAATTGGGAGTTTATTGAGGCAAAATAAAATGCATTATTTGTTTGGCGTGAGATTTGCTCACTGCAGTCTTGTTGATTTAAATCTGGAGGCAGAGAGAAGGATTTTTCATCCTCACTCACTCACTCACTCACTCACTCACTCTCCTCCAGCTCTTTGTGTAGAGAGAGAATAAATAAACGTGGCTCAGGAGTGCCGGCTGAATGGACTAATTTGTCCTTTTCCTTTTATTTATTTATTTAAAGCCTTCTTCCTTTGACACTGCTCATTCAAGCATAGACCGCTCTTGAAATGGCCATAAGCTCACAGGCTTCTGAACAGATATTACATAGATGTGTCCAGTGAACACTGACTCAGTTTGTCTCGAACAGCCCTGAGCACACAGTAAAGGAGGTAAATATTTTGCTTAGTTGCATATGGTTACATCAGAAACCATACATCATACAAGTCACATCATAAATTAGTGTTGGGGAATTTATATAAAAAACACTCCATATTTTGTTTAGTTATCTTCCTTGATTCATGAATTCATAAGGATGAAAACACTTTGTAAATAATTATTTTATGCAGCTCAATGGGCAAATCTTACAAAAAGCCACAAGCCAAGCCACATTTATAACCAAATTCAAAAGGGGAAAAAAATATTTATATGATTTATCTTATATTATTATTTAAAATATTAAATGATATTATATTAAAATCTTGTTTATATAAAAGTATAATAATATTTTTTGTTAATAAATGACAATATATAAGTTATAAAATAAATTACTTGCGTACCCTTTTATTCTTTTTATATTTTTATTTGCATTGTTTTTGTGTCTATATATATATATATATATATTATATATAATACATTGGGTACGGAAAGTATTCAGACCCCCTTAAAATTTTTCACTCTTTGTTATATTGCAGCCATTTGCTAAAATCATTTAAGTTATTTTTTTTTTCCTCATTAATGTACACACGGCCCCCATATTGAACGAAAAACACAGAATTGTTGACATTTTTTGCAGATTCATTAAAAAAGAAACTGCAATGTCACATGGTCCTAAGTATTCAGACCCTTGCTCAGTATTTAGTAGAAGCACCCTTTTGATACAGCCATGAGTCTTTTTGGGAAAAGATGCAACAAGTTTTTCACACATGGATTTAGGGATCCTCTGCCATTTCTCCTTGCAGATACTCTCCAGTTCTGTCAGGTTGGATGGTAAACTTGGTGGACAGCCATTTTTAGGTCTCAGAGATGCTCAATTGGGTTTAAGTCGGGGCTCTTGCTGGGCCATTCAAGAACAGTCACAGGGTTGTTGTGAAGCCTCTCCTTCGTTATTTTATCTGTGTGCTTAGGGTCATTGTCTTGTTGGAAGGTAAACCTTCGGCCCATTCTGAGGTCCTGAGCACTCTGGAGAAGTTTTAGTCCAGGATATCCCTGTACTTGGCCGCATTTATCTTTCCCTCGATTGCAACCAGTCGTCCTTGTCCCTGCAGCTGAAAAACACCTCCATAGCATGATGCTGCCACCACCATGCTTTCCTGTTGGGACTGTATTGGACAGGTGATGAGCATGCCTGGTTTTCTCCACACATACTGCTTAGAATTAAAGCCAAAAAGTTCTATCTTGGTCTCATCAGACCATAGAATCTTATTTCTCACCATCTTGGAGTCCTTCAGGTGTTTTTTAAGCAAACTCCATGCGGGCTTTCATGTGTCTTTCACTGAGTAGAGGCTTCCGTCGGGCCACTCTGCCATAAAGCCCTGACTGGTGGAGGGTTGCAGTGATGGTTGACTTTCTACAGCTTTCTCCCCTCTCCCGACTGCATCTCTGGAGCTCAGCCACAGTGATCTTGGGGTTCTTCTTTACCTCTCTCACCCAGGCTCTTCTCCCCTGATAGCTCAGTTTGGCCGGAAGGCCAGCTTTAGGAAGGGTTCTGGTCGTCCCAAACTTCTTCCATTTAAGGATTATGGAGGCCACTGTGCTCTTAGGACCCTTAAGTGCAGCAGAATTTTTTTTTAACCTTGGCCAGATCTGTGCCTTGCACAATTCTGTCTCTGAGCTCTTCAGGCAGTTCCTTTGACCTCATGATTCTCATTTGTTCTGACATGCACTGTGAGCTGTAAGGTGTTATATAGACATGTGTGTGGCTTTCCTATTCAAGTCCAATCATTATAATCAAACACAGCTGTACTCAAATGAAGGTGTAGAACCATCTAAAAGATGATCAGAAAAAATGGACAGCACCTGAGTTAAATATAATAGTGTCACAGCAAAGGGTCTGAATACATATGACCATGTGATATTTCAGTTTTTATTTTAATAAATCTGCAAAAATGTCAACACTTCTGTGTTTTTCTGTCAATATGGTGAGCTGTGTGTACATTAATGAGGAAAAAAAAAAACTTAAATGATTTTAGCAATGCGGCAATAGAAAAAGAGTGAAAATTTTAGGGGTTGAATACTTTCGGCGTACCCACTGTAGATTATATATATAGATATATATATATATATATATATATATATTAATATATAGGGTTTTTTTCAAATTTTGAGAATTTAAATAATAATCATGAAATATGTGACATTTCAACAGACACACACACACATATATATTTCTAATATTATTATTATTATTATTATTATTATGATTTTATATATAATATATAAAAATTTTTTTTAATTATTAGATAATTTAGAGATATAAATGTATCTTTTTATTATATATATTTACATATATTGCTGTTAATTTGTACTATTGTTTTAACTCGAAGTTAGGCAAAAAAGTAATTTCCTATTGACCCAGACAATAAGTCTTTGTCAGATTCACCTCAGTAGTGTGAAGTGATAGCCTAAGGATTCACAGCAAAAGCCAAAACAATAGAATTAACCATGAACCAAACTGTTTTGTCTCCTTCCTGTCAGATGGGTCTCCGTATCATCATTATGAACTGAAAGACTGTTTTTTGGGAAAAACATTTGCTTTTCTTCTCCAGCTATGCCATGAGTGATAAACACTCCCCTCTTGCTGTGTGTCCCCGTGCAGCAGAAACTCTGAAACACTGGCAGTGCAGGTGATAAAGTTGAACAGCTTCCCTGAGAACTACATCTAAACGTCAGGGGAGTTCTGGAGCACACAGTAGATACTCAAGTCTTCTCACAGAAGCGTTTTAAATCTCACTACACACACACACTTCAGATGTGTATTACAGCATTACATTGTGTCAAGCTGTTCTGAAGACACTCAAAACACCTAGCAACACCTTACCTAGTGATTACGTGATTTTATCTATTATTTTCTTCCTTGTAGTTCTTGTCTAAAGGTTACTTTCTGTATTCCCTTCAGACGTACTGAGTAAGAATCTGCCCTTTGACATTATACAGGTTTGCTAATCAAATTAAAGGACTTTTTAATTGCGTGCAGTGATTTAGAAAGAGCAGGTCTGAGTAGAGGAGGTCATGTCATCATCACCAGTGTTGGGGAAAGTTACTTTTAAAAGTAATGCATTACAATATTGTGTTACTCCATAAAAAAGTAACTAATTACGGTACTTAGTTACTTTTGATGGAAAGTAATGCGTTACGTTACTTTTGCGTAACTTTTTAAATCTGGACAGGGCTTGCTTGTTTATTTTTTTTTTAAAAAGTTATATTTTTGGCAAATATAAAAGCCTTTGCACACCAAAAGTGAAATGAATAAGCCTCAGGCTGAAGGGAAAGTAAATTTACATCCGTACCTTTGAATGCAGAAGAAGACATTTCTACACACTTCAGCAATTATTTGAAAAAGTAACTCAGATATTCTCTTGTAAATTAAAAAGTAATGCGTTACTTTACTAGTTACTTGAAAAAAGTAATCTGATTACGTAACTCGCGTTACTTGTAATGCGTTACACCCAACACTGATCATCAGTATACACAAACACTAATTAATAAACCCCCACTTTTACTTCTGCATGTAAGCAGTGTTTTGCTAGATCTATGTTCATTATGAACGCTGTTTTTGTTGTTGTTTAATTCTACTGGGAATTTTTTAATACTAATCTTCACCTAATATTCCTTCATACCCGTTTATAGTTTTGCATTCATTGGGAAATGCCGCCATCTAATGACAATATATGGAACTGCATTTGATTTGCAACATGATAAAAGTTATTTTATTATTTCGTTATTTCTCAAGCTTTAACGTTCACAGTTTAATGTTACTTTATGCATTTGGTATTTCCCCAAAACAGTAAGAATTTTAGTCGTATTGTCATTCGTTTGAAGAATTTTGTGAAAACATTCTAAAACAATGAATCAAATTAGAGGCCAACATGATTTAGTGTAAATACAACTGAAAAAATTAAGTGTACATTTGTTTCTGACTCCTCTTTACAGAAACCCAGAAACAACATCTGTTTCCACAGTTTTATAAGAAACTCTTTTATGTCGGATCCAATCCTCCATGTAAATCAAAATGGCTTAAACCTCATTGTATATCTTGGCATAGCATTTGGATATTACCATATAAATATGTTATTTCTAATGAAGTAATGGAAGTACTTTACAAAATTATTCACAGATGCTATCCTGTAAATGCAGCTGTTAGCAGAGATATTCATATTGTTTGTGATAAATGTAACATTTTAGTTGAAGATATTGAACATGTACTTTTCTATTGGCCTTTTTCTATTTCATTTTGGGTTGACTTTAAAATAGACATGACATAAAAAAAATTAAACAAAGTCCTTAATTTAGAACCTCATAATATTTTACTTTGTTTTCAAAGCCCAATTTTTCTGAAAAACTAAATTAGCCTACATTATTGATCTGCTAATTATGTTAGCAAAGTTTTATATTCATAAGTCAAAAATAATTCAAAAGAAACCATCATATATGACCTTTTGCAACACTGATCTTAAAATAGGCTGTATTTTGAACCCCTTTCTAATATGAGATCACAAAATAAGAAGCTTGTAAAAATTCTAAAGCTTTTCAAATTTATTTACCTGCCCTAAATTATATAGCACTGTTTTAGCCTAGTGTGTGTGTGTGTGTGTGGGAGAGAGAGAGAGTGTTGTGTGTGTGTGTGTGTGGTGTTTGTCGTGTGTGTGTGTTGTGTGTAGAGAGAGTGTGTTTTGGGGTGTGTGTGATAGTGTGTGGTTTGTGTGCGTGTGAAGAGAGTGTGTGTGTGTGTGTGTGAGAAAGAATGTGTGTGTGTGTGTGAGAGAGTGTGTAGGTGTTTGTGTGTGTTATGGTGTGGCTGTGAACGTGTGGTGTGTGATGTGTGAGAGGAGAGTGTGTGTGTGGTTGGTGGTTGTGTTTGTGTGTGTGTTGTGAGTGTGCGAGAGAAGTGTGTGTGTGTGAGAGTGTGAGAGAGTGTGTGTGTGTGGGTGTGTGTGAGTGAGTGTTTGTGTGTGTGAGAGAGTGTTTGTGTGTGTGTGTGTGCGAGAGAGAGTGTGTGTGTGTGTGTTTGTGTGTTTGTGTGTGAGAGAGAGAGTGTGTGTTGTGTGTGTGAGAGAGAGATAGTGTGTATGTGTGTGCGCGTGTGTGTGTGTGTTTGTGTGTGTGTGTGAGAGAGCGTGTGTGTGTGAGTGTCAGCGAGTGTGTATGTGTTTGAGAGAGAGGAGAGGTGGTGTGTGTGGAGTTGAGTGTGGAGAGAGAGCGTGTCGTGGGTGTGTGGTGCGAGAAGTGTGTGTGGGGGAGAGAGGGTGTGTGTGTGTGTGGTGTGTGTGAGTGTGAGACGAGCCGCTGTGTTTGTGTGTGTGTGGGAGAAGAATGATCAGAGTGTGTTGTGCAGCGCGAGTGTGTGTGTGATAGAGAGAGTGTGTGTGTATGTGTATGTGTATGAAGAGTTGGTGTGTGTGAGGCGTGCGTGTGTGGTGAGAGAGACGATGTGGTGTGTTATGATAGGTTGTGTGTGTGTGAGAGTGTGTGTGGTGTGTGTGTGTGAGTGTGAGTGAGAGAGAGAGTGTGTGTGAGTGTGAGAGAGAGATAGTGTGTGTGAGAGATAGTGTGTGTGTGAGAGGGGTGGGGTGAGTGGGAAGAGGGTGTGTGTGAAGAGAGAATGTGTTTGTAATGGGTGTTGGGGAGAAGTGTGTATGGTGTGTGAGAGAAAGAAAGAGAGAAGTGTGTGTGTGTGTGTGTGGTGTTGTTGTGTGAGAGCGAGAGTGTGTGTGTGAGAGAGAGAGTGTGTTGTGTGTTAGAGGAGAGGGTGTGGGGGTGTGGGAGTGGAAGAGTGTGTGTGTGTGTGTGTGTGTGGGGATTGTGTGTGTGTGTGTGTGTGGTGAGAGAGAGTGTGTGTTTGTGTGGTTGTGAGAGAGTGTGTGTGTGTGTGTTTGTGTGAGAAAGAGAGAGAGTGTATGTGTGTGTGAGAGAGAGAGAATGTGTTTGTGTGTGTTGTTCAGTGTGAGAGAGTGTGTGTTTTTGTGTGTGTGTGTGAGTGTGTGTGTGACAGAGTGTGTGTGTTGGATGCTTGTGGTGCGTGTGAGAGAGTGTGCTGTGCTGTTGTGTGTGTGAGAGAGACTGAGGGGTGCGTGGTGTGAGAGAGCGTGTGTGGTGAAGTGTCGCGAGAGTGGGTGTGGTTATGGCCGGTGTCTGCGTGAGAGAGTAGTGGTGTGTTTGTCGTGTGTGTGTAATGTCGGAGCGAGAGGTAGGGTTTGTGGAATCGAGAGTTGTGTTTGAGTGTGAGAGAGGTGTGTGTATGTGTGTCGAGCTGAGAGCGAGGTTTAACCCCCTCGTGTGGTGCAGTCGGCACCGACGTGTGTGTGTGTGTATGCGTGTGTGAGTGTGTGTGTGCGTGTGTGTGTGTTTACGTTCATTTGATGTTTTTTGTTGTTGTTGTTATTCTGTTTTACATGCTTTAAACTAGCGCGACCGACAATGACGCTGTGCGTACGTCCTCTTGATCTTGGACCATTGTAAGCTGTTTTGCCCGCTTGGACTTGTTTGTGATGGAAACCTAAAAAGGAAACCCATGTTTCCCTTGATAATCTAATGCGTGACACTGAAGTGCACATCACGGACCAAATCAAAAAGACTCCATACCTGAGCGAACCAATCAGAGCGATTACGTACGATGACGCAACAAGGCGGAATTTTCCCCCCCTTTTATTCTTTCTGTGTTCCAGAAACGGCAAGAGAGACTTTTCACAGACTCACGCGCGTCTCATTAAACGTTCAGAACTCGCGTAAATCAGATGTTCGCTCATTAAAATCGTATAATCTCCGAGTTTGTACACAAAACGTGAATTTCGGAAGAAACGAACGCGACAGCGGATCTAGAAATGAACGCCGAATCCGTTGTTGACGACGCGCACGTCAAAGTTACGCCGCGACAAGGGGGCGTGTCCTTAAGAAGAAGGTAAACAAATACAGCAACTCTGCAAATGCTCAATACAAACCTGTTCAAACACGCATATCAACGTGTGTTTATTCCATACAGACCTCCAGATTCCAGATGTAACGCCAGGAGCGTCAATTCAGGTTTTAAATCTCCAGTACGTAAAGTCCTTTAATTGAGTCCTGTGTATTCAGAGGACTATTGTATTCATCCCATGTGATTTGACCAGAGTAGCCTGTTACATGATGCACTGACCTGTTACAAAGCACTGTTCATGGGAGTTTGATAACTACAGAACATGCATGATACTTGATATGTGGTGAGTTGTCTGTGGTCTGCCATAGGTTCAGAAGCCTAATATGGTGAACTCTCCAGTGTGCCCTGAGGAAGAAGTCAAAGAGCTCAAGAAAACACTTGATCGGCTGAATTCAGAGATCGCCTTGCTGGAAAATGAGTAGGTAGTGAATGTGGGCTTAAGAGATACACTATGCTGTTGGATGTTCATACTGAAGATAGTATGGAATATTAGGTTCAGAAATCTTTTCTCAGTTTAAGGTGGAAGATGTCAAGTGCTTCCATTAGAGTTGCTTTAGCAGTCATATGCAACATTTTAAAAGGCATAATTTACCCATACTTTAAAGGGGTCATATGATGCTTTTTTAAAGATCATTATTTTGTGTATTTGGTGTAACAGAATATGTTGAGATGCTTTAATGTTCAAAAAACACATAATTTTTCAAATACTGTACATTATTGTAGGTCCTCTATGCCCCGCCTCGCTCAAACACGTCGTTTTCAACAAAGCCCCTCCTCCGACAAGCGCAGTCTGCTCTGATTGGTCAGCTGACCCAGTGAATTGTGATTGGCCGAACACTGCAAGCACTCATCGGAAATGTAACACTCCTTTCCATAATCGCGAGCTTCATCTTTTCAAAATAAATGTAAAGACAGTAAATAATGTCTTTAGTTTTACCATCAGTTCAAGACCGAAAGGGGAACAGACACAGTAATGATGCAGTACACAAGCCACGGTTAAGAGAGCTGACTCCACTGTGATGTGACCCTTTCTCTCTCTCTCTCTCTCTCTGTCTCGCTCTCTTTCTCATCCTCCTCTCACCCTCACGCACACACACACACACACACACACACACACACATACGATGCCTAATCGCCATAATCTGCCCGCATGGGATAGGGGGTGGGATGAACAGTGGCGCAGAGAAAGGAGAGATGATCGTGCACTACCCGTAGACAATGATCATGAGAGCCCGCGGGGGTCGAGTAACAGAACAAGTAGCTGATTCAGAAGCTAAACAAAACAAAGATTGTCATAGCAAAGTCAGAATTATCTCTTCTCCTAGGTTCACGAAACGGTCTTCTATAAAATGCATTGCTGTTCTGTTGAAGTAATCTTAAAGATTCCTAAATGCTAAATCTACTTCTGGAAGGCCAAATAAAGAAAGATTTCGCACTGAAACACAGCGTCTCCCCGACATGCTGCATCAACACTACTGCTGTTCATGAAACCACGCCTTACAAACTACTTTCTTTGCGTGCACAGTTGGGCGGCGTTATGCAAATCTTCCCACTCAGTGACGTAGACATGTTGGGGTGTGTTTAAACGAGGTGTTTTAGGAGGGTGTGGTTGAGTCTTAACTTTTATAAAGACTATCTCTTTGGTTTTGAGACTTTAGTCTTTGCAACTTCAGGATCTTATCTATGCACAATCAGCTTGTAACACTCCAAAGAGAGAGGAACACTTGAAATCGCATCATATGCCCCCTTTAAACATTACTCACCTCATGTCCACTCCAAACCTGCATGATTTATTTAGATATATCATATATATTTATTTTATATTTAATTATTCGGTCACTTTTTCTCCAATTCCAACAAAAGCATGCACTATTAACCCATTATAGCCTACAATATTATACTGGATGATGCACAGGTTTCTAAGACCTCTGAATTATCAACATGATCAAAACTTTGCTTAAAAACCTGTTGCACACAATCTACTACATGCCTTCTGTCATCTGATTGATAATTCATAGTTTTTTAGCAAGTTAAAAGGCTTTTTTAGTATTATTCTAAAAATGTCCACCTTCAGCTTGTGGTTCATGTGTCTTTTTGCTGTGATTTTTTTTTTTTAGCTGACTTTTATAAAGTAAACATTCTTTTTATAAAGCATAACGTCTGTGATAGTAATATTTCAAGATGAACACTTACAGGACTGAAGCAACATAGGTTTACTTGATTATCCAAACATCGTTTTTTTTTTGAAAAATCAGTGAGTATCAAATATGATCATCAGGCTTTTAAGGAATGTTTATTTGTTCGTCTCTCAATCATCATTGTATTGCATTGCATCATATGCTTTGAAACTACAGAGCTTTTATCATAAAACTAAGCATTTAAATATCATCTTACAAAGACATATTATTGTGAAATATAGAGTGAACTCATTAATTTACATTACAAGCTATCAGAATTTCATCTCACTTTTTGTCCATTTAAATATCAGCAACTAAAAATGCTCAGTTTGTGCCTCTGAATAAAATTGAGGTGTTTTTTTCCTCCTTGAGAATGAGCTGCATAGTCTCTTATATCATACTGTATGAGCCATAAAAGTTTGACTTTTCATATATATTTGTAATGTTCAATAAACCATTGCATTTCAAAAATTTAGATTTTTGTGAATATTATTTCATATATCAGGCTTTACAGGGTTAAAGTAACTTAAAATACACTTGAAATAAAGTCACATTTGAAGTAAAAACGGTGATTATTTGTGACAGAATTTCATTTTGGGTGAACTATACATTTAAAGTAATCGATACAAAATATCTAAAATGCATCTCAAATAATCTGGTCCTTTGTTGTTAATTACTTGTTATACTAGCTAAAGAAAGAAAGTGCTTCATTGTGATTTATTGTCTGACCAAACTGAGCTTGTGTTACTCTGTTCTTGTGTTTGTAGAGGATTTGTTGTACAAGAGCTGGATCAACACATAGACCTGCTGCACGAATACAACGACATCAAAGACATCACACAAACTCTGCTGGGCAGATTAGGTAAGACCTGATGGAACTATCATGTGTTTAATAGTGAACGCAACCATGATTTATGTTGGGCTGATAACTTCAATATAAAATATTTCACATTTCATACCATGTTAACTGTTCATCTCCTCTCCATAAACACTTGTGGCCTACACACATCTCCCATCCCACGCATATAAGTGGGTTACAGCGTCCATACGCTTGCCATTTCTCTCTAGTGTCAGGATTATGATAATGGCATCCTCTGGTATTATCGCTGCGTTCTGTAATATAATGGACCCTTTCAGACTCCCAGCATGCTGAGTTTCTTGCCCGCTCCAGCCTCACTGTGACTTCAGCTGGTCTGAGGGCCAGAGGGGGTCTGTGCCACGTCATTGTCCCCCATGTGACCACTGACAAGACAACTGTCTCTCTGTGTCTCTTGCAGCCGGCTTGCGTGGAGTGACCACACGAGACTTGTACAGTCACTTTGGCCTCGAGTTGGACGACTGACTGAGCTTCATGAGAGGAGATCGAGTAACTGGAAGGCATATTAATATGAATTAGTTTTATGTCTTTGTAGCAAATACGCCAGTTAGTGTTGTTTTCTTCATGCCGATGTGGTAGATGAGACAAATTTAGAAGTTTCAGTACAATTAGCATACTTAAAAGGAATAGTTCAGCTAAAAATGTACTCACCCTCAGGACATCCAAACTGTAGATGAGTTTGTTTCTTCATGGGAACAGAGTGAGAACTGTAGCATTACATCAGTTGCTCACCAGTGGATGCTCTGCAGTGAATGGGTGCCGTCAGAATGAGAGTCCAAACAGCTGATTAAAAACATCACAAGTAATCCACACCACTGCAGTCCATCAGTTAACGTCTTGTGAAGTGAAAACCTGTGTGTTTATAAGAAATTAAATCATCAATAAGACGTTTTTAACTTCAAAGCATTGTTTCCGGCTATAATACCAGTCCTTAATCCATAATACTGCTTTCTCCAGTGAAAAAGTCGTCTCGTCTGAATCAGGAGAGAAATATGCACAGATCAAGCACCTTTTACAAGCAAAAAACTGTTCTAAACAAATATGCAGGTGGATTTTGACAACAGAGAATAGACTTTTTCCCTGGAGGAAGCATATTATGGACTTGTATTTTGGCCAGAAGCGACAGTTTAAGGTTCTTAATGCTGGATTTGTTTCTTACAAACATGCAGCTTTTCACTTCTGACGGCACCCATTCACTGCAGAGGATCCACTGGTGAGCAAGTGATGTAATGCTACATTTCTCCAAATCTGATGAAGAAACAAACTCATCTTGGATGGCTTGAGGGTGAGTACATTTTAACCAAATTTTAGCGTGAACTATTCCTTTAACTCTTGAGTTCATGATACGTATAAACCTTCAAAGAAATGGAAAGGCTTCTGTCAACATTTTGAGAAGAATTGCCTTTTGAAGAATTGTGTTTGTGCAAAAAGCAAGGTGTTATTGTTCATGAGAGATTGTGTATGAAAAATGTGTCTACGCCCATAAACTTGTCATCCAGGTCTGGTGAATTAAAGGAACAGTTCACTCAAAAATTACATTTCCGTCATCATTTCCTAACCTTCATGTTGTTTCAAAACCTGTATGACTGACGGAACCTGAGATGAAACTTTGAACAATATCAACACAACTCTTTAGACTTGTACAGCCCATTCGCACTGTATGTCAAAGAGCAGCGTGAACATTCTTCAAAACATCTTATTTTGTGTTCCACTGAAGAAAGTCAGTCATTAAAGTTTGGAACAGTGTAAATAGTTATACAGTGTTTGTTCATGGGGGAACTATTCCTTCAAACAAGTCCTATGGCAAATTGATTGAACTATGTGTTACTGTTGATTTCCAATTTCAGTTTGTTATTGTCTAACTACATAAAATGTAGTACATTATATGCAATATTTGTGTGGTTGCTCAAATGTTTTGTGTTACAAAAACTGATCCAACTGTGTTAAAGTTTAACTAAACACTTTATGAAAGTTATGATGGCGAATTATGGACTGTGTCTCAATATTTTTGGATGGCAATGATAAAATCATCTGTTACACTGATAGTAAATTAGCCTCGTTAACTGGCAGTTGTAAAATATTATCTAACATGATATCCGAGGTGAAGTGGATATACGAAATGAATGAACCAGAAAATAATTGTGAGCATGAATTGATTAGTTGAAAAGTAATTTGTTAGGCAAAAGCATGTCAACAAAAATGCTGTCAGCAACTCATTTACGGGGCATTGAAAAATAAGAGGCATTTGTGACGTCAGCCAAAAAGGTAAGTTGTTTAAGCGGCTGGTAATTACATTTAGATGAAAGATTATTAGAATGGATTATTTTTAGGTACAGTAATTGGTACTGGCTGTGCACAATAATAATAATAAAAAACCAGGAACACATATTAAGAAAGGAAAATATGGTCAAATTGATTTTGCATCTTTAATAATCCGGCTCAAAGTTTTTATGAGCAGTGTCTGAATGCTCCCGGAAGACAAATTCAATCATTTAAAATAAATAAACCATCCTTGTCTCCATATCATTTCAAATGCATTGATTTGAAGTAAAAAAAAGAATTAAAAAAAAGCCTGCCTCTTAACACGTTTGAATTGCCATCTACATTATATAATTTTAATTTGCACAAACAGCTGCTTTTGCCTTTACAATGGCCAGCAGATGGGCAGATATCTGACAAAAGCCCTCGTTCTCCTCCATCATGCCTCATGGTCCTGCGGAGCTGCTACCGGGTGGAAACTGCTCTGATGAGTCTCTGGCTGGGCCACATTTCCTTGACAGGACTTAAGCCCCGCCTTTCCTGAGCGAAACGGCAGCGCTCCGAGAACGCGATTGGTTCAAAGAGCTGTCAATCACTGTGCGCACACAGCGCCGGCGAATAGAGAGGAGGCGGGCTGAAGCGAGACAATTATAAGGTCACTGGAATTACCAGCGCTACAAGCCATCGTTACAATGAAGCGATAACAGATAAGCCTGAAAAAATGAAATAAACGGGAGCAAAGTCTAGGAGGAGAAGCCGCGTGTATCAGCGCAGGCGGAGGTTTCGCTTGAGCCGACCAAGGTGGAATCGTACGGGACAGGTTCCCCTTCTGCCATAACACACACGTTATTGTGACCGCGGAGACCGAAATCGAGGTATTTCCCGGAACACAGACACCTACACTTCAAATATTTCAACCACTGTCCATTTCCGGAGTCTCCTGCATGTCATGATCGCAGCTGCCCGCTAAAGATGCATTCACCGGTTCTTCCCGTAGCACCAGCACACGCTGTGTCTCGCTTATGTTGGCTGATGGATGTCATACTTTAATAGATCAAAATCCGGATAAAGGGAATAGGATGCCAGATATCCGCACTGGGCTTTTCAATACAAAACACACGCCGCGCAACGAACGCTTGGTCGTGTTAACATTTGATATAACATGCCGCCTGCCTGCGTCAATTCCTTATAATATATCTCGTGATTGTAACAGTAGCGTGAACCTCAGCGTGCTGCAGTGCTGTAGGGATGTCCGATTCCTGAGCGACTCGTTCACTTGAGTCGGTTCTTTTCAACCGAGTCATCAAACGGACTGAGCGATGCGTTGGCGGATCGAGCGGTTCTGGAATCAACAACTGCCCGACTCACTGAACTGACAGCCGCCCTTTGGACATATTTGACTCACAGCGAGCCTAAAACAGTAGACATTTCAATAGCAGCGGAAATACTGCAGATAAAATGTATTTGAAATAGGTTTGCCGCTTAGTTGTAAGACAGCTTTATCAACACACATTCGAAATAGAGTTGTTTAGAATAAATATCGCAAAACATTTTCAACTGAGGGATGAAAACCTTAGTATGGTTTACTGTAAACGCATATTTTTGTGATCTAAGCACCGCGTGGTGGCGTTAAAGAATCGCTGAATCGTTTCGAACTGGTTCTTTGAAACGAGCTGTTCGAAAGAGCCGATTCGCGGAAATGAGTCTCTACAGTGCTGGACAGCCAATGTGCTCCTCAGATTTCCGGGTTGGGGCACCGAGTGAGGACTCTGCGGTAACGTAACCCTCGCCTGATGATGATGATGGCTCTTCTGCATTGCTTTAATATCCATCCGCAGCCACAGCACCTCTATCATTGTGTCTGAAGGACTGAACAGACGTTACTATGCGAGGCTCAGGATAGACAGAAGCGCATTGTAGAATTTTATATATATATATATATATAATATCTATATATATATATATATGCCTATTATGGCAGTTATACCTGGTTGTTTTTATTATGTGGCGTAAGTGTCACAGTGCGGAAGCTTCATTTAATGGCTGTTTCAGCTTAATTTTAAAAATGAAAGCCCCGATTATTAACACACCAAACATTAATAAAACCAAAAATTTGTCAGATAAAGTTATCAGAAAGTAAATGAGTGACATATACATAAACAATTATATAGTTTAAAATCATACCAGAATGTATTTCAGAGTGTTTTGCGACGTGTATTGCCTAACTGCTGTAGCAAGAAATATTACAAGAATCTTTTTTTTGCAGAATTTAAGATAATTATTAAATAATTTTGAACTAGATGTTTGAAACCAACGTACAAAAACCCACATTTGTGCAATTGTTCTTCTGACTCAAAGTCTTATAGTTACTGTGAGGAAACCCTTGTGACAACTAGCCCCGGTCTCCCCTATATAGGTGTACTTCGGGATCATGTGATACTTCTACTGCGTTCAGATGAGCTGTCGGAAAGGATAGTACAGATCAAATAGCTCTGTTGCTTTGCGTCACTGACATTCAATCCACCCTAGTTACTTTACAGGTGCTTTTAGTGCAGAAGGCGGCCTAGAAACGCTTCAGTGTGTTTTAATGTAAAGGAGCATTTTAATAATTAACATTTTACATTTTTGTCATAGTTTGATCATCTGTGTCCATCTGCATTCTACACGGTGCACGTCAGAGATGTCAATAAGGCTCATCCTCAATCAATATACAGTATCTAACGATAACCTTCATACACTTAATGTATAAAACGTGATGAACAGCAGCATTAAACGAAATATTTCAATACTAAAAATAAAGCAAACAAACAAACAGATTTTAACTTCCAGCGCCTGACTGACTTTTCTCCCAGATGATGTAGAAGTACTCTGGACTGGTGCACCTTTAACATACAGTCACAAGGTCAAAGATCTGTTCTTCAACAGCTATCTTGTCTTGATATGATGAAGAGACTTATCTTGTGTTAATCTCAGAGTTTAGCATATCAGCCCTTGTAATTATCAGGTTTATAGTGATTAGATTCTAACTTTTATCAATGAACGACGTCTTTTGTATATCACACGGGTCAAATAAAATGTAAACGCAATAACCCAGTGTTGAGAAATGATGTTGAAGCTGTCAGGTTGATGGAGGTGTTTTGTGTGTGTTAGGATGTTGCGGTTGGCGTGCTCCACGGCCCTTCTCTTCGTGCTCAGGCTGTTCGCCGGCCTGCCCTGGCTCCAGGTTCTGCCGTCCATTGTGATTTTCTTCCTGGGTTCTGGAGGATGGAAGTCTTTCCATGTGTTTTCAAAGACCATATACCGCGATTTGCAGTAAGTTTATGTTCCAATATCCTTTTTAGCATTTTTATGCTTTTATGAAATATATGCACTAGTGGTTGACCGATATTGGTTTTTTTGACAGCCGATGCCGATAGCTTGGAAAGCAGGGTGGCCGATGTAAAGCCGATATAATTTTATTTATTTTAATTAATGTTTAAGAAATTTGAAATCATTTGAAAATGGATAAAAAAAACAAATGTGTAAAATAAACATACTAATACTTTAGAAAACAAAGCATTTTTCACAAATAAATAAATATTTAAAATGTAATTAAAAAGGAAGCAAACACTGTAACCAACAGGGCACTCAATATTCTGGCAAGTTTGTGTGCATTGGGAATCATATTTTCAAATAAAGCCAAGGGTAACACTCATTTTACATACAGCACACATTGAAAATGACATGAATATGACAGTGGGTAAATGTATAAAGCGCAGCATAATTTGAACTCACAAGTTTAAAGTTTGTCGATCGCGCGTCTTCAGTGAAGCTGAACTCTTCTCCTGTCCGCATTCAATTTGCATGGATCGACCGTCACGCAGAGAACATGCGATTGTGCAGGATACAAATGCACACTTCATAATATCTCACAGCTGGATTCGACTAAGTTTTCAAGGTTTTTTAAATTAGATGTTCATTAGTCATTTAAAGATTTGTTTAAATGATATAAATGTGTATTTGTTGAATGCTGACGGCAAACGAAAAAGTAATATAATGTTTGCCTTTCTATTACTAATAATTTAAAGTCATTACGGTTATTCCTTTGTTTAACCGTTCTATCTGATTATTAGGCAGACTTCTATCCGTATTAGACAGAACTGTTTACGACGACAGCGAACAAGAGGGAGAAATGTGAGCACTATGTCAAAATAAAAGTCCTGCCTCGAACACATCAGCCAAACAGAAAAACTTATCGGCCAATGCCGATATTTAAAAAAAAAAAAAGAGCCAAATATCGGCCGATATATCGGCATTGGCGATATATCGGTCGACCACTAATATAAACTACTGTGGGCAAAGTCTTAGGGCCATTAGTATTTTTTCAAATCACATTCAAAATGGTTATTCATCTTTCTATCTTTTGCTGTAGTGTGTCAGTAGGAAATATCAGTTTACATTTCTAAGCATTCATTTTGCCATCTTTATTTGACCCTCTAACTCTAGCACTCTCTATTCTAATTCTATTCTTAAAAAAAACAAACTTGCTAAAGACTTGCACTCTATTCATTTGCTGCTTGTTTTCTTAAAAAAAAACTAACTTAACTGCTTTCTAATCTTTTTGTATTCTATCTATTTATTCCCGCCCCCCCCCCCTTTTCTTGTTATTTATTATAATTAACAAAAGCAAAAAGGCCTCTAAAACTAGCTTGCTCTATACTTTTTCTATTCTATCTGTTTTCTTTTTATTTATTATATTATTTAAAAAGCCCTTGCTACGTGTACTGTGTTAAGCTAACTGAGACTTGTTATAGCACTTGCATATCATTGCTCTTTTGTTGATTTTGATTGCTTCCATTGTCTTCATTTGTAAATCGCTTTGGATAAAATTGTCTGCTAAATGTCTAAATGTAAATACTAGTAGCCTAAGACTTTTGCGCAGTAGTGTATATGTACTTTTTATATACTTATCCACTTTTTTGAAGTCATCAAAACTATTAAAAAATACAGGAACACAACATGAAAATAAGGAACACAGTTGGAAGTAGTTCTATAGGGAACAATAATATTAAATAAATAAAAATATATACTTTATTTTAGCTTTCCACCCTTTGTCTAGATTCCAGCTGTGCACATTCTGGAAATGTTCTCAACCAAATTCACAAAATGCATCCATCAAGCTAATTATCTGTCAAACATTTTATTGAGCTGTAATATTTTTTACAGCGAACATAGTTTTTGTTTTCTGTTTTAATTCAAGTTAATCCAAATGTAGTTTTAGTTATTTAGGAAAATGGGTCTTAAATATCTTATTTAGTTCCTGTTTTACATGACATAAATTCAACACAAGCTGCACACTTGGTTTTTCTTCCGTGTCTGGTCACTATCAACTCATTCATTAAACATTTGAGGATAAAGAATTTCATATGTAGGTGTTTTATATTTTTGTCTACAAACAGACTATACGTCAAAACACACACACAAAAAAAACAACTTTCTATGCTTTATAAATGAAACTCATATAATGCCAAATTAAGTAAATGCATTAAAGTAAAATATTAAATATTTATTCATTTAAAAAACATGCACATTATTTTGCTCAGTAATGTATTCATTGGCAGTCCTTATAAACTGATAAAGAAGTGTATGAATGCAGTCTGATTTGTCTAAAGAGGTGGTTTTGTGAATAATGGTCATGTAATACATGAACCTGTTCCCTTTGTAAAAGGTGTTCCTCAGCAAATACAACCGCACAGTACTGTATTATGAGCTGTGTGTTTTTTAAGGGGAACAAGTGGTTTAAATGGGTGTCTGGGCTGTTCCTGGTGGGTTCAGCTTGTTTTCCCTTTAAAGAGACTTGAGAGTAGGTTTTGAAATGTGAATGGAGTCATCTAAAGCATGATTGCTAAGTGTCATAAGACTTTGAGGAGTTTTTCTTTTTTCATGTCAAAACTGAACTTCTGTGTTTGCTGTTGAATAGCAAACAAGGCAAAACCTCTGCTAACAATCACAGTTTTGTCACTTGGTGAAATCCAGTCTCCACTTCAGCTCCTGGAGGTGTGGGTTTATCGTATCGACAGCACTGATTACTCCGTAAGTGGAGGACGGAGGCTTTTAGGGGAGCTGTTAATGGACATAGGAACTCTTTTGGGTCAGGGATCACTGCTTTTAGCAACGTGACGCTCAAGCACCACGCTAACTACTGTACTTCTGCCATTTACAGATTTGTTATTTGTCACTGAAGCAAGAAGTTGATGAGGCCAGAATCACCGCCATTACCATTAAACAGATGATAATACACATTAAACCTACACAACAGTGTAAAGTACATCACCGGTCAAAAGTTTGGCATAATTAAGATTTCTTTCATTTATTTGAGAGGAGTTCCCTATGCTAATCAGACTGCATTCATTTGATAGAAACATACAGTAAAAACAGTATTAATGTGAAATATTTCCATCTAATTGTAATCTAATTTATTTCTGTGATCCAAGCTGAATTTTCAGCATCATTACTTCAGTCTTCAGTGTCACATGATCCTTCAGAAATCATTCTAATATGCTGATTTGCTGCTTAATAAACATTTATTATTGTTGTGCTGATTTTTGTTTTGTTTTGTTTTTTGGAAACCATTGTCCTTGCCCAAACTTTTAAATGGTGGTGTAAGATTTATTAAAAAAAAAAACATTATATTTTTATTCAGCAAGAACTCATTAAACAGATTTTTTTTTTAAACACAGTAAAATACATTCATAATGTTGCATTCATTTCTATTTAAAAAAAACGCTGTTCTTTTAAACTTTCTACTCATCAAAGAATCCCGAAAAAAAGGTTCCACAAAATGTGGATGCTTAAGCTTTCAACATTAATTATAATAGCAACCGTTATTAATAATTGAGCGCCAGCAGCAAATCAGCATATCAGAATGATTTCCGGAGATCATGTGCCTGAAGACTGGAGTAATGATGCTGGCAAAAGTTCGCTTTGATCACAGAAATAAAATATATTTCAATAGAAAAGTTATTTTAAATTGCAGTAACATTTCCCAATATTACTGCATTTTTGATCAAATAAATACATCCTTGGTGAGCAGAAGAGACTTGCAGAAACATTAAGAAAACATTTGACCGGTTGTATAACTATTTTAAAATGAAAAGTTTACCCAAAGCACAAAAGAGGTCTTTTAAAGATCCTGCCCAGAATAATCCATCAGAGTCATAATGTCATATCATAATGTGTTCTCTTACAGTGCAGCCAGTGTGTTGCTGAGGGTAAAACTCGATGTCAAAAAGCACCTCCGTGAGCGCAACACCATTCCCAAACTTTTTGCCAAGTCCGTCAAGAAATACGGTGACAAGACGGCTCTGATTTTTGAAGGAACGGGCGAAAAATGGAGCTTCAAGGAGCTTGACGAGTACTCCAACCGCGTGGCTAACCTTCTGCTTCAGAGGGGCTTCAAGGAAGGCGACGTGATCGCTCTGTTCATGGAGAACCGCTCTCAGTACGTGGGGCTCTGGCTGGGAATGGCAAAGATCGGAGTGGAGGCAGCTCTCATCAACTTCAACCTGAGACTGGAGGCCCTGGTGCACTGTGTCAACATCTCCAGCGCCAGAGCCGTGGTGTTCGGCAGTGAGCTGACAGATGGTGAGAAGTGCTTTGATTGTTATCAGTGATGAGGAAACTATTTTCAAACTGTCGCTTCCCAAGCTGCATTCATAAAGTAGTTATCTAAGCTACAAACTACTAACAAAAGCTTAGCAAACTACATTGAGGCTGAAAATATATCTTTAAATGTTTAACTTTCAGATGCAATATTTGTCAGTGGCATAAACAAACAAATCAAACTTGGTCTACATCACTATTGTTGGGAAAATTAAGTTATTTCTCGAACATATTTCCTGAAAGATGAATGTGTAAAACGTCTGCACTGGAAATTAATTTGAATCTTTTTTTCTTTCTTTTTTTACCATTCAAGCAAATTGATTCACTGAAATGAATCCATCTTCTCGGTGCTACCTCAAGTAGCATTTTGTCATTCTGCATCACTACCTCTTGGGAAAATTAAGTAATTTCTCAAAAATAATTCCATAAATTATTTCCTGAAAAATGAAGATGTAAAATGTCTGCACTGGGAATGAATTTGACCCCTTTTTTGAACCATTCAAACAAACCGATTCACTAAAATGAATCAAAATACTCAACATTTTAGAAATGAAAAGTAGAAATAAAAGTAGCATTTTGTCATTCTGCATTGCCATTTGTTAGGAAAATGAAGGAATATCTGGAACATATTTCCACAAAATATTTTCTCAAAAATTAAGTTTTTCTGCGCTTGGAATTAACGCTTTTTTTTTTTAACCATCCAAACAAACTGCTTTACTAAAATGAATCAGGCTACCCAACTCTACAGCATTACTCTTTGGGATCGGTAGATTGTTTCTGGAAAAGCAACACTTAAAAAAAAAAAACACAAAAAAAAGAAACAGTTGCACTACTCTCACACTCCTAAAACTAGTTAAGTTAGTAATGTTGTTAGTTTTAGTTAATGGCCAAAAGTGGTCATTACAATATGGAGCATTATCATTTAAAAAATCCAGTTTAATTATATTGGTAATCATTTCTGGCGATTACTGAGTTGTGATTTTTATGTACCAGAAGGGAGTCAGGTCATTTCTGGATTGGTGAAATCGTTTTTTTCACAGGCTAATCAAGTTACAATTTGTGCACGGATTCATCTTGCACCATAATACCAGAAATGTGTCATAAAATGGGTAAATAGAGTTTTGATTTCATATTGATTTTAGACAAGGATTTATTTTTGATGAACATTTGTTGGCTCAGTATTGTCCCGGTTAAGGCAGCAGTTCAGAAGTGTTGCAATGACACACTACAAAAAGCAAATCAGGAAGTGGCACTTGGACAAAGACGAGAGTGTGTACTCTAGAGAAACAAATGAATGAGTTAGCGCAGAGTTCAGATTTATTATGGCCAGAGGTCACTGTGAGTAACATCACTGCACCAAAGAGGATTCGCACCAGAGGTCATGAACAACAGCGAAATCTTAATGAAATCGAGTTTGCTAGTTGTCTCTTAAGTAAATTGAAAACCGACTCATAAAGCATGCCATGTTGAGGCAGCTTTGTTTCTTATTGATTTCACATTTCCGGCCGTTTGTTTGTCCTGTGCTTCCTATGAGGAGTTTTCTAGCCTCGTTTTGTCGCATTATTTGTGTCTGTGATGGTTTCTCTCGCTCTTTACATGTCTCAGCGATGTGTGAGGTGCACAGCTCCATGGGAAAGACTGTTAAGCTCCTCTGCTCTGGAGAATGGGACCCCAAACGGGTTCCTGAAGGCACGGAGCATCTCGAGCCGCTGCTGGAGGTGACCTCTACAAACCAGCCCAGACAACCAGATCGCAGCTTCACAGGCAAGACAATCAGACATAGTTATAATCATTCAAGACCTAAAAACAAACAAAAAATGCATGTTAAAACATGTCTACACGACAGCGCTACCCTGTCACCTTGAAATATTGTATTGCAATTATCTGTTTTTTTCAAAGCTTTTTCTCTGTATGCTGAATGTCTTATAGTATGTCCATTATGATGCCATTTTTTATACTATATATATATATATATATATATATATATATATTCATTTAAATAAAAAATTTATATTTTTAAATTGGCATTAAACTCGAGCCGACTTTTCCTTTCAGGGTTTTATATGTTCATTAAACCATTTAAGAACTATGTTTGCTGTATAAATAAAATGCAACTAAAATAAATAAATAAATAAACTTTTTTCCCATCTGTTACCAAGGCACAGTTCTGTTTTTGTCATTTACTTTTAACCTTGATATACTAAAATAGCTCCAACTAAAATTTTAATAACATGTAAAGAAAAAAAAAATCTAGAGAACTCTGTAACACTAATAAAAATGTCAAAACGTTCCTACATATTTAACTCAAATTAAAGTGAAAACAGAAAGTATAAAAATAAAAAAAATAATTAAATGATTAATAAAAACTAACTATTAACTAATGTAACTCCGTTATACTAAAATAATACTTTTTTGTTGCATTTAACAATGTTAAAAATCACATTACCCGTTAGATTTTTAATAGTTTTTTCTTCTATTCTTCTAGATCGCCTTTTTTACATTTACACATCGGGAACCACTGGGATGCCAAAAGCTGCTATTGTTGTACACAGTCGGTAAGTGTGTGACAATGTTAACATCTCCATTTCTCACATTCGGTCCTTCCCTGCTTTCTCCCTCTTTTTTGTTTTTTTTCTCTCAATGAATCAAGCTCCTGGTTTTTCACCTCGTCTTTCCTGCGGTCTTCCCTCAGGTATTACCGCATGGCCGCCTTGGTGTACTATGGTTTCAGAATGAAGCCTGAGGATGTGCTTTATGACTGTTTACCACTTTACCACTCAGCAGGTACATCACTGAACACAGGCTGCTCTACACCTTCATCACATGTGCATTTCCTGTCACAGAGTTTGGTTCAGGCTACTTCCTGTGTGACAGTTTTGTGGTTTGTTTTCATGGGTGTCTACATAAGGTCTTTTGACTTGTGTCTAATTGCTTAGTTTGATATTTTATTGTTTAAGCTGACTGATGTTAGCGTGTGTGAGTCTTTAATCTGAAAGTAATCGGCAGGTTTGTTCTGAGGTCAGTGCTGTTGTCTCTGGCAGGTAACATAGTGGGAGTTGGACAGTGTCTGATCCATGGAATGACTGCAGTGATCAGGAAGAAGTTCAGCGCATCAAAGTTCTGGGATGACTGTATCAAATACAACTGCACAGTGAGTAATGGATTACATTTTATTTTGGAATATACAAGATTTAATTTTGCCTATATAGTTTTATAGTTGGTACTGGGTGAACATACTGCTTTTATTTTTAAAGAAATTAACAGTTTTATTCAGAAAAGGACACATTGAATTGGTCAAAAGTGACAGTAAAGACATTTATAATGTTACAAAAGATGCTAGTGTTCTTGACAATCTTGACAATATGCATCACAATTGCAAAAATGCAAGCACAACTGTTTTCAACATTAATAATTATAATGTTTCTCAAACAGCAAATCAGCATATTAGAATGATTTCTGAAGGATCATGTGACACTGAAGACTGGAGTAATGATGCTGAAAAATTCAGCTTTGATCACAGGAATAAATGACGTATTAAAGTATTCAAAGAGAAAATTTTAATTGTAATATTATTATATCACAACATAACATTATATTAATGTTGTCCATGGAAATGGAGCTTTAAGAGAATTTTGAAAAATCATTTTTGACTTTATGTCTCAGATCGTGCAGTACATTGGTGAGATCTGCCGCTATCTGCTGAATCAGCCGAAGAAGGACACGGAGCACCAACACCAGGTGCGCATGGCCCTCGGTAACGGCCTTCGCCAGTCCATCTGGGAGGAATTCACCACCCGCTTCAACGTCCCACAGATCGCAGAGTTCTACGGCGCCACCGAGTGCAACTGTAGCCTGGGCAACTTCGATAACCAGGTCTGCCCAAATAAAAGCACACTTTAGATGGAGTGTCTGTGAACAGCTTTTCTGAGTAACACAGTTGTAAACCTCTACACTTGTGGATAATGCAGGTGGAAAAGGATGCATACTTTAGGAGTTGCAGCAGTTTGCTTTGTGTATTACCATAATTTTTATGAGGCCATCTACAGGATGTTCAGAAATCAAGCACAGGTGGTTATGGGCTATTTAAGGTGCTGATCGAAATGCTGTGACCTGTTTAATTTTGCTCCGTGGTGTTTCGTTTTGAAGAGTGTAAGGTGATTGTAACATGTTGTTTTGACTGCAGACGGGTGCCTGTGGATTCAACAGCCGGATCCTGCCCTTCTTTTACCCCATCCGCTTAGTCAAAGTGGACGAGGAGACCATGGAGCTCATCAGAGGACCTGATGGAGACTGTATCCCATGTGGTCCAGGTACAGTACTCGCTCACACTCATTAAGTACAAAGGCTTGAATTAAAGGGATAGTTCACCAAAAAAAGAAAATTTGATGTTTATCTGCTTACCCCCAGGGCATCCAAGATGTAGGTGACTTTGTTTCTTCAGTAGAACACAACGAAGATTTTTAACTCCAGCCGTTACAGTCTATCAGTCTTATAATGCATGACAATGGTAACAAAATCTATGAGAGTAAAAAAAATGCACAGACAAATCCAAAAACCCTGCGGCTCGTGATGACACATTGATGTACTAAGACACGAAACGATTGTTTTGTGCCAGAAACCGAACAGTATTTTTTATCATATTTTACCTCTAATACACCACTATGTCCAACTGCCTTGAGTGCGCGCACGGCATCCGGTTTGTGAGGTGTGTACGCGCTCTGGCGTCGTTTACGTTATTGGATGTGTTGATATCCAGCCGAAGAGCAAACAAGCATAACTTCAGGCGAGCAGGCTCAGAAAATGGTAATACGTGGAAAGTCACCACTCCCGAAATGAGTTCGCGCGAGAGAAAGTAATCTTTTATTCGGTTTGAACAATCCGGATAAGCTCAAGTAAGTACCATTTTGATTATCCGTCGTACCTACATAGGTGCAGCCGTGCACCATGAGTGCGTATAACGCGCGAAGATCACTTCCGCCTCTTGTGTAACGACGCAGAGCGCGTACACTACCCAGAGCGTTACACACCCCGCACCGGATGCCGTTGCACGCCCAACGTTGGACAAGTTGTGTATTAGAGGTAATTATATTAATACTGTTCGGTTTCTGGCACAAACTGATAGTTTCTTGTTTTAGGACATCAATGTGTCGTCACGAGTCGCAGTGTTTAATTTGGATTTGTCTGTGCATGGTTTTTTTACTCTCATAGATTTTGTTAACATTGCCATGCATTATACGACTGACAAACTGCAACGGTTAAAGTTAAAAATCAAACGTGTTCTACTGAAGAAACAAAGCCACCCAAATCTTGGATGCCCTGGGGGTAAGCAGAAAAAACATCAAATTTTCATTTTTGGGTAAACTATCCCTTTACTGACTAACTCAAATATTAATGACAATAATAATTATATGAATTCACAACGACTCTTTCTATTCATCAACTTAACCCGATACAACGTACACTCTAATATTGCCAAACTTACTACCTGATTCTAAGTGTATATACGTTGGATATATAAACATCCTCATACCTGCCCACATGAGTATACTCACATAAGGCCTACAACTATCTTATTGACTGATTTGTACCAAATTAATCGCCCAAACCTTCATATACCATATGGTACCATTTATCCCTGCTTACGTAGTTTGTATTTACAGTATATACCTAGAGTGATATATACTATATATAGCATCTCAACTGCTTATGCTTATCTCCTCTTAAAATGTAGTTATAATAACCAGCTCAGCTCTTGTGCGAAATTCGACATAATGCATGAAAGATCTTAAGATATATAAACATTAAACATAAGATTTGTCTGTGAAGGTGCTTTGAAACATGTGTTTATGAAAAACGACTATATAAATAATTTGAAAGAAAAATGACATGTGATAACTGACTATCTTCAAGTAGGGCCTGCAAAAAACGCCAATAGATATATATTTTACAATACAATGTAATCATACTTTCAATGGCATTTTTAATGATTAATTTTTATTCATGAAAACTAATGAACAAAAAAAAACCTGATTAAAAACAATCAATTTTGCCACGAAAGAACTTTATCACCGCAACCAATAATTAAAAATTAAACATGGGGCTTAATGATCT
Organism: Sinocyclocheilus anophthalmus; assembly: GCA_018155175.1. Taxonomy (NCBI): domain Eukaryota; kingdom Metazoa; phylum Chordata; class Actinopteri; order Cypriniformes; family Cyprinidae; genus Sinocyclocheilus; species Sinocyclocheilus anophthalmus. The sequence continues at coordinate 319,092 of JADLZN010001832.1, read as the reverse complement.
ATATATATATATATATGTCAGCCACTACTACAGAAAGTGTGAAAATCTTATATAAAATCTATCTCCTTATTTGGTTTCTCAGGAGAACCTGGTCAGTTGGTTGGTCGAATCATTCAGAATGACCCTCTCAGGAGATTTGACGGCTACGTCAATCAGTCGGCCTCTAATAAAAAGGTTGCCCACGATGTCTTCAAAAAGGGAGATAGTGCCTATCTCTCAGGTATCGTATTTTGAAACGCTCTACACAACCGCACTCTTACTTCCCTGCACTCAGCTGGATAATAGCAGTTGTTGGCTTCTCCTCTCTCAGGGGACGTGCTGGTGATGGACGACTACGGCTACATGTACTTCAAAGACCGCACAGGAGACACATTCCGCTGGAAAGGAGAGAACGTCTCCACCACTGAGGTGGAGGGAACGCTGAGCCGCCTGCTGGACATGAAAGATGTGGTGGTGTATGGAGTGGAGGTGCCAGGTAATCACACTCTTTTTCTGTTTGTCTTTCTCTATATTTGTTTTCCCACCAATCACATTTCATCAGGGACTATATTTTCAAGTGGAAGGAAAATAAACCTCAGCAGGGTTTTTTTTGCTGATGAGGTTCATTTGTCAATTTGGTTGCCCTTCATTGACTATTGACAAAAAAAAAAAAAATGATCTAAGATCCAAGCTGAAATTATTCTGGGACAGTAAAGAGTGTGCAGAGTCTTTATGTGCTGAACTGTTCCTTTAAGTGTTCTGAGTTTTTAAGTATCATGAATCAGCGAGTGCTCAGCCAGTGTTTGGAGAAGAGAATAATCATTTAAACGAAGCTGACTGCAGCAGCTCCTTCACGGAATTCTGGATGCACAGCCACAAGTATTCTCACTTGGCCTAGCTCCGGTTTTGCTTACACTAGATCTATAAAGGAATCGCAAGCAAGTGCGAATTAGCTCTGTACATTTGAGACTGCCCTCAAAATTCCTCTCACCTTCATACAATTTCATCACAGATCTGGAGTTTTGAGGTCTGTTAAATTACAGTGGTGTGAAAAGTCCTGTTGTTTTCTTTTTGCATATTGTCACCCTTAAATCAGCTCGTCAACAATTTATATTACACAAGATCTGCATTACACAAAGATAACATAAGTAAATACAAAATGCTGTTTTTAAATTATGATTTCATTTATTAATGGAAAAAAGATGTCCAAACCTACGCGGCCCTACGTGAAAAATTAATTGCCCTCTCCTGTTAAATCATGAAAGAACTGCAACCACATTATTTTAGAAAGCAGAGTAAAATTTCACTAGCCATACCCAAGCCGGATTACTGCCAGACCTGTTGAATCAAAAAAATCACTTAAATAGACGACTCTCCAGGAGTCATCAGAACCCAGAACAACCTCTAAAGAACTGCAGGCCTCACTTGCCTCAATTAAGGTCATTGTTCATGATTCAACAATAAGAAAGATACTGGGCAAAAACGGCATCCATGGGATAGTTCTAAGGCAAAAGCCACTGCTGACCAAAATGAGCACAAAGGCTCGTTTCTCATTTGCCAAAAATATCTTGATTGTCCCCAAGACTTTTGGGCAAATATTCAAGACATATTGAGACAAACGTTGAACTTTTTGGAAGGTGTATGTCTTTGTTACCATCCTGGCGTAATACCAACACAAAGCATTTCATAAAAGACATCATCCAACGTCCACATGGTTGTGTAAGATGTAGATTCTGGGGCTGCTTTGCAGCTTGCAGGACCTGGCCAACTTGCCATAATTGATGGAACCATGAATTCTGCTCTCTTATCAGTAAATCCTGAAGGAGAATGTCCGGTCATCTGTTTGTGACCTCAAGCTGAAGCGATCTTGGGTTCTGCAGCAGGACAATGATGAAAAACACACCATCAAGTCCACCTCTGAATGGCTCAAGACAAACTAAATTAAGGTTTTGGAGTGGCCAAATCAAAGTCCGGACTTAAATCCCATTGAGATGCTTAAACAGTCCATTCATGCTCGAAAACTCTCCAATGTGGCTGAATGAAAACAATTCTGTAATGAAGAGTGGGCCAAAATTCCTCCACAAGCGATGTTAAAGACTCATTGCCAGTTATCGCAAACACTTTATTGCAGTTGTTGCTGCAAAGCGTGGCACAACCATTTATTCGTTTAGGGTGCAATTACTTTTTCACGTAGGGCCAGGCATGTTTGGACAGCTTTTTTCCCTTAATAAATGAATCATCATTTAAAAACTGCATTTTTGTATTTACTTGCATTATCTTTGAATAATATTTAAATTTGTTTAATGATCGGACTCGTTTAAGTGTGAAATATGCAAATAAAAAAAACAGGAGGCAAACCTTTTCACACCACCTGTAGATGAGTACGTGACAGAATTTGCTATAACCACAACATGTTTAAGGGTTATATACTGCCGCTGTCTTGTCTACACTGGTCGTAACTCCGTGGCACTTCGTTCTGCATCGCACGCACTTGAGGCTGTTGACAAGTGGACAAACAGAAAGCGAGGAACGTTCGCTTTGACGCTTTGGTTTAAAACGGCTCTTCGTCGTCTCTGCACGACTTCAGAGGATTCCCAGCGTCAGGGACAGGGATGGTTTTTACTTTATGACAAGCGTCGTGTCGGCGGATTATATTTTTGTTTGGAGTATGGATCTTCTTTGCGGAGGCGGGTCAACACACTATTCGCTCATCAGTGGCACATTCCCAGCCTTCTGTGTTTGGCAGATTTGATTCAATATAAGCTGTTTTTAGACTATCGCGAAAGTTTTGAGTTCTTTAACTTACAGGATGTTTTAATAGTACAGTGACCATTTCTCAAACATCAGGGAATTTTTGATTTCGCAGTTCATGACCCCATTTAAATCCAGATCTAATTAGTCATAGCCTGTTTTCAGTTAGTGAACGGCATTTGTAGCGTACGCTCCCTGCAATAAATCTCAATAAACTTTAGGCTTTTGAATGAAACAAAATCTCGATATTCAAATTTCCTGTACATTTTCTTACACTATATACCGTTTATTACGATAAATACTGTGTTGGCACTGTTCGATGTGGAGTGATAAATTGCTGTAGCGCCTCAGTTCAAGAGAAGCGGCAGCGCGAAGCACACATGAACCGATCGTCTCCTCTGCTTTAATAGCGGTTACAGCACGACAAACATGAATTACCATCAGAAGATATGTTAAAAGAAAGCGTACAACTTATCAAAATCGCTCAATCAGTGTTTCAACCGCGGAATGCCGTCATATAACAACATCCATGTAACTCTCTTAATTATAATAAAGCCCTTTACTTAGGAGTAGCAGTGCAGTAATGTAACGCACTACTGCGTCTCTCCCCGCCTGCCATATCCATAAGATCTCGTCCTTGACGCTGTGACATATAACCTGGCCTCAGACGATGATCTCCTTACTCATTTTATTTGAAGTCATGGTGCTCCGTGTCTCTTTCATATGACCTGGCCAGACAATGATCTCCTTAATCATTTTATTTGAATTCATGGTGACTCAGTGTCTCTTTATGCTTCTAGGCTTGGCTTCCTCTGAGGTAGATTACAGGACCTGGGGTCGCCCTTCTGTGATGCATAATGTATGGATGTTTTTCCCTCAGGTGCTGAAGGCAAGGCAGGGATGGCAGCCATAGCAGACCCGGACCACAGCACAGACCTGGCGAAGTTTAGCCGGGACCTGGAGAAGGCCCTGCCGCCCTATGCCCGGCCCGTGTTTCTGCGCTTCCTACCAGAAGTGAACAAAACAGGTGAGATATTGCACGCAAAACTCAGACTTCACTCAGGTTCACAGTCTGATAACTGGCCCCGTCTGATAAATAGTGTTGAATAAGACTGGCAAAGTCACAGTAAGAGTCCCATCCTATTTTAGAATGGAACCCAAAATGTACATATTCAGAGTTCGTCTAGGTTTAATCAAGTTATTTATTCCGTTAAATGATGCAACATTTCATTGCTGCCATATCTAAAGTGTTGTTCCCATAAAGGGATTTAAAGAGCTGTTTCTCAGCCATTTTCAAGAGACCTCTAAATATGAGGCTTCCCACAGGTCCTTAAAGTTTTAACATGTCTCAAATTCAGTTTGTCATAAGTCTCAAATATCGTAAATAGTATAGCAACATTTCTAAATATTTTAGGAGATCTGAAAAAATGGACTCATGATATGGCCTAATGTGGTTATTACACTTCAAAAGTCTGATTAAATAAAATAAACGTGAGCCCTGCAAGTTTCACAGTAAAAACTTTGTCAAAGTAAAAACAGAAGCTTTTTATGGGTCCTTTTAACTTGACATGAGACAATGCAAGTTATATTGCACCATCTGCCTTTCTCTGGCATGTTCCGGGTTGAATTAAATTTGACAATTGTGGAAGATATGCCCTCCAAGGCTCTAACAAAATCTGAAGTTTGAAAAAAAAAAATCACTGAGTGAATTATTTTTATATAGACCCTTGAACTTGATATGTGGATCAATACAGAAATGTGCAGTACAGCCGTGCATATAAGTTCGCTGTTTTTCTCACTTGTGTGATTTTTTTTTTTCTTTCTTTCTTTCAGGGACTTTCAAATTCCAGAAGACAGACATGCGACGGGAGGGATTCGACCCCAACGTCATCTCTGACAAACTCTACTTCCTGGACTGCACCAAGGGACAGTATGTGGAGCTGAATGTAGAGCTCCATCGCAGCATCGTCTCAGGAAAGCAGAAATTATGAGACTACTGCCAACCTCCACCTGTTCCCTCACCGCCCCGCCTTCAGCAGCCCTCAAACCTCGCCCCCTCATCACTCCGCCCCTCGTTACCTCAGCAAACACAGTGAGGGGCCGCAGGAACGCATTCTGCCCGTATATTCAAGCCCCCGCTGATTCATTCTCACAACCGAGATGGGACTGAGGTGGCGTTTAGCCAGCCATCTTAAAAAATAAATAAATAAAAAAGCGAAAAATGCAAAAGAAAATGAAGCAATTTAGCAAATAATACAAAAAACATACAGCAAGGAAAGGCACAAGGACCAAACACATGGCTGTCAAGTGGTAAAGCTTTCCCTTTGCCTCAGCTGCACAATGCTCGCCTGGCTACAAGATTCGAGACTGACACGATCCTTTTGACGGATTTGACAAGCGACTGCCGCCCTGACCAAAACCAATGTGGATCGACATGCAATACAAACCCAGCACTGGCTGTGCGCTTGCCAGCTGCAATGACTTGATCGATGCTGTTCATTTAAATGTGTAACATGCACCAAATATATTTAAGTTATAGAATAGCTCGTCATCTATTTACAAGTCATGAATCTACATGCCGCGTTGAAGACGTCCATTATTGCACTGCTACTGTGTGCGTTTTACCTCTCCAGACTTTAGTATGCAGCGTCAGCATGGAAGCAGATTTAACGATCAGCCCAGTGTGACATTGTGTAGACTGGGCTTCATGGGTTTGCTTCGTTTTGCTAGACGTGAAGACTACGTGTAGACGTTAAGTTCCCTCTCTACAGGACACTATAGTGGACTTTGCATGGAGGCGAATGAAAGTAGTGTAATACTCTGGTGCTAAAAAGCAAACATCCTATCTATCTGCAAAGTGGCTCCAGACCTAAAAACCGTCTTTTCTCCTTGACGGGAAGAGAACGGAAGTGGAGGAGAAGAAAGGGGAAAGCGATATAGGCTATTTGTCATCAGAGATCTAGTTTTTCTTTCAGCAGCATGAATGATTGACGCAACAGAGCACTGTGCCTTACTGTCAGGTCACCAGATAGTGTTATTGCCCTCATAATTACACTAACTGACTCTAGACGTCTCTTCCATGTCCCTTAAACAGCTAGCTTATTTTCTAGACCTTGCTTGTACTCCCATGAAAATTCCCATCATGCAAAGTGTGTCCAGCACTACATTTATGGGCATCCTGTCCATTCCATGTGTATTTTGCTCGATCTCTTTTTGCGAACCTTCCTGTTCGCCCTCGTCCACTGACAGCTGATTATTTATTTATATATCGTAGCAAGTATTTAAGTGTGTGTGCACGTGTGACAGCACTTGATTTTCTCCAAGTCACTGTTTTGGCCACTATATATTAACGTACAGCACAGATGTGGGAAAACCCACATCTTCACATGGTTTGACCTTATTTGGGTAAATCTCTCCAGGAATGTGTCTGGGTCATGCATCACCACCAACATTCAAAATAAATAAATAATATATAATAGAATAGAATAGAATAGAAAATAGTGAAGCTTATTTTACAATTATTTTTTTCCTTCTTCGCCTTATTTCCTCATACAGTAGACAAAAATCTTCATGTTACCATACTGACATAAATAACTTCTCTTACCCTCAACCCCAAAAATCTCATTCTCTTTACGGTAATGACAAAAAAAAATCTAATTTACATGATCATAATCAGAACAATCTAATTCTCCGTACCATAATAAAAAAAAATAATAATAATTTTCATTGCGGTCATGATAATAAAATTCTCATCCTCACAGCTGTAATGACAATAACATCTCATTTTCATTACCGTCATGGCAATAAATCTTGTTTTCATTACCGTAATGAAAAAAAAAACAATCAAGATCTCATTACCATAATGATTAAAAAAAAATCTTGTTCTCATTACCATAACAAAAAAAAGCCTCATTCTCATTACCATAATGACAAAAAAAATCAAGACTTTTTTCAGTAAAATTAGCATAAATTAAATTCAGTACAACAGTAAAAAGGAATTAATTTATCCATTCAAAATGTATACATTTTTCTTTTTTTTGCATGTGGGATGAAGTGAGATTTATTCAAATAGCTGTACATGTGATTTAGACTTCAACTGATACTTAAAGCCAAGGGTGCAGTAGTGATGTCATTGGTTAGTCAGCCAATCAGATGCAGTTGTCTCTCCATCAATACCTTTTCTGGTTTTTATTTTGTTGTTTGCCCTTTCCTTTATCACTTGCATTTTTATATATAAGATATATATAATTTTGTAAAAGAATGATGTGTAATGATTTGTTGTTGGTTGAGCTTTATTTCTCCATTAATCTTAGTTGCTTTTTTTGTTTTTGTTCTGGGTGTGTGAAAGAGAAGGGAAAGCACATCTTATGCACTGAGTTAAATGTTAGACGTCTGAAATCTGCTCTACAGACATTTCTTTCTCTCATGATAGTGTGTATTAGAGTTTGTGTCCTATGACAGCAAGAATCCTCACTAGGAAGCTTTTGCTGAGGCCTCTCTTGAAACCCAAAATGAAAACTGTCATCATTTACTCAACCGCATCGTCTTTCAAAACCTATGCTGGTTATTTTTCGTGGGCCACAACCACTGTCAGACCTCCAAACATCCTTAGTCAAGTCCCTTCTGATGCTTTTATGTGAGAAAAGGCGCAGCAGGTATTGTGTTGTGGTTTCCTGCTTTCCTATCGTCCTCCGCTGCAGCTTTCAAATGCGGCAGCGCACATTTGACAGTCAGACCTGAGTGCAATATACAAATGCCCAGTTTTGGCTAAGTAGTGTCCCGGCAAGGTGCTGGAAGATTAATTTCAACTGAAAAGTTTTTGTCCTTTTGTAAAGCATTGCATGGCAAGATTCCTATGTTTCCAATAAGAAATACAATCGCAGATTGGAATACATTACCGTGAGTCTAAATGATTGTGCTGACCGTTTCAATTTTTTCACACAACGACCTCAAAATTGCAGGAATGTTTTGATCGAGCTTTCGCATGTTTTTAAATGCTCTTATCGTTCATATAGCTGGTAAGGCAGTAGTAATGTGCAATTGCAGTAACACACTTGCGTCCTTGTTGAAAGGTAAGAATTCGTCTGTGTATTTATTTTTACATGCTTAGAAATTTCCACTGTACCATAAACAGTCTTTTTCGTTTTCAGGCCAAACGCACGAGTGTCGATAGGGATCGTTGCGGGGGCAAGTGGGAAAGGTGTCTTTGTTGTTTTTGTGTGTGTGTGCCCGGCCTTCGGACTGAATGTGCTGCTCCCTCTTAGCAGCCTGCAGTTAGAGAATGTTGTTTTACTCATGGCGTCCACTAGATTTTGCTCATTCAGACATTTTTAAAAAAAAAAATACATTCCCTCATGCTCCCATGGCTTGATTTGCCATCCAAAAATTGTGTCCATGTTTTTATTATTTTGTATGATGTGATATCTACTATATTTTATATTTAAGCATGAATTATTACTGTGCATGTTGTGTGTATATTTGCACTGTCAATAGCTTTAAAGCTACAAAGAAAATTTTTCAAGTAACATAAGTTATATGGTTTTTTTTATCTTGTTTAATTGAGCACCAAAGTTAGTCAGGGAGGAAAACTGACCTTTTTTCCCTCTGTTTTGTTTATAAATTGTACCGATCTGTCACCCTTCTCCAAATCACCGCTCATAATGCACTGGCTTTTGATCTATTTCTGTTCAGTACTCGGAACAACATGCAGAGGCAGATGAGAGAAGTGTGTATGTGTGTGTGTTGATGTAGAGGTGTGCTGCGTCACACTGAAGTCCTCTTGTCTTAAAGACTAGCTGTAAATCATGCTCTTTCAAAACAATGGCATCCAAGAATCAATATTAATAAAAAAATATATTAATTCTCTGCGGTCTTTCCTGTTTGTTTACTTTATTGCGTCTAAAATTTAGCTGCAAACCAGCAGAGTTAGATTCATAAAGAAACATTTATATGACTGTGGGATGGGAATTGTAATATTTGTCCATTTCAAACATGGTACCTTCAATGAATGGTCTCTCTGTTGAATGTGTGTTCTTGCGTGTGATTGGCTGTTTTGGTGAGGGGGAGGAGCTAATGTGGCTGGCAGACCCTGAATAGTCCACAATCCCTGGCTGTGTTCCTACAACGCCACCATGAAGATCGCCTTGGTGTGAGCATCTTTCTGCTGATGCTCCTGACTGACATCCACGCCAGCGTCCAAGCGCAGAAAAACTGACCTTCAGAGAGTAAGAACTTTAGCCGTGTACTTTTCAACACTGAAGCTTTTTTAAAATGACCTCTAGGTTCTTTATCTGTAGGAGTGTAGCATGTTCAGTTATGGACTTGAAGCAACAAATTGAGTTTTCCACTCCTTTGCTGAGTTCAGGCTGGTGTTGTGTGAGATTTAAACTGCTGAATAATGTTGATGTGATGTTTGTTTAGGGAAGTTTGAGTTTTTCATGTCATGAATACTGACATGAACAAGCTGTTTCTCCATGTTGATTAGGGTAATGCTCTACAGAGTCGTTTGAGGGGACGCTCTCAGACGGCGATTGCATTAACAGTAAAGACAGAGCAAACAAACCGAGCTCAGGGCAAAGGTCACGCGCTCAGTCTTGCAACAAGGAACGGGTGATTTCTGCTCATTATGAAAAAATACACTTTTTTTTCTAAAAGGGAAGACAAAACAACAGACAGATGACCTACGGTTCTATTTTTGTTTGGCCATTAGTATCAGGCTTATTATTTTTGGCTGGATTCTCTGTTGTTTTTCCAAAACATCCTTGTCTAATTATGCTTTTCATCTTGAGATGTGATGTCTGTTAGTGTGAGCTGGATTGTGTTTGTTGAGTTTGCAGGGAGGTGGTATCACGTCGGTCTGGCCTATGATTCTCCAGGTTTTGTGCAGTACAGAAGCAAACTCACCATCTCTATGGGTACAGTGGAGCTGAAGGAAAACGGGAACATCTACATGACCCTGTGGAGTTAACGTGAGGGACACCCATTTTCACATATGTGACCCTGGACCACAAAACCAGTCATAAGGGTATGAATAAATAAGCTTTCCATTGATGTATGGTTTGTTAGGATAGGACAATATTTGGCCGAGATACAACTATTTGAACATCTGGAATCTGAGGGTGCAAAAAAATCTAAATAAAATAAAAAAAAGCAATGCATGTTACTAATCAAAAATTAAGTTTTGATATATTTACGGTAAGAAATTTACAAAATATCTTCGTGGAACATGATCTTTACTCAATAGCCTAATGATTTTTGGCATAAAAGAAAAATGTATAATTTTGACCCATACAATGTATTTTTGGCTATTGCTACAAATATACCCCAGTGACTTAACACTGCTTTTGTGCTCCAGGGTTACATATGATTGTTTTCAGAGGAAAAAATATTTGTATATACTACAGTAAAACAATAGAATAGAATATAAGAGAATAATACATAATTGCAATTATAATACCTTATGATTGCTATTATATTTTTTTATATACATACAACCGGTTCAGAATTTAATATATTCAGAACAACAGCACTTTTAACTCTTAGTTGATAATGAGAAACATATTTCAGACAATTATTTTGTTTTAGCTTTAATTCACTATGAATTTAGAATAGTTCCAAAAATATTATTATCATCCTAAAATTGTTATATACGTACAGTATATGATATGATATGATATTATATGATATTAATACACTGTATGATGATTCTTATCTCTCATTTGTCATAAAGTTAAGAATAGTTTCTAAAATAACTATTATGTTATATGATATTATATTATATTAACACACTGTGTTGATTCGTCTCATTTGTCATAGTCAAAATAGTTCAGAATAATTTCTAAAATAACTATATTATATTCACACACTGTGTGCTGATTCTTGTTATTTGTCAGTTAAAATAGTTAAGAATAGTTTCTAAAATAAATGTTATTATATATTTATTATTTCTTCACTAGTTGTATGATGAGTTGGCTGCTCTGTTGCGTGTGATCATATGCAGTTCCTCTGGCTGTCATTCTAAGGTCTACATTTACAAGAAGACGTCTGTCCCCAGCGTATTCACCTACTACAGCACTCGTGAGTCAACATATAAGACATATATGACTGATCAGTACTGAGAAAATGATACTACAGTTCAGTTTTTTTATTGTTACTTGAAGGCCATAGAAGGGTGAAAGACTGTGGTGGAGACAAACTACACAGAGTACACCTGGTGGTCCTCAAACATGAGAAGTTTAACAAGCTCACATAAGTGGCCCTTTATGGTGAGTCTGAGATTAACAACAGGATCAACTCACGCTTTCTTGGAGGGCGTATTTTGTTTTTGCCATTTTTGTTTTGACTTTGTGAGTTGTTCTCAGTGCCTGTAATTTCACTGTGGGTCGTGCTAAGAAGTTGAGGGCGGATGTGATGGAGAAGTTCAGAGCGTATGCCACAGCTCAAGGATTCCCTAAAGACTCCATACTGACTCCACCAGCTGCTGGTAAACCACTCAAATCACTCACACCCGCAAGTTCGACTTTATCTAGATAGTTCACCCAAAAATGTCATCATCAAAAAGTCATCATTTACTCACCCTCATGTTGTTCCAAACCAGTTTGAGTTTCTTTCTTCTGTGTTTCATCAAAAGACGATATTTTGAAGAATGTGGGTAACCAAACAGTTTCTGGTAGCCATTGACTTCCATAGAATGTAAAGAAATAGTATAGAAGTCATTGGCTACCATCAACTACTTGGTTACCCACATTCTTCACATTATCTTCTTTTGTGTTGAAAAAGAAACTCATACAGGTTTGAAAACGACATGGGGGTGAGTAAATGATGACAAAATTTTCATTTTTAGTTGAACTATCCCTTTAAGCCACACTTAAGATTGAATGGAGGATGATTTAATGATAAAGCAATACTGTTCAAAACGACAACAAAAAATATTTGGATAATTTTGTAGTTGTCAAACATGGCTCATGTTCATAGATAAAGTGATTGTCTACACCTGTGTTTACTCTGATTGGACATTTGAGGAGAACATTTTTTTTATATTTGGTTTGATATCTAACACAGTGTGTCCAAAATTGCACACTGTCTGAGACGTACTACAATTGAATTTGAACTTATTCGCAACTGTTAAAAAGTATGTTCTATATAGTATTAATATGGGTAGTATGAATGAAATTCGGATGATGGCATGTTGTCATATGTCTTGTTGTCATTATCATGTGAACTGCCAGCGTCAGTTGCGCTGCTTCACTTCCTCTCCCGTGGCCTCATGGGATAGTAAAGTGTTCATCGACTGCACACTTCAGAATCCAGGCAAAAATAGTAGGTCATTCAGATATTTTTCGGCTGCTGTTTTCGAATACTATGAATTCAGACATACTACTTCTTTGGAATACTGTTTTTGGCATGCTATATAGTCGGGAAGTATTCAATTTGGATGCAGTGAGTGAAATTCAGTCATATTTTTAAGTGTGGCCGAAGTACTTTTTTTTTTCAGGACTATACATGGTTGGACACTCAAATAATTGCTCAAGAACAGGCAATTATCAATGTGTGGCTGAACCTTTGTTCACAAACCATTTAAGTGTTTATTTATTGTCTAAAATAGTTATATTTTCATAAAAATTCTAACAAAATTTCTAATTTTTGTTTAGTCTTTTTTAGAAAACTGTCCTTGTTTAGGAAGTTAGGTAAATGAGAGCTTCAAATCTAGTTCGTCAATCCTTGTTTTCTCACCAGTAACCTCATGACACTGCTGGAAGTTATTCATTCAGTTTGGCAACTTTGTATATTTTGTTTTATAACATTGTTTTTTACTTGTTTTGCCCTCTTTCAGTTCCCAATCACATTTAGAGCTGAAGGAAAATTATTTTTGTGGCAGTTTGGTAATATTGTAACTGATGTCATTGTCATTTGATGTGCTTAGTTGTTATATTTAACTATAAAGCTGACAAAACTGAATCAAAACACTGAAGAAGAGTGGAAATACAGAAAGAGGTATTATCATGTCTCTGATTATCTTTGCTGGCAAAAATAAAACTTTGTTTTTGTTTCTGTTCATGTTGTGTATGTGACTCACATTTGGAGTTAAGCATTAGAAATGAAAGTTAATGTCTAAATATGTGTAGAGTACATCTCTTCTCTTGCGTTGAAGCTTTTCTTACAGACTCTGTGCTAACAGGAAAAATGCTAACTGCTTACTGTTTGTGACTGAAAAATCATTCTCACTGGATGCCATTTTTGTGACAGATGTTATTTGGTAATTGTAAATAAAAATCTAATTCTAAAGGATATGGGGAGGTGTCCAAGTCACAACATCTAGCTACTGGGGTGCCTCAAGGCTCAGTTCTTGGACTTCTTCTCTTCTCTATCTACATGGCTTCACTAGTTTCTGTCATTCAGAAACATGGCTTTTCATATCACTGCTATGCTGATGACACTCAACTCTACCTCTCATTCCATCCTGATTTTCCGACAATAGCTGTTCACATCTCAGCATGTCTAACAAACATTTCTTGCAGAACCATCACTTTCACAAACACAGAACTGCTTGTGGTTTCAGCCAACCCAACACTTCATCACAATTTCTCCATCCAGCTATGTGCATCAATGACAATTCCTTCAAGGACAGCCAGGAACCTTGGAGTTGTGATTGATGATCAGCTGAATTTCACAGACCACATTGCTAGAGCTGCCCGGTCCTGCCAGATTTACTTTATACAATATTAGGAAGATCAGGTCCTTTCTTTCGGGAAACATTGCTTCACAACTCCTTGTTCAAGCTCTAGTTCTGTCCAGGCTGGACAATTGCAACGCCTCCTTGGCAGGTCTTCCAGCCAGTTCTATCAAACCTCTACAACTAATCCAGAATGAGGCTGCAAGATTAGTCTAACGAGCCGAAAAGAGCGCATGTCACACCTCTGTTCATCAACTTGCACTGAAGACATTAATGTTTGCCTACAAAACAACCACTAGCTCTGCACACCTTTACCTAAATTCACTACTTCTGACATATGTGCCCTCCAGAAGCTTGCGTTCTGCAGTGAACGGCGCAATTATAATACCATCCCAAAGAGGCACAAAATCACTTTCACAGACTTTTACCTTAAATGTTCCCTGCTGGTGGAATGACCTGCTCAACATGATCTGAGCAGCTGAGTCTTTAGTCATCTTCAAAAAATGTCTAAAGACACATCTCTTCCATCTACACTTGACCCTCTAGCACTAGCATTCTCTATTCTTTTTCTATTCTATCTACTTGTTTTCTTTTTGTTTCAAAAAAAACAGACCCTTGACACTTCAACACTAGCTTTCTATTGTTTTTCTATTCTATCTACTTGTTTTCTTTTTATTTATTATAAAAAATAATAATAACTTGACCCTCTAACACTAGCTAGTTTTGATTTGGAAACTTAAAACATTTATTATATAAAGCAAAAAAAAAAAGAAGCTCTTTTTAACTTTTACATACTGAATTATGGGAATATTAAATAGATTCATGCAAATATTAAATCTTCTATTTGTTTCAGCCAAAGCAAACAAGAACATAAGGCAAAAACAGGAGTCAACAGGCAGATAAGGAGAACTTTGTTCTGTTTGTTTTGTTGGACTGGTTTTGGGGGTGGTATTGCACACATGGCCAGCAGGTCGATGTCCTATGGATGATAGAGACAGCCGTGGTTCTTCAGAACTTCATTTGGATCACAGACAGTCAGAATGAAGTGTGTTGTTGTAGTGTTTCTGCTGCCGCTCCTGGGCCTGTTGCATGCTGGGCCACTGCCCGATGAGCCCGTCCTCCAGCCCCAAGAGAACTTTGATGTGAACCGGGTAAGTTATGCTTTTTGGAAGTTTAAGTGAATGTTTGTGCATAGAGGAGACCAGGACTAGTTGTCATACTTTTTACACTTAGAATATTTCTATATAGTCAGTTTCTAAAAAGACACAAACACATGAAAATGCCTTGAATACAAAAAACTACTCAACATTTCCACTGTTAGCCCAGGACAAAAAAGGCATAGTTCATTTATCACTTATTGTTCTTTAGTGACAACATGCCCCAATGGTCACACTAAATGTGGTCTGTTGTCACAATGGCAACCTGCTTATTTACACTAATTTTAGAAAACAATAAAAAAAAAAGTGTTTTATAGGCTATTTATTTACATTTTGGCAATATGTTACATTCTAATAATTATAAACTATATGGGAACAAAGGTATATAAAACAAATTTACCTACAATATATTAAATTGTTTTTAACGTGATACAAATATGTGACCCTGGACCACAAAACCAGTCATAAGGGTAAATGTTTTGAAATTGAGATTTATACATCATCTGAATAAATAAGCTTTCCATTGGTGTATGGTTTGTTGGGATAGGACAATATTTGGCCGAGATACAACTATTTGAAAATCTGGAATCTGAGGGTACAAAAAAAATCTAAATATTGAGAAAATCGCCTTTAAAGTTGTCCAAATGAAGTCCTTAGCAATGCATATTACTAATCAAAAATTTAAGTTTTGATATATTTAAGGTAGGAAATTTACAAAATAGTTTCATGGAACATGATCTTTACTTAATGATTTTTGGCATAAAAGGAAAAATCGATAATTTTGTGGGAGACCCACACACTTTTTTTTGGCTATTTGCTACAAATATACCCCAGCGACTTAAAGGGGTCCTATGATGCTTTCGACAAAGAACATTAGTGTGTTGTTGGTGTAATGAAATGTGTTTAAGTGGTTTAAGGTTAAAAAAACACATTATTCTCCATTTAATGTACATTATTGTTTCTCCTCTATCCCCGCCTTTCTGACCGCGTAGATTTTTACAAAGCTCATCGTCTGAAAAGCGACGTGTGCTCTGATTGGCCAGCTATCCAAAGCATTGTGATTGGCCGAAAACCTCAAGCGTGTGACGGAAAGGTTACGCCCCTCACCATATTGTGATGGTGTGTCCCAGCCGGAGCGATGATTCAAAACATTAAAACCCATTATAAACGAGGCATTTGTTGCATCTAGTGGGGACATAATTACGTATTATAATGACTTATAATGTCTTTTTACGCTTTGCGTTGCATCGTGCCGCGTAAACATGAAACCATGTCTGCGTTTGTGATCGGAGAGATGACAAACAACAAGCCCTACTCTACACTGCCAAAAAAACTCGCTTTTGAATCATCTGGCAGTTCTTTCAAATATAAAAACTGTCTTACAGGCTGTGAGTCAAACAGCCGGCCTTGTAGGCTACTCTCCAGGATCAGGAACAGTCCTCCACTAAATGTGCTGCCATAGCTGAATATTTGGTTTGAAGTGTCTGGCACAGTTTTTGTAAATCAACTAACCACTGATTTATGTTGGGTCCTCTTTTGGAAGACCAAACAAAGTAGTTTCGCTTTCACAACGAAACACACTGCGGCTAGAGTGAGCGGAGGCCGGCGGATTCGACGAAGGAGCGTCCGGTGGGCTTGCGGCAACCACATTTGACGACTCCGGGCTGGACTCCGCTTCTTTCACGGTGAAAGCCGATCCGGCGATCGCAAAGTTGTAGTATTTCCTCAGCACCCAGCACGGATCAGCTCTAGGCATGACGAAGCGTATATCGTCCTCTTTTGGAAGACCAACAAAGTACTTTCGCTTTCACAACGAAGCACACAGTGTCTTCACGACATGGCGGCAGCGGCAACTGTACTACAGCGAGAATAAAAGTTACGTCTTCTTTCTTTGCGTGAACATTTGGGTGGCGTTATGTAAATCTTCCCACACAGTGACGTAGACATGTGGGGACGTGTTAGAACGAGCCGTTTTAGGGGGGCGTGGCTGACTCTTAACTTTTATAAAGAATCTCTCTTTGGATTTGAGACTTCAGTCTTTACAACTTTACAGATCTTCTTTATGCACCAAGAGCTTTTAACACTCCGAAGAGAAAGGAAAAATTTAAATTGCATCATATGACCCCTTTAAGACTGTGTTTGTAGTCCAGGGTCACATATGGAACAAATCCGTTCATAAAATAGGTGTTTAAAAGATTGTATAGGCTATTTATTTGCATATTGGTGATTTTGTTTTTATATTGTAATAAACATTTTTTGAGAAAGTAGGCTATATAAAACAAAATTACATACGATATATACAATGTTTTTAATATGAAAATATGTAGCAAAACAATTCATGAAATAGGTGAAGAAAAATCATCTCTATTTAATAGGTGTTATAGGCTATTTCTTTGTATTTTAGTGTTTTTTTATATTTTAAATGACAAAATATTTTATGAGAAAGTAGGTTATATAAAACAAGAAATTTCATAAAATATAAAAACCTTTTTAACATTAAATAAACAAAACAAATCAAGTACATTTAAAAAAAAAATCGTATAATAATAATAATAACTATCATAATTATAACCTAGTGTTATACAATATATTCAGCTGAAATATATAGTTGACCCTTTTACAAACAATAAAAACAGACCATAAATAAATAAATAAATAGTAATGCTACTTTGTAGGTCCTCCCTAGTGAATTTGATTTGTGCACATTTCAATAACTTTTCTTTGGTCTAATATGAGTGTCAATAAGGTGATATTTGCATAAAATGACTCACTGGCTGTTGTATAACAACTACAGGTGCATCTCAATAAGTAGAATGTTGTGGAAAAGTTCATTTATTTCAGTAATTCAACTCAAATTGTGAAACCCGTGTATTAAATAAATTCAATGCACACAGACTGAAGTAGTTTAAGTCTTTGGTTCTTTTAATTGTGATGATTTTGGCTCACATTTAACAAAAACCCACCAATTCATTATCTCAACAAATTAGAATATGGTGACATGCCAATCAGCTAATCAACTCAAAACACCTGCAAAGGTTTCCTGAGCCTTCAAAATGGTCTCTCAGTTTGGTTCACTAGGCTACACAATCATGGGGAAGACTGCTGATCTGACAGTTGTCCAGAAGACAATCATTGACACTCTTCACAAGGAGGGTAAGCCACAAACATTCAGTGCCAAAGAAGCTGGCTGTTCACAGAAAGCTGTATCCAAGCATGTTAACAGAAAATCGAGTGGAAGGAAAAAGTGTGGAAGAAAAGATGCACAACCAACCGAGATAACTGCAGCCTTATGAGGATTGTCAATCAAAATCGATTCAATAATTTGAGTGAACTCACAAGGAATGGACTGAGGCTGGGGTCAACGCATCAAGAGCCACCACAAACAGACGTGTCAAGGAATTTGGCTACAGTTCTCGTATTCCTCTTTTAAGCCCTTCCTGAACCACAGACAACGTCAGAGGCGTCTTATCTGGGCTAAGGAGAAGAACTGGACTGGTGCCCAGTGGTCCAAAGTCCTCTTTTCAGATGAGAGCAGTTTTGTATTTCATTTGGAAACCAAGGTCCTAGAGTCTGGAGGAAGGGTGGGGAAGCTCATAGCCCAATTTTCTTGAAGTCCAGTGTTAAGTTTCCACTGTCTGTGATGATTTGGGGTGCGATGTCATTTGCTGTTGTTGGTCCATTGTGTTTTTTGAAAACACGTCACTGCACCCATTTACCAAGAAGTTTTGGAGCACTTCATGCTTCCTTCTTGCTGACCAGCTTTTTGAAGATGCTGATTTCATTTTCCAGCAGGATTTGGCACCTGCCCATACTGCCAAAAGCACCAAACGTTGGTTAAATGACCATGGTGTTGGGGTGCTTGCCGGGCCATTCAAACTCACCAGACCTGAACCCCATAGAGCATCTATGGGATATTGTCAAGAGGAAAATGAGAAACACGAGACAAAAAAATGCAGATGAGCTGAAAGCCAATGTCAAAGAAACCTGGGCTTCCATACAAACCTCAGCAGTGCCACAAACTGATCACCTCCACGCCGAATTGAGACAGTAATTAAAGCAAAAGGAGCCCTACCAAGTATTGAGTACATGTACAGTAATTTAACATACTTTCCAGAAGGCCAACATTCACTAAAAATGTTTTTTTTATTGAAGTATTCTAATTTGTTGAGAATTAGTGGGTTTTTGTTAAATGTGAGCCAAAAACATAAAAGAACCAAAGACTTAAACTACTTCAGTCTGTGTGCATTGTTTGTGTGAATTTATTTAATACACGAGTTTCACAACTTTTCCACGACATTCTAATTTATTGAGATGCACCTGTAGGTATTGCAGTGCCCTGTTACACCACATTTTATTATTATTACCATAAATATTATTGTAATATGGCCAGTGATGTGATCTTTCTAACATGTCCACGTCCACCTGCATTTGAAATTCTAATTGACCTTATTTCTCCTAATCTGACCTCCTCGTCTCCTCTGTAAGTTCATGGGCAAATGGTATGATATTGCGATTGCGTCCACATGCCCGTGGCTCAAGCGTCATAAGGGAGACGCAGCCATTGGCTCTTTGGAGCTGCAATCCAGTGGCTCAACACAGACCATCAGCATGACCCGCATCAGCCGCAGGTACAGCACACAATTATTTCACATCCAATCAACAAAATATTGTGAAAAAAACACCCTCATACCCACAAAAACCGTTTGCAAAGGCATTGTTCGTTTATTTTGCAGACATGACAGCTGTAAGTCCATCAGTGGAGAATATCAGCTGACCAAAACACCTGGAAGATTCCATTACCACAATGCCAGTGAGTTCAGCACCACAGCTGTCAATCATACAGTATCCTCGTGTCGCTTCACTGTTATTTCACCGTTTGTGTGTCTTTGCTCATGCAGAGTGGAATGCTGATGTGGACTCCTACGTGGTTCACACAAACTACGATGAGTACGCTCTGGTGGTGATGTATAAACAAAAACCAGGCGGGGAAAAAAACACATCTGTCAAACTCTATGGTAAAACATCTGTTTTCTCCTTGGACAACATTTAGGTCTTTCGTGATCTCAGCTTTGACCTCAAATCGACCAAAGCAGCATGTATTGCATACTATTTCTGGGGATTTTCAAATGCATCTGAACTACCTCTTTTGGGCTAATATTACCCACAACCCCCTGCACTTCAACGAGGAGTTTGATTACTTTTTCAGTTGAAGAGAAATGGTGAGGAATGTGAGTGCTAAACTAAACTATTTAGTGTGCTAAATGTAGAATTGAGCTAAATGCTAACATGCAACGAAAACAGTATGCGACAAATGTGTGTGTGGTAAGACTATCTTCTATGATTTTGATCTCTCAATTCTACTCAAACTCCCATCAAATAACTTCGGATTGCTTTCTCAATGGTTACATTCATTGCATGGTTACATACTACTTAGTTGATATTTCTCTAGAATGACTACTACACCGGCCAAAATGTGTAGTATATATGACTTAGTGCACTGTACCCCAAATTTTGACCATTCAGAGAACATTCAGCAATAACGTTTTTATAACTTAATGGGAAATGTTCCTAGATCATGTGGTTATCAGGGTTTGTATTTGTGAGCATTGAGGAACCGTTATTCTCACCCTGTAGGACGTACTATGCAGCTGCGGCCCACTCTCATCGAAGACTTCAAGACTCTGGTGGCTGAGCAGGGAATGAGTGAAGACACTATAATTATCAAAAAGAACAAAGGTATCCTCAGGGCACAAACCAATGCCAAACACATCTTTTATTCAGACCCGATGTGATTATTCTTGGCTCTCCTTCTCTCTTTGTGTCATCAGGTGAATGTGTTCCAGGTGAGCAGGTCACACCAGAGCCACAGATCCAGGTGAAGACCTCACCATCACTGCAGCGCACACACACAAGAAACTAAACCCATAAACAACGGACATTTTCATTTGAGCTTAAAATAGTAGTTACTCTTAGTGCGATTCTTCAACCAACAATACAAATCTGATCATCATTTACTCACCCTCATGTCGTTCCAAACCTGTATTTTGCGGAACATAAGCTGAATATCTGAATCGTTTAAAGTCTGCTGAATCCATACAAAGAGACAAACAGCACCTGAGGGTGAATAAATAATGACAGACTCGTCATATCTGACTGAATTATTTGATGTAAGTGATTGAAGCGTCATTAATAATCGTGTCATGTGATTGGATCTCAATAGAGGGCGAGGAGGAATGTGGTCCTGCCGGCTCCTGAGGAGGGATCCGGTGACGATATGTCCATATTTAGAGGACCTGGTGAGTTAACAGTTAACTTATGTGTGCTTTATATCATATATATATAATATATATATATAGATTATATATATATATATAGTAGTGCTGTCAAATGATTAATCGCGATTAATCGATCCAAAATAAAAGTTGTTGTTTTTTTACATTTTTTTCATATATGTATTGTAGGACTACTGTGGTGTACACACATATACAGTATAATTTTTTTTTAATATTTACATGTTTATACATTTATATTTTCATATTCTTATATTTACTAATTAAATAAAATATTTAAGACCGAAACATAACAATTTCTTAAATATATACAGGCATGTGTTGGTATTAGATATACCTAATAAATAGACACAGTATAGTATACACACGTATATTATTTAAACAAAAACTTTTATTTCGGATGTGATTAATCGCGATTAATCGTTCGACAGCACTAATATATATATATATATGTATGAGTATCATATGAGGGTAGCTGACAAATTTTTAACTAATGTGTAAGTGTATATTTAGCGGATGTTTTTATTTTTTGTAGATTTTGTGATTGGTTGGTAACCGTTTAATTTAATAATTTTTTTTTTAAATGTGCAGATATGTCACAAAATTACTGAGGTCATAAATCATGATTGATACATTATACATTACCATTCAAAGATTTGAGTTCAGTACGATTTTTTGATGATTTTTTTTAAAGACTACATTTATTTGATCAGAAATACAGAAAAAAAAACAGTAATATTGTGAAAATATTATCGCAATTTCAATTTGAACTGAATATTCCGATTACGGTTTCATCGACTTGGTGCTCAAAGAAACGTTTATTATTATTATCAATGCTGAAAAATTATCAGTTTTGTTGCTTAATATTATTGTGGAAATAGTGATACTTTTATAGGACTCTTTGATGGATAGAAAGTTCAAAAGAAAAAAAAATACAGCATTTATTTAAAATAGAAATCTTTAGTAGCATTTTAAATGTTTTTTTACTGTCACTATTGATCAGTTTAATGCTTCCTTACTGGAAAAATGTATTAATTAAATTTTTGTTTTTAAAATTCCCCAAATAATGACTACATTTTTTGAACAGTAGTGTGGCTAAATTATTTTTAAATAATAATACATATATTCATGTGTGAAAAAAGAGCGCGAGATGAATGATAAATAAAAATTTTGCTAAAACTGTGCTTCGATATTAGAGATTATACTAGTAATAATTTCTAGAGTTATAATAAATATAATACATAATATATATTTATTTTAAAAATTAGAATAATTAGTCAAGTCCCCTTTATTTGTATAGCGCTTATACAATACTGGTTGTGTCAAAGCTGCTTTACCATCAAACAGGAAAAAGGTTCGTCAATAATGCAAGAAGACAATAACAGAGTCTTTTTTCAGTCAGTTCATTGATGATTCAGTGATGTCATCATTATCCAGTTCAGCTCTCTTCCAATAGTATCTGTGCAATCAGTCAAGCGTTTTAAATAGAGTTAAATATTGCTTTGATATTATAATAAAATGACCTGTGTGTGCGTGTGTGTAGAAGCGTGTAAGTCCCAGCCAGATTCAGGTCCATGTTTCGGGATGTTGCAGCGCTACCATTACAACTCATCCATCATGGCCTGTCAGATGTTCACCTATGGAGGCTGCATGGGGAACCAGAACAACTTTGTGACTGAAAAGAGTGTCTGCAGAGCGGCCCGCAATGAGGTGAGTGTTCGACCTGTGTGTGTGGTGTGTGTGTGGTGTGGGTGGGTGGTGTGTTGTGTGTGTGTGTGTTGTGTGTGTGTGTGGTTTTAATTATACACACATGTTTGTGTCCTCAGCCGCCTGCAGGCGATGCCCATGGATGCTGGTCCTTGTAAAGTGTTCACAGACCTGTGGGCCTTCGACTCTGCTGCTGGAAAGTGTGTGTCTTTCAAATATGGAGGCTGCAAGGGTAATGGCAATAAATTCTACAGCCAGAAGGAGTGTGAGGAGTACTGCGGCGTTATGATGAGAAATGGTGGGACATACATATTACACCAGAAAATAGCAGATTTTTTTCATTAATGTCATTCATATTATTTTCCAAATTGTATGGAGAATGTGACGCTTGTGGGTTTTTTGTTATGGATTTGCAGGGAGGATGACGAGTTATCCACCGTGAAATGAGTATGGTGTGAATGAAAATGGAGCTGTGACTTTGTTTCAAACAGAAAAGTGCAACACGGATCAGTTTTCAACAGGCATTAACTTCAGCATTAACACTAAATAAAGACCTGTCTAATGTACTGGTTGTGCACTTCATTTTCCATTTGACTGTGCTCTGTAGGGGATTTTTATATTTAATTTTAATTTTTTATTTTATTGTTCGGTCCTTCCTTACTTTAAAATAAATATAAGCTCAATTATATATTTAAAATATTTCTATTAATTGATATTTTTGTGTTCTTTTGCTTTTCTTTAACAATAAAAATCAGTAAAAAATCAACACAATTTTTTTTACTTTTGTATTATTTTATTTCCAGTAAAATTTAATTGTAAAAAATTTATGTCATTTGTGTCCAGGGTGACATTTCACTGGACTTTCTTTTACTTGTTTTATTTGACTTCTTTATTCTAATTACATTGTATTATTTGCTTTCTTTTAAAAAAAAAAAAAAATATGCAAACAAAAAAAAATAATGTTATTTATTTTCTATTACTGATATAGTATTTTTTTTAATTTCTTTAAAAATAAATTTTCAATAAAGATAAAACACATTTTATTTTCCAGTAAAAATCATTTCATTTTGTTTTCCAACATGAATAAACCAATTTTACAATTGGTCCTTTATTATTTTTATGTCTTTAGTGAATACAAACATTTTATTCACTTTTATTTTATTTTGCAGTAAAAATTATTTATGTTATTTAATTTGATTTGATTCTTGGGATGTCCAGATTTTTTTCTTTTTACTGGACATTTTACAATTGCCCCCGGTCTCTCCTACTGACAGTGGCCAGGAGAGGTCAGTGTTGTCTACTGACGGAGATTTTCTTACCAGCTCTAGTCTTTGGAATTGTGTGAAATTGCCTGCTCAACTGATTTCACTGCTGATCTGTGACCAGTTTTAGCGTCCTTGTTATAATAGCAAAGCAATATGTTCAGGCTCATGACGCTGATCCTGCATGCAGGCAAAAACAGTCCATTCTGAGCAAAGTCCCCAGCAGCCCAACCAGGCTTCCTGCCCGCTGTTTCTCAGAATTCACGGCTGGTGATGTTGCTGGGAGAATGCTGGGAATATCCGGAAAGGAAAAAGGAACTGACGGCTTTCAGTGACCTTCCTGCCAGGGCCACATCACCTGCTCACACACAGCCTCACACAGACACAACCGCTCTACAGCCCAAGACAAGCATCCGCAGCGGCTCCAAACACTATTCGGATACTTAATGCCTGCCTAAAACGTTTGAATTGCATTGCATTTGCTACAAAATATCAAACCAAGTCTGTGCACAAATGGTACTCAAGCTTTTCTCAGAAAATATTTTACTTTTATGAGCCATTTTTGCTGTTACTTTTAGTTGATTTTAGTGGATGTATGAAGTCCGTTCCCACACGTTCATGCAGGTGTCCTAACAGAGGAACCACAGGTGTAGTTACATTACGGTTTGACACCTACAAAAGTGTCCATAGCATTAATACAATGAAACCGCACTAAGACGTGTCTCATATAAACACACACAAACGTTCACATTTACAAACGCATGCTGCAGCAAACACAAACCCACGAAACTACATCACACTCATAAATTACACCAACTCACACATTTTCAGTTTCACACACATAGGCTACAATGCAAAATCTGAACTTCCTCAGACATCACACGCATTTGTTACACAGGCGTTCACACAAAAACTGTGTGAAAATGCAAAATTGCATGTTAGCGGTTAGACAGAATATCATCACTACCGGTTTATTTCAAACCCACATCCATCTACTGTATAGAAAGATGCAGACAAATGATATGATTAGTGATTTATATCAAGAAAATCATTCATACTCATTGGGATTTCAACTTTTTAACTTCAAGTTCTGCACTTTTTGTACAAATCCTGCAGCTTGTTGTGAAGAGATTATTTTTACCACCCAGGGGCCGCTTGCATAAACTGTTTAAACTAGTCTTTAAAAGTTAGCCATCCAATAGTTTTTTTTCCAAGACTTGTCATAACATTTATGAAAAGGTAGACTGGCCAAACTGATTACCTCTTGGCTAACTGCTAGTTGGTCAAACTAGTTCTTAAGACTCATGATGCGTCCCAATTCGCCTACTTCTACTATGCCCTAAAAGTATGTACTCTTTTTGTGAAACAAAAAGTACATACTTTTGAGTATGTGGCAGAAGAGTAGACAAATTGCGACTGTCATAATTACGTCTTTAACAAACCACTCGGTAGCTTAGTTACGTCTATTCTGCTACCGTTTAAACTGCCCTGTCAATCATCTTGTCACAATTAACATCATCCACATTTTGTTTAATTTGAATTCCTACCGTGTTGGAGAGAAATGAAGAGGCATGCTGATCTGCCAATCCCCCTTATGTGTTTGCATAATGATGTATTTATCAGTTAATGACCCAACTTATCTTTCACAGTTCACAGATGAAATATAACGTGGATAACATTAAATCATTTTTTCATCAGGTTAGATATTGAATAATAATTAGTCAGCCCCCCCCCCCCCCCCCCCCCCCACAACCAAAACCAGTCCATTTTAGGACATTAGGACTTTAGGACGGACGCAAATTGGGACGCAGCATCGGTCTTATCATAGTGACTATGTTTATGCAACTGGCCCATGAACACCTTAGCAACTGCATAGCAACACCCTGGAAACCAACCAGAACAACTTAAAGGTGCTTTATGTATTTTTGACTGTACTAAAGCATGAAATACCATAATACATTTGCAGACATTTAGGAAACATGCTGAGTTTACATACTTTTTTCTTAAAAAAACAACATATGCTACAGCCAACTATTCACCTTTGAAATGTGCGTTCTGTGTCAGAACGACTGTTTTTGTTTTGATCTGTGTGATTTCACCCAATGCCAATTTACCCAGTAGTATTTCGACACCCAGGTTGCCAAGTTGGCAAGAGAAGAAAGAACAGGTATTGAACTAGTTGTGTTCAACCAAGTCTCTGCCTTTCTCACAAAGAACAACCTCCTCGACAGCAACCAGTCTTGGTTTCAGAAGGGGACATTCAACCGAGACTGCCTTGCTTTCAGTTGTTGAAGCCCTAAGACTGGCAAGAGTGGCTTCCAAATCTTCTATATTTATATTGCTGGATCTGTATGCTGCTTTCAATACAGTGAACCACCAGATTCTCCTGTCAACCCTGTTGGAAAATGGCATCTCAGGAACCGCACTCCAGTGGTTTGAATCTTACCTCTCAGATAGGTCCTTCAAGGTATCTTGGAGAGGTGAGGTGTCCAAGTCGCAACATCTAGCTACTGGGGTGCCTCAGGGCTCAGTTCTTGGACCACTTTTCTTCTCTGTCTACATGGCATTACTAGGTTCTGTCATTCAGAAACATGGTTTTTTCATATCACTGCTATGCTGATGACACTCAACTCTACCTCTCATTCCATCCTGATGATCCGACGATAGCTGCTCGCATCTCAGTATGTCTAACAGACATTTCTTGTTGGATGACGGACCATCACCTTCAACTTAACCTGGCTAAGACAGAACTGCTTGTGGTTTCAACAAACCCATCACTATATCAAAATTTCACCATCCAGTTAGGCTCATCAACCATAACTCCTTCAAAAACAGCTAGAAACCTTGGAGTTGTGATTGATGATAAGCTGAATTTCTCAGATCACATTGCTAAAACTGCCCGGTCCTGCAGATTTGCTTTATACAACATTAGGAAGATCAGGCCCTTTCTTTCAGAACATGCAACACAACTCCATGTTCAAGCTCTAGTTCTATCCAGGCTGGACTATTGCAATGCTCTCTTGGCAGGTCTTCCAGCCACTTCTATCAAACCTCTACAATTAATCCAAAATGCCGCTACAAGAATAATCTTTAATGAGCCGAAAAGAACGATGTCACACCTCTGTTCATCAATTTGCACTGGCTACCAGTAGCTGCTCGCATTAAATTCAAGGCATTAATGTTTGCCTACAAAACCACCACTGGCTCTGCACCCATTTACCTAAATTCATTACTTCAGAGTTATGTGCCTTCTAGAAGCTTGCGTTCTGCAAGTGAACGGCATATTACTGTGCCATCTCAAAGAGGCACAAAATCACTTTCACAGACTTTTAGATGAACTGTTCCCTCCTGGTGGAATGACCTGCCCAAATCAATCCGAGCAGTCCTTAACCATCGTCAAGAAACGACTAAAAACACATCTCCATCTTTATTTGACCCTCTAACTATAGCACTTTCTATTCTATTTTAATTTATTTTATCTATTTATCTTTTTTTATGCGATTTAAAATTTTCCTTTCTCTTTGGAGTGTTACAAGCTCTTGGCGCATAAAGAAGATCTGTAAAGTTGCAAAGACTAAAGTCTCAAATCCAACAAGATATTCTTTATAAAAGTTAAGACCACGCCCTCCTAAAACACCTCATTCAAACACGCCCCCACAAATCTAAATCACTATGTGGGAAGATTTGCATAAAACCGCCCAAATGTATACGCAAAGAAAGAAAGCGTAACTTTTATTATCGCTGTAGTACTGTTGCCGCTGCCGCCATGTCCTGAAAACGCTGTGTGTTTCGTTGTGAAAGCGAAAAACTACTTTGTTTGGCCTTCCAAAAGAGGAGATATCTGCTTCTTCATGTCTGGAGCTGATCCGTGCTGGTTGAAATACATCAACTTTGCGCTGTGATCGCCGGATCGGCTTTCACACCATGCGAAGCGGAGTCCAGCCCGGGGGTTGTCACATGTGGTTGCCGCACGCCCGCCAGCCGCTCCTTCGTTGAATCCGCCGCCTCTGCTCACTCTAGCCCCAGGCCTCGGCTATGTAGGGCCGCCTTGGCGCTGTGTGTTTCGTTGTGAAAGCTGAACTACTTTGTTGGCTTTCCAAAAATGGACACGACTAAAAATCAATGATTAAGTTGTATTTACAACACAGTTCAACCCAAAAATTCAGATGTGTGCAGCACATTTTATGGAGGACTTTTCCTGATCCTGGGAGAGTAGACTACAATGACGGTGTTGACTCACAGCCTGGAAGTAGTTTTTTATTCCCAAATTTATATTTTTATATTTTATATTTTTTATATTTAAAGCGAGTATTTTGGGCAGTGTAGAGTAGGGCTTGTTGTTTGTCATTTTCTCGAGCACAAATGCAGACATGGTTTTATGTTTACGCGCGCGATGCAATGCAACGTGTAAAAAGACAATATAAATCATTATAATCCATAATTATATCCCCACTGGATGCAACAAATGCCTAGTTTATAAGGGGTTTTAATGTTTTTGAATCATCGCTCAGGCCTGACAGGGCATCACAATATAGTAAAGGGCGTACCATTTCCATCACACGCTTGAGGTATTAGGCCAATCACAACACACTGGATAGCTGGGCAATCACAGCACACCTCGCTTTTCAGAAAGATGAGCTTTGTAAAAAATCGAGTGCGTTTTCAGAAAAAAGGAGGGGCAATTAGAGGAGAGAACATAATGTACAGTATGGGAAAAAAAAAAAAAAAAATGTGTTTTTTTATCCTTAAACCACATAAACACATTTCATTACACCAAATACACCAAAATGTTCTTTTAGAAACATCATATGACCCCTTTAAAAAAAAAACACTAGCTTTCTATTTTTTTCTATTCTATCTACTTGTTTTCTTTTCATTTATTATAATATATATTGGGGGGGGGTTGAGGGTTGTCCCCCCTAAAAATATGATTAAAAACCACGCTGTGTATTGTAAATAACGTTATATACTTTTATATATAGGCCTATGTCCTCTTCATGCAATTTACAAGGAACTACTTGTACTACGAGTGTGTAGAGGGACTTGGCAGATACTTTACTTAGGAAAAATACAAATAATACAAAAAAACCACAAAGGGTTACCTTTTCGTTTCTAAATTCTTCTTATTAATCCTGTATTTTCAAGAAATATAAACAAAGCTTTGAATCTATTTCTTTCCATCCCTTGTTCTCTAAGAATATCTTCAATTTTATTTTCTTCGTCCATTTCCTGCCATTTCTGCCTGTATTCATGGTATTTATTGCATTTAAACAATACCTGTTCTATATCTTCCTTGGTTTGACATCTTGTGCATAATCCATTACTCTTCCCTATTATCTGCAATGTATTAGTGATGTTAGGTTCTTGAACGAATCGTTCTTTTGAGCTGGTTCTCAGGAAGTAACCGGTTGAGCCGGTTCACAAATCGAACTGAATCGAACTTTAGTTCTGGGTTGATGACGCAGGACGCACAGCCGAAGTAGCACGTACAACTAAAAAAGAACCAAATGAGCCGGTCCAACCAACTATCGAAGTTT
The DNA here is from genome assembly GCA_018155175.1 of Sinocyclocheilus anophthalmus. NCBI lineage: Eukaryota > Metazoa > Chordata > Actinopteri > Cypriniformes > Cyprinidae > Sinocyclocheilus > Sinocyclocheilus anophthalmus. The sequence continues at coordinate 289,737 of JADLZN010001832.1, read as the reverse complement.
GCCGAGGATTACCGAGGACTCAACAAGAACCGAATGAGTCGTGTCGAAGTTTGCCGAGGATTACCGAGGACTCAACAAGAACCGAATGAGCCGTGGCGAAGTTTGCCGAGGATTACCGAGGACCCAACAAGAACCGAATGAGCCGTGGCGAAGTTTGCCGAGGATTACCGAGGACTCAACTAGAACCGAATGAGCCGTGGCGAAGTTTGCCGAGGATTACCGAGGACTCAACAAGAACCGAATGAGTCGCGTCGAAGTTTGCCGAGGATTACCGAGAACTCAACAAGAACCGAATGAGCCATGGCGAAGTTTTCAGAGGAATACCGAGGACTCAACAAGAACCGAATGAGACGTGGCCGAAGTTTGCCGAGGATTACCGAGGATTCAACAAGAACTGAATGAGCCGAAGTTTGCCGAGAGTTACTGAGGACTCAACAAGAACCGAATGAGCTGTGGCGAAGTTTGCCGAGGATTACCGACGACTCAACAAGAACCGAATGAGTCGTGGCAAAGTTTACCGAGGATTACCAAGGACTCAACAAGAACCAAATGAGACGTGGCGAAGTTTGCCGAGGATTACCAAAGACTTGACAAGAACCGAATGAGCCGTGGCGAAGTTTGCCGAGGATTACCGAGGACTCAACAAGAACCGAATGAGTCGTGTCGAAGTTTGCCGAGGATTACCGAGGACTCAACAAGAACCGAATGAGCCGTGGCGAAGTTTGCCGAGGATTACCGAGGACTCAACAAGAACCGAATGAGCCGTGTCGAAGTTTGCCGAGGATTACCGAAGATTCTTATGAGTGAGTTGACGATATTGTGCAAGCTTGAGGCGCGTACTGGAAATATTTTTATTATGACTGTTATTAATTTACATTTTATTAAAACCTGTAAAAACCTTTCTGTCGAGTGATGTAAATAAATTTTACAATAGTTTATTGTGCATGCATATTATATTTAAAGTTGCTTAAGCGAAATCAAGGAGTTTATAAGACTGGTTTATTCATTCTTTATACTGTAGACAAGTAGAACATATCCACGTTTGTGCATCAATGTCTGTAATGTGTGCTGCATGTGCGAAACTTTTAGGAATCTTATCCAACTTATCCAAGGCTAGTCAATATTGGTCAGTCAGTAATATCTGAGGATCAGCAAATGAAAATGTGACCACAAACACCATTAACTTAAGTGAATTATATGGCAATAATCAGCAATATGCTTTCACACAAATAACTTTATATTTGAATCTTTCAATATACATTGACACAAATGACTTATTTGAATTTTTCATTGATACAACATGGCACTCAGTTGTTAGAAAAGAAATGCATAGAGACGTTATTGCTTGATGACGTCAGGAACCGATGAATCGGCTTTTTGAGCCGGTTCAATGAGCCGATCTGTCCGAAAAGAACCGGTTCGCGGAAATGAATCGGACTTTGCATCATTACAATGTATAACTCAATCCAGTATGACCTAATCTCAGCCTTGAGTATACTACTACTTCTCGCCTGTTTGCCATATTTATCCTTTTTCCTCCTACTTTTGCTTGGTTTATGTGATTACAAGAAACTAAAGAAACATTAGGGCTATATATAGTGCCTAACAAGCTTAACAAGATAACAAGACACACCTGGGGAGACTAATCAAGGGGAATCAATGAATAAACGGATTACAAACTGACTACAAACATCACGGGAGACAGGAAGTGATATAAAAGTCCAAGACAAGGCACAGAGAACATGTAACAAAAAATTCTAAAACAAAAATAAAACTGAACACCTCAAAATTGCAAAAAGAAAAAACAATATCCTTCAAAAAAAATCCTTCAGTATAGCGGAAAATTAAAATAATGTTAAGCAAAATGAAAAAGTCAAAGCCTTCTTGCACTGGATGTGCTGGTTTCAGCCTGATTGCCTGCTGCAGTCATGTTTATATCTCATATTTAAAACACCTGTGATTCACAACCACTTGCTAAGGAACTCACATTCATGTAAAGGTTGTCTTGTTGACAAGTTTGGGTGAGTAAGGCCAAAACGCACAAGATATTGTACTTTGAGTGCCCTGTAGTTGGCGATATCACTTCTTTTGTAGCAGAAATAAACAGCAGAAAAAGCTAGGGTGCCATGCTAAATGTAATGGGTAATTGCAAAACTCATAAAAAATGTAGTGGAGTAAAGAGTATAGATACTTACTCAAAAATGTAGTGAAATAAGGAGCAAAAGTTGCTAATATCTTTGTTACTCAGTAAAACTACAGAATATCCAAAAAGATACTCAATACAGTAATTAATTACATTTACTCAACTACTTTACACCTCTGTGAGTGTGGAGTAAACTCTGTGAGTTTACTGGAGTCTGAGGAGGAGGGGACAGAAGATACAACTCTCTTCAATATTTTGAATTTGGACTACAGTATCCATTTCAACCACTAGTTTTGATATTTCATACAATGCCTTTAAAGGGGTCATCGGATGCCCGTTTTCCACAAGTCGATATGATTCTTTAGGGTCTTAATGAAAAGCATAGTTTGGTTAAAATTTCTCAATGTCAAAAGCAGCTCTTTTCAGAACAAGCCGTTTTGTAGCATTTTCCTTTAAATGTTAATGAGCTCTGCTGACCCCGCCCCTCTCTTCCGAGCCGCTCTCAGAGAAACTGTTTACTTTAGCCGCATTCATCGTGAAACTTTCTAATTAGCACATTATTAGGAAAGGCGATTTGCAAAGATTCATTACAAAACATTATACTCACTTCTGTAGGTGAAGCTGGATCACGAATGATTCGAGTGAACATAGACGCATTTATATAGATCGGGGGTGCATTCCCTTCAAAAACAAATGTAATCCACTGTGTCTTCAGCGGCTCAGATGTCCCGTTAGAACAATTAGCAGCTGAATCGCAATGCATTGGAAACCACACCGAACACCTTAGCATCATGCTGGAGAGTTTTACAAAGGCAAGGATCACTCAAATTTTCCTCAGAAAATGTATAAATCTATTTTAAATCGTATGTGTCATTGGTAAAATGCTCTAGCACAGCTGAAAGGTGTTACACATAATTGAACCTTCTTACTATATACATGTTGAGTCATGAACTCAGATGAGTCTAGCAGCTGTAGAGCTCCTGCAAACCTTTGATCTGCATGCTTCCCACAGTGCTCTGGTTAAATGAAGGATTGGGACTGGGGTCGGTTAGTGGTACGTCTTTGCTGTGGGAAGACTAGTGATGGCGAGATGAAGCCTTATGAAGCCTATTGAAGCTTTTCATCCAAGTGGTTCCCAAAAGGGTTCATTTCTCGAGGTTTCATTTGCTCACAATACCACCTGGTGGCCAAAGAGTGTAAAACAAGCAGATACATTACAGATGACCTGATGTGATCTATGATTACTCTGTTTTGCGCCAGTTAAGGCTTAAAAATAACGGTGAAGAAGAAAACATCTATTTCCACATAGACTAATCTATTTATATGAATATAATGTGCATTTCCTAATGATTGTATAACATAATATAACATAACTGTGTAATAAACATATTGGCTTGAAATTAATGGGGCTATCAAATGTGTGTAAATCAAGTCTTTGCTCATAATAGGCAGGAGGGCCAAAATTATTAGTCTAAAACTGGAAAGTGGCTGAATTTTACAGGGCAGAGGACTGTGAATTTACAAGATTCGAACTGCTTCCTGAACCAGTCTGTCCAAGCGAGGCTTCGGACGTCATCAATTATGTCATTTCTCAACCCTGGTCCTGGGCGCCCCCCAGCACTGCACATCTTGTGTGTTTCCCTAATCAAACACACCTGATTCAACTCATTAGCTCATTAGTGGATACTGTAAGACCTGAAGTGGGTGTGTCAGATAGGGAGACATACAAAATGTGCAGTGTTGGGGGGCGCTCAGGACCAGGGTTGAGAAACACTGCTCTAAAGCGATACAAGCCTCGATACGCGCTTCAAAGCTGCCGGGATTTCTCGACACATGCTCCGAAGCCTCGGCACAGAGCGTAACATCACTAGGGAAGACTGCTGGTGTGTAAATATGAAAAGAGTGTGTGAACATCTGTGTGTGTACGTGTGTCTGTTGGCAACTCAGGAAATCAGTTTCAGACCACTGAACAGGATCAAAGTGAGTCAGCTTAGACACAAGGGCTCACTTCTCCTTCCAGATACACACATGGTCACACACATATACATTTTCACACACGCATTCAATCACACCCAGACTTTCCCACAGAGGCCCACGTCGAACACACAGCTATGCTGAACTGCAAAGCACAGGCACACCCTTAAATGATTAGTTCACTTTCAAATGAAAATTTCCTGATCATTTACTCACCCCCATGTCATCCAAGATGTTTACGTCTTTCTTTTTATCAGTCAAAAATAAATTAAGGTTTTTAAGGAAAGCATTCCAGGATATTTCTCCATATAGTGGACTTCAATGGCGGCCAACGGGTTGAAGGTCCAAATTGCAATTTCAGTGCAGCTTCAAAGGGCTCTACATGATACCAGACGAGGAATAAGGGTCTTATCTAGTGAAACGATCGGTCATTTAAAAAAAAAAAATAAAAATGTATATACTTGTTAACCTCAAACGCTCGTCTTGTGTAGCTCTGCAATGCGCATGCGTACTCTGTGCAGTCCCGTTCAAAACAGTTAAGGTATGCCAAAAAACTCCCATCTCATTTTCTCCTCCAACTTCAAAATCGTCCTACATCGCTGCTGAAGTACCGACCCAGTGTTTACAAAGAAACATGCAAAAAAGTTAAATGCACTTTACAAAAAAGGTAAAACAGCGACGGAGGACGATTTTGAAGTTGGAGGAGAAAATGAGATAGGAGTTTTTCGACATACCCTAGCTGTCAAGAACCGGAGTTCACGCAGAGCTACACAAGACACACGTTTGAGGCTAAACAGTATATAAATTGTAATTTTTTTTTTAGAAAATTACCGATTGTTTCACTAGATAAGACCCTTATTCCTGGTCTGGTATCATGTAGAGCCCTTTGGAGCTGCACCGAAACTGTAATTTTGACCTTCAACCGTTTGGTAGCCGTTGAAGTCCACTATAAGGAGAATAATCCTGGAATGTTTTCATCAAAAACCTTAATTTCTTTTCGACTGAAGAAAAAAAGACGTAAACATCTTGGATGACATGGGGGTGAGTAAATGATCAGGAAATGTTCATTTGCACGCGAACTAATCCTTTAAATGTATAGTTCACACGAAAAATGAAAACTCCGTCATCATTCATTCGACCTCATGATGTGCTAAACCTGTGTGACTTTCTTTCTTCTGTGGAACACGAAAGGTGATTTTTTTTTAAAGAATGTTTTTTTGTCCATAAAATGAATCCTACAGAGCCCTGGACATGACATGCGGGAAAAATATTTATATTGTGGCCACAAATTAACAATTTGTTCCCATAACTTACTAATATGTCATCACAATTTACTAATTTGTTACCTTGTTTTAAGTAAATTGTTTGCATGATTTACTAATTTGTCACCTTGGTTTAAGTACATTTTGCGCACAATATACTAATTTGTTACCTCGTCTTAAGTAAATCATGAGCCCGATTTACTATTTCATTACCTAATTTTAAGTAAATCGTGAGTACAATTTATTATTCGTTACCTCAATTTAAGTAAACCATGAGCAAAATTGACTAATTCGTTACCTCGTTTTAGTAAAATCATGAGTACGTTTTACTAATTCCTGTCCACAATTTCATCCTTTTGCATAATGAGTAATAGGGTATTCACAAATAATTCATTGAACAAAACAGACTTGCATAAAATGAGGTAACAAATTAGTAGGTCTAAAAGGTGCTCATGATTTAGGCCTACTTAAAACGAGGGAACAAATGAGTGAATCATGCACACAATGTACTTAAAATTAGGTAAAAAATTGGTAAATTGTGCACATGATGTGCTTAAAATGAGGTAACAAATTACTAACTCGTGCTCATAATTTACTTAAAACGAGGAGACGAATTAGTAAATTATGTTGATGTATACTGTAAGTAAGTTGTGGGAACGAATTGTTAATTCGTGGCCATGACATACATTTTTTTCCCCGAATGTCATGTCCGGGGCTCCGTAATATCCAGTGTTATTTTGGACTTTTACTGTACAGGCAAAAACTTTTTGTTCCACAGAAGAAATAAAGACATGCACATGAGGCTGAGTTTTTTTTTTTTTTGGATGAACTATGCCTTTGTCCCCTTCCAGTTCCCATATGTTGTAATTGCATGGAAAAGAGTGTTCAGAATTTCTTGTGTTCCACAGAAAAAAGTAAGTAATGTGGGTTTGGAACAACATGAGGGTGATTAAAGAATTTTAGAGTGAGCTAATTTTTTTAAAGTCAATATGTCAATACACGCATCACCACAAATACTCATTGCAGAAAAACATTAACCACGAAGACCATGAGTGAACAGTGATGAATTGTACCTTCTCTCTTTTTTCTATAGCTAAATGTAAATTGCAACCAAAAACATAGATCCTGGCTGCTTGGATTCCTATCTCTGTGTCTCCTTACAGGCTCTGAGCTCAACCGTGACCACAGGAAGAGCAAAGGCACTGATTGGTCATTGAGTCTCCACTCATGCACATTTGTCAGCTAGGTTGTGTACATAATAAAGCCCTCAGCAGGTTAGAATTAACTTTGTCAAACACTTCCTTTGCATACGATCAAAGCTCTTTCCTGCCTTCCTGTGTAGATTTGACCTTCTTTTCATTTGTGACTTTCTTTTATTAAACATAACAACTTAATGTATTTACACTATCAAACATGTTCATGCCATTTTACTTCATTTTCTATCTGGATGTAAAAAAACAAAACAATGGGTAGACTGAGGAGTGTTAAAAAAGTTAAAATATTTTTTCTATGATAATTTTTAAACCAGATTTAAGTGGATTGAAAACTATATGTAATTCACCAGGTTGATTTGCAGTTGACCTAAAAAAGAAAACTGTTGATAGACGCACACATTTTACTCTAATGCCCCTTGTGCATTTTGCGTTTTGTAACATAATAACATGAAAAAGAGCTTGCATAGCTAGAAGCTTCTGCATTCACATAATTGCGTAGAGTATATTTTAAGACTTGAAGGGATAGTTCACCCAAAAATGAAGACTCTGTCATAATTTATTCACCCTCAAGTCATTCCAAACCCATATGAGTTTAATGCTTCTTTGAAACACAAATGAAGATATTTCATGTCAGTCTCGTGGTATTGGATCGACATGAAGGTGAGTTAAGGATGACATGACTTTCATTTTTGTGTGAACTATACCTTTAATGTATAATTTATTGTTATAGCTTGTCAAGACAAACAACCGAAACAAAATAAAGCTATATAAATACAGCCTGTCACTCTGTCTGTAGGATAAAAATAAATCTTAAAACTTTTGTTTCTAAGAAGCTAAAGGTGAAACAAAAAAAAGGTCCTAGGACATATACTTGGGGTACACCTATCGCCATCCATTAATAATACATACTTTCAGTAACCAATGACAACAAAAAGTGAAGGTTGAACCCTAAATAAGTTTTTAAAGAGCCTGTGTAGAACCTGTTTTTAGCTCTCTCTGTCCTCATTTGGTCTTCCCTTGTCGATCCCAACCCCCACTCCTCACTCCCACCGAGACATCTCTCTCCCTCTCTCACTCTGTCTTGGGCTGTATGGGGCAGCAGAGAGAAGGGGAGATGACAATGGAGAGAAAAGAGGGTTGCAGTTTGGGGGTCTACTGAATAGTCCCATTCAGCCTGCCCAGTCAAACAGAAACGCATCTCCCCACTCACTTACAACCCATAGTTTCACTGCAAACAACCAGGGCTTTATTCCTCAGAATCACTTGCCAGCACACACACTCACACTTGTGTAGCCCAAAAGGAGTGATGGCATGGCCAGACATACGTTCATAGAGGCACTCACTCACAATCAATAGGGGTGACATACATAGCGTGTACTCAGCTACAATGTGGAGCAGGAGTGGAATTGGTGAGCCAGATCTAAAGTGCTCTCCTGCACTCTAGAGCTGTGTCGACATGCACACGGTCACATGGAATGATCTCAGACTCAATAAAAGACATGAGAGTGTCGACGTGGTGGTCGAGAGTTTTGTGGCAAGCTGTTGTTTTCAAAAGTGGTCAATGCTTCCAAAACCAAAGTTCTAGAATAGTTGTCAGAAACAAAAGATGTTAACTTTTGAAAAAAATAATAACTTTTGCTCATAGAATTGCACTGTTGACCGCAAGTTGCTTGAAGTCAGCATGAAATGGAAACTCACCTACTGCAATGTTATTGATCATTTTGTGCATGCATCCATGTGTTTCTTTTTTATTTATTTGTTTTGAATTTGTCATTTCTGATTAAAATATCATAACTGGATTTTCCAGTTAAGCTTCTCTCTAATGCTGGACTTCTCCAATTTAGCCCACTTCGCCCCTTTCTTACAATCGACTGCAAGCTCACATTCAGAGTCGCCTCCATCCAAACAACAACCCATGGATTGAACCAAGTCCCCACTCTACATTTTTTCTCTTACGATAATCTTTTTCACTCGGATATGTCACAAAATGGAAGAAAATATCTGTCTCTACTTACACAGCAACTTTCTGAAACCCAGAAGTTGATGCAGCATGTATTTTGCACTTATATCAGTTCATTCACAATGAGTGCTTTCTAGAATGTGGTGGATTTTTGAATTTGAATTAGAATTTTTTCATTCGCCAGGTGAAAATGGTAGATTGTATTGTTTAGAAAGGTAAAAGCACAGTTCTCCTCAAAGAATTACATTACAGCTTGTCAAGACAAGCAAACTGCTTCTTTACAGTATAAAATAAAGCTATTCAAATTGAGGCTGTCACACTATCTGTTTCACTTTATCTTGTTGTGAAACAAAAAAGGTCCTAGGACATATACTTGGGGTACACCTATCACCTTCCATTAATAATGCATATTATGGGTGGTGGATGTTTTATCGTTTGTCAGGTGAAAATTGCAATTTGTATCACTTAGAAAATAAAAGCACAGCTCTCCACAACAATACACACAATTTGAGGTGTCATGTCTGTAGCACAAATAGTGCAGGAAGTTTATACAGTGTGATTATTGCACCAATTTCAGTTCATCCATAGTATTTATGGGACAAATTAGCTTACCTTTATTGTAATCGGATTTCTGAATTCTAAAGTTTTCCTTACAAAGACAAACCCAGACATGGACAACAATCACATCAGAGCATCCAGCTGGGTGAGGTCAGTGCCCTCTGGTTACAGAGACCTGAACATGTGTAGAGAGGAGAAAGTCTGACCCCACTGCTTGCACCCGGCTCCTTAACCTCAGCTCTGTGTGTGTTTTTGTGTGTGTGTGCAGGGGAGCGCCCTGCACTTGAAGACTGTTGCACGAATGCGTCGCTGACCAGACATGCCCTCCTAAACACACACTCACACACCCACACCCTCCCTCTTTATGGTCTGTTCAGGAATGGGGCAAACAGCACGGAATGAGACGCACAATAGCAGAACAAAAGGTGCAGGCAGCAGGAGGGTACAGCAATGTGACAGGGCCAGGGCTGTGTGTACGTATGCGTGTGCGCATGAGTGTTAATGCGCGTATGCTCCATATGGGCACTCCCTCACGCAAAAAGGCAGATGTCACATGGGTGGCCCCGCCCTGCAGGCCACTGGGTCACGCCGCTCAGGGACATGTCTAAATAGCTGAGCAGGAGCGAGAAGGACAGGGCCTCTCCCCAGCTGCCTTTTCCATATACACATAACAATATTCATGCACCCTCTCCCATGCACCAAAGCACCCGTGTTCCCCTTCTGCTTTGTTAGTGCTCTTTTTTTACGTGTTTGTTTACTTCTCCACGCTGATTTCTGCCCGAATGTCCATGCTTACTCCAGTGCACACACTTCTCTCTTTTTCATGGTATGGACATCACACTACATTTTTGAGCAGTTTAGTTGAAGCTTGTGGTAGTTGAAAGTGGTTTCTTGTCATTCCAGTGACCTAAAAGTACAGTAAAATAGCAAAATGCTGTTATATTTCACTCTTTAAAATAAAGTTTCCAAAAGGTTTTTTTTTTGCAGGAATGCCATAGAAGAACCAATTTTGGTTCCCCAAAGAAACTTTCCGTGAACAGTTCTTTGAAGAAGCGTGTTTTTCTTAGTGTGAAGAACATTTTAATAATTTAAAGGATATTTTTTTTCCACTATAAAGAACCTTTTGATCAATGGAACATTTTCATGGATGTTAAAGGTTCTTTATGGAAATGTAGATCCTGTAGATGGAACTACGTTGCCAAATGTATTTTTAAGAGTGCATAAAGCAAAATGTTGTTTGACCAGAGTGGCCTTGCAAATTATACAGACACAAAGAAATCACTATAAACAATAAAACCAGAAGCAAACACTTTGTAAACAATAGATGAATGTGAAACAATACTTAAGCAAGAGGGCATGCTATATATTTGTTTCGTATTTACGGTTAAAGGGTGTTGTTAGATACAATACAGCACAGCTTTGAGTGCCCTATTGATTTTATTAAATGGTTTCTATATAATAAAAATATTAAGAATTCACAATTCAATACAAAAGTGTATAAAAGAATACAAATGTGACAATGCAGTAGTTTGATGTGTTAAATGAGATGACAGGAGAAATAATTTTATAATTCACAGCTGTTTCATTTTGACATAACTGGCATTTATGTGTTGGGTATTTTACATCTGAAAGCAACACTATTAAGGCTTAAAACCAAGATCAGTGCTTAATTATAAGCAGCTTATGGCTTGTTTTTTTCTCCATAAAGTCACTTATAAATATAAACAATTGTAGGTTTTTGGAATTGTTTAAAGAATACAAATGTGTTTTTGCTGGTACTTTAAATTTGGCCACTTCATTGTTATTTAGTGAGCTGATGTTTCTCACTGTTGCAAGTCATTTGTTTTAGGCTTGTTTGAATATTTTTATAGGAAGATGTAGTGTCACTGATAAAGATGCACTCTTTAGACAGCCTGTCTGCAACATTCTGCAGTTTGTAATATTTGAAAGTGATTTTAATTGAGCATGTGCTCATTTTTAATGCAATTCAGAGCCCTGCACATAGTTAAGGAACAGTAGTGGATAATTAATTGCAGTTTCTAGCCAGAATCAATATGTGGCTTAGATGATATTCAGGCCTTGGATTGGGAAATCCTGTTTTAGTAGTTACAGTAAAAGGCGAGACGCTACATATAAACTGAAGGCCAGCACACATGTTAAGTTAACCTTTGCCTAAAGGACAGGAACACTGTAACTTTTCTTCTTGAAATTTTTTTTTAATGGTTGTTTAGTGATATTTCTCAGCTCTTCCACCTCCGTTTGTTATGAAGTTATGAGTCGTCCTGATGATTCCCTGTCATTTCCCCATCTCTCTATTCCTGAGGTTCATTAGCATAGCAGCTGCTGAGTGCAGGGTGTGTGAGGTGGAGACGGCTGGTGTGTGTGTGTGTGAGTATGTTTTGGAGGGGGTGAGTGTAGGGGGGCTCTAATCAATGGTGGTCCGTCTGGGAGCTGAATAGCGATGAAGCAGAATCCAGCAGGCTGGACAAAAAAAAGAGAGCATAGAATAGAGCGAGAGAATGAATGCGCTTGTCACTGTGGGCTTGAAAAAGCACAGAGCGGAGCAAAAGAATGAAAGAGAGTTCAAACAGGAGAGGAGGGCAAGGAAGGACAGGCCTAGCCACCTGTCTCATTCTCTTTATATCTTTCCTTTCGCTTTTCACTATGAGAGAACTGTTTTTCATGTTTAATAACATGCATTATAATATGGGTTTCTCATATTGAACAAAAGTGAGCAGTTTATTATTACACTTATCTTTATGTAATAATTATTCATTTTTATATTATAATTAATATGTTATATTGGTTATATATATATATATATATTGATATATATATATAAGAGAATTACTATAGTAATTGTAATTATTAAAGTATATACTCTTAATAGCTATTAATCAAGCTTTATTTATTTTTTAAACGTTATAGTTTATCTTATTGTAAGTTTTGGTAAATCATTGGAATTATTTATTTTTATGCAATGAAATCATTATTGGATTCTATTATAATTGGTATTTATATCTCATTTTGAATAATATATTAATTGTAATACATTTTAATGTTTATTAATTAATAGCTATTAATCAAGTGTTCATTACTATTCATCATTATTTAAAAAAAGTTAGTTCATTATCTTGTTGTTTAATGTAAATTCATTTTAATTATGTATTTTATGTAATAATTATTCGTTGTTATATTGATAATTCTATGTCAAACTGAACATAAATGCTCGACAAAAATAAACACTAAACTCCTGAACACTACAGATCATTTGCCACCAGCAGATGAGTGCATTTATTGGATTATACTGTGTTTGAAAGGAACTTTTCCTGGTAATAGTTGTGGTCATGACTAAGCCACTGCAACAATCATTCATCTTCATTCAGCTTCTGGCTATAATGTTCCTCTCCTTCTGAGAATCTGCAACAATTTTCATGGCCACAAACACGTTTTTCTCTGCATGTGTGTACTTGCACCAGGGCAAGCAATGTTGTGGGGCCTTTTTGGAATTACATGCGCAAGTATGCGAAACTACTGACAAGAATCTGTCCGTGCAAAGAGGTCGTTTTTGATCTCTGGAACACTGAAGGTACGGAAAATCGAAACATTCCAGCGCACCGAACTACAAACAAAAGAGGACAAACCTCCAACTCCAAGCCTCCACTTCACATTCTCGGTGCTAGAAGAGGAGCATGTTTCCTTCTCTCTCTTTCAAGTACATTCACAAAATTCTTTTTCACATTGTTGGGTTTATACGTCCCTCCCTCTCTAGCTGGCAGTGGGGGAAGGCTAGCGCACAGAGCGACGGGACTCTGTTAAAATAATTTCCAAATTCCTGCAATGATGTGTGTCGGGACTGAGGCACATGAAGAATCTATTAGGGGGCCTCTCTATTGCACCCTGGGAAGGTGGCCAACTCAGCCGCTGGACAATGGAAATCCAGCTCAACAATAACATCCTGCCCGGGGAGTGGAAACAGAGAAGGATGCCATTGAGGTCACAGTCTTCTAGTGAGGGTTGTCTTCAAAAGCATGCAGTAAACTCTTGTCTACCTGCAGAGAACTGCAAGCACTTGCTTGGTTCGGATTACCATTGCAATAGAATGCAGCCTCTGGATGATGTCAGGTTATGTTTTTGGATTATTTGTGAATTTCAAAAACAGACACTTTGGCACTAATAAATCAGAACAGGAACTGAGATGAGCACAACTCTCTGCCAGTAGTGTATTTTCACTGAGGTACAACTCTTGTTTCATGTTAGCGTGAAATGCAGCAAACATGACTTAATTTCTTATGTATATCTGTCAATGTTTCAAGTTGAACCAATAGAAACTGAGGCAGAATAAGACAATGAACAATTCAAGTGCTCGAATATGTTTTTTTAACTATGAAGAAACGCTGCGAGTCTCCCACAGAACAGAAGGGCAGAGCTGCTCCATGCACAGAGTTGTAACATAAAACCCACACAAACACACAGGGAGGGGATCTGTCTTTAAAACAAAATTACCCACAACCCCCTGCACTCTTTTATCCAGCATATGAAAGGACTAGCCCAAATGAATGACAAAAAGGAGAGAATGGAGACTGGGGTCAGGTTGGCCCAGAGAGGAGGCCCAAACCAGCCCAATTCTTCCTCTGAGATAGAAAGAAACGTTCACAGCCACACATTGAGGAAGGTTTAATTATTTCTTTACTGGCTTGAACACACACACATACATACAAATATTACAGCACTCATATTCTCACCGCACATGAATCACAGTGTTACAAATGTTCAAAAAATTACAAACAAAACAGACACACAAAAAAGAAAAAAAAAAGAAACGCTGAAGTCAACACAAAAGAACATTCGCATCGCTGGAGACCCAAGATGAAAAATAACTTGGTCCACAAAAACAAAAGAAAATAAAATACAACAGCACTTTTACTCATTCATATACACCTATCCAGTCATTTAACCCCCATGTCATAAATGTTATGACAAATGATGGGGTAAAACAACTATACATCGTGCAATTTATTTTTGTTACAATGATCTTACCATCACAAGTATTATTCCCCTTTATTAACATCAGGAGGAGAGCACTTCAAATAAGAAAGTGCTCTGAGATATCAGCGTCTATATATCCATATATATACTATATATGTATACACACACCCGATCACAGAGATACAAACATCTTTGCAAACGTAATGTTATACAATGTAATGCACAAACAGAGACAATATAACCTGGAGCTTTTTTTTTTATACAATAGTATTTTTTTGTGTTCCTTTTTTCTATTTAGAAAAAATAAAATGTTGACCTGAAGTCAATGAATAAAAAAAAAAAAAAAAAAAAAAAAATTTTAAAAAAAACAAAATTTTTAGAAAAAAAAAAAAAATCAAACAGTCATCAGTGCAATATTTTCAACAAGAGTAAAAATATCAAGTTTAAGACAAGCGATGCATATTTGTTCTGCCTATACCAATCGAAAAGATGATCGTGAGAATCACATCGGTTGCATCTCCAGGTGTACAAGGAGTTCCCGGTTGGTTAACCAGGTTGAGCAACGGGGGCTGGAAACATCAGCAACACCACTGGACTGTGGCAAAACATGAGTACAATCACACACGCTCACACAACGGCATGGGGCTTCTCGCAAAAACAACAACAACAAAATTAATCTAACTGATATTTGTCCTCATTCACTCACCGTTGGCCATTGTATCAAGAAAAAAAAAATTACATAAAAGCAGCATTGAAACAAACATCAGGTGCCATGACTTAAAGGTGGCAGGCAGTCTTTTTTTGAACGAATCTGTCGATGTTTCCTGCAACAGAAGTCATAGTCTTCTCAATGTTCAATGTTCGTACAGTCCTGCTCAGTAGTAGCTATTGACAAGCCTCAGCTCCTGCAGTTACCCGACCAGGCACTAGGGGACGTAAAAGGCTCCACATTTATGTGCAACAAAACTCCCTGCATTTAATAGTCATGCAATGCATTACACTTTTCGTAACTACAATAGAAACCAAAAATGGCAATGCATAAATGAAGCAATTGGCTGAAATAAAACCTATTTATATATATATATATGTCTCAACCATGCTTGGCGAAAGAAAAAAATGTTTCGAATAACCAATGGATCTTAATTTTGGTTCAAGGAGATAAATTGTCCCGAGTGAAGATTGTAAAAAAATAAAAAACGAGGATGACAGTAAGAATACATCAAGTAAAATGACCCAAGCAGGTCCAACTGATTCTGTTGAACAAAAAAAACGAGCACTAGTGGGTAACTGAGCACAGTTAAGGAGAAGGCTTGAGAAAGAGCGCATATGATATTGTTGAATACTTTCAAGTCGAGGTAGCTGATGCAGAGAACCAGAATAAAGGTAGAAGGGGACGCATTTCCCGAGGGGGGGTGTACATGTGGGGGGCCGTGGCGCAGAATCTCCACACGGGACAGTTTAGCCTGTAACAAGTCCAAAGCAGCTTTAGGTCACCCTACATACTTTTACACTTAGGCTATAGTCTTAAAAAATAACCACAACATAATTTAAATGCATCATCTTAATGTACCTTCATAAATAAAAAGACAAACCCAGCCTGTATTCACAGTGATGACCAGGGTGTTAATTCAAAATACTGAAAGAAGATTATAAAGTGTGTCCCAAAGGCGACTTTCCTGACGTTTTGATTAACAAAAAAAAGCGAAAGCAGCGGTTTTTAGTAACATGTTAACTATAGACATGGGTCGCACTGGCCTGAAAGCTGTGTGGAAGCCGTCTGCTAGCTGAAGGCAGAGCGCAATAGACTACTTGTACAGAGAAAGAACACAGTAAAGCTATGTGTACAGTACTTAGGAATAAGTCACTTGTTATTTCGAGGACATATTTCAGCACTGGTCACCAATGCCACACGATTTGATTGATGAAACGACTTACGGTTCGTATTAAAAGACAGTGTCTAGCCAAAACAGAGGATGGCCTTCATTCTGGAGTTCACCTCTTGCCACTATTCCAGCATTCAGCCACAGCATCAAGTGCCATCTCGATGTCTCCAGGTCAACAGGTCAAGCCCTGGTAAAGCCACACAGTCCAGATCTGATGACTTAAACATTCAATAAAAAGCTATAGTACCAACGCGCATCCCAAACAGCATGCGTTTCAGATTCTCTCATCGCCAGATCTGACACGGGAAAGAAAAAGGCTACAGCCCTCATTTGGTTTTAAGGTACAAGGGAACTCGAGCTTGGCAGATCCAACGCTAGAATGAAACGAGCCCGGTCTTTCCGCGTGCTTCTACCGGATCACCGCGCGCCGGAGGAGTACTTGGCCTTGGTGATGAGGTACAACACGATGTCCTGGCGTCCTCCGAAAGCGGCGATGTGCAGCGCGCTCCAGCCCTCCCGGTTAGCCAGCCGAATATCGGCTCCGAACTTCACCAGCAGTTTCACGAGCTCCAGGTTCCCGTCGATGACCGACTGATGCAGCGCCGTCTGTCCCTCGGGGCCGAACGAATTAACGTTAAACTCGCAGTTGGTCATGTTCTGCAGCAGCGAATGGAGCTCCTTCGTGTTGCCCTTCTTCACCGCCTCCTGGAAGACTCTCTGCGGCGCCGAGCACGATATATCCGCCTGGCTCATGGTGCTCTCCGCCGGCTTTACAGTCTCGAGTACTGGGCTAAAACCAGCGCGTTAGACTAGAAATAAGACGAGCGTATATATCCCAAAAAGGACAAGTAAACGACACACTTGGTGTGTAAATGCAGTCGGTGGCTATGGTATATATCCAAAGAGCTAGCGAGAAAGTTCAACCATCCACAAAGTGTAAGTCTCCGTGTGTGCGCGTCTCTCAGTGGCAGCACCAGGTTGTGGCAGAATAGGAGCTATTTAGTGTCTGAAAGGCGGCGTGTGAGCGGCGGTGTCTCCGGTTAAGCGCATCGAGGGCCGTTAGGTTTAGAGACGTCTGAGGTAATTTACCTCAGGAAATGCGTCTCTCGCGTCCCGCCGTGGTTTATTTGGCAAGGCTGACTGGAATAAACAAAGAAACTGTTAAAAGTACTGGTTCACGCTGTCGAGTAGCGGCTTCTAGAAGTGAGCAGGTAAAAGATGTACTTACCTCTTAACGCTTGGACGGGTTGAAGTGACTCAGAAACTGCCCGCTTGCCCGCTGCTAATTGTCCCGGCGAGTCTCTGCCCAGAGCGGCGTTGCCAGGGGGATATTTTAGCCGAACTAGTTTGCATAACAATTCGTCTCTGTAGCATCAAGTATTGTGGAATGGGAGGGCTGGGCGACGCTGATTGGCTGCGGGGTCGGCTTGAGGGCGTGGCCAAGCGGTGAACCGGAGAAATGGGCGTGGCTAAGTGCCCAAACATCCCAGTAATAAAACCACTGCGTTATTATGTGTTAATATGCTCTTCGGCGAACCAACTGGTGTAGATTGGAGGAAAAAAAAAATGTTATAAACAAACACTTGGAAGATGGACATAAGATAACAGACAGGCTTGAGTTGGGTGTTTATTCAGAACCTAACCAAAAATGCTGTTACCCATAGATATACTTGCTATTTTGCCATCATAAACGCAATCAGTTTGGGATTATCTCTAGTATTAAGTTCAAAATATTCACCTGTTAAAAAAAACGAGAGACCTTTAATTTCATTCAATCAATCACCCGTTCTTTTAAATCCAGATTTTCCAATGACTGTTAGTTTCCTACCTGTCTGCACCAAATGGCAATGACCTCTTGTCTATTGGTGTTGCTTAAAAGAAACTCGAAACACCTTTCTCTGCACCATTAGGCTTTAGGACTTGTGAAGCAGCCATTCCAGCTGTTTTAAGTCAAAAGCAAAGCCTGTGCGCGTCAACAGAGGTGTGCGTCGCGCTCAGTGCGCAATAATCCCGGCGTCTCCGAAGACAAACCCGAAACCTCAGGTCGCTCTGCGCATGCGCGAGGCAGGAACCTGAGAGACACGCATAGCAGCTGTACCGTGGGAACCGGACGACTGCAGTTTCTGCGCAGCGCACTCGCTTTTCCTCACACGCCGCAGTTTGGCGTGGAAAGCCACACACACACACACACACACACACGCTGTATATACTGTGCAGCCGTTTGCACAGACGCTTCAAACATTTGATCTACCTTGGATCTACCAAACTGTTCTGTTTCACTTCATAACCGCTTCGTGCGTTATAAACTGCACGTACTCTTTTTGGCCAGCAAAGTGACTTTTGCATGTGGCTCGGGCGTTTGGAGACGCGATTAAAAGCCCTTAATGCGCGTTTTCAGATCATTGTGGAATAAAAATCTAATTTAAATCGAATTTGACATTTAAATAGACAAAGACTAGAGCCTAGAGTCATTTATTGAACATATTCAACAACAGCAATCAAGTTTTCGTTTGTTATATTATTGTCATCATTTCATTTTTCACATTTCCACGTTTTATAATGATACTATACATAAAACATCTCTGCCTAACTGGTTTAACTGGTTAGCCTCTGGCAAAAGTACTCATAATTACTTTATTGACACTTCAGATAATCACTTGCTGTCAAATGAAATGCAATACATAAAATTGAGTCAGTATATATATATATATATATAGCCCAAGGGTCTGCAAGAACTATAAATGTAAAATTGCATCATTTAAAAATACACTATTAAGTTAACTTCAACCAAAGCTGAAGTTCACCTAAACGGTTCATTGACCCTTCCACATGAAAACAAATTAAGAAACTACAATTAAAATGTGCAATGTATGCATCATAATGTAGGTAAACATATCTATTTGGTATATGCATGTTCTGGCTTGCACTCAGTTTTATACAGTATGTAATAAGTATCTCTGCTTGCTTCATGGATATTCTTCAGTGTCCCAGTTTTTCTAAAGATTAAGAAGTAAGGGTAACGTTTCACCTCCACTTTGAGAAGTTCACTAATCCTTGGTTATGTGTCAGCTGTCAAGTTCTCACGTTAACATTCTTTTTGTACATGAAACTCAAAGCTCAAATATAAACCATGTGGAACCAGACTTCGCACATATAAACACTGGGTTAACATGTGGAAGTAATAACTTGTGCACATTATTAATTATTTGTAGTACCTTATCCTAACATGTCAAAATGTTCGGATCCCACCATAACATATATGCTTCTTTAATATCTCCTGCGGGGCATGTGTGAATACCGGATTTCAGGCATTCTGTTTTAAGACGGACCAGATTTCAGTATGCACAAATTATATTTCAAATGGCTAAAGCATAAAGCTGTTTTCTTTCCTGTGCAAAACATTCCCATCATTTGAAAGACTGAAGCGAAGTGCACTTAAAGTATTTGACCATGTGTGAAACAGAAGTGTTCTTTAAGACCTGCCAGGGCTAAAACGTCTCAGCACATCTGTTGGCTAATCAGAAAGATGTGTCCGTGCGCTGGCCTTTTGGAAAATATTTGTTGAGAAAACGGAGGGCCTCTCCCAATGGCTGGTTATCACTGGACCCAGGAATTTGCACAATAGTGGCCCCACAAAGTTTACACTTAAAGGGACAGTTCATCCAAAAATGAAAATTCTTTCATTATTTACTCTTCTGTCTTTCCAAACTGGTATGGCTTTTTTTTTTCTTCTGCTGAACACAAAAGATTTTTTGAAGACTGTTAGTTTTGGTTCCCAATTGACTTCCATTGCATGGACAATATTAAAACGGAAGTCAAAGGGAACCGAAGCTGTTTGGTTACTAACATTCTTCAGAATATCTTTCGTGTTCCACAGAAGAATGGCATTTTAAATGGCATCTATTCAGGGAAAAAACTGCTTGTGCCATATTTTTTAGTTGATAAATCAGTAGATACTGTTCAAAATGTGCCACTTTTGGTTGTCAAACGTTAGTGGACCATGTTTATATTAATTTAATAAACTACTCCTGTGGTTACCCTGATAGGACACCTGTGTGAACTTAAGGAGAACTGACTTCATAAAAATCACCAGTTCATAAACGTCATTACAAAACTGACTCAGAAAAGTGAGAAAAGCTCTAGCAACATTTGAGAACAGATGACACTTTGTATCTAATGCAATCATTTTTTTTAATGAAGTGTTCGATAAGTTTTTGGGGTCACCGTGTGTGTGTTTGTGCATGTGTGTGGGTTCACAGAGTTTCTGCAGGTTTTATGAAGGTATTGAATAACACTGCTCCAAACCAATAGAATATGGAAATAACTTTGTATCTTCTGATCACACTGCAAAAAAAGCGATGTTTTTCATCAGTAGTTTTGTTGTTTTCTACAGCAAATGTCTAAAGATTCTTAAATCAAGATGCACCTGAGAAGCAAAATGACATAAGTCTTGTTTGATGAGACATTTATCAAAAAGAAGTGAGTTTATGAACAAATATCTGCCAATAAGCTCAGAAAAATCTACTTAATTCAACGGGAAAAAGTTTTCATTTTCCATTAACAGATGTTTGTTCTTGTTTTAAACATGAACACACTTCATTTTGTTCAAATTCTCAGAAAAGACATCATGTGTTCATATTGCCCCACGGTAGGTAAATGTACCTTGATTTAAGGAAGTTTGGATAATTCTTTTGGGGGGAAAAAAACAGGAATTTCAAAATACAGAGATATACATTTTTTTGCAGTGCATGCAACATTTAATGCCATGAATTTAAGACTTTCTGCTCCTATTTAAGATCCTTTTAGGCTTTAATTTATGGAAGGGCGCACTTCAAATTCTTAAAGACCTTTTCATGACTAGCAGAAACCTGCTTTAGAGACGACAAATCTAATCTTTTGAATCCATTTTTTAAAAATTGTATTCCTTATCTCTTTTTAAATACATACGCACAAACCAAACCTGAATGGTAATTTTAAAGGAGACATATTATGCCCCTTTTTACAATATGTAATATAAGTCTCTGGTGTCCCAGAATGTGTCTGAGAAGTTTCAGCTCAAAATACCCCACATATCATAGACTTACCCTACTCTCCACCCCCTCCTTGAAAATGCCTATTTTGAGGGAAGCAGAAAACCCCCCCCCCCCCGCTGTTTTTCAGGCCTGTTTCTTTAAATGCAAATGAGCTGCTGCTTCCCGCCCCTTTTTCCAGAATAGAGCTGCGCCATTAAAACTCGTACCTGCTAAAAACATCTGTTTCGGTTCTGATTATCCTGCCCCCCCCTTTACAGCCATCAGGAAGCACTGAGCTTAGTTTAAAACCATTAGGAGTTTAAACTTATCCCATACGTTTTGTGAGCGCCACAAGGACAGAAAGCGGCTCACAGCATGGGAGTATACTAACGAAAGTTTAGTCACACAAAGTTTACGTTAAAAAAACACGAGTTACAAACACAGTCGGTTATGTCCTGTGAAGGGTAACAGTTCGGGGAAATAAATTGAATGTTCTTTTAGTCTGTTGTGGCACCCGGCACCCCCCCCCGCCACATATACATTAAATAATCAAAAAATTAATCCCTCTAAAGCGGGATCTAACTAGTGTTTGTGCAGCCAATGACAGAAACCCCCCCCCAGTTACCGCATGTATGATCGAACTTTTTAGCTCATGCAATTAGAGCCTAGCGCCGGGCCACACCGCTGTGAATCAAAATGGCGGCACTTGAGTGGAAGACTTACAGATTAAGGGTTGGTAATATTACTACTGAGATCCTTTTGGCCACGTCACCCAAGCGGGAGCGAAATCAGACGCAATCGTTTTTTTCAGACGCTTGCAGAAAAAGGCTTACCAAAACAAAGTTACTGGGTTAATCTTTTTCACGATTCCTTGTTTGGTAGATGCACCGGGGACCTGATTATAGCACGTAAAACCTAGAAAAGTAGATTTTCATGATCAGTCCACCCCCCCAACCCTTTTGTAAAGTATCACAGTTCACAGCTGACATCAAAGCAACAGGCTATAATGAGACACCAGCGAGGTGCTAATCGACCCGACGCTGAGAATATCCTGCGAGCTATTTCAAAAGTACAGTACATAACAGGAAGTGTCCCATATTCCACCTGGGCCCGGGTCACATTCATCAGAAACCCAAGCCAGTGAGAGCGAGCGAGCGAGCTAAAAACTCCTCCCAACGTCAACACACGCGTGTTATTTAAGATTAATACGTGTCATAAAAGCTGGAAGGTCGATCTCAGTGGCATCTAAATCTCCGAATGCTTTCAGATTAACCCTGGATTGTTCAAACCTCCACCAAACACAGTTCAGAAAATATTTGGTGTTTCGTAGCCCTGCGAGGCATTCTGCCTGAAACCAGGCACGAAGGGGGAGCTCTTCAAGGATCAACCAGCCGGCCCCGTGCCTGAGCCAGACAGTGGAGAGGTGGGGGGGAAAGAGAGCAGGCAGAGGCCCCTGAGTCACTGGCTGGGGATTCTGCAGGACTAGCATGACGTCTAAATAGAGGGAGGGCCTTCAGAGTCCAATTCAGCCCCAGTACCACGTGTTCAAGGAGCGTGGGAAAGAGGCAAGCTTTTCTTCCCAGCAAAGAAAGAGCCAGTATCGAATAACAGAAGCGCAGAAGAGCCGGGGTGGCCTGAACAGGGCTAGGTAGAGCTCCTACTGCAAGCAGACAAGATTATCTCCAGCAAATGCAAACACGCAGAGCTACGGTTACAGTCAACACTTTGATACTTATATTCAGGGAGCACACATTTAAAAGAGGACACGGCTCTGTTTGAGCGTGGCTTTATTGAACTCGGAAGGGCAGCGTTGAGGACTGACTGTATGCAGCCCATCCTGTTATGAACTTGCAAACCGGCCTTAAAAAACTTGGAACGAAAGCAGTGTCTGGCGTGAATTCAGCAGTGCTGTCTTTGGGGAACCCAAGCATGGTTTTTTGTAGTTTTGACAGATTTACAAATGGAGATATGACTTAAAGACTAAACATAAACAACGTTCGATCTGAAAAAAGGAAGTCGAGAAAATAATTTTTTTTGTGTTTTTTAGAGATAGCTGCAAGAGAGATAACATGCAAAATATTATGATAGATCTTTTAGAAAAACAAATAGAGTAAAAAATGGCTAAAGATATCGCGCAAAACAATTGTGGGATTAATCCAACGTATATCCGGTTTTAAATTTGTAGTGAATCTGTTCATAAAGTGTTATTTAAAACACTTCACAGGTTTGTAAACAATTTATGGCATTAAATATATTATTATAATGTGTAAAACCAATTTAGATATTAAAAAGGCCATTTTATAGTAAAAATATATAGTAAAAAATTACTAAAGATTTTGTGCAAAAACAAATTTAGATCTTAAGAAAATTTGAAATAAAATGAATAAAATGTGTCATTTTGTGGGGTTAAATGAATGTAAATCCTGTTTTTAATAACATGACTAATTTATGAAACATGACATAACTGTTTTATGACTAATCTTTTCATAAAGTGTTTGTTAAAACAGTTAACACATATGATTCATGAACAATTTTAGGAGGTTTGTGAACGTTATAACATTAAGTATATTATAATGTGTAAAACAAATTTAGATCTCAAGTAAAAAAAAAAAAACAGAGTAACAAATGTCTAAACAAGATATTGTGCAAAAATGAAAATGAAAGTCTTGTGTCATTTTGTGGGGTCGCTCCAATATAAATCCTGTTTTTAATAACAATTTGTGACTAATCTTTTCATTAAGTGTTATTAAAAACACTTATGATTTATGAACAATTTCAGGAGGTTTGTAAACTTTTTATGGCATCAAGTATTTTATAATATTGTGTAAAACAAATGTACACAGGATCATTTGCCGTGCAAAACACAATTAAAGCTTCCAAAAGGTTTTTGCACAGTTACTATGACACAGTGTAGCAAATAAAAATACCTCCATAAAACGAATTTGTAAAAAATCTGAGGCGTGAAAAAAAAGCAATGCAACAGCAATAGTTCATCACACCTGGAGTTTGGTCGATCTCAAGCTTTTGTTGCTGCGTCTTCACTGACGTGCAAGACCTCTTGGAACTGCGACAGCACCCGGTCATAGTGGGTCCTTTCCACAGCCGGTGCAGATGAAGTACACTGGAATCCGGGGCAGGAGGCCTGGGGGCACGGTCTCCAGCTGAACTTCGGCCCCGCTGGGGAATTTGAAGGTCTGGGGGTCCAGGGCGGTGCGTGGGGCCCAGCGGCAGTGAGAGGAGAACTCTGGGCCCTTTGGGGGCCTCCAGCTATTGTATTCTGCTTGTGTTTCATCCTGTGACTCGCAGTCATTCCGCTTAGATACGATGTCTTGAAGGAGACCTTTTAAGAGAAAGAAAAAGCAATTAGAAGCAAGGAAGGCAGCAGCTTTATGCAACTTTTCACTTCTTATGTTAAATGATGCTGCTGACAAAAACCAAGGACTTAGACAAAATACTGTTCAAACTAAATGCTAATTAAAATGGAAATTAATTCATCAAACTATTGGTGGAAAATCTGTATTAAATCTGTAAATACATTTTAAAATATACATTTAAATATGTGTTGTATTGACATGGGAGACAAATGGAAAAGAAGTGGCAACCTCTCTCTTTCATCATGCGGGTCATATCCTCTCTGGACAGCTTCAAGTACTCATTACAATTGCAAGCCTGGAAAAAGGTGACAGAAAAAACACATTAATATGTAATAAAAAATTATGACAGTAAGTAAATCAATTCATCAGCAAGATGTTAAATCAAGTGTTAGATAATAAAATCTCTTATTATGCATCGTCATATAATACAGGCAGAATATGCATTCTAAATAAATGTAATACTGTTTATACTTTATTATTCTTTTTTATAATCATTTCATTATTTTCCACATTTCAGTGTAACAGAGACGTCATCAAAACTATGAAATAACTACTCAAATTGTGTTATTTATGGTAAAGGTATGATACATATTCTAATATTTAACAAGTTCACATATATGCCACACACTAGTTTTCCCTTGACTATATGATCTAACGTATCAATTAACAATAAATAGAAATAACAAAAAATATTCACTAAAATTTCAGCTTTGTATAAATGTACTGCAGCCAATTTCTGTGTTTAAAAAGAAAAAAAAAAACTAATTCTATTATTAGTTAATTCTATTTATATATTTCTTCCTAAATTAGACACACACAACACATACACCACACAATACCGGTCAAACGTTTGGTGTGTTTTAATATTTCAAATAGAATGATTTTTCAAAGATGTAAAAGACCTTTCTCTTATGCTCATCCAGGCTCCTTTGCCATTTTAAATAATGTAAAAAGTGAAAATATTATTAAATTTTCACTTACTCTTTTCTGATGTGAATTCTCTTAAGGATATTTATTTCTCTGTGATCAAAGCTGGTAATTTCCAGCATCATTATCTCCAGCTTCAGTGTCTCATGATCCTCAAAATCATTCTAATCATGTCTGCTCTGCTGCTCAAGAAACATTATCGTGATTTTTATCATGTTGAAACAGTTGTGGCATGCTTAAAATATTTGTGGAAAATGCAATATTTTTGCTTTGATTTCTTTAAATATAAAAAACTCTTTTTTAACCTTATACCATTTACTGTCATTTTTGATCAATTCAATCTGTCCTTGCAGAATAAAAATATTAATTTCTTTAAAAGAAATCCTACAGACCCACACTTTAACTCCGCAGAGGCTGTGCTGTATAATATAACAGGAATTAGGTGCGACTGGGACCGATACATTTCAATACAGTCTTGGTAATCCCTCCCCGGCGTGGGGGGGTGGGGACACACCCCACCGTGCGGGGGGGCGCGCCTCACGCAACACACATTCACACACACACCATTCACACACACACACACACACACACACACGCATGGCTCCAGTGACGCAGGCTAGGTGCGAGGTTAGAAGTTTGCACCGCCTCTCTTGATTTCACACCTCACTGTGGCTTCTGTCTCATCCTCAGCGAGGAACTCATTCCCACCCTTTCAAACAACACTCAGGCGCTAAAAGCCTCGTCACTGAACTCCATCTCCACCTCAGCCACACCACCCAGACTGAGACTCATGCTGAACACGACACCTTAACAGGACATTGACAATTCAGTCAGTCAACTCATTAGATTAGAATGCTTTTCACACAAATTGAAACTGAAGTCGAAAGACTCTCAGTTTAAAGAAATATTTTACACATTTACTCACTCACATGCTTCCGTTATTTCCGTGGAGCGCAAAAGGTGAAATTTTGAAGAAATTTTACACAACTTCTACACAACAGTATACGGCTGTCGAGTTCCAACAAGAACCAAAAATATGAGTCTTTATAACTCGCATGCTATATTGGTTTCTGTGAGGAACAGAGACAAATTCAAGAACGATCATATCACTTAAGAAGACTAAAAATATAGAGGAGCATGTACACAAAACTTCTCCTTTTGAATACAGAACATGGGTTTTGAACAACATGAGGGTAAATTAATGTTAATTATATAAATATACACTAATGACCAAAATATAATTCGGGTCAGGTTAGTAATGGATACGTAGATTTTTAACACATATAAAAATAATTTTGAAACATCACTTCTCTCACCAGGCTTTTTCTTTTGGTAAAAATACAGTAAAAAAAAAGAAATATTGTGAAATACTTCCACAATTTTAAATAACAGATTTCTATTTAAATATATTATAAAATGTAATTTAGAGGTACGGTGATGCAAAGCTGAATTTTCTGCTGCCATTACTCCAGTCTTCAGTGTCACATGATCCTTCAGAAATCATTCTGATATGCTTATTTACTGCTCACATGCTTGAAAAGACAAAAAAGATTAATACTGTTATAGTTATATTTAGCAAGGACCAATTAAACTGATCAAAAGTGTGCAAACGTGTTGATATACAATTTGTATAATATTACAAAAAGATGTTCTATCTTCAAATAAATGCTGTCTTTTTGAATCGTTGGACACTTCTTTTTTTTTTCAGGTTTCCACAAAATTTAAGCATCAACAATGGCTCTACAGTAATCGATCATCCTCGATAAACATTGACCACTCAATATAACCGATAATAAAATCAGCATATTATACTGATTTCTGAAGGATCATTGACCTGTGAAACTGTAGTACTGATTTGCTTAAATATCGCGTTGGTCACACAGAAATAAATTACATTTTAAAATACATTCACATAGAAAACGGCTATTTTAGAGTGTGATAATATTTCACAATATTACTGTTTTTGCAGTAGTTTTGATCAAATAAATGAAGCCTTGGTGAGCATAAGAGACTTCTTTCAGAAACATTACAACATCATAATAATTCCACTTTTGACCAATAGTGTACATGATTTCTATTCATAAAGGTCAGTGTGAATACATTAAGTTTTAAGGATTCAGTTTTAATAATGAATCCATTCAGAGTTCAAAAAGTTAAAGTTTATATGATTCTGCATGCGCACACACAAACACAAGGTGCTGTGAAAAGTCATGGTGTGTGTGTGTGTGTGAGGGACCGGCTCAGGTGCCCTTTGCAACCCCCGTCTGCTCACTCTCACGCTCTCTCCATTCCACCTTGAGTGATCTCTTCCCACACACTGCGCAAAACACACCGGCAACTATTTACCCAACTACTGAGTTTCCCATGCAAAAGCAAGTCAAAACCTGCTCCGCCAACTCTTCATACTCATGCCTGCACCGTTGCGCTCTTTCTTCATCTGTGTTTGCCTCCAAAACCACATATGCGAGTTTTGCCTCATACATAAACACGCGAGGCGTGACCAGACCCAACCCTATGGCAAGTATGTCATATGTAGGAGCCAGGTGCTGCTGTTGTTGTTGTTGCGGGTCCAGCTATGATCTTATCCATGATTGTCAGCCACTTGTGCTTTCCAGCTCACAATCACACATAAGGTCGGACATTTCTGAACATTTCCTCAACGTACTGTAGTTAGGTAGGCATCACTAGTGTATACTTCGGTGCAATGTAGAAATGATGCAGATTTTGCACCTGTGAGATTTTACTGTAGGCAAGCCAGTGACAATACGTCCCCCACTCGTCGTTTGCCCCGATTCGGAAAACAACTGATGAAGAGATAGATTTTATCGCACCTGGTTAGGACACGTGTATTTAACGGCCTAGCTCGTCCTGCTCCGTTTGTGGTATGGAACTGAATGAATGTGGTCTGAAAAAATGAAATGAATACTTGAAAATCATGCAACTTTTTGAGAAGAGATTAAGGCTCCCCAATTACTTGAAATAAAACTAAAATCTCAGTATGACTTAGTGTAACTATCAAATCGCAACAGCTGTGATTTAATCAAATAAATATATGCACTGCATGAATACAACAATATAATGTGCATTTGGAAATGCTACATGCACCAACCATCAACCAAACTTGTAATATGTAATTGCAATAAAATTGAACTTATTCAAAAAACTAGGCCAGACAAAAATATTAGTATTGTAATTTTACAGCTGTAATGTAAAATATTTTTTTATTTTACAGTGAATATTCATAGCTATATCTTTACTGTTTCATACTTTAATTTCGTATTTATACTTTTTATTTAGTAAGAAGAATGTACTATTATTATAGTCATACAGATCTACTCACATCACAAAAAAAAAAACATTTTTTCATAATCAAAAAGCTCAATGGCTTAAATTTTAGTTTAAAGAAATTAGGACCGTCATAAATATTAGCATTGTAATTTTTCAGTTGTTCGTTAAAAAAACACAACCAACATGAAATATTACAATAATAATATTTCTTTAGTTTATTATGTAATTTCCTATTATACTTTTATTAGTATAATAATTACTATACTTAAGTTTGGGGGGGGGGGGTCATACTGATAGTAGAAATCCACTTCAATTTGTAATCAAAATGCCTAATAGGTTACTTAACTTTTGATGGTCGCCATAATATTTATTATTGTAACTTGCCATTTTCTTTTTATCAATACACTCCGCAGTATACACTCTCTCACCTATAATAATTAAAATACCTACAATCTTTTTTGTCAAACACAATCAGATTATTGGATTTTAGGTTCTTATTAATTTCTTATTTATTATAAATAATAATTACGTATATTATTAGTCATAAACTAAATAAATCACAAAATAGTGTTTTTATAAGCCGACAAATTTTTGGCGTGCGGGCCAATTGTGCAGGATCCTAGTCAAACACAAGCACACCAACCTGCTACACTTTTTTTTTTTGGCTCAAGTTGCTTTGTATTTTCTCGGTGTCGTGTCTTAAAACGGGGGGGGTTAGTTGGGGGAGGAGTGCGCGCGCCTAAAATGCTAATACATTTTAGAAGGGATCCGAGTCATATTTAGGGTCCAAAATATCATAAACAGTTGTGGATGGGCTCTTTTGATCTGGACCTAACCCTAACCACCTAAAACCTTCTAAAAAAACACCCTGAACACACCAGCAACAGCACAGCAAACCCTGGAACCTAAATAACAAACCACCGCAATCCAGCGTAGTTTTACGCTAGCCTTGCCTTCACAATTTCTTCAGAAAAAGTGTAGTGACTAAGCTAGCGCCCCCTTCAGATTAACTGAGTTATACAGATTACACGTGTAATTGTACCCAAGCACAGTGTTGAGTATTTGTTCCACGGACCTTCATCACAGCTTTTATCTATATTGGAGGCCCACAGTGAAGCTCTCTCGACAGCTCAACATTTTCCAATTAGACGACGTGCTTCGATAAATAGGCAGAGGGAGAGATACTACTGATAGCCTGGGGGATGGTGAGCGGCACGGAAAAAGTATTGTCTTTTTTACTCCATAACACGGAGACCTCCGTCCCTTCCCGCCCTCTCTGTCTCTCTCTCTCTCACTGCCCTTGCTCCTCCATCTGGGAAACATCTGATGCCTGCAGTTCATGGTCAGCGGGGCCTTGCTGCCTTGTGTCCAGCCTGGGTCACATGACCGACTTTTTGGTCTGCACCACCTGATAGTGAGGCTTGCTTAGTCCTCTTTCATTAACAGACGCCAGAGTCTAGTTTAAGTCGTGGTAACTGTTCCTGCCCCTGCCGGCACATCCTTCGCATACGAACCTCGCCGTTCGAACACATTGCTGTGTATGCATAGCTATCGGGCCTCTGGCCAATATCTAACAGCACTACCCGGCTTGAGAAAGGGGTAATAGCAGTTGTGGTGCTGTGGGAAACAAAATTGCGGGAGTGGAGCCAATTTGGTGTCTAACACGAACATGGGAGTTCTGCCACCGAACAACTACAGCAAGCGGGCCATTGGGCTACATTATGTAAACCGAGCTACTTTGTTAACACCCTACCTCAGTACACTTTCCTTAGGTGCACGTAACGACACAAGGAAAAAACAGCGACTGGCTGATAGCCCGGATCCTCATCTTAGTGATTGCTAGTCAAAATCCACTAAGACATATGAAAGGCAAATGCTGTATCTGGGAAATCTTATCGTGATATTTATTGTCGATTACTAACCTAGGATTTGATCCCTCGACATAATTCCCTTACACAGCCAATGAACCAGTTTTGTACTTCCCTCTACGTTTACAAAAATGTCTTCACCCAATATTCACTTTACATACATTCCACACACATTTTTTGGTGGCCCCATCTTGTTTTTGTTTCGCGCCCACTTGGCATAATTTATGTCCAACTTTATTTAAAGTGTTAAGCATTTTTTTTTTTGGTTTGGGGGGGGATTCTCTTCCTCGCTTTTCTTAATCCAGTTATCAGGCTGAACCATACTCTATTATCTGGCTTTACATTTTCTTTTCTTTCTACGTGCAACTTGGGTCTCACTTATGTTTTAAATGACCATTTCTTAACCGTACGCGAAACCAATAAGCAGATTCTAAACCCCACAATACTTTATAACACATGGAATTAACCCTACCGACCAATACATGAAAAAACCTCCCAAGTTAAGGACACCCACAATCCCAAAACATACAGTAATGACTTCTGACACACATAATATGAAAGATACAGATATGTAGTGTATTTTAGTAAGGCAAGAGATAAACTATAAAATATGGAAACTTCTTCCATTTGTTCAACATTATTAACTACATTAGCTTAAACTAGACATGAAACAATACGTCTAAATCTTTATCTAATCTTAGTTAAGGTTCGTGACTTCTTACAACATTTTTACAATACATTATTAACACTGCACAGTTAGTACTCTTCTTAACTGCTTTGTTAACTGACCTGAGCTAACCTTGGTGATAACATGAACAGTTGTAATTTAAACAGTTAGTATAATAATACGGTATACTACGCTGTATCCAATATAGCAAACACAACCTTAATGTAAGTGTTACTTCATAATTAATCAATATTATCATTACTAGAATTTGTACAGTCAAGTCGTATTACTCATGATAATCCTCTCTTAAATATGTCTAAGTATTTTTTTATGGTTACACATGCATTGCGTCCCAATCCTGTATTAATCAAATTTTTGCGTGTTTAACACTTGTTTCAGAAAACATACAAAGGACGTGTGTGCGGGGTGTTATCATGCGCGGTGGCGGAGTGAACAATTATCTAATCTCACTACAATTATTCGATAATAGCCAAGTATGTGTTGTTCACTGTGTCGGGGCAATTAACACGCTTGAGTCAGTTCCACTTCTTCTGTCGCTGGCGATCAAACAAAACAGAGTATACCTTGGGCGCTTGCACTTTTATGTGGCTAACCACTATTGCAGCTGCGCCCGTCCAGCTCGTGTTAGAGCGTTCTAATTCTCGGCTGCACTATTATTCTGTTAGACGCGCCATCACTAATGAACCCCATGTATAAGCAAACACGACAGCACGAATCAACAACCTGCGAGGTCAAACACACACAAACGTCCGTACCTCCATACAACCTGAAAGTCTAATTTAAACTCACTCGCCGTTAATATGCAAACAGAACACTGCGCAGACCTCTCTAGCATTTCAGTAATCTTAGAGGTAATAAAGACACGAGACTGCTCGTTTACTTGAGGCATTAGCCGAAAGCTCATCAGGCCTGACCTCTCTTTCTCTCGTGACCCTGCCTGGAGGTGTTTTAGATTAGTGTTGTTGTCAGTGCTAATGGTCCGTTCACTGCCCAGAGAGCTGAACCTGACCAGACAGTTGGACAGGATGCAGTCGACAAGCGAACCATTCCGACACTTCTCTCTTTTTCTAACAACATACATGTGTTCAGAAAACTCTCCCCTGTTGGTCTTGGAACAACTCATACCCAGAAAAGTTTCTTGGCAGCTCTGGATGAGGGGGGTTGCTTTGGGACTGGAGCTCTGTAGAGAACCACGGGAGTCGGGGAATAATGGCCAGTGAGGAGACTCTTTGTGTGGGCTTTAGCTGCAGGGCTCAGGGGGGCACTGGGGGTTGTGTGTGCTAGCTTGGCCTCTGTGAAGCTAGCCTTTCCACCCACTCTATTGATACTTGCCCCTCTCTCAGAGCTGAGCTCTTTAGCACTGCCCAAATAGGGGGATAATAGCCCCACTACGAGCCCTGAAACCAAGAATGGTTCATAGCTCTTTCTTTTACTCTCTTCTCATTCTTTCGTCTCAGCCGGTCAGATCAATGACTCGTACATATACTTCCAGCAGTAAATACCCTTGAGGATGTCGCTGGGGAATTTTTTTTTGTCCACAACTAGATGTAAATAAATGAGATTTGGAACTAGGGCTGGCTGATTTATGTAAATATTAGAGAGATTTGAATAGTTTTCAATTTGACCATTAGGTTTCATAAAACGCAAGTTTATGACCACTCCATGTGTCATAACTTCTGAAATATTGGAAGTGTTATTTTTTTTCGGGAAGTGCATTTTTCATGCTTCAAAATTAGGCATGCACTGATATTAAAGGGGTCATATGATGTTGCTAAAAAGAACATTATTTTGTGTATTTGGTGTAATGAAACGTGTTTATGCGGTTTAAGGTTAAAAAAACACATTATTTTCCACATACTGGATGTGATTGGCCGAATACCTCAAGCGTGTGACGGAAATGTTACACCCCTTACCATATTGTGATGCTGTGTCCCGGCTGTAGCGACGAGACAAAAACATTAAAACCCATTATAAACGAGGCATTTGTTGCATCCAGTGGGGACATAATTACGGATTATAATGACTTATACGGTCTTTTTACGCGTTGCGTTGCATCGCGCGCGTAAACAAAAAACCATGTCTGCATTTGTGATCGGAGAAATGACAAACAACAAGTGCTACTCTACACTGCTCAAAACTCGCTTTTGAATCGTCAGTGGCAAATTCTTTAAATATAAAAAACGTACTTACAGTCTTTGAGTCAGAACAGCCGGCATTGTAGTCTACTCTCCCAGGATCAGGAAACAGTCCTCCATAAAAATGCGCTGGACACATCTGAATATTTGGTTTGAACAGTGTTGTAAATACAACTTAACCACATGATTTATAGTCCGTGTCCTCTTTTGGAGGTGCCACAAAGTAGTTTCGCTTTCCAATGAAACACATGGCGGGCTTCAGTAGGGTTGTGACGTGAGGAAATTTTCCCACTGGTTAATCAACGTGTGACAACCCGGTATCACTGTGGGGGCGGGGCGGGGGCGTTCCCCCTTTTCCTAGCTTTCCTTCGCTTTTAAATAGCTTGCAAAGCGGCGTGCGCATTTTACTTTCACTTTCAAATAGCAGCAATTCGGCGTAAAGCAATTGTTCGTTTGAATTTTCCCTCTTTTCCTCATTTTCCTTCGCTTTTTAATAGCTTAAAAGCGCAGTGCGCATTTTACTTTCAATTTTGACTTAGCGGCAGTTCGCATCAATTGCTTGAATGCAACAACAAAATACAACGTCAAACTCTCTTTAGCGTATATTTAAAACATAGAACTTTATTAACAAAAACAAAAAAATACACCATGCTATAGGGCAGGCTATGCCTAATATAAACTAACAAATAACTTACATAAAGTTTAAATAGGTATACAAAACTGGAAATAGGCTAAGTAAACATGTATATATAACCAAATAAATAAGAAACGCAGAACGTTTATTAGCAAAACGAGTAAGAAAGCTTGGAGGCACGGCATATACACCTTGATGTAAAATAAAACAAATAAAATATAAAGTTTAAATAAAGTAATCAGCAAACACCGTGGAACCAAATGAATAAGAAACTAATGTTTAAAAAAACGTCCAAAATCACCTTAGATAAACAGCAAAATCAACAGGATTTACAAAATCCAAAATATTGCCAAACAGGAGCTTTTGCATCTCATTTCGAAACTAAACCATCCGCGATCGTCTGGTCTGTCTCACCTCACCTCACTCTTCATGTCAGTCAGCTCGACTCACTCTCCTCACTGGAGAAATAAATCTGATCTGTGATGCGACTGTCGTTCGGCACACTGCATTGAGCAGCCGCATTCAGTTTTTAATTGTAGCGTCTGTTCTTTTACTGAACTAAATTATTTTTATTTCTATAAAAAATCTAAACGATGGTGGGGGTTGGTGCCGCGGTGGGCAAGTGACATAAACTGTGTTGCGGCTTAACACCAGTATCACCGTCAGCACCATCTATCGCGGCAAGCCTAGATTGAGTGAGCGGAGGGCGGCAGGTCCTAGGAGTGAGCGGAGGCCGGTGGGCTTGAGTGAGCAGAGGCGGGCGGGCGGGCTTGAGAACAGCGCGGCCGGCGGATTTCGACGAAGGAGTGTCCAGAGGGCTTGTGGCAACCACATCTGACGACCCCGGGCTGGACTCCGCTTTGTTCACGGTGAAAGCCGATCCGACGATCCACAGCACGAAGTTGATGTATTTCCTCAGCGACCAGCACGGATCAGCTCTAGGCATGACGAAGTGGATATCGGCCTCTTTTGGAAGGCCAACCAAAGTAGTTTCGCTTTCAGAACAACGTAGCACACAGCGCCTTCACGACATGGCGCAACAACAATACTACAGCGAGACTAAAAGTTACGCCTTCTTTCTATGCGTGAACATTTTGGCGTCGTTATGCAAATCTTCCCACATCATAACTTTTATAAAGAATATCTCTTTGGATTTGAGACTTTAGTCTTTGCAACTTTACATATCTTATTTATGCACCAAGAGCTTGTAACACTCCAAAGAGAAAGGAAAAATTTAAATTGCATCATATGACCCCTTTAAATTATGGCCAACACAGATCAGCCAATAAAAATTACATTTACGGCCAATAACTGGCCAAATACCAAAATTATTTTTTTAGTAATAATTCAATTAAAATAATTAATTTAAAAAAATTATATATTTATTATTTAAAATAAATAAATAATGTGCCAAAATAGTGAAAACACAC
Source organism: Sinocyclocheilus anophthalmus (assembly GCA_018155175.1). Lineage (NCBI taxonomy): Eukaryota > Metazoa > Chordata > Actinopteri > Cypriniformes > Cyprinidae > Sinocyclocheilus > Sinocyclocheilus anophthalmus. The sequence goes on along the minus strand of JADLZN010001832.1, from coordinate 254,398 downwards.
CAGTAAAAATGTATTCAAACATTTTGTATGAATTGTGGCTCAACGTGAATTAGAGACATCACATTTATTATTTTATTATTTCATATTAAGTATGAAAAACAAATATTCATTTTGGTATTTCACAATGTTAAAATATCAGTATTTTTTGAAACCTGTGATACTTTTTTCAGGATTCTTTGATGAATAAAAATTTAAAAAGAACAGCATTTATTCAAAATAGAAATCTTTTGTAACATATAGGTCCTCTCTATCATTTTTAAAATCATTTAACTAGCCTTGCTGAATAAAAGTATTAATTCCTTTAAAAAAAAACATGTACTGACACCCCAACATTTGAACAGTCTTTTATATTGTAGAAGATTTATATTTTGAACAATCCTGCTATTTTTTAACTTGTATTAATCAAAGAATCCTGAAAAACATAACACAGCTTCCAAAAAATATACGCAGCAGCACAACTGATTCCAACATTGATAAAAAATCTGCATATTAGAATGTTTCGAGGTCACGAGTGACACGGAAGCCACTAAGCAAGGCGAGTAAATATTCAGCTTTGCTTCACAGGAATAAATCATATTTTAAAGTATATTAAAAACAGAAAACCTTTATTTTGACTTGAATAATATTTTACAATACAATGTTTTTACTGTTTTTTTGATTAAATAAATGCATGGTGTGAGGGATGGCCTTGATAGCATAAGAGACTTCTTTTAAAAATATAAAAAATCCTACTGATCCCAAACCTTCGAATGGTATATGTGTGTGTGCCCGTATTAAACGGTATTCTCTTTTTCTAATAACAGTTGTTCTAATAGCTGTTCAGAAAGCTCTCTCGATATATAGGAAGAGAATGAAAGAAGAAAGTGAGAGAGAAACTGTAGGCAAGGTTGTCTTGTCTTCCCACCACACCCACAGTAACTCGCTGCGGTATTTGTCCCGTCCTGTCTCCTGGTGTCTTGTCATGGGAGCGCCACCACACTCTGTTGCGCAAGCCTTGTGCTGCATTTCACACCTCTCTTTCTTCCCTTGCTTGCTCTCTTTAACCGACACACTTAAGCATGTTCGGAATGCTATTGTGAAGTCTTTATGATTCATCCCCAACTGTAAATATTGACTATGGCAGCCCTTAAGGGGGGGGACGAGCCTGAGAAAGCTGTGGGATGACTGGTGCCCGGCCCACTCCAATGGGCACCACAGATTTCAGACCCAGCAGGCTGACAAAAAGACTTTCCAGACCACAGGGTGGGTCAAAACCCAGTTTCGAAAATCCAGCCTTGCCGGTAAGTATAGAAGACTTTAGAAAAAACCTTAAAAAAACCCTACTTGCTTTTGTTGATCTAGCATAGGTTTACCTACCATCAGCTATGTGCAAGAAAGGTCTGAACTGATCCCATAACACGGATACCAGGTAGCTCTGTCAAAGCAACACAAAGGTACCGACGGTATCAAACAATTTAGCAAACATGAAAGACTCATTGTGCCGTGAAATAAGAGTGCAGATGAGGACCAATGAGCTTGATTTTCTCACAAAGATAACCGTGCACGCATACACACAGCATGTGGGAGATAAAGTGAAATGAAAGGGCGTGAGCGGAGAGAGGTCAAGTGCTAATGATGCAGGATAAGACATGAGAGCCTCAGAGGAGAAAGACGACTTCAAAGCACCTCTTCTCCGAGTATTGGTGTCCACAAGGAAAGAACAAAAATGAAGGGCTTTGAGATGGCAGCAGGGGTGGACAAAAAGAAGAAAGAAACAAGAACAAGGGTGTAGACAGGAAATGGGACAAGATGGTGAACAAAAGCCTGGGGAGGGGGGACACCAAGGGGAACAGGGGGAGACAAAGTGGAAACGTGATGTAGAATAGTCTGGGTTGGGTTCGGGGTTCACCTCGGGTGTGAAAGCGTCGAGGTGAAGCCTAAAAAGGCCTGAGAGAGTTCCTGTGTCACGAACCCCATCGGCAGCCCTCGCCGCCCCTCCTTCCCTCGCGTTCTGGTCGGTCTTGCTAAATTCCCCAGGGCCAGAGGCTGTCTCTTTTCAGTCTCCTGTGACACAGTCATTAGGAGTGTGGGAACTCCTGAATCTTTCCTCTCACGTGCCCAACGCAGCCTGTCCGCCCGCGCCCCACCTCAGTCCAACCATGCACCCCCCACCCACTCGCTCTGCTGCCCCCCTAATATCTCCGAGAGTCGGACCCAGAAACCCACTAGCTTCCCCAGCCCGCCCCTTTTCTCCCCCTTCCTGTAACAGAGCTGCTACTCCCAGTACAGAGCTGTCTTTCCCATCTCTGTCCAAACCCCCCCCCCTCCCCTCCACTCCCCCCCCCGTCCCAATCATCCTCCATCCCTGACGCTATCGCCTTGCCGATAACCATGGGAACCGTTCTGTGGGAACTGGCTGGACCGGCCCGGCACACCAAAATAGATGGCAAAGAAAAGACTGAGAAAAAAACGGTGAGAAAGAAAACTAGAAATACCTCCCAGGGGAGGGTTTAAACAGATGGACAGAGACAGGTATACAACCTGACCAATCAGGATCTGGCAGGGAAAGGTAACAGGGCGGTGCGGGTAAGTTCTCCTGTGGCGGCTGAGTTTGTTGCTTTGATTTCAGGCTCTTCGGGCCACTGCTTTTACACTGTGGCTTTGGGGCCATCGGTGTCCCCTCTCTTTGTAATGGAGATCTTCAAAGACACTCAAACGAGAGCAGAATTCTAGAGATCAAACATTGCAGGCTGCTGAGAAGCAAGTCCGATAAGAGCCCAGTAAGTTAATGAACATATCCCACCATGCTTTGGTTTGCCAACGAACCGGCTAATATTGCAAGTTCAGATGATATCACTGGGGAATCCCTTTTATCGGTTAAAAGGTAAAGCGGATAAGGTTAACCTCTGCACCTCCTCCTTTTCCTCATGCGCAAGCATCACGGATGGACTAGCGCAGTTCCTGTGAGAAAACCAACTTTCTTTGGTTACTGGAGGACAGGAAGGGAAAGAGAGAAGGGGAGAGTGCGCATCTTTTCTTGTCTGAATTTGGCCATTTTTCCATTCCAATTTTATACGATGTCGTTCAGTATACCGGCTCTCCCAGCACTTTCCCAAGCCAGAGAGGCTGACCCCAGTGTCCGTATACCTCGACTGTCCCACAGGGGGCTGCTCTTCGACCCTTCCCACCCCTAACTGCCCAGCACTCCCAAAGCAAACAGACTTCCAACCCTCGATAACATCAGCCGGATCAGACACAGAGGAAGCACTGCCAGCCTCTGTTGACCCCCATTCCCAAGCCCGACTCAAGAAACAAGCGCAGAGTTTCTGAATGCTAATAAATAAAAAAATTAATGAAACGTCTTATGTTTAACACTACTTTAGTACTTTCTATCACCACACACAGGCACACTATGGGTCACCAGTCTTCCCCTCATTAACACACAGAAAAACAAACACTCAGTAACAGTGGGGTTCCAGGGCTGTTATAGCTTGACAGGCTTCACTTGGGGTCTCATTTAAGAGAGGCATTTACACTGTGCAAGTGCACAGACCAGCAAAAGAATTCGTCAAGTCCAACAACATTCCCATGGATGCTAGGCATACCACTATTAGCTACAGCATATATAACATCCACATTAAACTTAGAAACTGTTCTTAGCTCTGTGAGCACTAGTTAGAAGCATATCCATCAAAATCTTGTTTCAAACAGTGCATGTGTGACTTAATGTGGGAGGCATAACGGCCCATTTTAAGTAACCTATTGTTCTTAAGACAAATGACAAATGCAATGGGGAAAGTGACCTTGGCCAAATTGCTCTTAAGGTGACTTTAGTGGATGTATGAAGTCAGTTCTCTTTAAGTTTACTCACAAATGTTTTACCAACTAACAAATGCCACTTTTAGTCTTGATTTTGAACAGTATATGTGACCCTGGACCACAAAACCAGTCACAAGGGTCAATTTTTTGAAACTGGGATTTATACATCATCTGAAATTTGAATAAATGAGCTTTCCATTGATGTGTGGTTTGTTAGGATGGGACAATATTTGGCTGAGATACAACTATTTGAAAATCTGGAATCTAAGGTTGCAAAAAATCTAAATATTGAGAAAATCGCCTTTAAAGTTGTCCAAATTAAGTTCTTAGCAGTGCATATTGCCAATCAAAAATTAAGTTTTAATATATTTACAGTAGGAAATTTACAAAATATCTTCATGGACCATGATCTTTACTTAATATCCTAATTGGCATAAAAGAAAAATAGATCATTTTGACCCATACAATGTATTTTTGGCTATTGCTGCAAATATACCCGTGCTACTTATGACTGATTTTGTGGTCCAGGGTCACATATCATGATCTTAACATTTAAAACCTCACAAATGTTATTTTTGATGTTTTGCTTGAAAACTGAGCTTTTTCTTTGAAAAGGCTCAGTTTTTTTCTCAGTATTTTTGGATATCTCATCCCAGAATAAAATGATGCCATCGTTTACCAACCATAATGTCACTCCTAATGTCTTCCATGGAACAAAAAAAAAAAGAAATTCTGTTGTTCAAGCTGCTCTGTTACACAAGATAGAAAACGGGGGCTAATCTAAAAAACATATTTTTTGCTTTGTGCAAACTTTGAGACTGTGCTTAAATTATTCTGTTGCGAAGGTAAAATTACAGAAAGGACTACTTGTTCAAAGTAAGAGAACCGGTGAGATAAACACAGCCTAATCTAGATGACCAACTAAGCCCCATTTAGCTGCTCAACCAAAGCAAAGTAAGGTAGCAGTAACATTGGCAATTGCAGGCCATTCTGCTGAGCTACAGGGAACCCTGCACGTAGCCCTGCACTTTAAAGGCATGCTGTGTAAGTTCATGAAAGACGACTGGAGATAAAAATGGGCTTGAATGATAGCTTATGGAAAAACATAACTCTCTACAGTCTGCAAAAACAAGGAAATTCGTAGATAAATTCTGGGTATGGAAAATCTGACAGATATACACACGTGACAGAGTCGGTCTCTCTTTCACAGTAAATCAAGGACACACATGATGCCTTCCTCCTACATGCATGCATGCACACACACACACACAGCACCAGCGGGGGGGGGGGGGGGGACCACACACACACAGCACACACACTCCATTCGTGCGATATGACCAAACATAAACTGTCAAAAACACCCTCCCTAAGTACAGCTCATAAAAATGCCCATCAAGGCACACTTTCACACATGCAACTATTAGGGAGGGATGGGCAGGAAAAAGAAAGACGAGAGAAGGAGAGATTTGCAGTACTATGGTTTTCAATCCTATGATTTTCTTTAAAACCCTTTGGAGTACCTGCTACATGAATGTGATAATCATTCAATACTACAGTCCTATGGTATTACCTTCTGATACTGTACCTAATGGCTAAAAAGGCAGTCATTGATTTGGAACAATCTACTTAGGGAGGAAATTGGTGCCACACGAGACTCAACTAATTAATCCCAAAAGAGTCTGATGGTAGCATGTTTTTAAGCTAACACAGAGTCTACACTGGACGTGACAAAGCGACCATTGCAAATAATTTGTACTTTGTGTTAATAAGTCATAAATAGAACAAAGCATCAGTTTACTGTCGGGTATTTGTCGTGTCATGCCGCGCCACTTCCAGTGTAGACAGCATGACTGATTATAATGGGTTCCATTGTCTTTTGTCGTGTCACGTCGCTTGCCAACTGGTGTAGACACGGTGCAATAGTGCAGTACTCCTAAGCCCAAAGTAAATGTAATTATTTTCGCTATAGTATGCATATATAGTTATGCTAATTAGCAAAGTGTGTGCATACTGAATGCATGCAGCCAGATTTCTATAACTGCACATACGCTGTACACTTTAGCCCAAAGTATACTTTGTTTTTATATGCATATGCTAGCATTGTTGAGCGCGTAGCCTTTCAAAATATACACATTTGAGGCATACACGAACGTAGGCGTTCTCTATTTTTAGCCAGAAGTTATGACCAATAAAAATGTCTTTGTATTCTTTTTAAATTAAAGTTGCTGCTATCACATAACCCTCTAACACAAGCGCTTGTCACTGTGGGCATCTGTTGTTGATGCAGTCTCTGCTATTTTGTTGTTGTTGTTCCGTCTCTTTAGTTTTATTTTCTACTGTGAAACAAAGGCATTGATTAGTGCAAAACCAAGTCAACGTGCATGTGCAATCTGTGTGTACAAATTACGCATGGTTACAAAAAACGGATGGTGTGCGTACAGTACACACATACTATTCTGGTGACGAAATTTGAGGTATGCGGACCGTCGCGTACACATAATACGTATACTTTGGCCTTCAGTTCGCACATGCATGTGTATTTTCTTGCACTAATTAGTTTGTCCACAAAATCACGAGCGATTGTATGAGGGGGTTAAGAGATACACACAACCCTAGTTTAAACAATTACAAAAACATTTTTATTGGTCATAAGTTCTGAAGAGAAACAGTAGACACTGGACAAAGAAAACTTTCCAGTGCCCATGTGTGAAGAGCCTGAGTTCGTGCACGCTAGAAGTACATTTTGAAAGGCTATGGGTTTGGCTGTATGCATACACTAGTGTTCGTTTCAAAACTAAGCTGTTGTTCACTAATAATCTGCCCCTCTTAAGCCCCAAGTGGACTTCAAATTGTGACTTTATCACAACTGTATATTGTGTGAATTTAGAAGACATATTGCACACAGGTTGTGTGGACTATTTTCAGGTGCTTTTCGTTGTATGGAAAAGATATACTGAAAATGTTTGATTTCTTTTGAAAAAAATAAATAAAATTTTCGGCCAGTAAATTACTTTAATATACAACACTAATACAGCTGTTGACTCTGTCAGGTGATATGGCGTATATTTTAAAACATACTGTTCCTTGTTTAAAGAATGTTGAGCTGCCATATTTGCTAAATCCAGTGCCGGATGTTTAGAGCATCAAATGACAGAAGGCTAATACTGAAACATGACAAGGTGGCACCCAATTTCAGACAATTTAGAGAATTCCTAAAGGGTACATACACTAAAAGCTCACACACAGCGAGTTGTGTCTGAGCTTCTTTTCCTACACACATATTTGCGTGCTGTATGGAAGTGATATATGGCTCTGTCTTTCCGTGAGGTGAAAGAGTGCGGCCCCTCCTCTCTGAACAGCATAAGCAGCCCTGTCTGCCCGGGGCCAGTTCTCATGACATCATCGCTGCACAGGAATGCTCTCAAGCAGAAAGCAGCGAGAGGAAGAGCTCACTTCATCTCTCGCTCTCTCTTCCTCTCTCTCATTCCATTCCTATCTCTTTCTGAAAAGATCCGTCAATCATTTACCCTCCTTTTCCCTTACTTGGGAAGAATTCTCCCTCTTCTTTCTTTGTGTGCATGTCTTATGTTCACTGTATTTTTTTCCTTTGTTTTTATTCTCACAGACATTCATCAGCTCCCACATTGCTAAAGCAAGCATCACTTTTATTATTGCTCATACTAACTACTGATTTCAACAAAACCTTAATCCCAAATGACTTATACTTTGTTGCACAACTCTTCCCTCGCCATTTGCAGACATGAATGATACCTCAAGTCAAGCGGCTTGTTTTCTAATCGATCAGACCTTTTTTTTGGAGCTCTGTTTCTTTAGCCAAGGATGACTTACGATTTTTCACATGGTGGATCATAAAAACGAGCTTTCTGGGTGCAGAGGGGACACTTGGTGCGACTGAAAGTAGAGTTCATTTACTGGCCAGCTGTGAGTTTTTAACTGGTGTGTTAGAAGGGAACTTCTGGGATATTTACAGAGTAATTCTTCGGACAAGGTCTATGGAATGCAGACAATTTTGACTCGCTCCTCAGTTTGACTTCATGAATGGAAAACGTTTTTACAGTGGAAGTTTTGTAGCAACCAAAACCAGAGGTTCAAAATATGAAATGTTAAGCTAGTATTTTTTAAATACTTGCATGAACTCTTCAGTGGAAACTTGTGCTTTTTGAGTTGAGTTTGAAGCTGTAAATCATTATTTTCAATTGGGACTACTTTTCTAGGTGGATGAACTTTTGGATTTCCTGCGGTTGAAATTCATTCTGTTCAAACAGTGTTTCACCCAAAAATTAAAATTTAGAAAATGTAAAGATTTTTTAAATACCCTGTGACATGAACAGGGGCAGCTGTGTGTGTGCACCGTGAGATCGCCGTGAAATACGGAAATTACGCACCATTTAAAAGTATATTTAGGAAAAGTCCAAGTAAGGGTCCCTCACTGTCTTTCTCTCAGCAGTAGCAGGAAGCAGCTTGGCTCTAACACAATGGTTCACATCAAACAGCGAGGCTCTGCGCCGTGTTACCGACACACACATACACACCAGTGCCAGCCAGGCCAATCAAAACACAGCGCGCAGAAAGCACAAACAGATCTAGGCAAACAGGACATTCCAGCTGCCGGGTGCTACAGATTCCTCACCGCAGCTAATCACAGACCCAGAGAGCGAGAGCAACCGGGGGTGCCAACAGGAAATACGCTCCTATTATACATCTCCAATACAAGTGCTCGCACACATACAGAGGACCAAAAGTCGCATACCCTGACCCTCTGTCTTCACATACTGACCTTTTGCACCGGACACACAGACAGAAGTGCAAGTTTGCATCCAGTGTGTGAAAGCTGGATGAGGTTAGCCAAACCACAATGTTCCGCAACGGTTTACTGGGGGAAAAGGTGTAAGATAATCTTGAGATGTAACACTGATCTCAGATTTCCACTGACAGAACGCCTTTTAGATCGCCCACAGTACGTATAATGACGGTAAATGTCTATTTCACACAAAACTGGCAAAAGTTTGCTGAAATATACTGGCTTTATGCAACTTCCAGGAGTTACAGCAAATAGGTCTGTCTGGAAACAAAGCCATGTGTACAAGGTACCAGGTTGCTAAGTACTTTTGAGAAAGAACTAATCACTAGTTTTCAAGGTTAGTGGCTAGAGGTCTACCGATTGATCGGTCGGCGGTTTAATCGGGCCGATTTTTAGCATTTTTTAATGAAACGATATCGGCCGATTAATAGACAGGCGCATCTGCGAGTAGCTAAGCATTGTTGTGGAACATGTGACGCTGTCTCTTGCGGCAAGCAGATTGGCATAACCCTGTGATGCCCCCCTCTGCCTGCTAACTTTTTGAAGAGAACTACCTGGTAACTTCCCAAGAAAATGGCCCAACAGCATCCACCGGAATGAATGTGCATACGACAGTTAGCGGAAACTAGAAATTACAGTTTATAAAGTTTTAAATATGGATATTTTTCTTACAAAAACGCATTGATTCGGTTCAGGAGGCCTAGATTGTGATGTGCATGGAAGAATTTAATTTATAGAACAAGTGACTTTAAAATGACTGCTAGCTTGTATTTTTTCTCTCTTTTAATAATTACAGTCTGATGGCTGAACCCAGTATGGCAGTATTTCACTCAGCCAACATCAGGGAAGGTCAAGTGCAATATCTGCCAGTAATTGCTGAGCATGGGAGCAGACTTTATTTTTTCATCTAAAAGTTTATTTGACAAAGTCTAGATTTTTGATTACCTGTTTTGTGTATTTAATATTTAACATATACATTATTTTTTATTTCAATCATACAAGTGCACTGATTGGAGAAGCTTGTGTTGTTCAAGAAATGTTTCATTTTCAAGAAATGTTTCAAATTGGCCAAACATATCGGTCAAAAAAATCGCCGTCATATATCGGCTGCCCTGATTTCTACGCATCACATCGGCCAGAGAAAAACCCATATTAGTCGACCTCTATTGGTGGAATTAAATATTTCTGTTCGAAGTACCTAGTAGCAACTTAACTAGATCAGTGTTTTGAAGTTTGAAGTAAAGTATAATATTAACCACTAATAAATAATTAATATTAAAAATGTAACAAAAATATTAATAACGATCGTTCAGCAAACAATTTAAATATTTTCTGTAAAACATTTACTTTTACATTACACTTTTCTCATAACATACATATTGGTAAATGTGTTACAATTACTGCATTAAACACATTTAATTAATACCTTATTTAAACAAATTAACCTTGATAGATCTAAAAGCCCTAATCCACATAATACACAAGCAGTTGTGAGATGCCATTATATTAACTTTTTTTCGATCAACAGATAATGGTGGAATAACTTCTCAGTAAAACTCTTCTGAACGGCATATTAAACAAAAGTAACTGTGGTTACATGTTTACATGTCAGTTATGGGCAATCTTGGTCATAATAAGCGGAGTCTAAATTGTAGCTACATAAGAGCAGCCTGGATCTTTGAAAAAGATTCCTATGCCTTTCAAAAGACGTGCTTTACGTGACCTTCCCCCCTCCCTCCTCGTTTTTCAGTCTCTCCAACAAGCACAGATTCAATTATTCTCACAATGACTTTCTCACTCGCACTTTCCCACACACACACACACACACCTCGTGCGCTTCGAGCTCTGCTCCGGTGCAGACAGCTTGTCAGTCAGTAAGTCAGATTGGCCCCAGAAACAGGAGTCATACACACACACTCACACAGAGTGTGGATCGCAGTGGGAAATATTTGGGATGGTTTCCCTCGGAATGTCTTGGCATGTCTGTGGAATGTCTCCCTGCTCTCGTCTCCTCTCTCTCCCTCCTTTTCCCTTTCCTTCTTGCGCTACAGGCAGGGGTCGAGGTAAAGTGGGAAAACGACAACTAAGACAACATGCCTGTTTTTGAACTCTTTGGCCTAGACTGGGGTTTTTTTCTTTCATGAAAATGAAACAATCTCCGCAACCGATTTCACTTCTGTAATGTGCAATATTTCCAAGTCAAATTATTCAGTAAGAAAAAAGTAGGGTTTGATTTATAGTATTGGATGGTGCAAAGTGTCTCTATATGATAGTCGGAAGGAAGGGACGGATTGAAAAAACAAGGGCCTAGTAATGTCAGCCAAAATGGAAAGTTGTTTCAGAGGTGGAGCAAGTTTTTATGAAAGATTACAAACTTCCTTAACGAAGACAAACCTATTACTTCAGAATAATGTGCATCCAGGGTCCAAAACCACTCAATGGTTCCAAATATGAGTAAATATGTAAATATGTAGCTCAAACAGCACTAGCAATGCAAAGTCATGGGTTCGATTCCCAGGGAAAGCAAGAACTGATCAAACATGTACTGTACCATTAATGCAATGTAAGTCGCTTTGGATAAAATATCTGCCATAAATGTAAATGTAAAAATAGTTTTTGCAAGTAAACTCAAATTCATTATCTCAACTTAAATCAAACTGACTAAAATAAAGTCTAATGACTTTGCCACAAATTTGTCACTAAATAATCCTACTGTCAAAAGGAAATAAGTGAATTTTTTTTAACTAAAAACAATGAAAAATGCCATTTTTACTGGCATTAACAACACATTAAATTTACTTAATTCACACACTATTTTCAAGTGCTTTAAAAAGTCAATTTTGTGCCTCGACTTGTTCTTTGGTGAAACACAACTTAAGAAATTGAGCAATGTTCATGCTGCTATCTTCATATAGTAAAAAATGGATTGGGACCAGGGAGTCAAGACAAAAAGTGCACATTAAAACAATTATAATGCTTTACATTTCTGTCTTCTGAAATGATAGCTTTATTATCATAAAACAAGTCATTCAAAATTCAACTGAAAATCTAGCACAACAGCTGCAGTCACCATTTACTTTCATTGCATGGAAAAGAGCAGCTTGAACATTCTTCGAAATATCTTGTTTTGTGCTCCACAGAAGACAGACAGTCATACAGGACTGGACGACACGCATGATGACAGAATTGATATTTGTGTGTGAACTATCTCTTTAAGACATTAAAACATTTTGATTTCATGTGACTTTAATCAAGTGCCTCTTATGGTTTAGACCGTAAATAAAACAATTGGGTCAGATGTGCCAAGAGAAAAGAGGAACGGAAATTTGATCATTCAGCAAAGAGTGTTTTGAACTCTGCTGCAGTAGAACCTGAAAGTTCTCCTGTCTTTTCATTTTCTTCCCTTTTTCTCAGCCTTCTGCAGATCAAAGAGGCAGAAATCCTTCTTTCAAACACCCTCTCGCTCTTTCTCTTCCTCTCTCGCCTAATATCTTCTCACGTCGTTTCGGTTCCCGTTCACCCCCCAAAACCTCCCCTCCACCATATCGTGGGAACTCCTGCGCTAGTGCCACGGCAGCATCTGTGATACCAAGAACCTGCTAGTCTCATGTCTAAAAAAAGGGGCGGTAGTCATCTGATGCTGCTGTATGAAGCTCATCGAGTAAATCTAGAAAATCTGTCCCCGTGGTTTGGATCCCACATCGGCGGAGACACGCTTGCGGAGAGTTTCCCAGAGAAATGGCAGGGGTCAAGTATCCAATGGAATGGTATGAGAGGTAATGATACCAGTAACATGGCAATGTGTGAGGATCTGTACTGTATTACTGGATACCAGACAGAGGAGTGGTATGAGATATGAAGAGCGCGGTGTTGATTTCATAACCATGTGACCAAAATAATTAGCGGTTCTTGCTGAAGCAAGCAGCATGGTATCATGGTATAAGTTACAGTGACGAAAGGATTCAAACTATAGTGGGGAAACCAGAAACATAAGATTGGGAGTGAGCTGGGCTTATGATTACGTCAGACGCAAATACCGCATACCATAACAATAATCATCAAGCTTGTAAAAAAAAAAAAAGGCTTCCCTTGAGTACACAAACCTTCACGTTTCGCTGTTCTCTCTTGGTTAGGGTTTCCAGATCTATGCACAGGATATATGTCTGTTCTCCTCCACCAAAGAGTATATACACTACCGATCAAGAGTTTGGGGTCATATCATTTTTTTAATTTATTAATGTAATTGGGTCTTTTTTTCTTATGCTTACAACGGCTGCCATTTATGATCATAAAATAATAAAAATAGGAATATGTGAAATATTTTTACAATTTCAAATAACAGTTTTCTATTTGAATATATTTTAAAATGTAATTTTTCCTGTGATGCAAAGCTGAATTTGCAGCATCATTACTCCAGGCTTCAGTTGTCACATGATCCTCAGAAATCATTCTAATATGCTGAAAAAACATTGTGTGCTTAAAATTTGTGGAAACTGCGATAATTTTTTCCCCCAGGAGTCTTTGATAAGTAGAAGATGTTTAAAGAACAGCGTTTAACTGAAATACACATTTTTTTGGAGCATTATAATTGTCTTTCATTTTTGATCAATTTAATGCATCATTGCAGAGTATTTTGTGAGAAAAAAAATATGATGGACACCCCCCCAAAAACTTAGATACGGTAGTATATAATTTATATATAACATAATTTCTAAATATTATATATAAATAACATATATATATATATGTATATACAGTATCTCACAGAAGTGAGTTCACCCCTCACATTTTTGTAAATATTTGATTATATCTTTTCATTCAACACTGAAGAAATGACACTTTGCTTCAATGTAAAGTAGTGAGTGTACAGCTTGTATAACATTGTAAATTTGCTGTTCCCTCAAAATAACTCAACACAGCCATTGATGTCTAAACCGCTGGTCACAAAAGTGAGTACATCCCTAAGTGTAAATGTCCAAATTGGGCCCAATTAGCTATTTTCTCTCCCTGGTGTCATGTGACTTATTAGTGTTACAAGGTCTCTGGTGTGAATAGGGAGCAGGTGTGTTAAATTTAGTGTTATCGCTCTCACTCTCTCATACTGGTCACTGGAAGTTCAACAAGGCACCTCTGAAAAAAATAATTGTTGCTTTACATAAAGATGGCGTAGGCTATAAGAAGATTGCCAAGACCCTGAAACTGAGCTGCAGCACAGTGGCCAAGACCATACAGCGGTTTAACAGGATTTGGACATTTTCACTTAGGGGTGTACTCACTTTTGTGGCCAGCGGTTTAGACATTAATGGCTGTGTGTTGAGTTATTTTGAGGGGACAGCACATTTACACTGTTATACAAGATGTACATTCACTACTTTACATTGTAGCAAAGTGTTTTCTTCAGTGTTGTCACATGAAAAGATATAATAAAATATTTACAAAAATGTGAGGGGTGTACTCACTTCTGTGAGATACTGTATATATATTAATTGAAGAGGGCTTCCATACTTATAATTTTGACATTTTAATTAATATTTTATACATTAATGTAATTTGTTAAAAGTATTTTTCAGCTGAAATACAGACAAAGAGTGGCAACAGTGCAGAAACTGACTGGTACTATATGTCTGTATTAAAAGTGTTAACAGTCATTTTAATGAATATGTTACTGACAAGAAACATTCTACCAGATCGAATCCGATCTCTAATCCATTTAGTGCTCTAGTTATTGTGGTGACACACATTTGAACTCAGCTTAGCCCCCATCCTGACTTAAACCTGGTGTGGACAGAGAGGAATTCATGGGACGAGGCATTGATAAAACAGTGAGAGAGAAAGAAAGAGAGAGATAGAGAAACACAGAAAAAGAGAGGATTATGGCAGGACAGGCAGGGGAGAGGTTAATGATTGGCAATGAGTATCAAGTGGCCACACAGGGGGCTCCAGGAATGTCTCTCACAGAGCCGGGGAGGCAAGTCACTGTTAATCAAAGGACTTTACAATCAGATAACAAAAGGGTTAACTTAGCATGGGTGGGCTTCCACATACCAGCCCGAGGTGCACATCCAAAACCCCCCTTCTACTTTTCCTGCTATCATACAGTCTTTATTTCAATCTCGCCATCACATTCCAATGTTTGCATCATATTCAGACCTTAAAAATGCCATCGTTCTTCACATTTTGTACTTTGGTACATTTTGTTCAGCAAACACGTGGAGGTGGATGAAACCTCGGGCAACAAATGGTGGAATGCGACAGATCAGGATGGGAGCCGCCGGCCACCCACTCAGAAAAGGTAGGTGGCCACAAAACTGACAAATTTGGGGGAAAAAAAATGTTGAAAGGAGACACTCTACCAACAAAAGAGGAGGTGCAAAAAAAAATCATGTAAATAGGGAAAAGATACAACATTCTCTTAAAGATTTACAACTTTATTAACAAATTTGGGGAAAACACCACCCATGTGGAGCTCAGACGACCCACATCTAGACTAGATCTCGGTGTTCTCCTGTCCTCACTGGCTATAGGTGTGAACTTGGTGTGGTAGAAACTGTTTTGACTGTTATGAGGTGTGTGGCATATGATACATGCAGAATTGCGCAGTCACTGAGTTTTTAGGATGTCGCATCAACAGCTTAATGGTTATGACATAAACAATAATAGGCCGTGTCAAGTATTAGTAAAGGTATAGTTCATAGAGAATTAAAATTCTGTCATTATTTACTCACCTTCACGTTGTTCCAAACCCATATGACTATTCCCCCATGCTGATCTTTTTTTTACATTGAAGTGCATGGGGATAAACGATGTCAAGCTCCACAAATGAACAAATAGCACCACAAAAGTACCATAAAATTTTATTTGTGCGCTAAATTCTGTCTTTTAAAACTGTAAGTCTACATAAGGATCAGACCAAAATCTAGGTCATCATTCATTGAAAACAGCTCACAACTCCCATTCAGTTCCATTCAATTGCTATTTGCATATTCAAACTCGCCGAATCACTCTTTGCCTCTGATAATGAAAAGAATTCTGATTTTCCAAGTTTTAATATGCAAATGCACAGAAAATTTAAGAGCTTTGGCAAAAAGGCAATTTTTTTTGGTGAATTACTTAAACTTTGGTCTGTTCCTCACACAGAGCTACTGTATGGCTTCAGAAGACCCTGACTGTACCACACGAGTCATATAACCTACTTTTATTTATGTATTTATTTATGGAACAGTAATCCACATGGAAAAGAGGAGCGTGAACATAACGCTAAACATCTCCTTTTGTGTTTCATGGAACAAAGGAAGTCACACATGTTTGTAATGATATTAGGGCAAAATTTGACATTAGTAAATGACAGAAGTATTCGTGTGAATAACCCTAAATAACCTGAAATAGAGTGCAACAGAGCTCTCCGGTAAAACTGGTTTACAAAAACATAAAATACTTATAAACAACTATGCATATAGTTATATTTGTGACACTGAAGACTGACTGAAAATTCAGCTTTAACATTAACAAAAAAAAAAAGATTATTTTAACCGTATTTCAGAATTTCATATCTTGATCAAATAACTGCAGCCTTGGTGAGCATAAAAGACTTCTTTCAAAAATCTTACTGGCAATGTTTACCCATTTTTCTGTGCCACTAAAGGCTCTTGAATCCTAAAATCACAGGTAATAAACAATTGTAGACCTGCAATGGAGCTGGAGGTGCAGCTCTAATGGAGATCAGGTATTATAGCAGGAATGAGTCAAGCGAGTCAAATCTGCCTCCATCTCTCCCTTTGTCTAACACCCTAGTCTTTCTCTCGTTGTGTTTTCTCTGTTATCTCTCAACTACTATTTCGCCTGTCTCTCTTGCAGGCTCTCTTTCTCACGCTCTCCATCAACCTCCACTTATTCACCTCATCCTTTGACATCTAATTGGTATTAGTCAGTATTAAGTTTTTTAGCTGTGTTTGCTAAGGAAAGCATGACTTTTACTACTGCTCATATTTTTAACAAACCTCTACCCCCTTTATTATTTCAACACATAACCCATCCTGCTTGTGCTATGGACATATTGATACCGAAAATCATTTGATTTCTGGGGAGAGTTTATTGTGATTTTCATCACAATTGTAGCCTGTCATAGAAGAAACTCTTTTGACTCGAAATCGTAAGCTATAAGCCAGCAACCACCAAGAATACCCTGGTAACAAAAGCGCTAGGTAGATCTGGCTGCCAATCTATGGTATGCTCTTCTGTTATCTTGCATTATTTAGCCTTGTTTGGGCATATACAGGTTAAACAGCAAAGGTCCAAAGATAGAGCCCTGGGCCACATGCCATGTGGTTTTGTGGAGAGAGGTGTGTTGTGATGTTTCAAAGCAAGCTCTCTTATGATTTTAGCCCATCATAGAAACATTTTTACTTGAACTAATAAGCAATTAGCCAGCAACCACCGAGAATACCCTAGCAACAACACAGTACTCGGTAGATCTGGTTGTCTACACATGGTACACTCTTCTGTTATGTTGAATTATTTAGCCTTGTTTGGGCATATACAGATTAAATAGCAAAGGTCCAATGATTGAGCCCTGAGGGACACCACATGCCATGTGGCTTTCTGGACAAAAGTGTGTTATGATGTTTCAAAGTGATCTCACTTATGATTTTAGCCTATCATAGAAAAACTTTTGACTTGAACTACCAACCATCTACTGACGTCCTGACAACCATATCAGTGCATCTCTAATGATGACTATGTACTTTTTTTGTCTTTACTCTTTCCTTTTGTTTGTCTCCTGTTATTTCTGTATCCCTCCGGTAATTGCTTATTTCCTTATCCATATCCATTGTCTGAATTCCGATCATCACTTATGTGAGAGGAAATGCCTGAAGAAAGCTCCTTCTGTGCCTGTTCTAGTGAAAACCGCAGTGGCACATCAAGCCAATGATTCACAGAAGAAGTGTCACCAGAAAAGCCCTCTATCTCCTTGAGCTTCCTTCCGGACTCACAACTCTTACGTCTGAAGATAAGACACAAATGTCTCAAGACAGGGGGTACTTCAGTATAAATGTTTAGGTATCTCACTATTCAATTAAAAAAAAAAAAAGTCACAGTGGAATTCCAAAATGATACTGGCATACAGAATTCATGACGCAAAACACCTGTAGGTTATTTCCTGTAAGATCTTTAAAAACAAACCTTGTTCCACTATTTTGTGCTTGGCTGTTCAACTCCTCTAAAGGCTCCTAGTGTTTGTTAGCAGCATCAGTGCAAATTTTCAAGAGCTCAATAAATAATGTATGAAATGCATCTGTGGATCTCCTTTTTTCTTTCCTTTTAACATTGATATAAGTTGATATTGATAAATGTAAGCATTTCTTTTAAAGAGGAAGAGGTTTCTGTTCTGGTGATAAGTGTAAGAGACTAACACGTGTGCTTGCTTACAGGCATGCACAACTGACCTGGCATCGACTGAAGATGTCTGCAGGTGTGAGGTGGACATGGAAATGTCTGAGAACATGCGCGGCCTGATCACGTGCCTTTTCTGAGCAGTCCAGAGTCAGGCAGCGGCCCTCTCCGACCTGTGAGCGTAACTATACACACAGACACAGACATTCACACAAAAAAAGTCACTGCACAGGATTTTTGTTAAGCAACTGTAGCTCTGTACTAAAACCTATTCAGCTGCCTACAGAGGTAAAATACCTATGTAGGCACTAGGATGCAAGACAGCTCACACAGTTTGCATGTCTCTCAACAATTCAAAAACACACTTACTGTTTGGTAGGGCTGACCTGCGGTGAGGATGACACGACCTTCAGCACGAGCCAGCTGGAAGACAGAATATAACTTGACTGCAAATACATGACTTAATTAACAATATATAAAAAAATCCATTACTATTTTTTCAAGATAATAGTAGGGTGATTCAGTTATGCTTTGACACGAGTACTAAAACTGAGATTTATATAAAAGAGGACACTAATAAAGTCTTTAAACTTCAGAAAGAATTTGCTTTAAACATTTCTTTGCAGCCAAATACAACAACCTCTGTTTTGTCTTTGTTTAACTGGAGGAGACTCTATGGGGCTGTAGTCACTTGACGATAGCACTGTGTAGATCTGGGAGCCTAACTTTGGTACACATGTCTGTTATTTTGCATTATTTGACTTTGAGTGGGCATACAGGTTAAACAGCAAAGGTCCAAAGTTCAAGCCCAGAGGGACACCACATGCCATGGAGGTCCACTCAGATTTTTAGTTACTTATTCTTTCTAAATATGACCGGAGACAGTTGAGGACCATCTTATATAGACCTATCCAGTTCAAAATTTAAACGTAACTAAAACAGTTATGTCAAATGTCAGAAACAGCAGGTGACTGATTGTCTCACCTCTGCTGCTACTTTATGGTCATCCGTGTTTTCCAGCATTTTGACGTCCACCCCCAGACAGCGCAAAAAACTTCCCAGACCCTGCAGCATGTTATCACAGACCACTCGCAGCTCTGGTGGTGTGATGGTGGGCCCTTTGTACTCCGAATTCACCTTTATACAGTCATCCACAGAGTGGGGCTCATTCGCCTTCTGCCGAGCCTGAAGATTGAAACACATTCCAAAATCATCAGTGAAGATGAAATTACTTGACCTTTCTATAACCTAAACTGCTCTAAAGATTGTGATCCACTATAATGCACCAAGAGATTGGAGAAAATTTTGGGCAGGACATACAGTATTACGAGGCTCGTCACAAAACTCCAATTTTTTCCATGGGAAGAAAATTATAAATTATACATAAAATATGCAGCGGCTTTAAATGAAACATTTTAAAATAATGATATATAATCTAACAATGCACAAAGTGACTAATGATATAAAAACCTCAAAAAAATTAAAAAGTTTTGAATGTTTGCCACATTTTTAGATGGACCCCTTAATTTTTTTCATCATAAAAACTCCACAAGTTCTCATCAGCTACTTTTAATATTTAATTTTATGATAGTAACTATGGCAGCAGAGCAATTTTCAGGACTACAGGCTCATAAAAGTACAGTCAGAGACTAGTGGACCAGTGAACTGACCTCTCTTCTTTTAGAATGCTTGTTCTTCTCTTTAGGTTTCTTTTCCTCACGACTCTTGGCTGGTCGGGCTGAGGGAATGGAACGGAGGTCCTCTGGCAAACCAAATGCCTTAGGGTCCCGGGAGAGGACAAGGTAGATGTCTAGCAGGCAATATGCATCAGTGGCTGAAAATAGTCACAAAAAGAGAATGAGACAAGGTTCAAAAATGCCATGCCACCACTCATGAATTGTGTGTTACCTGCATAGCGGAGTTGGCTGGTCCGGAGTGGTCGGCGTTCCCAGTTGGAGAGTTGCTCGGTTTTGTTCAGTGGTTTTCCAAATACCTGCTGTACTAGCAAACTCAGGCCCTTCTCTGCTGGTCCCTCACCTACTTTCACTGACCGACATCCTTTGTTGCCAAACCAGCACCGTTGAAGCTGGGGGGACAGAGGTCAATTGTATAAAGAATCAACAGTCAGAATATGGTTAGGAATATCCAATCAGCAAAGGTTAGCTAGGGGGTCGTAGCAGCACCTCCTGATGGACATGAAGCAGGTCCAGAACTCCTTCCATTTTCATTGGCTCTTCCCTGAGCTCAGGCCACATGCTGACCAGACTCCGCAAATCTCCAGACATCCCATAACCTAGATACACATACTGTTAGCAATGCTTTCCAAAGTTGAAGAGTGCATTACCACATCTTTCCTGGTAGCCAACCCATAGTTTACTAACACAAGAAATATGAAGAATATCAAAAGGTATGTGGCTTAATCTGCCTTAAGGTTTCCTACCCAGTTTGAGGATGTTCTTGTCTGACAGCAGAGCCCTGATGAAGTTCACTGTGGAGCTGTGGTGGCTAATGGCGTGCGCACAAAGGTCCAACAGAAACAGCCGATCCTGTACTGCCAGCTGGATCAGAGCCACATGCTGAGAGGACACTGTGCCAAAACCGGCTCTCCATTCCATGTCCATTCCCACCACACAACCAGGCTGAAGAAGAATGAGGAGAGACAGTTACAAAAGACATATAATGCAAAACAGGATCTTCCTTGTTCTTTGGAAATAATTAAAGTTGATGTGACAATACAAACTACATCAGTACTCAAGAGGTTAGCCGATCATAACAGTGGTCATTTACATATAGAAGTTTTAAAGGTACAGTAGCAAAGGGTTACCTTTAAAACAGCTTCTCTGCACTGCTCAACTTCATCTAATGTCTCTACAAAGTGGACGGTTTCTCTGGGCAGAGGCAGCTGGTAGTATTTTTGCTGATCAGACTGAAGAGGTGTCCAAGATTCGGGTGGGCCGCTCACAGCCCGCATCTCTCTATGACAGGATGACAGGAATATTCTTGTGAGGTTGGTGGTTGTGTGTACTTTGGCTTGTAAGCCAAAGTATCTTCGCAAACAGTGTCAAAAACAGACTTGTGTCAAAGTTTGTGTGAGGGTTACAGTAAATATTATTATTACTGGAATGGAAATCATTTATGGGAGGTCTTTACGAATATTGTTTTTTAAGTCTGTGTGTGTGTGTGTGTGTGCGCATTTGATTTAATACTTACAGCTGCTTGGGGGAGAGGCTCTGAATTTTGTCCCAGACTCCTAGCGAAAGCCTGTTTCTGGGTAAGTTGTAATGTGCAGCCCACTGGGCAGCAGTCTTGAGGCTGCAGTGTTTAACCAACAGATGCACCAATTGAACCTGGAGCTCTGTACTGCCTTCAATCATGGCCTGAGATCACAACACACACACTTATATAAAACTCAGTTAAAATGTTGAAGTGCTGAATCAAAACAGATTTAGAATTACCTGAACGTGGTCTCTCCAGTTCTCTTCAGACATGCTTTTCTGTCAAACAAATACAATGAAGTAGACACATCACTGCAGTTGTAAAAACTTTAACTTCTGTAATGTGATGCATTTCTGAAAGCGCAAAATATTTAGTGGTAAATAAAGGGTGAGACTATATTTTATTAATTTTTTATTTATTTTAAAATCTGTTTGGTTAATAAGCAACTAAAACAATAATTCAGTTTTGCCTTCCCGAAGTGGCTTATAGCATGTTCATCATGTCATTTCAGAGACAGAAGCCTACATTTGAAATTGTGCCACTCATCTTTTGTCCTATCTATTAATTTATGCAATTAGCAGGATTAAAAAAAAAAAAAAATGTAAATGTTTGTTTGTTTATTTATTCACATGCTTGACAATCTTTTATTATGGTTTCTTTTGAAAATATAATAATATTTTAACCAACCCTTTACTAATATTTATAATACTATTAGTAGAAATCCAAATGGATATCTAATATTTACGTTAATTATTAATATTAACAATGTTAAATTAAGCATTATATCCAAATCATTACATTAACACTATTACTAATTATTATTCATGATATTTATATTATTGATATTTGAAAAACCTGTCCACAAAATCAACAGCATGTGCTGCAACGCAAACAAATACGTCTTGCCTTGAAAAATATAAATATAAACATTTATGAAAACAATGAGCAAGATATGTACACACATTTATTCACGGTTCAATATTATTCACTATTCTTTCTTGATGGTTACACTATTTGAAATATTTAAAATCACAGAAGTGAAACCTACATGAATACAAAGAGTAGATTTCTAAGAACCTGACACCCTTACCTATTTCTGAATAATGTGATAAAAAAGGGCAGTGAAAAAGGGGAACGTTCTCACCTCGCCAAAGGTTTTGTACATGAGAAACCTCAGTGAGTCCAGCTTCCTCTTATAGACAGAATTGGAGCACAGACCTGTAGCAAACACACCCCACGGGACCAGTGTGAACATCATAAGCACACACATTCAGAAACCTAGACACTTGAGATGACGACGCTGGAGTGAAACACTCACACACCGGGATCAATGCAGAATTTCTCCATGAGTCGGAACACATGTTTACTGAGCAGCTTGGGCTGAATCTGGTCCGTCTGATGTTTTGAGAGAACCACGTTTGGGTACTGACTGCAACCACACAACACGTATATATTATGTATTGTTTATTAATTCTACGCAGTTATGCAGAAGTATAAATCAGGCATCAAAACACTAAAATCTACATTAGAAAAGATGAAAATGATAAATGATGGACACATGAGTATTACATAATGAAAAAAACAGACTATTATTATGAATATGCAATTAATAAATATGATTAATACTTATACGTTGTACACCATTTTGCACAAGTGAAATCTGCATCTAAAATGTACTGCAGAAAAGATGGATGAGTGATAAATGGTGGTTAAATGAGTGTTATAAAACGAGAGAAGACTTTTTTTTATTATTTGTAGTATTATTACTAATTATTATCAATACAATTTTTTTTTAAGTTATTTATATTATTATAAACGTTTCGATATTCATTGAATTTCCAGGTTCAAATGATTTTTGCATAAATAATAAAAAATAGATTTTTTTTGTATTGTGACATTATTAACAATTGACACATTTGGCACATTTTCCCTACAAATTCTCAATACTATAAAAAGATGTAAGATGTCAAATAATAGGGCAGGGTGTTCAAATTTGAACACTATATTTTCAACCTTTCAATAATATTCAATATGTAGAGCAAACACATCTCTAAATATACACGTTTGCTTTAATTCTCACCTGAGCAGTGCCCGGATGTTAAAGTTGGGCTTGCACCAGGAGTCCAGCAGTTTGACCAGACGCTGCTGCAGGTCAGGATGTTCATGCACATACAGCTCCACCAGCGACAGCTTGTCCAGCAGTATGAGAGGAACACACACCTAACGGCACAAACGGGACAGCGGAAATGAGACGGTCCAGCTTAAAATAGCAAAGATCCAGGTATTAAACAGGGTGATTAAACTGACCTTCTCCATGTCCAGATCTTTCTGCAGTTCCACTTTGGTATTAAACTGACGCTTCTCCCTGTCCCGTATCTTTCTCTCTTCTTCAGTTTCCACTTGCACTGAACACCAGCGCCTGCCAAAACCCAATATTTCAGATCAGTAAAAGGGCTCTTAGGCTGCACAATTTTTGCATTATATTTAATTTCTATTTTCAAATAAATTGTCCAATAAAATAATATAATCTAATTTAAAAAATAAAAAAATGTATTAAACTGTTTGCAGTTAACTTTCGATGCTTAATTTTATTGGGAGTATGTAAAATTCTCAATTGTAGATTCATTTTTTATCGTATATGTAATTGTCATAAAATAATGTTACAACGTGAAATTAATAGTAGTCAAGTCAAGTCAAGTCACCTTTATTTATATAGCGCTTTTAACAATACAGATTGTGACAAAGCAACTGAACAGCATTAATTAGGAAAATAGTGTCGATAATGCAAAGTGACAATAGTAAACACTAATTTTTCAGTTAAAGGCAGTTCATCTTTGAATTCAGTGATGTCAACATCCAGCTTAGTTCAGTTTAAACAATATCTTTGCAATTATGTCAACGAAAAAGCTGGAAATGAAGTGTCCCCACTAAGGCAAGCCAGAGGCGACAGTAAATAATTGTATTTTTTTTAATTATGAGCAACATTAATTTAATTTGATTTCATTTCATTTTTTGATTTTGGGGGTGCAATGGGACCTGGATATAATTTTGATTCCCACATTTAATGATAGCATGTATTTTTTAGTTTATTTAATTGTCATAAAATTATATTACAATGTAAAATTAATAGTAGTAAATAATTAAATTTTTTCTTAATTATGTACAACTTATTTTTTATGTATTTCTTTGTTTGCTGTTGATGATTTTGGGGGATGTGACCTGCATAATTTTTTGATTTTCCCGCATTTAATGCCGCAATATGACCAATCATTTATTAAACATTTATTTTTACACAATTAACTCACTCTGCTGCAACCTCATAAGCTTGGATTCTGATCATACAGTGGATTATTCAATGTCCCAAAACTTTGTCTAATTTTTTCCCAAAAATAAATAAATAAAATAAACATTTTGTACAATATTTGACATTTTAAAATGAATGCACTGATCACTGACTCCACCAAAAAACAAATGTATCTATATATATATAATAAAAACAAAAAATAAATAACAAAATAAATTATAAATATATATACATACACACACCACATATAGCCCCATAACTGACCTGGCTATACTTTTCTACCACTAGCAACAATTTTCTTTTTCCTATATCATCATATTGGAACATATTGTAAAAGTGTCACTCAGCTGGTGACGACTTCCCCTCACCTCTTTGAAGCAGCAGTAGGCATGCAGGAAGTTCACATGTTCCAGCAGCAATGGTCTTTTCAGTGAGCTCAGCTGATAAATCTCCAGAAGGGGGTCCATGTACCCAGGGTGAGAGTCTGTGAGGAGCCCCATGGCTTTCTCTGCTGCAAACGCAGTCTCTCTTCTTCCCTCAAGCCATTCAGACTGGCCTGGGGATTACTGGTCCTCCAGCGCATAAACTCTGTGAGAATGAACTGGTTCAAGCTGGTGGACTTCCCCTTCTGGATGGTAAGGCAGCGCTGCAGGAAGCCCAGCAGACCAGCCAAGGGCTCCTGCATCTGTGAGAAACTGCTCGCTAAAACTTGCCGTAGCTAAGAAATAAATAATAAATAAATAATAAAATATGCATTGATTAATGAAATTATTATGAAAATATTTACACGTCATACCAAATATCATTTAGTCAAGCACTGAAAATACATTATTGTTTCTAATTCAAAGAAAGGGAGAAATGGATGTGGATGGATGGGAATATTGAATTTTGCTGATTAAAATTGAATTTTGGTGATGATGTGATTAGCCTAGTAAATACTGTACAATACATTTTTGAATAGAAGCGCTATCAACAGCATTTGTGATATGATAGCTATTACCAAAGAAAATTTTAACATGTCCCTCAAAAAAAAAAAAAAATTCATAAACTGAGGGACACGTTTAAATAATTTTCTGTGTGGTTATTCTTTTTAAATTAGCTGCTGATACAACTTTAATTATTTCATTTCAATTCTACATTTTCGTCATAAGAGCTGAAGAAACATCTGAAAACTGGGGGTGCACATATTAAATGTAGGGGTCTTTGAAAAGTATTGAGTATCTCCTAAAAATTGGGCGGAGGAATACAGGAATTTTGAGAAAGTGGTTGGCTATAGGCCTCTCTCTCATGTGATCTTATCACGAGCGTCTCACCTCTCATGAGACGCTCACACGCTCAGCTGGAGTATAATTACATCTGTTTCTTACCTCCTCCTGCTCTTTCCTGCTCCACAGGCCGCAGAGGTGCTCCTGCAGGGCAGGCAGGTCAACACCTGGGGCAGCACACATGACACCAGTGTTACACAGCTCTCAACAACATGTCTGTTTTCACTCCACCTCACGAATTCTCACACTAATTGTATTACATTTTGCCATTTTTGACCATTTTTGATTAAACAGTTAAAACAGAGAGTGATAGAAATCGATGCAGGCCGGACTCGAACTTGTTTTTCCCATATCAGCACCACAGCTCAAAATGCCATTGCTCATGATTTTACTCTCAATCCTTTTCCAATTCAAACTGTTTTTATTTTTTCTAAATCAAGATATATTTTGATTTATAACTAAAAGGCTCAACCAATCAAGTGAATTTGGAGTGGGACTGCCCGTTTGACAGACGAGGGACTGTTTGAAGGCATATATTATTTCGACAAACTCCACTGAAATGGCTTTGAACACTGGCTCAACCAATGGCGTGAGTTTGGGGCGGGACTAATGGCAGAAGAGGAAAAGTTTGAAAACGGACATCATTTCTGCAGATCTCTCTGGCGTAAAAATGAAACAAATGAAAATGTGTTCACACTTGCAACTCATTTTACTTCTGCAATGTGACATACTTCAAAATATTTAACAAGTAAAACCTGATTGGATCATAAAAATGGTATCTATATGACAGGTAGTTGGAAGGGAAGGGACAAAAAGTCAGCCAAAAATGAAAGTCATTACATTTTGATGCAAGACTGTGAAAAACATTGTAACAGCAGACGTTGCAGGCTGGACTCAAACAGTTTTTTCCCATATAAGCACCACAGCTCAATGTGTCAAGACTGTAATGGTCTGATGGTTTTATAAAAATGCTGTCATTCCTTTTCCAACACAAACTGATTTCTATATTCAACATTTTTAAATCAAAATATTATATATATTATATTATATGAATGTAAACATCACACAGGAACCAATATATAATAATATAATATATATATAATGGTGGGACTACCTGTTTGACTGCCTAGTGGCAGACGAAGGAATATTTAAAAATGTGCATAATTTCCACAGGTTAAACAGACATGAAAGTCCAAATGCTTTCTTTCCACAATATGTCATTATTTCAAAAAATAAAACCTGACTGGACCATAAAAAGTGGTCCCTATATGGCAGGTAGTTGTAGAGAACTAGTTGAAAAATCAGTAATGACAGCTGAAATAGAAAGGCATAACATTTTGATAAAGATTGCAAAAAAAAATTTTTTATTTCTTCAGAAAATGAACCTATGAGTCGTAAATAAGACCAGTACTGCGTATTAAAGTAAATAGAGCCTGTTTTGTTTTCGTGTTCACTTTAAACATTGTTTTAATGCACTTTTCCCGCCACGCTAAGACTTTAACAACTTTTCAGGCTTAACTATTTTACGTCCTTTGTAATGCACTCCTTGACTCTTTTTTTTCCCAGTCAGCTATTGTTACATGTGGATACTTCACACCGCATTTGAATTGAGCAAAAAGGGCCAGAAAATTAACATTTAATACGCGTAACAGGGAGAGAAAGGAGGAGTCTATTGTTGTGTGTGAGGTGTTGGGGCTTTGTATTTTGGGCAGTGATTCCAGGCCACAAAACTGTGAAAAGATGAGCCATTTTTTCAGGAGGAAGGTGGGGGCGAGACAGGACAGGCCGGTGACAATGGGGTAACGGAGGGGAGGTATACGCTCCTTTGAGGAACCCTGAAAGCAACTGCCTCTCTCATGCTGTGTGGCCAATACCTTTCTTCTCCTTGCCTCTTCTTCTTCCCAGGGCCGGTTTTCCTGCCCCCCGCTCCTCCACTTCTTCGTGTTTGTCTCAGATTTCCCCCGGAAAGGGCAACACGGTGGTCACGGTGTAAAAAATCCAGCCTTCCTGACCGACAGCCTGGGAAAGTGGTGCAAAGGGCTTTTCTCTGTCCACTCTCAGCTCAACCCCACCCCCCTCGTCCCATCAGGCTGCACGGAGATCATCGGATTTGTCCGCAACGCTTCCTGCACGAGCTTACCGGGCTGTCTTAAAACATTATTTAGGATAGTCTTTTCCCATAAGTGAACTTTCCGTGATTGGTGTGTCGACATGTTAGCGTGTTAGCGTGATGACACACAAACACATTAAATTCTCTGGTCTTTGTCTCAACTCCACCCTAACCTCATTCTTCTCCAGGCATTAACATACACACACGCATGGGAGGAAAGTGGGGTGGAAGGACATTAAGGAATGTAGACTATGCAGCTAGTCAATGGGAAGTTCAAAAAGTGAGAATGTTGTTGAAGGAGACAGGTATGTACTTACAGAAGTCCATATCATATATTGCTTCCACACCGAGAAACAAGCTGAAACTACACTACAACTCTATAATCAAGTAGATTACTACATTTTTTGAATGTGCAAAACTCGCCGCAATGATGATGAAGTTGGCTTGACTTTCACAGTATTCGCTAAGCCACTGCTGAGGTCATTGCTATTGTGTTCAGCAGTAATAATAATAATAATAATTAATTACATTTATATTAGGCGTACCCTCAAAAGCACTACATTGTCAGGGGGGTATCTCCTCATCCACTACCAGTGTGCAGCATCCACCTGGATAATGCGATGGCAGCCATATTGCTCCAGAACGCCCACCACACACCAGCTTTGTTGGTGGAGAGGAGACAGAGTGATGAAGTCAATCAGCAGATATGGGGATTGTTTGTAGGCCATGATGATCAGAGGCCAATGGCCAAATTTGGCCAGGATACCGAGGTCACACCTCTACTCTTTTCGAAAGACATCCTGGGATTTTTAATGACCACAGAGAGTCAGGACCTCGATTTAACATCTCATCCGAAGGACGGTGCTTGTTGACAGTATAGTGTCCCCATCACTATACTGGGGTGCTAGGACCCACACAGACCACAGGATGAGCAACCACTGCTGGCTTCACTAACACCTCTTCCAACAGCAACATAGTTTTCCCAGGAGGTCTCCCATCCAAGTACTGACAAGGCTCAGCCCTGCTTAGCTTCAGTGAGCAACCAGTCTTGGGCAGCAGGCTGTATGGCTGTCCGATCACTTTTGCCATCAGGCTTTATCGGATAGGAAATGGTAGTCTTGATCTATTATTGTTTAAAAAAATAATTGTCTTGTGATGCCAGCCAAAGAGGACAGTTGCTTCAGAGGTGGAGCAAATCGTCATTTTAATGAAAGCTTTTAGTATGATTTTTTTTTTTATGTGCACCAATAAATGGTCTCACAATAAGTCAATTTTCATTATATTGATAACAGATATTCATTTTGTGTCTGATAATGGAAATAGTCACTAATATTTTCCTGTTATGATTGACAATTGATAATGGACAATTCTCGCCGCAAATTGCGAATATTGTGATATAAACAATAAGTCAATAAAATAATACAATTTAGGAGTAAGAATGCAAACGAATTTGGTCAGACTTGTTAAGAACCACAATTATATTTATAGGTAACTGTTACACAATTCAATTTAAAAGTTTGTTAGCTGAGGGCCACTGTTCTGGTCCGGGGCTACATTATTTTGATTTATGTTTTTGAAAGGAAGTCCTTAATGACTGGCACCACAAGTTAATACTGATTTTGGATCAAAACTGGGGTTAGAAAATAGGCAATACTTCGTGAAATCTATTACATTAAGTACCTTTTTATTGTAAGTACTTGTTAAATGTAATGTACTTCACTGGATCAAGCTGCCTGTCAGCATCATTACTCTCCATTGCTTCAGTGTCACATGATCTTCAGCAATCATTCTAATATGCTGAACACGAAACAGTTGATGAGTATCAATTTTTTTTGGAAACAGATGTGCTACTGGAATATTTTTGGAAACTTAAATTTTTTTTTTTGATAACTTACTATTTTTTATATGTCCTTGAAAGAAGTTTCCAATAACAGCTTTATTGTTAAAAGTAGAAAATTAACAAATGTCTTTATCCCGGTCTCTTGGATAAATGTTATCTGCATTGTGGCATTGCCTTAAGAACTAAACGAATGGACTTCGTCAAAAAGAAAAAAACCTCTGAACCCCACCCACTATGGGAATCCCGTGAAATAAAGGTACATGTGAGGAAACCCTGTCATACCATACATTGGAGACGCTAATGATTTGTATCGCCAGCTTTTAAATTTCACATTTCCTCGAGTGTTTAGGTCAAATACGTATGGGTAAGAATCTAATATTGATAGCTAGGAATAGTCAGTAATATCTGCTTCATTGCACACAATGTTTTACTAAAGAGTATCCAAGGATCGAACGTGTTTTGAAAATGTACCTTTTGATGTCCTTCCAGGCTCTTGTTGTACACCGGTGCGGCTGTCCTACACTCGAGCACTTCACACCCTGCCGAAAGAACCGAGCATTGTTATGATGTAACATGCATATAAATCTATCCCAAACACAGATCTGCGTAACAGGGCTTCAACTGCTTAGGAGACGCTAACGCCCAGTCTAATATTGCTAATTCTTCAGCTGTGGTGGATTTATACAATGATCACCGGTTTGTAACTGAAAGAATCTTCCCATGACTTCAGAATGCCTACTTCTGTCTCTCAGGCTGAGAAGTTTTACAGCAGACTATTGCTAGATGACCTCAAACAAATGAGGTAAAATGAAAATGATTTTTTTTTTTTTTTTTCCATGTACGTTCCCAAAAAATTGTGCTTTTTGAGCAACTGCTCTTAATGTTGCTTGCGACATGCGAGTCGTTCTTCAGTGAGTTCTCACACACATCGCAGGCATTTTTTCCCAGTCAGCAACAGTTGTACACTCACAAAAAAAGTGTTATATGTCATTCCCCATTGTATTCGCAATGCTTCAGGGGTAAGATTTACCTTCAGATTATGAGAGGAAACATATAACAAAGGTTTTTTTCCCCCTAGTTTGTCGACTGAACAGTTGAAGTGATTCGTGTTGAACAACATATGAACAAGTGCCTCAGGTGTAAGTACCCACATGTACACGTCTGAGTCTCTCTCACACACAAACACGTCTCCCTCCCTGTGGGAACAGCAGCCCTAGGAAGGGCAGTCTGCCAGCTGGCTAGGCGACATGCTTTTGAGGCTGAGGATGTTTGGTTTTTTTGGTCAGGAGCCTGGACTGTTTCTCTCAGCAGTCTCAGGGGAAGGTCCTGGCACTGAGCTCCAAAGCTCTGGCTCCTGAAGCTCACTCACATCTCCTCTGGTCTTCACTGACATCTAGTGGACACAGACGCCTCACACAACATCAAATCCTGCTCCATACTGTACAAGGCTGTTAATAAGCCTAGCTTTTAATCTTTGATTAAAGTAATACTATGGAGGCAAAATATATATATAATGTGTGTGTATATATATATATTATATTTTTTTTTTTTTTTTTTTACAATTATTTATTATATAACACATATACTTTGTGACTGCTAGAAAGGTTACTTGTTCTCTAGCCTAGTACACCAAAAAAAATGTGTGTGTGTACACATATATATATAGCTGAATTTTCAGTGTGTCACATGATCCTTTCAGAAATTACTCTAATATTCTGATTTGGTGCTCAATTGTTATCTATTAATATTGGTTCTCAGATAATAATAATGGTTTACATTATTATAAATGCTGCTTAACATTTTTTGTGGAAACAGTGATACATTATTTGATGAAAACAATGTTCACTTAACAGCATTTATTTGAAATAGAAACAATTTGTACCATTATAAATGTCTTTACTATCCTTTTGATCAATATAATGTACATTGGTGGGTGTGGGTGTATACAGTGCATCAAAAAAGACGGATCAAAATAGAAAATAAATTAGAATGTTGTGGATAAGTTCATTTATTTCAGTAATTCAGCTCATTGTGAAACTCGTGTATTAAATTAATTCAATGCACACAGACTGAAGTAGTTTAAGTCTTTGGTTCTTTTTTTGTGATGATTTTGGCTCACATTTATCAAAAATCCACCAATTCACTATCTCATCAATTTAGAATACTTCATAAGACCAATAAATAAAAATTTTTTGTGAATTGTTGGCCTTATGGAAAGTATGTTTATTTACTGTACATGTTCTCAATACTTGGCAGGGGCTCCTTTTGGTTTATTTACTGCCTCAATTTGGCGTGGCATGGATGTGATCAGTTTGTGGCACTGCTGAGGTGGTATGGAAGCCCTGGTTTCTTTGACAGTGGCCTTCAGCTCATCTGCATTTTTTTTTTGGTCTCTTGTTTCTCATTTTTCCTCTTGACAATACCCCATAAATTTTTCTATGGGGTTCAGGTCTGGTGAGTTTCATGGCCAGTCAAGCACACCAACACCACCATTTAACCAACGTTTGGTGCTTTTGCCAGTGTGGGCAGGTGCCAAATCCTGCTAGAAAATGAAATCCGCATCTTAAAAAAGCTGGTCAGCAGAAGGAAGAATGAAGTGCTCCAAAATTTCTTGTTAAACGGTTGCAGTGACGTTGGTTTTCAAACAACACAATGGATCAACACCACAGATGACATTGCACCCCAACTCATCACAGACTGTGGAAACTTAAAACTGGACTTCAAGCAACTTGGGCTATGAGCTCTCCACCCTTCCTCCAGACTCTAGGACCTTAGTTTCCAAATAAAATACAAAACTTGCTCTCATCTGAAAAGAGGATTTTGGACCACTGGGCAACAGTCCCGTTCTTCTTCTCCTTAGCCCAGATAAAACGCCTCTGACGTTGTCTGTGGTTCCGGAGTGGCTTAACAAGAGGAATACGAAAACTGTAGCCAAATTCCTTGACACGTCTGTGTTTGGTGCGTCTTGATGCCTTGACCCCATCCTCAGTCCATTCCTTGTGAAGTTCAAATTCTTGAATCGATTTTGCTTGTCAATCCTCATAAGGCTGCGGTTCTCTTGTTTGGTTGTGCATCTTTTTCTTCCACATTTTTTTCTTCCACTCAACTTTCTGTTAACGTGCTTGGATGCAGCACTCTGTGACCAGCCAGCTTCTTTGACAATGAATGTCTGTGGCTTACCCTCCCTGTGAAGGGTGTCAATGATTGTCTTCAAAACAACTGTCAGATCAGCAGTCTTCCCAATGATCGTGTAGCCTAGTGAACCAAACTGAGAGACCATTAGAAGGCTCAGGAAACCTTTGCAGGTGTTTTTGAGTTGATTAGCTGATTGGCATGTCACCATCTTCTAATTTGTTGAGATAGTGAATTTGGTGGTTTTTTGTTAAATGTGAGCTAAAATCATCACAATTAATAGAACCAAATACTTAAACTACTTCAGGCTGTGTGCATTGAATTTATTTAATATGCGAGTTTCACAATTTGAGTTGAATTATGGAATTAAATGAACTTTTCCATGACATTCTAATTTATTTAGATGCACCTGTAAATATCTATTTATATATACTGTATATTATGGTGTGTTATTTTCACTGACCGCAAACTAGGTGTGTCCACAAGGATATTATGCAGCAAAAGTTTTTAAAACCCACTGATAGTAATCAGAAATGTTTCTTGAGCAGTAAATCTGCATATTAGAATGATTTCTGAAGGATCATGTGACTCTGAAGACTGGAGTAATGATGCTGAAAATTCAGCTTTGATCGCAGGATAAATTAGATTTGACCTATATTAAAATAGTAAACTGTTATTTTAAATTGCAATAATTTTTCACAATATGACTGTTCTAACAGCATTTTTGATCAAATAAATGCAGCCTTGGTGAGCAAAATATTCAAAAAACAACATTTAAAAAAATCATAATGACTATTTTCACCTATGAAAACGTCAAAATAGCAAAAAAAAATGATGTAAAATATAATTGAATTAGTAAAATAAATATTTAATTTAGTTAATATAACGTCATTTTTTTTTGGCTTTGTCTTTGTAGAAAAATGTTTTATATTATTCCCATGTGAGACATTTTCTCCAAATGTTTTCCATGGCACACACAGAACTCGTGGACTGTGGATGTCACGCTTCGGTCGCGAGCGGAGCCAAACTTCACGCGCTCAGCTGAACTGATCAAAGCGAGTCATTCCGCACTCATTATGCCTCATTTATTCACACTGACGTCTCTTTACATAATGACGCTTTCAACCAAATGTATTGCTTGATATTTATTGTACAACATCAATGCCATTAAACAGGATATTTCTAACACACATTCTCAATAAATACATCTTTTGTAGGATGTTTTACACCAGAGATTTAAAGGGGTCATATGATGCGATTTCTATTTTTCCTTTCTCTTTGGAGTGTTATAAGCTCTTGGTGCATAAAGAAGATCTGTAAAGTTGCAAAGACTAAAGTCTCAAATCTTAAGAGATATTCTTTATAAAAGTTAAGGAGTCAACCACGCCTACCTAAATCGGCTCGTTCTAACACGCCCCCACATGTCTACGTCACAATGTGGGAAGATTTACATAACGCCACCCAAATGTTCACGCAAAGAAAGAAGGCGTGACTTTGATTCTCGCTGTAGTATTGTTGCTGCCGCCGCCGCCATGTCGTGAAGGCACTGTGTGTTTCGTTGTGAAAGCGAAACTACTTTGTTTGGTCTTCCAAAAGAGGACACGACTAGAAATCAGTGGTTAAGTTGTATTTACAACACTGTTGCAGAACCGTTCAACCCAAATATTCAGTTGTTTGCAGCGCATTTTATGGAGGACTGTTTCCTGATCCTGGGAGAGTAGACTACAATACCGGCTGTTCTGACTCACAGACTGTAAGTAAGTTTTCATTTTAAGGATTTGCCACTGACGATTCAAACGTGAGTTTTGAGCAGTGTAGAGTAGCGCTTGTTGTTTGTCATTTCTCCGATCACAAATGCAGACATGGTTTTATGTTACGCTCCGGCCGGACAGAGCATCACAATATGGTAAAGGGCGTAACATTTCGTCACACGCTTGAGGTATTCGGCCAATCACAACGCACTGGATAGCTGGCCAATCAGAGCACACCTCGTTTTTCAGACCGATGAGTTTTGTAAAAATCTATGCGTTTCAGAAAGGCGGGGCATAGAGGAGAAACAATAATGTACAGTATGTGGAAAATAATGTGTAAACATTTCATTACACCAAATACACCAAATAATGTTCTTTTTAGCAACATCATATGACCCCTTTAACTAGGAACTAAGTTGAAAACCAAACTTATGACTTTGGGTAAGAATAAAATTACTAATTAAATCAGAAGTACTTTCACTTTCACATAAACTTCGCCCAGAAAGACGTAATTTCTATATTTTGAAACGAGGACATTCAATACACTCTAAAAAAAAGACATTTGTTCGGGTTTTTCGATCACGCAGTATCACAAAATGTGAATTTCAGCGCTTAAGCGGCGGCTAATGTCAGCGGGCTAGCATGAAAACATGAGCGTACAGATATAAACAAGCTGACAACTACTGGTGTTAAAAACAAGACGGTCATATTTACATGCTCTGACTGAGTCAGTGTTAGTTGTGAACATTCAACTTACTCAAATAATGTTGAGGTCAACCACCGAGAAAACTGTCTGCGGGATGATCCTTGCATATATCCGGGCGGAACCAATGCATGCGGGAATGTTTACTGCAGACTTCTGACGATGTGACACGCGAGCTCGCTGGACAGTTTAGTGCAGAGGAACAAAGCTGTCAGCGCGCATAGTTATGCGACCTAAAATGAAATATGAACATTTTAAATCAAAAGGACACAAGGATTCTAGCGAGATTAAATGACAAATCAGTAGCACGGAGTGGTGCGCCATCTGTTGCAGATCCGCTTCACGCGCCAGCTGTGCTAAAGCAGCCTCCAGCATCAGCACACTCAGAAAGAGTTTGAAAGAAATCTAACTACAAAGATGTTCATTTTTAAGTAAAGTTTAACTTTAGATAATTTTCTGACCTTTATTTACTTATTAAGTCTTAACATGTTATAAAAAATAATAATATTGAGTCTCAACATGTTAAAAACATCATCATAATAATTATGTAATATTAATAATAATAACAACAACAGTCTTCAGTCTTATTATTATATTATTATTATTACACCCAAAACTGCTACACCCAAACTTTTTCTGTTCAGCACTGTTAACATTTGATCATACACACGTTTCTTCAAAAGAGACCAGTTTCCAGTTTCACCTGATGAAGATCTGATTGAAAGACGGCGTACAGCCTCTTGTTGAAGAGTGATGCTTCGTCGAGGAACAGAATTCATGTAAAGTTCTGTAGTACCTCGAGTTTAGCCACAAAAAAGGGATTTAAAAAAAAAAAACACATTATAAAAAAGAATTCGTTTATATACATTTCTTCATATTTTTTTCACAAACCAATTATAAAATTATAAAAAAGAGCTATGTTTATATTAAATGTTTTATGTTCAAAATCCGTGAACAAATCAGAAATCTTTTTACTCAAAGTTCCTGGAATATAAAATCATATTCCCACCTAGGAAAATAACATTACAAATGTCTATATATATATATATATGGACCTTTATTTGACCCTCTAATTCTAACACTTTCTATTCTATTTTAATTCTACTTATCTATATTTATCTTCTTTTTTTATTTTTTATTCTTTATTTAAAAACACAAAAACAAACACTAGCTTTCTATTTTTTTATATTCTATCTACTTGTTTTTCTCTGTTTGTGTGTGTGTTGTGTGTGTGTGGTGTGTGTGTCTGTGTGTGTGTATGTGTGTGTGTGTGGTGTGTGTGATCTCGGTGTATGTGTGTGTGTTGTGTGTGTGTGTGTGTTTGTGTTTTTTGTGTGTGTGTGTGTTTGTGTTTGTGTCTGTATGTGTGTGTGTGTGTGTGTTGGTATGTGTGTGTGTGTCTGGTCTGTAGTGAGGTGTGTGGTTGTGTATGTGTGTGTGTGTCTGTTATGTGTGTGTTTGGTGTGTGTGTGTGTGTGTTGTGTAGTTGTGTGGTCGGTGTCTGTTATGTGTGTGGTGTGTGTGTGTTGTGTATGTGGTGTGTGTTGGTTATGGTGTGTGTGTTTGTGTGTGTCTGTATGTGTGTGTGTGTGTGTGTGTGTGTTGTGTGTGTGTATGTGTGTGAGTGTGAATGAGTGAGTGAGTGTGTGTGTGTCTGTGTGTGTGTATGTGTGTGTGTATGTATGTGTGTGTGGGTGTGTGTGTGTGTTTGTGTGTGTTTTTGTGTGTGTGTTTTTGTGTGTGTGTGTCTGTGTGTGTGTATGTGTCTGTATGTGTGTGTGTGTGGGGTGTGTGTGTATGTGTGTGTTGTGTGTGTATGTGTGTGTTGTGCATGTTTTTGTGTGTGTGTGTGTGTGGGTGTGTGTGTGTGTGTGTGTGTGTTGTGTGTGTCTGTCTGTGTGTGTGTGTGTGTGTGTTGTGTAGTGGTGTCTGTATGTGTGCGTGTGTGTGTGTGTATGTGTGCGTGCATGTGTGTGAGTGTGTGTGAGTACGTGCGTGAGTGTGTGTGTGCATGTGTGAGTGTGATGTGTGTGTGTGTGCGTGGTGGGTGTGGTGTCTGTATGTGTGTGTGTATGATGTGTGGTTGTTGTGTGTGTTTTTGTGTGTGTGTGTGTGTGCTTGTGTTTGTGTTTGTGTGTGCGTGTGTGTGTGCGTGTGAGTGTATGTGTGTGTGTGTGTGTGTGTTTTTTTTTTTTTTGTGTGTGTGTGTGTGTGGGTGTGTCTGTATGTGTGTTGTGAGTTGTGTGTGTGGTGTGTCTGTATGTGTGTGTGTTTGTCGTATGTGTGTGTGTGTGTGTGTGTGTGAGTGTGTGTGTGTATGTGTGTGTGTCTGTATGTGTGTGTGTGTGTGTGTGTGTGTGTGTGTGTGTGTGTGTAAATATGTTTATGAGGTGTGTGTGTGTGTGTGTGTGTGTGTGTGTGTGTGTGTTGGGGTGTATGTGTGTATGTGTGTGTGTGTGTGTGTGTATGTGTGTATAATATATATATATATATACACACACCTTGCTACGTGTACTGTGTTAGGCTAACCGAGACATTTGCTCTTATATATTGTTGCTCTTTTGTTAGTTTTGACTGCTTCTATTGTCCTCATTTGTAAGTCGCTTTGGATAAAGGCGTTTGCTAAAAGACTAAATGTAAATGTATATTTATAATAACGACAGATTCATTCACTTCATTGTGCTTTTGGTCCATGTAGTGTATCAGGCATATATTAAAAATATGACATTCGTAGCTAGACAGATAAATAAATAAAATAAATGAATAGTATTCGGACTGAATCATGTGATTGGCGTCTGACATCACGTGACGAGTGAGCGCGTCAGAGCACGGAAGTTGTCATAAGGAGCTCAAACGAGCCTCAGAGAGGAGTGCTGCTGATGTTATAACCCGAAATAGCTGTCTCTGCTCGCCTTACACGCCCCTGAGCTGCGAGAGCTTCTCGGGCGTGAAGCTGTACAGACAGCAGGAGTCGCCCGGAGCTGGAGCAGCGACATGGAGGGGTCTGGAGCTGAGCAGGAGCGCGAGGAGAACACGCCCTGCGCACACCCACACGAGGTGCTCACAGAGCTTATTTACATCTCGAAGCCTTGAGGTTGTGCTTTTAACCTATGTGAGGTTGTGTTTAAACTTTACACTTTACACTGTAAAGTCGGCGTTAGCTGGAGAAGTAGATGCTGCAGTAAAACTTCACCGCAGGATGAGTAAGAGAAAGCCTGCATCTTAAAGTGAGCTGCCGGCCAGACAGCAGGTTTGGGCATCACACTCAAACGTGCTGGCCGTCATTAAGGGGTGTTGTGTGGATCTCTGCTCTGAGATCATGAGCTGTGTTTACTGTCTCTCGTTGACAGTCTTGTTCTGACAGCTGAGGATAATGAGTGCTTTATTATTAGATCCATGGATATTTCTCTGCTGAGTTTGATGCATCACAGTGATGTTTTGACTGTGGAAGGAGCCCCCCCCCCCCCCCCCCCCCCCCCCCCCCCCCCCCCCCCCCCCCCCCCCCCACCCCCCCCCACACCCCCCCCCCCACCCCCCCCCCCCCCCACCCCCCCCCCCCCCCCACCCCCCCCCCACCCCCCACCCCCCCCCCCCCCCCCCCCCCACCCCCCCCCCCACCCCCCCCCCCCACCCCCCCCCCCCCCCCACCCCCCCCCCCCCCCCCCCCCCCCCCCCCCCCCCACCCCCCCCCCCCCCCAGCACATTAGAATGTGTCCTTTTTAATTAGATTTTGTTTTTCTGAGCAAAAACTGTCAAGATGTCAGTGACTATAATATATGTTGGCCTAATTGTTTTTAGGTTAGGTTAGGAAACGTTATTACTACTAAAATGTAATCTTGTCAGTAGGGGCCGGAAACTCCTTGGGAACTTGTTCTGGGGAATTTTGGAAATATTCCGAGTTGTAAATTTAAAGGGGCCATATGATACGATTTAAATTTTTCCTTTCTCTTTGGAGTGTTACAAGCTCTTGGTGCATAAAGAAGATCTGTAAGTTGCAAAGACTAAAGTCTCAAAAACAAAGAGATATTCTTTATAAAACCTTTAAGAGTCAACCACGCCTACCTAAAACGGCTGTTCTAACACGCCCCCACATGTCTACATCACTATGTGGGAAGATTTCCATAACACTGCCCAAATGTTCACGCAAAGAAAGAAGGCGTGACTTTGATTCTCGCTGTAGTATTGTTGCTGCCGCCGCCGCCATGTCGTGAAGACGCTGTGCGTTTCATTGTGAAAGCGAAACTACTTTGTTTGGTCTTCCAAAAGAGGACGATATTCGCTTCGTCATGCCTGGAGCTGATCCGTGCTGCTTGCTGAGGAAATACATCAACTTCTCGCTGTGGATCGCCGGATCGGTTTTCACCGTGGACGAAGCAGAGTCCAGCCCGGGTTCGTCACATGTAGTACGGGATCACAATATGGTGAGGGGCGTAACATTTCCGTCACACGCTTGAGGAATTCGGCCAATCACAACGTACTGGATAGCTGGCCAATCAGAGCACACCTCGCTTTTCAGAACGATGAGCTTTGAAAAAATCGACGCGTTTCAGAAAGGCAGGGGCATAGAGGAGAAACAATAATGTACAGTATGTGGAAAATAATGTGTTTTTTTACTTTAAACCGCATAAACACATTTCATTACACCAAATAATGTTCTTTTTAGCAACATCATATGACCCCCTTAAGTAACAGATATGGGAATTCATTGGAAATTTATAGAAACTATCATATACAAACATAAATATAAACATTTTGTTTGGTCATAAGCTGACATGCATGCAAACTAATACAAATTT
Organism: Sinocyclocheilus anophthalmus; assembly: GCA_018155175.1. Classification (NCBI taxonomy): domain Eukaryota; kingdom Metazoa; phylum Chordata; class Actinopteri; order Cypriniformes; family Cyprinidae; genus Sinocyclocheilus; species Sinocyclocheilus anophthalmus. The sequence goes on along the minus strand of JADLZN010001832.1, from coordinate 214,271 downwards.
TAAAAATTTAAATTTAAAAATAAATTCAAAATAGAATATAAGTCTTTACTATCATTTTTTGTGTCAATTTAACATATCCTTGCTGAATAAAAGTATTAATTTCTTAAAAAAGAAAAAGAGAAAAAAAATTACATACCCCAAACTTTTGAACAGTAGTGTATTGTTAAAAAATATTTCTATTTTGAATAATTGCTGTTCTTTTTTTAATGTTTTATTCATCAAAAAATCCTGAAAATGTATCACAGGTTAATAAATAAATAAATAACAGCGGTTTAAAAATATGGGTCGGGACTCGGGAGGGCCATTTTTTTGTTTTTTTATGTTATTATCTCACCTAAATGTTTGCTCGGTTAGTGTATTCGTTTTTACAATTGCACAATTTTGTTGCGCAATTGCTTACACACAGCACAAGGACGTTTTAAACATATGTATGTGATATTTAGGTAATTTACTTGATTGCTCATTAAGATGGACATTTTGACATCATTTTGTGTTCAGGATTCAAGAAATGATCTGTGCGTGTTTTGGAGGAATGTGTGTGTCCTCAATAGCCCTGCAGTGTGTGTGCTGTGTGCATGTGATTGAGGAATGTGCAGGGTAGCGATTCAACTGCAGTTGCATTCAATCTGGTCGTTTTAACTTGAGTATGCTGCAAGATTTAAATTCCCTGTTCCTGCAATTTTGCTAATTCCCATATATTCCCGTTAATTCCCGGAATTTTGCGACCCTACTTGTCAATCATATTTCGAACAAGAATCATTAAAGATATCATTAAAAGACTCTATTTAAGGATCACAGTGCACCTCCAAAACACAAATTAATTGTCATTTTAAATCTTTTTTAAACAACATTATTTGTCCCATATTTTGACATTTTATGTTCACAAGCTATTTGAAACATTAATGTGGACGCTTTACTTTCATGTATATAAAAATGGCATTTTTGTAAATGTATTGTGCTACAATCACCAGTTTTAAGTGAAGGGTTGTAGAAATGAGTACACCCCTGATTAAGTTCAAATAGTACTTAGTATGTCCTCTATAACTTTAATCATACTGCTCTGAGCCTTCTTGGCACGAAGTGTACAAGTTCATGACGAATTGTCACATCTATCCTGATTCACTCATGAAGGACAATCTCCTAAAATGCCCTGATCTTTAATGTAGTGTTGCTCAACCCGTCTCAAAATCCCCCACAGGTGCTCAAGAGTGTTACGATACAGTAGGTAGTTTTGGTGTGGACAAAGACCATGCATTTCACTTTTGCATGCTCCTGCTCTTTTTCCTTGCAAAAAAATCACACATCACTAAATGAAACCTTAAAGTGAAGTGCTTAGTTATTTCAGGGACTTTGTCACAAGTTCGTTGTTTTTGAATTTCTATGTTACTTTTGCTATATTTTCACACTTAAAACAATGATTTGGTATTCCTCTTGTACAATTGTCCTCTTTTTTTGCTAAGAAATGAGTCCCGAGTGGTTCCATTGTTGTTAGCAGTAAGTCTGAGAATGATTCAGTGGGGAAAACATTTTAATTAGGGTTGCACAATTAATCTAATTCTACGCTGATACAATATGAAACACAATTATGTAATAGTTCAAAGTCCACGTGTGTTGGCTTATTATGTGTGTTAAGAGTTTTTTCCTTCTAAGTTATGTGGGTGTTCCAGTATTTTAGGTTTAATAGAATATAATAACAAGCATTTGTTTTTTTTTGTTTACAGTTTTGTATTTAAAGAGAAACTAATCCAATGTAGATTGACCATTTGAGGATTTAATACTATAGAAAGCATTACAAGTTTTTCAGTTGAGTGTTTTCAGCTTGTATTTGCATGCGGTTGCTTCAAAAATGGTATAACATTTACATTCAGGTGTAAATTGGTAAGTAATTAATAATCCAATTTCAAGAGAATATCTACAATTATGATTATTGTCGTAATTGTGAGGCCTACTTTTATTGTCAAGAAAATTACTCTCCTTAAAAGTTTTAGTTCAACATACTATGTTACATCAAAATACCTTTCACTTGCACCAGAATTTTTGTATTTAGCAATTTTAGGAAGGTGTACTCATTTTGTACAAAACACATTTTATAACTTGCAGAAACATTGTATTTTACTATATTTGAAAAGGCTCTTGCTAGCAGACTGCTGGAATTATTCACCATACAATATGGTGTGGGGTTTAATAGATATATATATAGATATTATATCTATATATATATATATAGATATAATATTATATAGGGTTTAGAAATGGAGCCGGGTTTATGAGTTGAAAGGTCGGACAAAGTCCACCACCAATCTCGTAAAGGATTATGTGAATTTAAAATAATGAATCAAGCCAGAGAATGACATGTACATGTGTACATAAAAAATTCTGGCTTAATATTGTTTTAAGAGAAATGTATATTATAAGGTTTCACTTTATTTTAGGGGTTATAGGGGTTTAGGGTAGGGTTGGATTAGTGGTTACGTGCGGTAATATGCATAATTGGATTATAATAGTAAATAAAGTACGTGTAACAAGGACACCTTAAAATAAAGTGTTACCATTTATATATATATTTATATTAGTGAAGATTATTTAATAGAAATGTATTATTTGATACAGTAACAGTTTTTATATAATATATATGTATTATATAGTATAGAGGTGTTTATTTGTTCACAATAAGCTTACTGTGTTTTTGAAATATTATAATTTAAAATAACTATTTTCTATTTGAATCTATGTAGTTTGATTTATTTTTTTATATCCTTCAATGTTTAAAAGTTCAGCGCGAATAGGTTTGTAATGTCACTGTCACTGAAGACCGAATCTGTTACAAAACCAACTGTAATGATTTGCTCGAGGTTTTGTGAGCGTTATCTCTCTGTGTCCCATCACAGCCTAGTGTGGAGAGCATGGCGTCTCTGTGCTTGAGTCAGCAGCGCTGTGTGAAGGCCTCGATCGCGTCGCAGTGGCAGCTGGTCGAGGCACAGGACCAGCTCTGCGGTTTGGAGCTCCACAGCTCAGAGTCTGTGGAGCAGGAGCGCGCCCGAGCCCTGGCCTCCTCCGCGGAGCTCTCTCAGACCGAGCAGGAGTGGAGGCATAAAGAGAGGATGCTGGGACGGAGCCCCACTCTGTGCCCTGAGGCCAGCCGTGATGTGTTTGACAAGGTATCTCATATCAGCACTCTAGAAAAGTCATTGAGTGTTCATCTCATTCATATCTCTGCATTGTAAGAAACGGTCCACTGTGACTGCATTTCCCCTATAGAGGGCTGTGATGTTTTGGGACAGTGTTAAGAGAACACAGTGTGTTACTTTCTTATGATCAGCTAAATGTACACTACCATTCAAAAGTTTAGATTATAATTTTTTATTTTACTTTCATTCAACACTGGAACAGTAAATTGATCAAATATGTCAGTAAATATATTTATAATGTTAAAAAATATTTGTCAAATATTGATCTTTATTTGAATTCTGAAAAAAAGTATCATGGTTTCCACTAACTCGGTTTTCAACAATGAAAATAGTAAGAAACATTATTAATAATTAAGTGCCAATAATAATTGAGCAGCAAATCTACATATTAGAATGATTTCTGAAGGGTCATGTGACTCTGAAGACTGGAGTAATGATGCTGAACATTCAGCTTTGATCACAGGAATACGTTACATTTTAAAATATATTCCCATAGAAAACTGTTATTTAAAATTGTAATAACATTTCACAATATTACTATTTTTACTGTATTTTTGATCAAATAAATGCATTGCAGAGACTTCTTTCAAAACATTTAAAAATCTTACCGACCGCAAACTTTTGAATGGTACTATATTTTTTCAAATATAGACTTCCACTCGGATATTAGTTCTGAAACTAAATTAAATATTTTTAACCGTGTGATATAATAGTTGATTCTTGCAAACCACTAGCATTATGCTAAACATCCTGGCCACTCTTTTCCTTATAATGAATGTGAATTAATGCAGGATATTCAGCCTGAAATTACATTCAAGTTCATTATTCAAAAAAAGTATCTTTCATTGTCAGTGGATAGTAGGCTTACACAATATAAATATTGTGTAACGTAAGTGCTTTTTTCACCAATTTTGTGTAAATCTCATGGAAACTGCTTTCCTCTTTACAGCACACTTATAAAGATCTAAAAGTTGAATCTGTGTTTTGGAAAAATAAATAAACCCAGAAAGTTTTGGAAAAGTCATGAAAATGTATTTCACAAATCTCTGTATAATAGAATTATGTTAATCAGGTCCTGATTTTCGGTGTGGGATTGTGCATAGTTTGCATAGTTTTACTCATTCCCACAGCTTTCGAGTTTAAAATGAGGGTAAATTCCTGCACACATATGTTCAATATAGCATGTAGGTTAGATGAGGAAATAAATCAACACAGACCGAGTGATTCAGCGGTATTGCTCTCTCTCTCACATCTTGACTGCACTACAAGAGCTGTTGCACGCTGCGATACGAGACTTTCACTCGCGTTTCGGGGACAGTTGACAGAACTGTCACTTGACTAATCGGGTCATTGTTGCATCGTCACAAAAAATGTGTAATTTGCAATCGTTTTTTTGTTCTTTTTAAGACATTCGTATCGACGTGCTCAATTTTTCTGTGCGCCAGTCACATCCAAAGCGCGTGCACACAAAGCCACCTGGCGAGTATAATATTGAGATTTTTCGCAGTTTGTTGCACTTAAACATGCACTTTGACAAAATGACGTCAAAATGGCTGTCCTGGCGAGTATCCTCATAAACCCAGTCGGTTTGTCTTAAGTGAATATAAAGAGTTGAGAAAGAAAACACATGTGTATCAGTATTGGATCTGTGCATTGTGTCTGTGACCGCAGTCTCATAAGCGGTGCCGTCTTCATTAATGTTAATCAAACCAAAAGACAGAAAATCACACTCTCAACTTTTGTAATGTTAATCTGTTTTATGGACAGTTTATTACATTTTTGGTTATTTTGTAAAGGCATACTATGTTAGACTGGAAACCGCAGGCAGAGTTAACTTGATAATATTGGTTAAGCAAATTACAATATGATATGTTCTCTGCATGGAGTAACATCTGTTCAAGTTCAAGTTGACATTTTTATTTGTATAGCACATTTACGAATTGCCAACAGGCTGACACAGTACTTTACAGAAGAGCAGGATTCATGAGGAAAATGCACGGAAAACAGACAAAAAATAAATAAATAAAAACAACCCATTTAAAAAGAACCGTATAACAGTAGTCAGTACACTAAGGAAAACAAATAGGTTTTTAGCAATGACAGACAGACAGAGAAGGGGCCATTCTAATCTCTAAAGGTAGAGTATTCCATAGTCGTGGCCCTGCCACTGCAAATGCACGCTCCCCTCTACGCTTAAGCCTAACGTGAGGGACTACCAACAAAGCCTGGTCACAGGTTTTGTAGGGATTTATATACAAAGAGAAGAATTTTAAAGTCTATTCTCTGACAAACCGGCAACCAGTGTACACTCTTAAAAATAAAGGTCCCAAAAAGGTTTTCACAGCGTGCCATAGAAGAGCCATTTTTGGTTCCACAAAGAACCTTTTAGTCAAAGGTTCTTTAAAGAACCTTCTCTTTCTTACTTTTTATAATCTGAAGAACCTTCCTTCGCAACGAAGAACCTTTTGTGACAAGGTTCTGTATAGAACCATTTTAGACAAAAAGGTTTCTATGCAGCGTGAAGCACCTATTTTTAAGAGTGTAGGATAAGAATTGGAGTGATGGGTCATGTTAGACACTTGAAACGGGGAAGTCTAGACGCAGCGTTTTTGGACAGATGAAGATGCGCGCAATTGGACTAGATATAAAAGAATTTGCAGTAATCGAGGACTGATCGTAACAAACGCAGGAACAGCCCTTTCTAGAATTTAGGAGTGAGAAAAAATTTAATTTAGACAGTAAACGAAGTGTAAAAACTGGATACGATAACAGAAGAGAATGTTATCAAATTTAAATGATGGTCAACAAGAACACATAGGTCCGCACCCCCGTGAGGATCTACAAAGGACATCAACTTTCCCAACCTGGGCTGTATACACTGAAGTTCTATTTGGACGAAAACAATTAACTCGTCTTCTTCATTTAGGAAGAGGGAATTTCGGGGTTAGCCGATTTAACCTCTCTAAACATGCAGAAGAGACGGAAATTCGCTAGTCAGTGGAATTTTTTCTATTTGATTGGTAGATAGATTTTTTGTATCATCGTGAGTAGAAATGAAAAAAGAACACCCATGTTTCTTAGAAATAGAGGCACAGAAGGTAGATGTAAAGAGAAAATCGAGAGGAGCTAAATAGAGCCTGTGGGAACGCCACAGGTCAGAGGGCGGAGGAAAGAGGTGAAAGTACCAGCTCACTAAAAACTTTCTGTCACCCGGGACAGGAGAATGAAACCATTTAGACCGTTGCTTTTTGGACCCACCCAGACTCTATCTAGCCTTTAATATGTGGAGGTCTAGGTAAATCCCAAAGAAAGAACCCCAGAGTCTCCGGAGTCAGTAGAGAGGTAAATATTATTTAACACTCTCAAAAGGCCAGACTCTGCTGTGAGCAGACTTAAAACCAGAGTGAAAAACATCATAAATACAAATCTGTAAGAAAACGTTGCAAGTGTTCAGCACCATTTTCTCCACAACTTTTAAATGAAAGTAAGGAAAAGGTGTCTTTTTAGGACAGAAGGATCCAGTGTAGGCTTCTTGAGCAGAGGAGTGACCGTAGCCACTTTAAGATTGGCAGGAACAGAGCCAGTTTGGAGACACTTATTAATAAGAGACACCAAACCTGGCCCAATCGAATCGATAATTAATTTAAAAAATCTCGGGTGAATGATATCGCTAGAACAGAATGAAGGTTTAAGCTTGTCAATCACTTCCTTCAGTTCCTGGAGGTTGATAGGTTCGAAAGCATCCAAAAAGGCAGAGGCAGATGACATGATAGGAGAGATAGTTAAAGTTAAAGTGGGGTAGACGCTAAGTCTTAAGTTGGTAATTTTGTCACTAAAATATCTCAAGAAGCTTTCACAGAGAGCATCAGAGGCAACAGGCAAGGTGTTAACAGGGATTTGCAACAGATTGAATAATTGAAAACAAAACCTTAGGTTTAGAGTGATTCATTTCAATTAGATTAGAAAAGTATGCAGACTTAGCAGCAGTCTAGTAAGATTTAAGAGAGTCTTTAAACATTTGAAGAGAGATATGCAGCCTGTCCTTTTTCCATTCTCGTTCTGGTACAGTTGCAGCTTGTACTTATTATTAAAACAAATCGAAAGCAAACAAGTAGCATTAATAGCATTTATTTTAGTTAACGCATGCTATGATAAATTTGAATAGATTTTTATTCTTGTTGTAAAATAATTGAACATTTAGGACATGGATATTGTCTCAAAAGTCATGGAAATTTATTGGTAAAAATGTGAAACCCTTCAGCCTTCTCAAAAGAGATAATCGCTGTTGAGCCTTCTTATAGAAACCATTCGCCTGCTGTGTAAATGATAGATGCCTGTCAATCTCAGTGCTCAAATATGTAAAGGCCTCGACCTGCTCCTCTACCTGTGGAGTAATCCACTATCCAAGGATTGCTCATGTCAAACAAGTTACCAAAGCCATGTCCTCAGCATATTTCAGAAGTGACATCCTATTGATATCACACTTAATTTAAGTATATAAATTAAGAGCCGATACAAAATAACTAGTACAGTGTTGTACCAGCAGTAATGGACTCTTTTGTGGCCCATTTGTGGATTTACCACCATCAAACTTTTTTTTTTCTTTTTTCTAGAGTATAATAAACAGTTCACAGTCTTGGCCTAATGAATCCGATCATGATAAGAACATAAGCTTCATCCAGCGTAATGAAGAACTCTTGAAACATTTTGGTAAGTCATGGAAGCTTGTTTGATTTGGATGTTTATTAATGGAGATTGTTCATTTAAATGGAGGTTGTCCTCTCTGTTCTGATTGGACAGGTATGTTGAGGAGGTGGGATGATAGTCAGCGCTTTCTAGCAGAGTGCCACCATCTCATCTGTGAAGAAACGGCCAATTACCTGATCATGTGGTGCTTCCATCTGCAGGCAGTGCAAGTGAGTGCTCTTTCTGGCCACGTTCAAAATAACATACCACCTGTACTGTTTCTGCAGTATGTGCACTATGCACTGTGTCCCCACATGACCTACTACTGATCCCGATTGTCTGGATCTTCTGCAGAAAGAGGCCTTAATGGAGCAGGTGGCTCATCAGGCAGTCGTCATGCAGTTTATTCTGGAAATGGCCCGCAACTCTCAGCAAGACCCACGAGGCTGTTTCCGTCAGTTCTTTCAGAAAGCCAAAGTAAGGCTCACATCTGCAGTGTACTGCAATGCTGCAGACATCACCTTCAGCCTCTGCTGGGCTTTTCCCAGTGGTGTTTTATGCAAGATTAGGGCTGTCACAGATCCAAGATTCAATTCGAGTACTCAATAATAAAAAAAATCCTCAAAAGCATTCCACGGACAAGATCAGGAAAAAGAGTACTTAGACCGTTTTTTAGATGCACAAATATTAAAACCATTTAAAAATCATGATAAAGCACAGTGCTATTGTGAATTCACAAAGGCTGTGATTCAATTAAAGGGGTCCTATTATGCTTTTTCACTTTTTCAACTTTAGTTAGTCTGTGATGTTGATGTTTGAGCATAAAAAAGAACTGCGAAGTTACAAAGCTCAGTCAATTCAAAATTCAATTCAAATTTTTGTCAAAAGTAGATTTTAAAAATTCAAAAGGAGATATTTTATTTAACAGAAATCACTTTTCAAAAACTACAAGGAACGACTCGTTGGGAATACAACGCATATTTTCTGGGATTTGTGATATCACAAATATCGTTGAATGGGACGAGACCTGGTTGAGCTGTATTAGAGAAGGCAACGGGTGTTATCACTATGTTGGAGACACGCTAGCTTTCCCAAGGTAGACGAACTTAGAGTTGTTACAATAATCCGGGTTTAAATCACTCTCAAATTGATCTGATATTGAGCAATATTTACACTGAAGCTCGCAAGCGGCTATGCTAAGGGGCGTGACATTTCCCGACCAGCCGCCGAGTGCTGCCAATCACAACATACACTAACCAATCACAATACACACTGGCCCAGCTAACCAATCACAAAACACACTGGCCCAGCTAACCAATCACAAAACACACTGGCCCAGCTAACCAATCACAGCACATCATGGCCCAGTAACCATCACAGCAACAGGGCCCAGCTAACAATCACACACATTTCGTATTTCCAGAGGGGGCCAGTCAGTGATACAGGGACTATTTCGAGCCTTCATGCCAGACTGGGGACGAGAGGTGTTGTATAATGTCAAATAATGAAAACTAAAGTTTTTTTTCTTTCGAACACAACCCTAGTTGAGAGCGGTTTCTATAAACGTCCTAAAAACAAAATGAAGACTTGTAAAGAGCACTAACAGAACCCTTTTAAATAAAAGGATGCGCTGCGGCTTGAATCTGCGATTTATTAATGCATATATGTCCGGATCCGGTCACAGTAAATGCTGCTCCACACAAACAGTCATCATTTACATGCGCGGAGCATCTCAAACTCCATCTCCTCTTCTCCCTGTTGCATATGCTGTGAGTCTGAGTCGCTTATACCGTTCATCTGGGGAACAATGTGCACTATTCTATCGCATCTCAGGTAAATCATTTCTAAACCATACGCCAACACAGGAATGACAGCTTATATTTCTAAATAGGCTGACAGCGTCATGGGACGTAGGATTTAAAAGTATAAACCCTCGTTTTGAGTTTGTTTGTTTTGATGTCCACATATTTTTTTATTACAGTGGCTGTAGCATTTCTATCATAAAGTGGCCAAATATTAAAGATTAAGTGGACATTTGAATTAAAAGTTGTTTAGACAATAAGTCTTAGATCTCGCTGTAAAGTGTAAAAACAGGCAAAAACGTTGGCGCCCTCTGTTGACATTAAGTATAATACATAATGTACATAAGTTATGATTATATTGTTTTATTAAATTATGCATTTTAACTGTTTTGTTCAGTAAAACCATATGATTACTTGCTTTTCATATTTTATTTGAACCAATTATTATTATTGCCTTTGTTGCTATTATATGTGTATTTTAAGTCATTTTAAAGTCTATTGTTCACTTATGTCTATTTTTATTACCACAAAAAAGTTTGATTACTCGATTAATCATCAGAATAATTGACTGAAAACTGTCACTAATACTATTGTTAGTGACAGTCCTAGACAAGATATTACACATCTCTTTACTGTGCCGTAGAGGTACAATAAAGTCCAACAATAAATGTTTTTGAAGGAATGCTCACCAAGGCTGCATGTATTTGATCAAAAATACAATAAAAATAGTATATTATTACAATTTAAAATAACGTTTTCTATTTTAATATACACTACATCAAATCTATCCTTTGATGCAAAGCGGATTTTTTCAGGCTCTTACTCCCGTCTCAGGTCAAATGAGCCCCTCAGAAATTATTCTAATATACTGATATGATGCTCAGCTATTATCAAGTATTATTGGTGCTCAATTGTTTATAATGGTTCTTTGATGAATAGAAAGTTCAATGAACAGCATTATTGCAATAGAAAATTGTAATTCAATTTCACAATATTACTGTTTTTACTAAACAAGCCTGGGGCGCAGAGATGACTTCTTTGAACAACATTAAACAAAATCGTAATTATCCTGAACTGACTGGTAGTGCAGTCAATCTGAGTCCATGTGAGTGTTGTGCAATAATGGCAGTGACCACTGGAGAGAGACATGACATAACTGAGAGCCTGAGGCCAGGAAACAAGCAATATGGGCACAGATGAAGTTCATGTCCACGCATTCATCCATGTCATATGATAAAGCTCATTCATATTTTTACTGAATGCATTCTGAATCATTTTTAATCTTGCTTTGCTTCTATTTTAAGGCAGGGCAGGAGGGATACTTGGACGTCTTCCACACAGAACTCAATGCCTTTAAGCAGAGAATTAAAGTGTATACCATGAAATCAAAAGGAGAAACCCCAAAGGATCCAGTGCACCAAAGCACACCACCAGGCTGTCGCCTCGACCCTAAGGAGGTTTTGGAGTCTTTGCCACCGGTACGAAAGATAATCGAATCTCTCAGTTTTATGTGCTGTAATCAAGTCAATTTATGGTCCTTACTGACAGAAAAAAATCAGTATGAAGCAACCAAAGCACAGCGAATCAGAACATACTTCATGTTTGATGTACAGTAATGTAGAGAATGATTTTGGACCAATGAGATTTCACTGTGCACGGGACTTTGTAATGCATTGTAAATAGACACTAAGCTACGACAAAATGTATTGTCACACTTAATTGTGAATGAAAGAAATGTTGATCAGAAATACAGTAAAGACAGCAATATTGTGAAATATTATTAGAATATAAAAAAAACTGCTTTCCATGTGAATATATTTTAAAATGTAATTTATTGCTATGATGCAAAGCTGAATGTTCAGCATCATTACTCCAGTCTTCAGTGTCACATGATCCTGCAGAAATCATTCTAATATGCTGATGCTCAAGAAACATTTATGATTATCAATTTGGAAAACAGTTGTGCTGCTTAATATTTTTTGTGGAAACTGTAAAAAATTTTTTTCTTTACTTAGAAAGTTCAAAAGAACAGCATATGAAATCGAATTTATGATATGAAAAACGTCTTTACTGTCACTTTTGATCGGTTAAATGTGTCCTTGCTGAATAAAATGATTACATTCTTTTTTTTTTTTACTTTTAAATGGTAGTGTAGCCAGTAACAAAATATAAAATGAGTCAAATGTTGATTTTGCAGGAACTGAAAACATGCATCCAAATGCAAGATATGCCGATTCTTCAGAACGTGCTGAGCAGCATGAACCCGCAGGTAAAGCTGGAGCTTTATGCTGTAACACATCAGAACGTGTCAACCAGCACTTCATAACTTAACCATTCTCATTCAGGTTCTGATTTCTCTTGATTTCTGTTGTTTATTAACTATTTTTGTACTTTTGTGGATTTAGTAGTCGTGTTGTGATGCTGCTGTTAAAGTAGTTTAGTAGAGGGCTCCATCTGAATTAAATTTTAAAAAACGATTTTTTTATAATTTTGAATCAGAAATTTCAGCTTTAGTAAGCATGCAGCATTGTCTGAAGTGTAACCAAAACATTATGGCATGTTTCAGTGTCATTTAGGGGTTAAGGGGTCAGGTTCTTGAACACTTCCTCCATCACTTTCACTTTTCACCACAGAGAGCACATGCTCTGTACCTGACACAGACGAGCTGAATGAGAACCAAAGGACACGGAAAGAGTTGCATAACAGCTCTAATCTGCAAGAGCGTTGCATTCATCAGAATGCAGGCGCACCTATAATCCCTCCTCCAGCCCTGCAGATCTGCATAAGGGAGGATGTGCAGATTATAATGGGTTATTAAAGGGATAGTTCACCCAAATATTAAAATAATGTAATTTATTCACCCTCATATCGTTCCAAACTTGTATGACTCATTTTCTTCTGTAAAGCACAAAATTAGATGTTTTGTAGAATGTTCATGCTGCTCCTTTCCATATAATGAAATTACATGGGGACTTTAAACACCATGAAAGTTGACTATACGACTCCCTAAATTACCATTCAAAAGATTGGGGTCCTAGATGGATTATTTAGAGTTATACTTTTATTCACCGAAGGCACATTAAATTGATCAAAAGTGGTATTTATAATGTTACAAGAGATTTCTGTTTGGAAAAGATTTCTCTTTTGAACTTTTAATTCATGAAGCAATTAAAAAAATTGTATCAAAGTTATCACAACAACTTTGACCTGCACTGCTATTTTCAACATCATAAGAAGAATATGTTTATGCGCACCAATCAGCAGTATTAGACATGACTTTCTGAAGGATTCATGTGGACAATGAAGCCTGTAGTATCATGTGAAATTCAGCTTTGATCACAGAAATAAATTACATTTAATATATATTACATAGAAAACAGTTCAATTGTAATAATATTTCACAATATTAATTGTCTGTACTTTTGAGTAAATGCAACCTTTAGCAGAATTTAATAAATATTACAGGCAATGTTACTGAGGAAAACATTTCAATGATTTATTCATTTATAATTTGAAATGTGATTTTGGTCACCATTCACTTTCGTTGTATGGAAAAGAGCAGCATCAACATTCTTCAAAGTTTCTTCTTTCGTGTTCGATGTGAGAAAGAAACTCACACAGTTTTGGACTACCACGACTGAGTAAATAGTGGCAGAATTTACATTTTTGGATGAACTATATGCATTTTTGATCAGTATTCTGTAAAGTATGCAGCTCAATTCCTGTTCCTCATACTGATCTCTGAGCTGCAAGTGTCTTTTCCTGTTAGTTATTAATATCCTCTTTCTCTTTCATAACAGGTGGCAGAATACCACGTCAAGCGTTGCTTGGAGGCAGGACTTTGGACGAATACACCACGAGCCTCCAAAGAAGAGAGTTCAGAAACGGACGAGTGGAGAATGATGGAGAGCTAGCAGACGAAACTTCACTAGGAAAACAGCTCTGGGTGGCAGGACAGGAAATACAAGGGCTGTGCTCAGAGACGTTTGATTTGTATCCGTGCCTGAATGTGTGCTGCACTTTATATTTGTTTAAAAGAGAAAGTATTTTAAAAGAGATAGGGAACTGAATTTTGAGGCACTTCTATTTTTGTTACATTTCTGTTGCTATCTTTTTCTTCTGTTTTAGCATTTCGGAAAAAAGTTTAGGAAGGTGGTACACACAGTATTGCAAAGGAAAACCTCATAGTTTTAATCTTTTTTTATTTTTTTGTCGTAAATTGCTCAAGCTTTTGTCTCATGTTCTTTATGTTTTTTTCATATCTCCACCTTTGGATTGTAATCTACAACGTCCACTGAACATTCAAACTCCAGCTGCTATCAGGGAACTGTGTCATCTGTGCGTGGATGCGGCAGATAACAGTCGGCTTCCTGCAGATAGACAAACGACAATAAGGCGAAGCCGGACCTCCCATTCTGCTATCTTCACCATGGAAACAAGACCTTTGCAAAAAGTCATTTGTAGGTCCAGTAGTATGGCATGAAAGCCAGCAATATAGGGTTGTTACCTACAATTATAATGAAAGAGATTCACATTCACTATCAAAATGAAAACAGTGTTTTTGATATGTTGTCAAAAGCAACAAATAGTGTACGTTTAAGGGATAGTTCACCCAAAAATCATTAATTCTCAATCTCATGTTATTGCAAACCTGTGTGACTTATGTTTAACACAAACATGTTTTATTCATACAGTGACGGTCAATGGCGTCCAATCAGTGTTGTTTTGAACCCCATTGACTTTCATTATATGGTCAAAAACAAGAAACATTCTTCTAAGTATCTCTTCTTGCGTTTTCCATGGAAGAAAGAAAGTCATACATGTTTGGAACAACATGAGTGCGAGTAAATGAGGAGTTTTAATTTTTGGGTGAACTATCCCTACAAAACACCATCAAACTGAGTGATAATGATTGCAGTAATTGCATTGAAACGCCGCAGATGCTGTTAGCTTGTCGCATCCAGCTAGTTTGCATTGCTTGTACTGAACAAAGAACATATACAGCAAACCACGATTTGTGTAACATTAACTGATGGCTGTGATGACATTGTGCAAGTCTTTACAATCAGATCAAAATTAAATCTTTAGACCCTTAAATCTTTAATGCAGTTCATTATTATTAAAATAACTTCTTTCTTAGCATTTTATAAATGTGTTGGCTAGCTCTCTGTGTACTTGCAGGTGATAAACTGGCTCAAAACATGCTCTTTTTAGAGGGAGGGGCTTTTTTTGGTTGACAAAGCATGGCTGAAAGCATGAAAATAGGATCAAATGTACGATACATGCTGTTTCGGCACGTCCACTCGACAAAAGGATCATAAGGCATCGGTCATCAAATTTTAATAAGTTAATATATGTGAAGGTGTTGTAAAAACACAAATGTGAGTGATTGAGAAAATACTGAGTTGTTCTTAAGAGATTGATGAGAAAATTGTCTTCATTTCTTTTAAGGCTACTTAGTGAATCTTTAGGTACAAAAATATATTGTAAACAGTGTTATTAATTATATATAAAATCTAGAGCTGTTCATATGATTTACTACCAAAAAAAAAACTAGAACGAGTCGAGCTTCACTGTGTTTATTGCAGTTGTTTCAAAGCTCACTACCTGCTTTCTGAAATGCCATGCTTTGCATTACACTTATTTTATCCATATTCAATAGCAGGGTTTTCAGTCACTACAATTCATACAGTGATTCGCAACCTGTGCCATAAAATTAAATGCATAAACAAACGGATTAACACTGCCGAACAAACACAGTAATAGTTTATCAATACAAATTTTTTTACACATTATTGATTTTCTTTCCCTTTATTAATTATCGTATTGTGCAAAAATGTCTTAATTAAAAATACATTTTGTATATGCAAAAAAATAACATGGTTCATTCATATGATCTACAATCATCAGACTCATAATTAGTGTTTTTACTAATTAAGGCCACAGTGGTTCACAAAAAAAAAGTCAGAACATTCAAAAATCAGGTCTAAATCCTAATTTTGCACTGCATTCATCTGGGAAATGTTTAAATGAATACTTTTCTTCTCTAGTATGCACAAATCTCAATCATATTAAAATGCTGTTGTGGATAATAAACAAATGTTTTGGAGCTGCTGTGTCCACACTTTGCAGCCACTTCAGTTAAAAAAAAAAATGGGTTGGGCACTTCTGCCAAGTGTAATGCTGAAAATTATTAACTTTGGAGTCAACTATTAATCTTAGCATGCCTAAAACTCTAACTCTTTAAGCTAGTTTGCTTAAGATGGCAGCGCTACAGCTCATGAGACTATAGTTTGATCATAAACCTTGGTGCGAACTTTCTCACAAAGGCATAAAAGCAGATGGTGACACCAAAGGCTTCGGCAAATACAGTAGACTGCTTAAGGCCACAGAGGTGCATTGTGCTCGAGTCCAACAGTGTACTTCAGATTAGCTGTGGTGAAAGTCCTCAAGGTGGTTGTGCAATCACGCTTTTCCCACAGCCTGCTGGTTTCCTGGGATTTTCCTGGTCAGGAAGGCATGAACGTGAGGCCATATCTTGTTGGTTTCAGTTCCTGAGAAGGTCTCCAATACTCCTTTACTCCTGTTCAAGTAGAAGTAGGGAGAATATCATATGTTATGGCTCAAACACCTCAGTATTCATATTAAGTGACACCATCAGTCCAGCTTAAAGGAATCGTTCTTCCTCATCAACATCCCAAAATCTCACATAAGTGATTTTCTTCCTTTGAACCGGACATTGGAGAACCAGTGACAATTCCTGTGTAACTCAGGGCTTCCCAACACCAAAGACGCTTTAATATGTTATGCATTTAATAGACTGGTGACCGCACAGAGTAGCATTATAACAGAACTTTCAAAGGTATCTAGTATGATAAAACAGCGCTGCTTTACCCCACATACGCACGACCGGAAGCAGCGGAAGCGGTCGACTGTGGCATAATAAAAGCTCCGCTGCTTTACCCCACATACACGACCGGAAGCAGCGGAAGCGGTCGACTGTGGCATAATAAAAGCCCCGCTGCTTTACCCCACATACGCACAGACCAGTGGGAAAAAGCGCGGAAGCGCTCGACTGGGCATAATAAAAGCCCCGCTGCTTTACCCCACATACGCACGACAGGAAGGAGCGGAAGCGCTCGACTGTGGCATAATAAAAGCTCCGCTGCTTTACCCACATACACACGACCGGAAGCAGCAGAAGAGGTCGACTGTGTCATAATAAAAGCTCCGCTGCTTTACCCCACATACGCACGACCGGAAGCAGCGGAAGCTGTCGACTGTGGCATAATAAAAGCCCCGCTGCTTTAACCCACACATACGCACGACCGTAAGCAGCGGAAGCGTCGACTGTGCATATAAAAGCTACGCTGCTTTAGCCCCACATACTTATGACCGGAAGGAGCGGAAGTGGTCGACTGTGGCATAATAAAAGCTCCGCTGCTTTACACCACATACGCACGACCGGAAGGAACGGAAGCGTTCGACTGTTGCATAATAAAAGCCCCGCTGCTTTACCTCACATACGCACGACCGGAAGGAGCGGAAGCGTTCGACTGTGGCATAATAAAAGCTCTGCTGCTTTCGAGCCGTGTGTCGCGCTTGTTCAGCGGCCTTGTTTCGCTTCGACGGTTTTCAGCCTCACCCTGCTTCATTCTACTACCTTAATAAATCATTAGCTCATCCATGAAAATGATTTCTGCCCGAGTCCCGTCGGATTGCTTCGGCTGTGAAGACCACAACTCCCATGATTCCACACTCAGTAACGGCGTCATCAAACTACGCCTTTGTCAATTTGTTTATTTTGAATACGTGCCCTCTAGAGGCGAAAATTACATATTGTGCCTTTAAAACATTATTATTATTATTATTTTATTTAGTTTTAACTAATTATAAAATATTTTTTTTCTCTTCCCTAGAACACCATTGTGAATGTTATGTGGACTGAGACACTATCACAACTAAAATAAAGTCTACTTTAAAGCTACAAAAGCTATTTTTCCAGCTACATAATTAAATTAAAACACTTACGAATAAAATATTATATACAGTGGGTACGGAAAGTATTCAGACCCCCTTAAATTTTTCACTCTTTGTGTTATTGCAGCCATTTGCTAAAATCATTTAAGTTTTTTTTTTTTTTCTCATTAATGTACACACAGCACCCCTTATTGACATAAAAACACAGAATTGTTTACATTTTTGCAGATTTATTAAAAAAGAACAACTTAAATATCACATGGTCCTAAGTATTCAGAACCTTTGGTCAGTATTTAGTAGAAGCACTCTTTTGATCTAATACAACCATGAGTCTTTTTCGGAAAGATGCAACAAGTTTTTCACACCTGGATTTGGGGATCCTCTGCCATTCCTCCTTGCAGATCCTCTCCAGTTCTGTCAGGTTGGATGGTAAACTTTGGTGGACAGCCATTTTTAGGTTTCTTTAGAGATGCTCAATTGGGTTTAAGTCATGGCTCTGGCTGGGCCATTCAAGAACATTCACAGAGTTGTTGTGAAGCCACTCCTCGTTATTTTAGCTGTGTGCTTAGGGTCATTGTCTTGTTGGGAAAGGTAAACCTTCGGTCCAGTCTGAGGTCCTGAGCACTCTGTAGAAGGTTTTCATCCAGGATATCCCTGTAATTGGCCGCATTCATCTTTCCCTCAATTACAACCAGTCGTCCTGTCCCTGCAGCAAAAAACACCCCCACAGCATGATGCTGACACCACCATGCTTCACTGTTGGGACTGAATTAGACAGGTGATGAGCAGTGCCTGGTTTCCCCCACACATACCGCTTAGAATTAAGGCCAAAAAGTGCTATCTTGGTCTCATCAGACCAGAGAATCTTATTTCTCAACCATCTTGGAGTCCTTCAGGTGTTTTTCATGTGTCTTGCACTGAGGAGAGGCTTCCAGCGGGCCACTCTGCCATAAAGCCCCGACTGGTGGAGGGCTGCAGTGATGGTTGCCTTTCTACACCTTTCTCCCATCTCCCGTCTGCATCTCTGGAGCTCAGCCACAGTGTTCTTTGGGTTCTTCTTTACCTCTCTCAACAAGGCTCTTCTCCCCCGATAGCTCAGTTTGGCCGGACGGCCAGCTCTAGGAAGGGTTCTGGTCTTTCCTAACGTCTTCCATTTAAGGATTATGGATGCCACTGTGCTCTTGTGAACCTTAAGTGCAGCAGAATTTTTTTTGTAACCTTGGCCAGATCTGTTCCTTGCCACAATTCTGTCTCTGAGCTCTTCTGGCAGTTCCTTTGACCTCATGATTCTCATTTGCCCTGACATGCACGTGAGCTGTAAAGGTCTTATATAGACAGGTGTGTGGCTTTCCTAATCAAGTCCAATCAGTATAATCAAACACAGCTGGACTCAAATGAAGGTGTAGAACCATCTCAAGGATGATCAGAAGAAATGGACAGCCCCTGAGTTAAATATATGAGTGTCACAGCAAAGGGTCTGAATACTTAGGACCATGTGATATTTCAGTTTTTCTTTTTTAATAAATCTGCAAAAATTTCAACAATTCTGTGTTTTTCTGTCAATATGGGGTGCTGTGTGTATATTAATGAGGAAAAAAATTAACTTAACTGATTTTAGCAAATGGCTGAAATATAAAAAAGAGAGAAAAATTTAAAGGGGTCTGAATACTTTCCGTACCCACTGTATATTGGTACCACTTTATAATAAGTATACACCAATAAAGTACTTTCAAATCATTAAAAAACGATTAGTTTATAGTTAATTCATAGTTTATAAACTGTAGTTAATACATTACCGTAATACAAAAATAGCGAGAAATTCATTCATTATCACTGTGCTTTAAACCAACCTCACTGTCCCTTAAAATGTTTACAAAAAACAAATATATATATATATATACCCACACACACAGACACACTATGTAAAGGTTATTTTAAAACACATATTTAAAGATATTTTACCAATTTTGTGACCTAACTTTAAGTGAGAACTATTTATGGTTAATAAATTGTTTAATAAGCATTATCTAACTCTTTACATATGAGCTCATTAAGCAATAATAATTTGGTTAATTACAGTGGCAATAAATAAAGAACTCACTATATGTATATAGTCTATTAATGTTTTAACTACAGTTTATAAACTATTATATAAACTATAACAGTGTGCAAATGATTTGTAAGTACTTCATTAGTGTATACTTGTTATAAAGTGTTACCTATGTTTTATCGGTTTACTTGCATTGAAGTACTAACTGACTTATTTATTTATTTACTAACTGTCATCAGAGAGTCATGCGAATGTGCCATTCAATTACTGAAATATTAAGTTACTAGTACTTAGTACTTCATAAATATTTTATGTCTGAGGGGTTCAGCAGACAAAAAAGTCTGGGAAGCCATGATGTAATGACATCAAACCTGGTGCACATATTAGATGCTCCATAATTTAATCTGCAATTTGAGGAAGATTTCAAAAAAATAAAAACTTAAATTTGGGTCTGTTCCGTGCATAATTGCACTCATATGGCTTCAAAAGACTTGAAATATTGTGTACAAGATGTCTGGACTATGTTTATGTTACTTCGGAGCTTCCAGCAGCCTCACTTTCAATGTATGGAAAAGAGCAGCATGAACATTCTGCTAAATATCTTCTTTTTGCTTCCACATAAGAAAGAAATCCATCCAGACCTAGAAGTGTGAGAGGATGACCGAATTTGGGTGAACTATTCCTTTCATAATCCCCTAAACATTTTCAGCTGTGTGTGTTACTGAATTCTTTCATTCATCATAAATCATAAAGAAAACAGCTGCAAAACTGTGGTTTCTGTGCAGTACCTGTAATACTCTAGAACTGGTTGTGTCTGTCTCTCGTAGTCCTTGAGTCGCCTGGACACAGTTTCGGGACTGTCATCGTCTCTCTGGGCCAGCGGTTCTCCTGTGACATCATCGAGACCCTGTGCACAACAGGATTGATTATACAGACCACTGATTATAAGCGTAAGGTATAAGCACCACAAACACCTGATTTCACTCACACGCTAAAACTTTCAAATGTGCAATAATCATCCAATTAAAGCCACTGTATCTTAGGAATTCCTGTATTGAAAGCATCATCAATCTTCAGCAGACGCTGATAAATCCCAGAGCTAAACAGAGGTGACCTTCAGGCGCACAGTTTAGTGTTGACATAAGCTTTGGAGCTGTATTTGAGCAACACTGACGAGCACGGTTTCACACTGGGCTAGTAGTGCTGTATTAGTTTAACACACACAACTGCTATCTTGAGGCTCATTATTTAAAATTATTGTAAAGATGACCAAACTAAAAAACCTACTTTTGCAAACTCACAGGCTTTGTGGCAGTAGACAAAAGAAAATCTTTTATAACATCTTGAATATAAACGCCTTTCCACTCATTCTTTGTTCAGTTTTACTTTCTATAAGGCTCTCTATTCTTAGTATTATATAGGCTCTATAAGGTTCTATAAGGCTCTCTGTATTATATATAAAGTACCTGAACGTTTTAAAGTAGACACATTACAATCTGTACTTGCAGATAATATTAACGAAATAAAAATCTTCTTAAGTGTACTTAGAGTGTTTCTTTAAAGTGTGAAAAATGACTTTCTTCACACACTAATAATATCAAATTACAAGTTTTATTTTGATGTACATTTTAGATTATTATGTTTTAATTGTTTGTTGTTGTTGTTCTTCAAAGAAGTGCATTTATTGTGATGTGTTGGCTAACACACCAAATCACATTTCAAGTACTTGATTCATAATTTAACTGTTGTCTGTTATTTGATAGTACATGTGAAGTTAATACATTTTAAACGTATGAAATTGCAACTTGTTTAACGACATTAAAGTATATTTTAGTTTTCCATAAATGCTCGTCAGTGCATTCAGCAGTACACTTTAACCATATTTCAAAGACAATACAAGTAATTAGCATATAAAGATGTACTTAAGTTCATTTTAAGTTTGATTAACCTGCAATTAAGTGTCCGAAAACATTATATTCTTCACAAAAGAAGTTCACGCTTAAGAATATTCTTTCAAAGTATATTAATTTCATAACAAATGCTCTTTTTTAAAAGAAGCGTCCATCTTTTTCGCATTTTTTAGGCATTCTGGGTGAATTCAGTTCATTTCAGCACAAAAACCAGTAACTAATAACTAAACAATAACTACCTAAACGATCCAGTTTAACCAGGCCACGGTCAATGTTAGTCTTTTTAGTGCAAACACACCTCCTTTATGCAAATTAGGCTAAATATATATTATGCCTTATTCACAAAACTCAACACTATTTACCTGATGCTATTAACATTGCACTATTATTACATGCAGAACACAGGCATTTTTAATTTTGTATGTTTTCTTGGAAAATGGATTTTCACCGTTTTTGCACTGTAGCGTTTTCATATGAACAGGAGTGTTCAGCTTCCTGTTTCTATTGTTTAATTATCAACCGTTTCCTGAAGTGCTGCTAAATGGGATTGTGAAGATCTCAACAGCAGCATGAGGGAATGATCTAGAATATAAAAAGATCAGCAGACTCACTGGTTTCTTAGGTGGGTTGAAGTCTATATTATAGACCCTGCCGCTGGGAAGGTGCACCCAGCGAGACGTCAGACGCTCTCGGATCGTCTGGAAAGGCACGTCCAGGTTTATAACAGAGTCCACATCGTACACGCTGTCCAGGGCCTCGGCCTGAGCCACAGTACGAGGAAACCCTGCGGGGACAGGGCGAGCACATTTAAACTGCACATTTCATCAATAACATGGCTCAGGTGAGCGGGGTGAGAGTTACCGTCCAGTAGCCAGCTGCTCTGCTGCAGACCCCTCAGACTGGACAGGATGAGACGAGAGATGACATCATCGGGAACCAGCTGACCCTGATCGATGCACGACTTCATCAGGAGACCCAAATCTGCCCAGGTGCACGAGAGATGCTCAGTTATTCAATGATGACAGAAGGAATTCAGAAATGAATACAGTCAGTATGTATCCAATTCAGTGAACATTATTTAAATGTGTTATAAATAGCTAATACAATTGTTTACAGGGATATGATTCATCTGCCAATCATCATTAAAAAAAAACATTTTGGTGTTAATTTTATTATTTGAAATACTGCCAAACGTATCAGTGATGAACATTTAATTCAGTTAATTAGTTCAAATATGAAGGCTGTCAGGTTTAACATTAACATTATAGAATCATGTGACCTTTAGCTTAGCTATTAACTATTAAAACTCCAATGAAATTAAGTGTGACTGCTACAATGAGCTTGTACTAACTTATATAAGCAGCTCTACACATTGTACTAACTTTTGAATAATCGCCCTGTGACCCATTGTGACATTTCTGTGTAGTGCTAAAGATTTTAGGCCTATAATGCTAAGATTTGGAATTTGAATTTTTTTTTTTTTTTAAGAAATTCATACTTTTAGTCAGCTGTTGAAAATTCAGCTTTGGCATCACAGGAATAAATTACATAACATATTGCATAAAACTTACATAAGTATATTAAAATGAACACTGTTATTTTAAATTATTACTGTTTTACTATATTTAAAAACATTAAAAAGTCTTACCGACTCTAACATTTGAGTAGTAGTGTACGTACTGCACATGGGGTTTTTCTACCATTTTTAATAATATTTCAGTTTTTTCACAGTTGGCCCTGCAATGGACAATATTATTTTCAAAGTTCAGATAATTAATGTATACCAATTAATATGAGCTCATAAAAACTGCAACAAAATTTACACAAACTATTCAACAAATAGGTTTGGATTAGCACTCTTGAAAGTATCAAATCCAAAGAGATATTCTTTATAAAAGTTAAGAGTCAACCACGCCTACCTAAAACGGCTCGTTCTAACACGCCCCCACATATCTACGTCACTATGTGGAAATATTAGCATAATGCCGCCCAAATGTGCACGCAAAGAAAGGCGTGGTTTCAGGAACAGCAGTAGTGTTGATGCAGCCATGTCAGGGAGATGCTCTGTGATTCAGTGCAAGAGTAAAAGCACTTTATTTGGCCTTCCGGAGGTAGATGCATTTAGGAATCATTGGTTAATATTTATTTACAACAGAACAGCACTACCCAGATGTTCGAATTTGTGCAACGCATTTATGGACGGCAGTTTTTTTTAACCTAGAAGAGTACAGGCTGGCTGTGCACAAAGGCTATTTCTAAAAAAAAAAAAAAAGGGTCAATTCCGACTTTGCTATGACAATCTGGCGCTTCTGAATCAGCGACTGTAAGTATGTTTTGTTATTAGTTTAAGTATTTGCTACTGACTGTTCAAATGCGGAGTTTTGCGCAGCGCAGAGTAATGCGTGTGTGTGTGTGTGTGTGAGTGTGTATGAGTGGGAGGTGGAACAGGTTCACATCACAGCAGATTGAACTGTCTGTCAGAAGTCATAGCACGTCAGCTGTCTTAACCGCGCTTGTGTACTGCATCATCACTGTGTACTGCACGCGACCTGTTTGCCCCTTCGGTCTTGAATCGATGGTACACCTAATGACATTTTAACTTAACTTAGTCTTGATATTTACTTTGAAAACTGAAGCTGGCGATTATGGTAAGGCGCGTTACATTTCCGGCACGTGCTTGTGGTGTTCGGCCAATCACAATGCACTGGGTCAGCTGGCCAATCAGAGCAACTGCGCTTGTCGGAGGAGGAAAAACCCCCCTTTGTTTGAAAACTACGTGGTTTGAGAGAGGCGGGGCATAGAGGCCCTACAATAATGTACAGTATTTGGAAAAATAATGTGTTTTTTTGAACATCAAAGCATGTCAACAAATTATGTTACACCAAATACACCAAATAATTATCTTTAAATTAGCATCATATGACCCCTTTAATCTTTTCGTTTCTCTTCTGCAACTCTATATCTGGCTAAATGGTTATGTAGCCATTTCTTGGTCATTTGTTTATGTTGTATGTGGGTTAGTCTGACTGTGGTAGGTAGAACTGCACACCAGATAACTGATGATGCAACATACTGTCACACACAGCATCTGGCATCCATTCGGGACATGTGTTTACTTCTACAAAGACATTATAAATAGAGCTCAGATTAGAGAAGGAACCTGCACTACTGTATACAGTCCAATCTTGCAAACCTCTGAATTGTGGAGCAAATTTGAATGCAATGCAGGCTTGGGCTTCAGTGTGATTTGCATCCAGATCATTTGTAGTAAATTTTTAGTAAAAGTTTAGTATGCAAGGCACATTCTCTGGAGAAAGACATCGCCTTTAACAGTTAAAAAGCCCTAGTAAAGTATAAATATCATGTCTACACATAAAAAGACTAATGGCACAATTTAAAAGCCTGAGCTCGACTTTAATGGTTTCTCCGGACGGTGTTTACATCAAAACCAACACCAGAAGAAAGTGCTGGACGTTACTCGAGGCGGTCGTGGAAATATATCATCAGCGGAACTGCTTCATCGTGAACTCCTCGTGCATTTCAGTTTCAAAAAATGAATAAATAAATAAATAAAATAACAAATGCGTTGTCTGCGAGCCTATTGACCCATCACCTCTATCTAAACGCGAAAAGCGCAATGTCTCCAAACTGCTGCGCACTAGGTTTTGAGACGCAACCAAAGTTAAGACTCACTTCTGCGGCTAAGTAAATTGTAATTATATATCCTGTCAACATAAAACCGAGTTACTGAAGTTTTAAAGTCATTTTTTAATCGTATGCAGTGAACGGGAAAAAGACGCGAGCATGCGTATTCGGTTATTTATGAATAACGCCTGAAATAGTAGGCTATGAGAAGACTGCTGGAGCTGTCGTACCTGTCTTCGCCTCGATATTGGCCCGCAGCATGTCTCCACTTGAGAGATGCTTCAGTCCGAAACTCTGCGCTATCCGACTCGACACGGTCCCCTTCCCTGAGCCCGGGGGCCCCATGGTCACCGCACGGAACACAGTCTGCAAACCCATACTTCTGTTTGTCTTTGTGAATGTGGAGTCAAATAAACACTTCCTCTTCACAGCATCCCTCCGACAACAGCAGTCCTATGAAATCTATGTTATGGAAACTGACTGTCGGGATGCGCAGTCAAAACGACAAATACGCAACTCGTTTTATTCCCAGATTAAGCCCGTCCTTTTCTAATGCATGCGCATCTCTCGCGGACATTACAGGAAGTGCTGTAAAGCTCAAGTGGGCGTGTGAGGACACTTACAGTAGTGCATGCACACTACAATATTGATATTACTGCATACATCTCTTAGAGAGGTTTTCAACCTTTGAAGTTCTATGCAGGGAGCAGTAGACCTGGAGAGCCCCAAAAGCTCGATTTTCTGCCTAGAACTAACATTTATACAATGCTTATGTCAATAGTTCATTGTTAAAAATTCTCTTTAATACATTTTTAGGGAACTTGGAACCCTTAGAAGTCTTCGAAAATAAATAATTTACTTAAATAAATGTAATACTTTATTAAATAGTAATGTAATCAAATATTTTGTATTACTAATGTTATTATAGTTTACTAAAACGAAAACTATTAAACATATTTTAGTTCATTGAGTACAAACTTTATTTGGAATAAAGCTGAAAGTTTTAGAAAATAAATAATAATTTATTATTTTATTCAAATGCATTTGAAATATTATAATAATAATTTATTAAAATATTATATACAAACTTTAATTGAAATAAATCTGAAATGAAATAAAATAAAATGTGAAAACGTAAGAAAAATATAGAAAAAAATTAGAAATGTTAAACTGACATAAGTTGAAGTCAAATTCCCATAAAAACTGAACTATTACTAAAACTGATATCAAAATAAATGAAACCGATAATATTTCAAAGAACAGAAACGAATAAAAATGACAAAAGCATGTAATAAAATTAAAACTGAACTGAAAATTAAAAATATATATTAAAAAATGAAAACTATAATAGTATATATAATACTAAAATAGCACTGTATATTTAATAAGTAAATGCTGAGAAATACAAATGTACTTATTTAGTGGGTCTGTTTATAAATACTCATTCTTGGTATTGTTACTTTATTGAAATGAATGGTGATATGTGTAAGTGAACCTAATGAGAAAAACAGAAGTGAACAGAATGCTGCTAAATTATTATGTAATGTGGTTATGTAACATGTAAGTTGGTAAGACGAGGTCTTCTCTAACAGGCTTTGGAGATAAACACGTTATCTCAGCTTGATTAAATCATCACCAAATGTAGTGGGCTGTTGAGTTTCATCTGAATGATTTGATCGTGGTGATTTGTGCAGATGTTCCCATCCCAATCACAGGAGAGCCCGCTCATCCCCCAACACTTGAATCATCCTTAATCAGCCAACAGATGATTGACAGGAGGGGGTCTTTTGGTATGATAAAAGAGATAAGAATGGAGACTTGTTCTCTACTGAAGATCTCTAGGACAATAGCTCCTTCAACACAATGAGACAAAGACAGGATTTGGAAACCCTATGTAGATGTTAATGCTCAGTAGTGTTCAAGGAGGTAGGATAGGACAATGATGATGTTGTTTCTTAAGTGAATAGATGAAACTAGAAATATATAAGGCGTGATTCACACTTTCAGTTTGAATGTAGAGTTTTTATTTATTGTATAAGTTATAGGTTATACTTTCCCATGGTTTGGTTATGCTGTGGAAGCGTCGCCCTCTTGTGACCAAAATAACACAGTAAACACTAAACCAGTAAACCAAAAGTGGCTAGTCTCTAAAATCATTTCGATATTACACATCGAATGTAATCAAATCTCAGTTGTGATATGCTTGACCTAAATTATTGTAAATATTATATATAATTTTTGCATCAATGTTTTATAATATTAATAGAATAGAATAAAAATGTTCACATATTTTATAGCAAATGATATAATTTAAAATAAATATGTGGAGAGTACATAAATATGTTTTGTGTCTGTGCCTGAATGCTTAAATGTATATTCATCATAACATATGTTCATCATAAAATTATTATATTTATATATTTTTTTACATCTAAACATAGGTGCTTTATAACAAGCCTACAACAGCTATTTGTCTGTGTTTTGTAACCAAACAGTGATTGTCATTGAGCTGTACAGTAGTCTCTAAAATCGTAGAGATATTAGCCTGCCCTACACACACCACACCACACACACCACACACACACACACACACACACACTATTGAAAAAAGACCTGAACATGATCGATCTGGCAGTTGCCCCCCCCCCCCCTTTTTTTGATTACCGTGATGCAGTACAATGAGAACGCTGTTATATGCCCCTGAATTCAAGATAAGATGACAAAAGGTCCCATAAGGGTTTTGTCTTGTATATGAAATTTTAAATGTCAAAAGTTCACATATCTGCATGACTGCAAAATGTGAAATTGACTTTATACAGTTTAATAAACAGGAAGTTAATATTATGTTTTAGACACAATATTATCAGCATTGTCTGGTTTTGCTCAAAATAGGAACAAAAATAGTCCACATTTTGAATGAATCGAGCGAACCAATAATTCAGTAACTCATTCTGAAAGACACTTCTGAATGAATCAGCAGTTTGAACGAATCGGTTGAATGACTCACTTATGACAAGAGACTTACCTCCTGTAGCCTTAAAGGTGTATGTGTAATAAATTAATTCTATGTTGAATCAAAATATTCGGGTGTTATGGGAAGTGTTCGCGGTTGACCTAATTAATGCAGCCTAACAATCATTTAACGGATTTGAATTATAGAAATGCGACAGTGTGTTATGTGTAAACCAGGTTAAAGAGATGGGTCTTTAATCTATATTTAAGCTGACAGAGTGTGTCTGCCTCCCATACAATGTTAGGTAGATTGTTCCAGAGTTTGGGCGCTAAATGGGAAAAGGATCGAGAAGGGTCTGGCTGCAGCCTTGCACTTGCATTCTCAGATTTGCACTCTCAGACACTTGCGCTTCCGCTAGCGACGTCACTTGCAGTCTTTTTTATTTTGTTCTATTTATTGATTTTTTTTTTTGTTTGAATCTCTCAACATTTTACAATAGTAGCCAGGTGGTGAAGACAAGAAAGAAGAAACTAACTTACAATGTCACTTGGAATTGCCACTTGCACTCTCCGCTAGCTGCGATGTCACTTGCGATCGACACAAATCGTGCGTGTTGCCAGTGGAGACAAGAAGCTGTGGTGGTGATTAAATTATTAAAACTAATTTTATACTATAACGTACAGGGTCCTGCAAGAAAAAGACAAGACCCGCAAATCCGTGGCCACAGAACAGCAGAATATGAACGCAATGCACAAAGTCTCTCGCTAAGCGTTTTCCTCCTGTAGAAAAACATAACCTATCATCGATGGCAGTGTAACGGGGCTGACGAGATGTGAGATGTGTGGATCCATCTGCAAGCTTTATTTAAAGAAATGTGGTATAACAGGCAGGGTCGAACAAATGGCAAACGGGTATATGGCAGGCAAAAACACACCATAATTAGTCCCTGGGCTAGCTTAGACACCGTCGGCAGACAGATCCAGGGGCAAGACGAGAGGTGAGATCCAGGAAAACAGTCAAAGCATCAGAAACCGCAAAAACAGAGGCAAGGCAAAACAAGGAGACCTCGAAGGGTACAGGCTAACAATGTTCAGCAGAGAAGGTGGTTAGAGTTGGTTGTTCATATAGTGATTGAGGTTATTAGAAACAGCTGTGTGTCAATGAGTGCACATCAGTGCATGTGCACATCGTGCCAAGAATGATGGAGTATGTAGTCCGTGTGTGCTTGCAACAAGTTTTGTGCTGTCTATAGTCAATGTATGGAAAGGGTTACCTCTGGTGGAATACCGGAGGTCCCATGGACCGAATTTTTGACAGGCTTAATTTATTAAGATACATTAAGTGCAATTAAAATATAAAATTTGATATATAGTTATTATTTAATGTACTACAAGGCAGGCAGATGGCCATAACACAATGCGCAAACTTTCACTTGTACTCCCATAAAGCAAAAATGCTTAATGTGGCATAATAACGGACTAAGACAATTCAGTAGCCTATATGTCTTGTTGCTGTTGGAAAAACGCTTAACGCGAAACGTTGCATGTTGCGTTTATTCTGGGCTCAACTGCTTGCCTGTACATATTAGTTATGTAGGCTACATTTTAATAATCAAGAGCATTGAGTTAGGTCTTTATCATCTTAGTCCATTATGCCACATATGCCACGTTTTGCGGTGTTGGGAGGAAAATACTATCATACATATTCATTATTTAATAACTGTATATTGGAATTTGATATTGTTAATAGCATCTAATTACTAAGCCTGTTAAGTGTTTGTTTTTCTACGGGAGGAAAACGCTTAGCGAGAGACTTTGCGCATGCGTTCATATTCTACTGTTCTGTGGCCAAGGATTTGCAGGTCTTGTCTTTTTCTTCTACAGATGACTTGCAGGACCCTGTAAGTTACGGTACTACATTAGTTTTAATCGTTTAATCACCACAACAGCTTCTTGTCTCCATTGGCAAAGCGCACGATTTGTGTCGATTGCAAGTGAAGTCGCAGGTATCGGAGAGTGCAAGTGTCGACTGCAAGTGACATTGTAATTTAGTTTCTTTTTTTCTTGTCTTCACCATCTGGCTACTGTTGTAAAATGTTGAGATTCAAACAAAAAGAATAAATAAACAGAATAAAATAAAAAAAATAAAGACTGCAAGTGGCGTCGCTAGCAGAAGCACAAGTGTCTTAGAGTGCAAGTCTGCAGCCAGACCCTTTTGAAAGGATCTGCTGCCCGAAGTTGATTGTGATATTCTAGGTATTATCAAATTGCCAGCGTTGAAACTCGCTGACCCTAGGATATAAGGTGCAATAAGAGCTTGTTCAAATACTGAGGTGCTAAACCATTCAGGGCTTTATGAGTAATAAGCAAGATTTTAAAATCTGTACGATGTTTAATAGGTAGCCAGTGCCGTGTTGACAGAACCGGGCTCATACTTCCTGGTTCTAGAACTCTATAGCTGCTGCTGCATTTTGGACCAGCTGGAGTTTGTTTATTAAGCTCGCAGAGCAACCATCCAATAAAACATTACAATAATCTAACCTTGAGGTCATGAATGCATGGATTAACGTTTCTGTATTTGACATTGAGAGCATAGGTCATAGCTTAGGCATATTTTTAAGATGGAAAAATTTGGTTTTAGAAAGATTGCTATCAAATAGTACACCTAGGTTCCAAACTGATGACGAAGAATTCACAACACAGCCATCAAGTGTTAGACAGTGTTCTAGGTTATTACATGCAAAGGTTTACCCCTCTGTTTTTTTTCAGAGTTTAGCAGTAGGAAATTACTAGTCATCCTGTTTTTTTATATCAGCTATGCATTCTGTTAGTTTTGTGAATTGGTAGGCTATGTTTCGTCGAGCCGCGAAGAAATATAGAGTTGAGTATCATCAGCATAACAGTTATAACTGAAAATAACAGCATAACTGAAAGCTAACACCATGTTTCCTGATAATATCTCCCAAGGGTAACATGTAAAGCGTACTGAGCCTTGAGGTACTCCATACAGCACTTGTGATCGATATGATACCTCTTAATTCACCGGCTGCACTTGAGACAGTCGGTAGGCTGACTATGACTTGAACATGCACTGTAAAAAATGACCGTGAATTTAACGGTAAAAGAGTGTAAAAATGCTACAGTAAAAACCTGTTAAATGGTTAACGGTAAATTCCCCTAATATATACGGTGAAAAACTGTATTGGACATTACATGTATTGGACATAAATTTTTTACGGTAGTATTCCGTTTTTGGAAGTGAAAAAGACTGTCCTTGTCATTCATGTTACAGTGAATAACCGTCAATTGACATTCCCACATGTTCCCTGCGTTACATTTCAAATGTGAATAAAAGTTCTTTTTAGTGTAAAACTTAATAACTGTGTTTCTTCTTTGTTTTTTTTCTTATCAGTTTTGTATATTAGGGTTGTCTGTTACACTGATGTTGTTAAATGAATGTTTATTTCAGTGTCATGTGTGTTACCGTGATGGTGTTTAGTGGTTGTGTGAATGACACACTGTGCACCTTCTATATATGTTATTATCTAAAAGCTGCTTGTGATGGGCTTTGGTTCATCATGTCACTTTCTCATCACCAACTGCTTTCCAGATGCCACGCATAATTTGCTAGCTTATTCAAAAGAATGTTGTTGTCAATAGTGTCGAACGCAGCGCTAAGATTCAGTAGCACTAATAGAGAAATACAACCAAGATCAGATGCTAAGATCAGGTAATTTGTAACTCTGATGAGAGTAGTCTCAGTTTTTCTCTAAGAAGGAAAAGGGAGATCTGAGCTCGATCTATAATTAGGAGGATGTTCATCATCCCTCATAAGGTCTGTCTTACAATAAGGCTTATGAGCATCTGACTTGTACATCTTGTGAATCTAACATTTAACAGAACTATTTTTAAGTGAACTGACATTAAATTATATAATATAATATTTTTAATAGGCCTGTTTTATAACACAGTGAAACAACATTTTTGTTTTGCTTTTATTGTAAATGTTTTTTTTAATGAAGTTTGACACTGAATTAGTACAAAAATATATCTGTACAAAACCACATATATATGTGTGTGTGTGTGTGTGTTCATATTTTTATAAATTTTATTTCAGTTTTAGTTATTTTAGTACAACAAGTCAAACTAATTGAAAATGAGAAATGTTGCATGGAAACTAAAATAGTGGTTATTTGCATATTTGAATAAAGCAATAAGCCCCGTGAAGCCGTGGTTTATAGTGAATTTATGACAGCTGAGGGACGTTGTTAGGCAAGACGCGAAGCGGCCTACAACCCCCTTAGCTGTTATAAATTCACGGTAAACCACGGCTTCACTGGGCTTATTGCTTTTATAAAACGATTATTCCATATACGTAGTAAGGTTTCACAAAATAAAACAGAGCAAATAAAGTGGAATGATATTAATAAAAACAGTATTCTTCCAAACGGTTGTGGTTCCAACAAAGTGGTTGCCGAGCATCACACAGACGTAAACAAAAGGTGTATGTTTGTAGCATAGACTGTAAAAAAAAGAGTTTAAAAGGGTTTGTAGAGTAATTTACAACAGCTTCGAACGTAGCTCAACCAATCAGAATCAAGGACCGGTCCGGAACTATACGTTTTATAACATGTAGCTATTCATATTTAAACAACTCTTACTGTTATCAGCGGGGGAGCATATGGTGATATATGAAGTTGTGCCATTTTGTTTATGTATTTATTTAAATCGCTATTTTGTCAGCTTTTTGTTATTGGTAATCAACGAGTCTTTTAAAATCAATTCAAAAAAACTCTGAATTATTACATTTATGAATTAAAAGTTTTTATAGTCAGATTATAAACAGCACTGAGCCACTTCAATGCAATTAAGTAAAAATTCATATTTTTTTCTTTTAATAATACTAATGCACATGAAATCGCTCCACACTCTGTCAGCATAAACATGTCAGAGGAGCGACTCATGCTTCGTCTGTCTATCATTGTTCAAACTGGCTCTTAAAAATCTCTGTGATCTCTTCTGTATGGACTTTGGAAAGCTTATATCAGCATTTACGTGTGAAGATGGATTATGGATCGGGTCAATGGGGCCAGTGTCCTGGGGCCTCTAAGCGTCATGGGCCTTCAGCTGAGAGGCTATACAACAGAAAACTGCCAATGTCTTTTAAACATGTTATTATTGCAGTTTTGAAGTTGTATACTAATCATGCTGTAAGTTGTCTTTTGTATGCTCATTTCTGTGATTGCAACTTTCTGACTTTATTTCTCATACTTCTGATGTTTTATTTTTGCCGTTGTTGTTGTTTTAGTATTTGAATACATTTGGACAACTAACAATACGTGACTAGGAAACAAGTTGATGGACAGGAATTGTTATTATGTATCTCAGAATTTTAACCTAATTTTTAGAAGTTTAGGGAGATTCCTGGGGACTTGGATATTTTCCTAAGTTTTTCATCAATAACAGTGAATGCTTGACTTGTAATCAGGAATCTGTACTGCCAAACCTATCCACGTGTCCCATCATGCAAAGGGTTCAAGGCAAATGAGCAGATACAATAAAATACTGCATAAATGTGTAGCGGATCAGCTCATGGGGAAATATGAATAATTAACCATAACTAGTTATAATTAACTATTCATATTTTAGATCCACTGTAGATATTTAGCTGACCACTCAGGGTCAACCGTCTTGTCAATTCTAAGAACGTTAATTTCCTGGTTAAAGGAAATAACCTTCTTACTGTACAATTCTATAAGTTTGTAACGTAAATCTGCATGATTATTGACTCCGGTTATGAGTAAACAATGAACACGTCAAGTGTGATACAAGTAAGGTTTTATTAACTACATAAACACTAAAACTAGTCCAACATACTACATAAACACACTAAGCCGGTCTAACACACACACACACACACACCATACAGTTTGTATAGGAAAGGTTAAAGTTTCTCAGGCTAGAAGAGGCGTAAGGAATGATTTTATGGAACAATTTGCATATTCAGCAGATCTACAGTCTGAAGGAAACATCAGTTTCTTAGTTCGAACACACCTTTGTAAAAAGGGGTAACTGATACTAATGTATCAATTAATAAGACTAGTTTGAATACTTGCATGTCTCGTCTGTCTGAAAGATATTCCTGATGCAAATCTTAAAGCTTTCCGTAGATCTTTGCTGAATTCGGGTCGATGAGAATAACCAGTTTGAGTCAGTGTCACTTGAATGGAAAGAACTAGGCCGAAGAAAAGCCTGGCACAAATGCTTTGGTATCCTGAAACGTTTTCTCACATCTTCATCTTAGCATCCGACCGAACCACCGACTGGGCGGGTCACATGATGTGGCCTTTAAAGTCTGAGAAGATTCCCGCCTCTTAGGATGGGCTTGTCCAATGAGAAAGGTTGAATTTCCAAGCGGGAGGTTGGAAATACTGGGTATTTTTATGACTCTTTGTCTGTAAGCAGGGTATTTTGCATATGTAATTCGCTTGAGTGTTGAGGCACAAATTAGTACCGATCTTAGAACACTAATATGTTGCATATGTACCAACATATAATATACACGCCTGTTTCGATCATAAGAAGGCGAATTCATAGATACTAGACATGAAATAGTTACTTATATTAATGAGTGGTTTATCGTAAGCATTAATAAAAATAGTCTATAATACAACAGGTTAAATACAACACAGCAATAATATACACAATGGCCTGAAGAAAATGGGTGTTCCTTCAAAGAAGGTTTTCCTATGAATTAATCAGTAGAAAAGTCAATTTCTACTGTGCAATTGTGCCTCTTGCTTCTGGAAAATGCAGCTGAGAGTCTGCTCGCATTCTACAAGGTTGTAAATGTATCGGGTTACCATGAAACCAGGGTCTTGTTTGGCGTCCTGGGGTGTTACAAAGTATTGTGAAATCTAGCTAACAAAATATATATTGTGTGTTGTAGTGGTCCAGACGCTACAAATTCCCCCCTTTCGAACGTTGTTGTGCGTAGAATAGACAACAACGAGTGATGTCAAGGTGCAGAACAATCGAACTCACACCTGGCACTCACGGCTGGGAGCTAGTGGTGGTTTTTGGCTGTTGGTGCCTTGTTGGATGCTGTCTGGTGGTGTGCTGTTGTGATGTAGGCTGTAGCAAGGTGTGGTTCCTCGAGCTTATGCAGCAGGTGTCGATGCTGTGTCACCTGTCATCCTGAAGTGTGTTAGTCCGGGTAGGATGTTTTTTTGTTGTTGTTGTTAGCCAGTAGGCTATCTGTGGTACCCATGATGTGGGACAGCTGGGTTAGTCTCTCACTGGTGAGAGTGCAGGTGGTTTTAGGGATTGCCGGGAACTGTTATGGATATTCTATCGTGTGTAGAGAATTTCTGACTGTCCTAGTGATGATGGCAGGAAAGCGGCTGGTGGTTGTGAGCTCTCTGCTTTGCTTAACGTCACTAGAAATTCGATGTTTGCTGTGTCACTTGGCTCTTGTGGTGGCACCGTCTTGAGCTTGCCTGAGTTGTGTTGGTGGAGGTTTTGCTGTTGGGCATGTGGGCCCGTTGCTTAATCCAACGTTGTCTGGCTGCTTCTGTTTCAAGGGATGCTCCTCCCTTGGAGGGGACTGATGCTGTGTTGCAGCAGGCAAGGAGTTAGAGGTTTGTCCTTCTCAATACTCCTAAGTTGAGTTTTGTTCAAGGAGCTCTTATGCGAGTGTCAGCAGCTCCTGTAACCAAGAAGTAGGCGTGTCCAGCTGTCCTTCTGTAGCCTCCGTTGTGTGGAGGAGGATGTTGTGGTGGACTGTTGTTGGACATACCGTGGTGTTTGCAGGGTGAGGATGCCTTTTCCCAGTGGTTGGTTTGGAACCTGGGTCTGTTGCCATGGTGTTGGCTCTGTCCTCTTCTGGCTAGGGGTTTTCTGTAGAAGGGTTTTGCATTGTGGCCATGCTGGGTGCCTTCTGGTGCCCGCTTTGGATTCTGAGTTGTGAAGTTCAGACTCAGTTGGGTTTGACAAACACCTTTAGTGGAGTCCTTGTGCTTGTTAAAGGCCTTCTGTTTCAGGTTACGCAGCTGTTGATTAGGCACTGTGCGGCAGGCCCTAATGCCTAGATGACTTCTTGCAGCTGGTGTCCTGCGCCATCCCAGGGTAATTGTGAGCTTTGGATTAAGTTTGTCAAAGTCTGTGGTAGTACGCATGGGGAGTTTCATGCCGGCCCTGCTTGGTGTCTGGGGCATCGATCAGTCCGTGTTCAGACTCTGGGTCTGAGATTATTTAGGTTGCCAGATGTGTTGTCTCTGGCCAGCTCGTTGGGTCTGTGGGGTCACACGGTGTGTGTGTCTGCAGTGATCCTCTGGAAAGGTCCCTGCCCCACCTCCTTGTGGCTGCTGGTTGGTGATGTGTGAACAGTGGGCTCCCCCCCCCCCCTTCGCAGGTTCGGACTATTGGCTGAGGGGGTCTGGGCCTGCTGGTCAGGGGGAGTTCTGTTTCGTGTTTTCCCTTTCTGTTCGCCTTGTGGTCTGCAAGCATTTTTCAGTTCTTTTGTGACACTGAATTCACCTCGTTGCATTGTTTCGGTTCGCCTGAACATTTTTTTTTTTGTTGCAGCTGCAGAGGTTTTCAGGGGGCTGACTTGTGTAGTGTCAAGCAGAAGGCTTTGGCTCCATTTCCCCCCTTTCGTAGCTGTGCATAGGCGTGGAGGGCTTGCACTGCTGGCAACCGATATTCAGCCGGCTGTCTTTTGCTTACGTCTATGCGCAGTCGGTAGGACTGTTTAAATTCTTTCTGAACTATGTCAAGCTCCTCTTTAATTGCTGATTCAGGGTTTGGACCTCAGCTCTGTCTTTATGCAGGTGGCCTTGTAAGGCCTAAGTTGTGGTGTCTTTCTCATTTAGTTCCACATGTGTTGTTTTTAAGAGTGACTTTGTGTGATACAGTTCTCTTTTCAAGTCCTGTCTGTTGGCTTTTTCCAGCTGCGCTTGGTGTTGAGCAGCTGTTAGAGCCTCTGTGAAGACTGGTGATTTCCTTCTGTCGCACCATTCTGTGAGGATCTTTGCATACGCTCTGTGCTTTTTCTCTTTGAGCAGGTGTCAGTTCTCTGTAGAATTATGTGACTTGCAGTTTCAGCTCGTATATCTCCTGTCTGAGGCCCTTGATGGTGTGGGCCGAGGAGAGGATGATG
This sequence comes from Sinocyclocheilus anophthalmus, assembly GCA_018155175.1. NCBI lineage: Eukaryota > Metazoa > Chordata > Actinopteri > Cypriniformes > Cyprinidae > Sinocyclocheilus > Sinocyclocheilus anophthalmus. The sequence goes on along the minus strand of JADLZN010001832.1, from coordinate 176,898 downwards.
CAGGTCAAGTGTTCGCTTATGTCGCAGTCTCGCTGTTCCTTTCTTTGCCATGGCAGGTCTTTGGCTGCTTTGAGCTGAATGATGTCCCTTACAGTGCTCTACTGAGTGTCCAGGTGGTCCTGGTGAGCTGCCAGGGTTGGATGTCTGTGGAATGTCTGCGACATTCTGGCACACTTGTGGGAACACCAGAGGGAGAGAGGCACAAGGCAAATGCAGGTATGTACAGAGGTGTTAAGGTATCTCTAAGGTGAACGGCTGTGTAGGCCGTGTAAGGTTTGACTAGCTGGTGGGAGGCAGCTAGTGATGTAGGGTGCTATGTTTTTGTGTTCGTGAACACAAAGGAAGAGTTAGAGTAACTTTGTTGAGGGCCGTAAGCAGGTCAGCTGATTACCGGGCTATACTACTGATGGTTCACAGGTTTGGTCACTATGACAAAACTGAAATAAAATATGAACTCAAAAAACCAGACCTTTTTACCTATGTTAGTTTTGTTTCTAAGAGATATGGCTAAGAAGGTTTCACTTTTGTGTGATGCTGCAATAGACTTCATATCCCTAGGGTTAGGCTGTTAGCTAAACGAGCAGGGACCCACCAAATACCTCGTCAATAGAAAAAGAAACAGTGGGAATTGTTTTTAGTTTTATGTTAGCCTACATTGTGTTTCAATGGTAGCTGCCCTTCAACGTATTTGGCCTGGCACTGAGGCGTGAGGAGAATTAGAGAGGAAACAGGGATTATGCTACTTATAACCTGTATAACTCGTTAAGGAAACAAAAGTTGCTAGAACTATTGTAATCCTATCCAAAAGCGACGATGGGGATGGTGAAATAACTAAAATAAGGTAAAAATAAAACACAACAAACAACAACAAAAAAAATGAATAAAATGGAAAAGGGGTCCTAAGAGCTGTAGGAATTTAAAAGGGGAAAGTAAATAAACAAAAAAAAAAAAAAAAAAATGGAATAACATAAAATAAAACAATTTGATTTAATTACATCTCAATTTATACAAATCATTCGCGGAATTGGTACATTTTGCTAACAATTTAAATAAATGCAATAAAATTAAAGAGGTAGAATAAAGTCAAAACAAATATAAACAATAACACAAGTAAAACTACTGTATGTGGGTAGGGACCACAGGGACCTTTGATGGCATCAACAGGAAGTGACACCTGGAGTGACGGAGAGAGAGGGAGAGAGATAGAGGGAGAGAGAGGTGTGGTTAGAAGTTACACTTTACACGCCTACCTAAGCGTTAGTCAGATGCTAACAGCAAGCAGTTGAGGTAAAGGGCTTAGCTTTAAGAGTTAGCGTTGGTTTACACGCAATTCTTTGTTTACACACACGTCTGTGAAGTGGGTGCTGTGTTCAGATTAACCGGAAGAGTCTGCTCAACTTCCGGGGTCACGTGTTGCTAGGAGACCATTGCAAGCTCACAACAGGTGCAGGTGGAGCATACTTGCACTGCTGTGAGCATGCATGGTAAACTCATGCATGTCCCATACAAATTCATTCATTACTCAAAACAGCACATTCACTTTACAGGCAATGGTGGAATCGTAGTTAGCTACGCTAGAATAACACCATTAATTTATGTAAATGTTTCACATGAGCGAGTCAAAATTAAATACAATGATACGTAACACATAATAAGGTCTTAAATTAGTGAAATGAGGAGCATCGTTCAGATCACCTACACAGTACTGAAGAATGGGATTTCTTCGCCCAAAATCAGACCTATTTATTCTGGTACCATTTATATGAGCTGCTAATCTGAGATTGCGTCGTCAGAAAATAGACTTATGCTCCACTAACAACAGAGATTAGGATTTCTTCGCTAAAATCAGGTTAGTTTCTTATCGTACGATTTAAAAACATTATAGCACTGAAACTTTCTAATACCTGTAGGAAGGCACCTTCAAGCTATAGTTTTTTCTGATTATATTCAGAACCTGGTGCGCGCATGTATAAGAGTTACGTAAATGTTTCATATGAGCGGGTTGATATGAATACAATGATATATAACACATAATAAGGCCTTAAATCATTGAAATGAGGAGCATCGCTCAGATCATCTACACAGTACTGAAGAAGGGGATTTCTTCGCCCAAAATCAGACCGATTTATTCTGGTACCATTTATATGAGCTGCTAATCCTGAGATTTCGTCGTCAGAAAATAGACTTGTGCTCTACTAACAAATAAGTGGATGTCTCGCAAATCCGTATTTCTTATAGTACTATTTAAACACATTATAGCACTGAAACTTCTTACTGCTTGTAGGAAGGCATATTCAAACTATAATTTATCTGGTTTTGATCAGGAAATGGTATGCACATGGAGAAGAAGTTACTAAAACTTATGAAACAGACACATAAGATTAATTACTGGGTCTGCTTGCAAGCAATGATTAAAACGACTCCACCGTTCTAAATTACTGCTCGTACTGCCTAAAGTAGGAAACTATTGTTTCCCCAGCAATGTGAATGCCGGGATTTTGCTGGCTAGCTTGTCAAAGTTTCTGGGGGGTCACATCATGCGCTGCTGCGGGGATTCTTGGAAGTATTACAGTTCTGTCTGCTGATTTGTTAAGCAGAAAGTGTTGGCTCCCCCTTTCGTAGCTTCGTGCACATGAGGGAGTTTTGCACTGCTGAGTGAGTATGCAGGAGTAGGGTGTCTCTCTCACTGCATTTCTTTTCGCAGCCTGTAGGATTCCCTGAGTTCTCTTCGGAACATGTCGAGCTTGTCTTGAGTGTTGTTCAGCTGCTGGATCAGAGTCTCAATTCTGGCAACTTTGTCTAAGAGCTCAGAATTTGCTGCTTTAATAGTAATTTTGTGTGGGTGTTTCCTTTCCAGGTCCTTTCTGGCTACCTTTTCTAGGTGCTCTTGTTGTTCAGCAGCTGTCAGAGCCTTTTTATATCTATTGATTTCCTCCTGTAGCTCCTTTTTGCTGGGGTCCTTGTGGGCTACCGCGGTGATCTGTTGCTTGAGATCATTTACCTCCCGTTCTAGACCCATGAGGTTGTGGGCCAGGAAGATGATGACCTTGGTGATCTTTTTGTAGCCATAACTCTCGCTTGAGTCCTGAGTCTGAGGTACTCTTCTCTCCCTGTGTCCAGTTGCTTTCGGCTCAGTAGGTGGTCTTCGGCCCTGGGTAAAGGGGGTGTTCCTCACAACGCCTGGCCAGTCCTCTTTGGTCTGTATTCTGGGCAGTTAGTTTGAGCATGTGCAACATTTTGGCAGACTTGTGTTGAGAGTAAGGGCTAGAGCCTACTACAAGATCAAAACAGAGTGTGAAAATAGTTTTGGGTCAGCATATGTTTAGCTGAAAAGGGCGTAAACAGGATTTTCATTGATGACTTAAGACTACTGTCAAATTATTGTCAAATTATCACTCAAAATTTACTGACGGTTCCCCAAACAGGCTTAATCTCTGAGGTATGCAGGAGAAAAGGAAAAGCAGAAGAAAGGAGAGCATTTCTTTCAAGTATGCTTATTTTATTATTATTATTTTTTTTTTTTTGAAAATAAACAAATCAAAAATAGAAATGTCTCTGGTTCCTTTTGAGGTTCAGAGAGAACATCAAGGGGGCATAACATGTAAATGGATTTAAAATTAGCTGACTGCTATTAACAAAACAAGGTAATCATTCTGGTATTAGGAACAAATAGCAGCACTAGTGATTAGTGTGTTACCAAAAGCACCCAATACCTTAATGATTCTTTTCTCGCTAGACAGTTAGGATTTAATTAAATTTAGATTTAATTACATCTTAATTAAGCAATAGCATTCAGGAAGGATACTTCTAGATAGTTAAATTCGCTGAGACGACTTGAAGATTGAGAAACATAGAAAAAGAAGAAAGAAGGAAGAGAAATGGAAAAATCAGAAACGAGGGATTAGGTTAAATTCAAATTGCTTCACACTGCACACACACATCTGTATTTAAAAGCTTCAATTAAAGAGTGTTAACCCCTAATTGTTAAAGCTATTTGGTAGCTTAGCCTAAAATGAAACTATGCTAAGTCGTGTTAGCTTAGCTGCTTCAAATTGTTTGTTTACAAACATGGCGTGTTGTGCTAGGTGACGTTAGCACTTCCTGTGACAAGATGTTGTCACGGTAACCAATGCATGCCAGTGTAATTAACACAGTTTAATGTCTGTCTATGTTAAACAGTCACAGTTTTAGACCGTGTGGCTTCAGCCTTCAAGACTTGTTGCTTACCCAAGCATTTCGGTGAGTGCTTCTCTAATGCAACAATAAACTTCTTGCACTTGTTTAAAGAATTACAAAACGTGTTTACTGTAAGTTAAAACCGGTTTAAACATATATGTAGTTATGTTTGCCTCACATATGAGTACTAAAGTACAGTATTACACCTTTACTTTCACTCAGCGAGTGAAACACAGTAATGACCACCATGTTGCTCGGCTTATATATATACAGTCTAAGTGTAGATGAATTGCTTCAATCTATTTATAAACTATAAGGCCTTTATGCTGTGGAAAGAGGAGCAACACTCAAATCTACTTTGATATAACTGTACTGAGATTTCTTTTTCAAAGAAACAATTTAAACAATACTTCAATTTTGTGATTTCTTCACTAAAGCTTATTACATTATGGTACAGTTTGGACATTCCGCTGAGCTGAGATTCAGACTTACGTTTTGTCAAGACAGATTTATGCTTTAATATTGAAATTAGGGTTTCTTTGCTAAAATCTGATTAACCTTACACCGATGCCATTAAGCAAGAAATACATAAAGACTCTCACAATTAAAATAGCAGTACCAATTCAAACCCCCAATTTATCTGCATCTAAACAAACCAGCAAATAGGGACACAACAGCGCATCTCAAGTCACGCCCTATTTTAACCTGCACTATCACGCACACACTTTTAAGTTGCCGTTGGTACTCATACTTTCTTTCTTCATGCCCGCATTCTCCACCAAATGTAGCGAATCAGCTCATGGGAAATTTGAATAATTAACCATAACTAGTTATATTTAACTATTCATATTTTAGATCCACTGATATTTAGCTGACCACTCAGGGTCAAACGTCTTGTCAATTCTAAGAACGTTAAATTCCCGGTTAAGGGAAATAACTTTCTTACTGAACAATTCTATAAGTTTTTTTTTTTTTTGGTTAACCGTCAAAAAATTTTTTCTGCATTATTAGTGACATCCGTTTATTAGTAACAATAGAGACTTCAAGTGTGATTACAATAAGGTTTATTAACTACATAACACGTTAAACTGTCTAACATACTACATAAACACATTAAGCCGGTCTAACATACACATTCACACACACACACACGCATACAGTTGTATAGGAAAGGGTTAAAGTTTAACTCAGCATAGAAAGAGGCATAAAGAGTGGATTTTATGGAACACTTTGCATGTATATTCAACTGATCAAAGCCTTCAGGGATACGTCAGCTTCTGAGTTCAAACACACCTTTGTAAAAGGTGTAACTGATACTTAATGTATCAATTATTAAGACTAAGTTTGATACTTAGCGAGTGTCGGCGGTCTGAAAGAGATTCCTGATGCAAATCTTAAAGCTTCCCGTAGATCTTTGCTGAATTCGGGTCGATGAAAGAACCAGTTTGAGTCAGTGTCACTTGATGATTGGAAAGGACTAGGCCGAAGAAAAGGCCTTGCACAGATGCTTTGGTATCCTGAAGCTTTTTTCTCACATCTTCATCTTGCTTCCGACGAACCACCGGGGGGGGGGGGGGGGGACTGGTGGCGGGTCACTGGGTGTGGCTTTTAAAAAAGCCTGCATAGATTCACGCCTCTCAAGATGGGCTTATCCAATAAGAAAGGCCAGAATCCCAAGCGGAGGTGGAATACTGGGATTTTTATGACTTTTGTCTGTAAGCATGGTTATTTTGCTATGTAATTCGCTGATGTTGATGCCAAATAGTACCGAGCGTAGAACATCAATATGTTGCCTAGGTAATCATCATATAAATACCACGGTTTCGATCATAAAGAAAGGCGAATTCATGATACAGACATGAAATAGGTACTTATATGATGAGTGGTTTATCGTAAGCATATAAAATAGTCGATAATAACAAACCGATTAATCAACACAGCATAATAACACCATGGCCTGAAGAACTGGTTGTCATTCAAAGAAGGTTTTCCTAGCTGAATTATAGAAAGTCCATTTCCGCCTGTGCATTTTGTCCCTTTGTTTCGGGAGAATGCAGCTAAGTAGTCGGCTCGCATTCCACAAGGTTGTGAATGTATCGGGTTACCATGAAACCAGGGTCTTGTTCTAGCGTCCTGGGGTGTTACAAAGTATTTATGAAATCTAGCTAACAAAATATATATATTGTATGTTTGATTGGTCCAGACGCTACAAATGACACAGATTGTATACTGATACATACATGCATACATACATATATATATACAGTATATATATTGAAATCTATGCCTTGTTTCTCCAGATCTCCATGAGACTTTGTAGAGCCTCTTCGGTGATTTCACACTAGATGTTTGCAAAGGTTTGGAGGCGGTTTCTGTTCTTGGTTGTGAGAGACATGCAGACAATGGAGAACACAGAATACTTACAATATAGGAGTTGTAGGAAGTATGTATGACACTTGCTTGGGAACCAACCAGTTTGGAAGCCAGTTTTCTCAAGAAGTATTGTTGTTGGTGTGCATGTAAATGTTAGATTATAGAAAAAAAAAAAAAAAAAAAAAATTAAGGCTTCACACAATTTTGAACACGCATTTACCAGGCCATTTCAGGCCTTTTCAAATTTGGCCCATTTGGATATTTCAATGGGGCTGCCAGTTTCTCTGAGCTTTAGAAGTAAAATAGACAACAACAAAAACATCTAGAATGAACTGGCAACTTGTAGTTGCAACGACATGCTACCAAACATGACTAGTTCACAAATAGTTTGTTATGCACCAAAACTGTAGCTGTAGTGAATGAGTACAGTGTGAGGAAAAAAATATATATCACAGCTGCTGCATCAGTCTGGCTACCTCTGGAAATGCTTTATGACAAATAATAAAAATGAAAGCTATAACTGATGCTTTATTTATGTAGTGAACAATTACACTTCATTATACAACAGCCAGTTACATCATTACACCAGTAGATAGCGAAAATGAGTGAGTCGCTGAAATATTTACTCAACTAATTCATTTAAAAGCACTGAAACACAGCTTTACAAGCCAGTCGCTAATGTTATCTTGAAAGTGCAATCTATTAAATGCAATCTACAATTGTAATACCATTAAACATGAAGCGTTTGTTTAATGTGCGTTCTTTGTAGAGGCTAATCAGACCAATAGACTAGTCAGGTTAGCGCCATGTTTAATTTTTTTGACAATAATGAAAACAAAGCTGAGAGGAACATAAGTAAAGTACGTTCAATGGATTGTAATGCTGTTTAGCTAAAACAAAATCCTTCCTGAAAATTTTCAGTAGACAAAATCACCATTGAAAGTTTTGCGAGTTGTAAAATTATATGATCTAGGACCTTTATAAAGTGCATGCCATTGTGAAGACTGTAAGTTTATCCATCACAGCCTCATTTTCATCTGCATTCTGCATATCCCTCACAAAAAAAATATTTTAAATATGAAATATGGCACTACCTTAAAGCCTGTTGATCAATACAGTTCATCAAGTGTCAAGCGACGAACAAATCAAACACTATTGTTACATAAAATGGTTAGCGCTCAGTAATCCACTGCTCTTTTTTCAAGCAACAGGACGTCCTGTATCTTTGCTGACTAGTTTTTATCTCATTGCTGCAAGGAAAACCTCTGGAATGCACTTGAATATTTCTGCTTGTCACCTAAACCTGAGACTTCATTGTCTTCCTTTGAATTCCACGTGAACAGAACAAGCAGCAAGTTGGTTTCTGTGAAACATTCTGTATCCGAGCTTTAAATCGAATGTTTCTCATTCCTAACTGTCACGTACTTCCACATGTATTTCTTGCTCACCTTCTCTCAGCATTAGGTGCGGAGTTCATAATAAGGGCTGAGGATGAATTAGTTTCATCAGGCTGAGTCAGTGGAAACATGCCGTCATGGACACTAGTAAAAGGATAAGGGTTGTGATTACATCATTACCAGGACATAAGAGCTTGGCAAGAGTTAAAAACAAAAGACGGGACAGGAACACATTGCAAAATAGCAAAACATTCGATAGGCATCACCAGTGTTGGGGAAAGTTACTTTTAAAAGTAATGCATTACAATATTGAGTTACTCCATAAAAAAGTCACTAATTGCGTTAGTTACTTTTTATGGAAAGTAATGTGTTATTTTACTTTTGCGTTACTTTTTAAATCTGGACAGGGCTTGCTTGTTTGTTTTTAAAATAAAAAAGTTATATTTTTGGCAAATATAAAAGCCTTTTCACACCAAAAGTGAAATGAATAAGCCTCAGGCTGAAGGGAAAGTAAATTTACATCTGTACAGTAGAGTGCAGAAGACATTTCAACACTCTTCAGCAATAAATAAAGACACGCAAATGTTTGTCTAGAGTCATTTGTGCTGATTAGTATCTGCTGAACTGGATCATCGAAAGGTCAGAAGCAAAGACATTGGTTAAAATAGAATGGGATTAAATGCATAAAGCATATTTGTGCCATTTAACATTTAATTATTGCAGGTTTAAATATTCTGAGTTGCATTATTTGTATTCATTTTGAGGAATACTGAATCTGTGTTGTTTTTGTGAGTGAGATGAATTAATGCATATTCATATTTATTTTAGAACTATAACCTAACATCATCTATTTCTCATCAAGCTGAGACAGGAGAGCTGCCAGTCCTAAATTTTGGGGTGGAAAATAAAGTAATTTGCGTTACTTATTTGAAAAAGGAACTCAGATATTCTCTTGTAACTTAAAAAGTAATGCATTACTTTACTAATTTCCTTCATTTCATTTTCATTTCTTATTTAATCCAGGATAGACGCAAATCAGGCAGCCGAGTTTGCATAGCCAAATAAACACCTTAGTTACAACATGCCTTACAAATCCACAATAACCATTAAACAATATACACACTATTAAGTTCTCTCATGATTACATAATAAAGACTTAAAATAATTATAAGACACCAAGTTTTGTAACTTCATCTCCTTTTGAAGAAGATTCCAATCTGAGGCTGCAGCATATTTAAAAGAGGTTTTACCAAGCTCAGTTCTGACAAAAGGTATACAGAGATTGTAAATTGATTGAGAACGCAATGAATGATTTCCAATTAAAGTCCTTTGTATAAAACAACAGAGATACTTTGGCAAATAACCCAAAATTGCCTTATATATCAACAGATGCCAATGCATTTTCTCTGAATACTCAAAGAAGGCCATGCAACTCTTCTTTATAACTCACAATGCTGAGTTGAAAATTTGCAATCAGTTATAAATCTCAGAGCACCATGTTACAAAGCATCCAAGGAAGAAAGAAGGTAAGAGGGGGCATGCTGGTAAACCACATCCCCATATTCGAGAATCGGTAAAAATGCAGCGGACACTGGTTTTTTCCTCACCTTAAATGGGAAACATGACTTATTTCTAAAGAAAAACCCTAACTTCTTCTTTTACTTGAAAAAAGTAATCTGATTACGTACCCTCGCGTTATTTGTAACGCGTTACCCCAGACACTGTGACAACACAGCAGGTGTCAGTCTAAAGATAGTAACTGTCAATCAAAATAAAAAATAGAAGTACCTTGAATTAAAAAAAATAAGACACACCCTACGAAGGATGAGGAACATCCGCCTTCTGTTTAGCAACCTTAAACTTTATGACCAATAAACCTGGTGACGGTAAATAGCCTAATAATGTTTATCTTTTCCAGGTAATATATTACATTAGAGTTGGCCACCTTGTGGATGAACTGTGGAGATGCAGTGTATATTAATCTATATATATATATTATAATATATATCTATATCATCTATATATATATATAGATAGATATTCTCCACATAATATTTAGTATTTCTTTATTATTGTTAATTAGTTCTCGTGTCCTGATATATATATATATATATATCATTATATATACAGTATCTCACAGAAGTGTGTACACCCCTCACATTTTTGTAAATATTTTATTATATCTTTTCATGTGACAACACTGGAGAAATGACACTTTGCTACAATGTAAAGTAGTGAGTGTACAGCTTGTGTAACAGTGTAAATGTGCTGTCCCCTCAAAATAACAACACAATAACAGCCATTAATGTCTAAACCGCTGACAACAAAAGTGAGTACACCCCTAAAGGTTTAGCAGCCTTAATTGAACTTAAATTAAACTTAACTTAATTACAATAAAATCGGAAAATATGAAAATAAAAGCGGATTTCAAATATCAATAAAAACTCGGTGCTACTAAAATAACACTGGCCAACAGCCAGTGAACACATTTTATTTGGCGCAGTCCCGCAGACTCCAACCAACCCCAAACGCAGTTCATCTTCTCGGTCCCACCCATTTACGCGTCGTCGCGCCTGCTATGCGCGGACTCCCCGCAGACCCGCCCGCTCAGCGCAGTCATCTGAGTGTGTGGTGTGTGTGTGTGTGTGTGTGTGTTTTGTGTGTGTGTGTGTGTGTGTGTGAGAGAGTGAGTGAGTGAGAGAGAGAGATAGCCTCCAGCATTAGGGCCAAGCACTGAGGTGTCAGCGCATCCGGACACAGGACAGCCATGGCCCTGCTCGATCTCGCCCTGCAAGGCTTCTCCATCTTCGGCTTCCTCTTGTTCATCGTGCTCTGGCTCATGCACCTCGTGTCCATCATCTACGTGTAAGTGAATGCGGCATCGCGATCGCGAGCTTGGAGCGTAGACAGACTCGTTGATTGTAACGGGAGCGTTGTAACGTGTTGCGGCGCGGCGCGTCGCTGCGTTGAGTGCAGATGGGGTGTCTCACTAACAGGAACACGGGTTTCCTCTGCGGCGCGGTGTAACTGCTACTGCGTGAAAACATGTTTGCATATATCAAAACGATCATATTGCTAGCACGGCTGGCGGGGGATACATTCATATTAACAGTACTACATTAATCTCGTTTCTTCTCTTTAGCGATGATAGTTAGCATAGCTACTGCGCACCGGTCGTGTTATTTTATTCGTTACTCTACAAAGTCTAATGGGGTTTTAAATCACTCGGGGGTTTAATTTCTCAGGAGGCTTTTATTAATTGTCTGGTGAGAGTCAAAGCGACTCCAGCTTCACTAGACACCCGGCTTTCATGGTTTAAATGGCATGTGTTTATATTGTAATGGTTTTGTTTGGGTTAGTCGTGTTTAGAAAACCTGTCCTCACCAACACGGTTGTTTACCATTGATATAATCCACAGTTTTCTATGAAGATAACCAATGTTGTTTATTATTCATAACATGCCGTCTCCCATTTATTATCTAATATCATATAAATCTTTTCTGTCAGGTGGGCATACCTATTTTAACAACAGGCTATTTACTGATGCCATTTTATAATATTGGAATTTTAATATATCTATATCTATTATATATATAGATATATTATAGATAATCTATATCACACACACACCTACCGGTCAAAAGTTTGGTATCAGCACGTTTTGATTTTTAATGTTTTTTAACGGAGTTTCATTATGCTCATACAAGCTGCATTTTTTGATCAAAATACAGGAAAAATTGTAATATTGTGAAATATTATTGGAATTTAAAATAGTGTTTTTCTATTTTAATATACATTGTCAGTATGAATATTCTATGGGGAAAAGCCGCTAAAGGGTCTGCAAGTTGCTAAATCTAGTGCTAAAGTCACGCTTGTGTGTGTGTGTGAGAACGCGGGAGCTGATGGCAGGGGGGGTGGATATTTTTGGCGGTCAACGTGGATATTGTGGATGAGTTCTTCTGTGTCATCACGTTCTATTAGTTTCTACAGCTTCAGTTTCTGAACTTTCACGCTTAGTAACATACAGCTGTTCCCTCACCACAGTGTAACAGTGAAAAGTGACCCCTTTCAAACGGTGTCGCGTTCCGAACGTTTTTTAAGCGACATACACCGGTATTGCGGTTTTTTTAAAAATTCATATCATAACAAAAAATAAACACCGGTATTCGGTATGAACCGGTATACCGCCCAGCACTACTTAGAATGTTCTGCAAATGCTCTAAAGTACTCTGAAGGTGAACAGAAATGAGATATACAGCTTTCTCCTTGCAGTGTGTCAGTCATGCTCGTCAAGAAAGTGAGTGAAAAACACAAATTTTTATCAAATAATATGTCATTAATAGTGGTTCACTTCCGCGATTTGGTACTGTTGCGTTCATATCAGCAGCAAACCGTATTGGAGTTCACTTGAACCGTACCCCAGAACACCCTTTTTAAGCGGACTCGGGTATGGTTCGTGGGTACACACCCGAGTTCGTAAGACAGCGTTCACATCATCCAAACGAACCGAAATCTGACGTCAATCGAACCCGGGTGCGCAACAAAAGTGCTAGTGTGAAAGCACCCTACTGATCCCAACCCTTTTGACCGAGTATAATATCAAATTTGTATATTTTCCCCCAAATGTATTGTAAAATGGCATCAATAACATATATGCATTAATTATAACAATATTTAAAGTATATATATATATAGATATATATATTATATATATATCTATATATAGCTATCTAGATTTCAGTCAAGTGTATCTGATCTTCTGTTTTGTAGTGTAGATCCATATGATACTCAGGCTATAATGAACTGAACTTTGTTGACTAGGGAGCTGTGGGTTGGGAAATTCCTCCACCTGCAACATTGTGTCATGTGAGTTGGCTTGGTTTCTGTCACGCTCTGATCCTACTACAGAATAACTTACACACGGCATTCTGAAACCAGACTCATTCACTTTCGGCGTTCTGATCTGAGTCAGGCTGATCATGCAGGCTCCTCTTGTTTGTGTCCATCTTACACAATTGTTTTTGGACATTTGCAAACTCCCAAATGATGTGTCCGTGTTCACCCGCTAATGCAAAAAAGGTCGCCGCGGGTCATACGACTCATTCTAATAAGTCTCGAGACGTCAGTTCCCTTTGTTGGCGTGTTATCATGCGTTATGAAATGCGTATGACATACTGTAATTTTTATTTCCACTCTGCTCATGAGCTTTTGTGTTGGTGTTCATTTTTACCTTTGAACAAGTTCCAGGTTTTAAGATCTATTTTTAATGACAAAACAAGTCAGGTCTCAGAACCCCAACAATCCTAGCAAGTTTTTAAGTCATCATGCACTCATAAATGAACATGTGGTTTCTTTTAAAAGCTTTGGAACAAAGAGCCGTTGCAAAAATTTGACTGAAAATCCACTTTTTAAATGGATTCATTTAAATGGATTCTGGTCTGAAAAGATGACCGTGACGTGATGTTTTTTTAATGCTTCATTATGACTTTGGCCACACAACGGCACATGGCTGGTCATTCTACTAGTGCTGTCCACCACTGTAAGGTCATTAACATTGATCTGTTGTGAGACAGAAATGAAAGGACTGAATTCCCTGATCAGGTTGTACCCTGAGGTCAACTGCTTTCTTTGTAACAGATAGATAGTAGTTCACTTGTTGACTGGCGTTATGTTGCTCCTTGAGCCCTGATGATGCATTTTTGTAAATGGACAATGGTCTGTTATTAGTATTTTCCTTTATATGTTTAGAGTCAAAGGACTTTTTATGGATTTTCTTTTAAAATCACAAGAAAACGTATTAGCAACCCTTTTTTGACACATGAAGCGTCCACAGAAAGTAAATAAAATTTATTTTTAAATCCTTTTTTTTTTTTTTATTTATCTGATTGGGTAATTGTTCAACGGCAGTGTCAGAGAGATGTTAAAGGGTTAGTTCACCCAAAAAAGAAAATTACCCCATAAATTACTACCCTCAAGTTATCCTAGGTGTATATGACTTTCTTCTTTCAGTCTTTGATCTTTCAAGCTGTTTAATACCACTCAGCGGGTGTTGCATGCATCAGTCCAAAAGCAGTTAAATAAAATGCGCCCATCCATTAAAAAAAAAGTGTCTCACACGGCTCCGGGGGGTGAACAAAGGCCTCCTATAGTTAATCGATGCGTTTTTGTAAGAAAAAATCCATATTCAAAACATAATAATCACTTTAATCTAGCTTTCGCTCACTTGTTGTAAATGGAAGCAGTTCCGGGCGGATGATGTATGAGTTCAGCATTGCGCATGCGCCGCTCAGAAAGTGACGCACGCGGAAACGCAGCGGAGAGAACAAAACAAAACAACGGTCACAAATTAAAAGTACAAAACAAGGATTTGTAAAGAAAAAAAAGGGTATTTCGATATAAGCCAAAAGGAGACTGGTTTTGCTTTGCTAAAGTAAGGAAACTTTGCTTCCTTTGCTCCTGTTAACAAACTGTGGTTTTCACGAGACTCACCGGCGCATGCGCAGCGCTGACCTCATACGGCATCTGCCCTGAGCTGCGTCCATGTACAACAGTGAGCGCAAGCTACTCCAGTGATTATTACGTTTTGAATATGGATATTTTTCTTACAAAAACGAATCGATTCGCTACAGAAGGCCTTTGTTCACCCCCCTGGAGCCATGTGAGACACTTTTTTTTATGGATGGGCGCATTTTATTTAACTGCTTTTGGACTGATGCGTGCAACACCCGCTGAGTGCCATGAAACAGCTTGAAAAATCAAAGACAATTTTTAATATAACTCCGACTGGATTCGTCTGAAAGAAGAAAGTCATATACACCTAGGATGACTTGAGGGTGACTAATTTATGGGCTAATTTTAATTTCTGGCTGAACTAACCCTTTAAGATGAAGAAATACAGGTTGGGTTATGTAACCGAGAGGATCTTTGAGTTCCGAGTACACCTAGTTTCAGTACTGAGGTGTGGGGATGGTGTGATGCCCGTCCTTTGGGAAACTCACCCAAGTGGAGTCCTTCCTCGTGTGCTGTGTTTCCTGTTCCTCACTTCTGATGTTACTCCTGTGGTATGTGACATTTGACCCAGTGTGATGGGACCTCTTTGCATAAAGTCGGTAAGTTGGTCATATCTTCATGGCTTCAAAGAGAAAGTACTGATAGTTGGGACTGATTGACGGGAAAAGATAAGTTCACTTTTACCAAAAGTTTTAACTAGATTTTCACTTATTGGCTCACTACAGCCCTATATGAGTCTTTTTTTGAAGTAAAGGTATGACCACATTAGAGACCGTTTGGATGAAATTGTCTGTTGTCAGTAGTGATGTATGAAGTACAGACCAAACCAAGCAACAAGCAAATATTTAACGAAATTGGCACGGGTACACGGTAAATGTGCCTGCACCTTAAATCTCTGGAGTTTTTCTTTGTATCATTCACTATAAAATTAGTAAGTAAAATAGTAGGTCAAATGCATCTTTCAAGTCTTAATAAAAAATTGTTTTTCTGCTTGTAGTTTAGATTTGTTCTTATCAATTTTTGAAGTTTTTTTGACCTCACCACAAAAAAAAAAATACATTTTATTTTTTCCAATTTTTTTATGTATACAAAAATATTTTTCAAAAACTGAATTTTTTATTAAACACGCATTTTTTTCTTAACAAAACTGTCATGGTTTATTCTAGAGGTCGACCGATTAATCGGCCAATTTTTGGCATTTTTTAATGAATCTGCATCGGCAGATTTATAGGCAGGCGCATCTGCGGGCAGCTAAGCGTTGTTGCAGAACGCCGGAGAATCTCTCTCTGGCTGTGTGAGAGACGGAGCAACTCACACTCTGCAGCCGCTTCTTGTTCACACACAGCTTCAGCTAATGATGGCAGGGCAAAACAGACCGTTTCGAAAGCTTAATTACGTTTTACCCTACTAGAATTGATGCGACCGTGCTTATCATATTCATAAGTGCAACAAGTCATTTGCATGTGAAAGTAGAAACACATTCAATTCAGACGAAACTTCTGGGCTGATTATAACGTGCACATTAACTTTCCTCATGAAATGTGTGTGTAGGTCCGACAATAGCATCCACGATGACATCGCTCATGGCCAGTGCACTCTAAGCAGTTATGAGCAGCAGGCTGTGTAATATGTGTGAACTCTTTTATTTTTGTTATCACTTGGCCATTTGACTTATAGCAGTGTCCAGTGTTTCCCATACATTGAGTTATTTGTTATTTGTGAGTTATTTGTGGCGGCTCATCACCGCCACAAATAGATTTCCCAAAGGGCTTATAATTCGTTCTGCGTTTTTATTTTTTTGAATGTAAATCTGAAAAAGACTAGTGGTCAACCGATATATATCGCCAATGCCGATATATCGGCCGATATCTGCCATTTTCAAATTGGCATCGGCCTTAACTTTTCGTTTGTCCGATGTGTTCAGTCGGGACATGTTATGATTTTGACGTTGCGTCTGAATTTTATTTTGAAGGCGCCAAGAACGGCTGCGGCAGCGCCTGAGCACACAGTGCTCACATTTTCCCTCTTGTTCGCTGTTGTCATTCAGTTCTGTTAATACGGATAGAAGTTTCTCTAATATCAGATAGAACTGTGTTGACACGGAATGAAAAGATACCAACAGTATTATAACGATTATATTATTAGTAATAGTAAGGCAAACATTATACTTTCTCATTTGCCATCAGCATTCCGCAAATACGCATTTATATAATTTAAATCTTTGAATTTATGAACATTAATGAACATTTAATTTTACAAACCTTGCAGACTTAAGGCCCTTTCACACGGTACGCAGCAGTCGCGAGTGTCTAGTTCATTCTCAATGGGAGACATGCGGAAATGGGGTGCTCATGTACCCAAAATCCTGCCGCTTCCATGGGCACGGCTCTTCGCGGCAGGCGCCGCCAAAGATACAAATATTTTATCTTTTTATGATCGGCAGCGGCAGCCGCATCGGTTTCAACCAATCAGTGAACATTTAACTGAACTGCCTATTGGAAAAATAGAGGAGAAGATTGTTTTAAGTGTAATAGATTTCCCAGAACTGTATGCCCCATCAAAAAACTCATACAGAGACGTAAATAAAATTATATTTCATTCAATCGTAACCTCACAGGTATGCTCTTTAGGCAAATCATCAAAAACATCTTCACTTGTGCCAAACGAAAATAAAGGGTAAATAATGACAACAATTAATAGCAGAATGACACAAACACAAATTTCCGTTATGTTTTTAGTTTAGTAAATACAAAGGTGATGTTGACAACTGTAACTATGACAATGTCTGCTCCGAAATGATTTCATATTTCTTAAATATGAATTAAAATAAATACAATTATATCGGCTATCGGCTACCCTGCTTTCCAAGATAACTGTATCGGCTGTCAAAAAACCCATATCGGTCGACCACTAAAAAGAACCGACCGTCTTCAGAAAAGCTTTGATGTCATTTTAATTTCGTCTTTCCTGTAATGCCTGATAAAGTACTGTTTGTGAGCGCAGTGCTTATTCGATTACAGCTTTCGTTACTGGGGAAACCGCTATACCTTCCTCTCCAACAGCGCCTCCTGCTGGCAGAGAATGAATTTGCATTTGCAAACATACAAAAAGCATGCTTCAGAACTGTTTTGAGAAGGTGCTAAAGTTTTGAGCCATGTATTATATACTCTCTGATAGGCTACTACTACTATTTACTATCTTGTCCCTGGCTTATCATTTACTCACTCCCCTTTTTATGAATGAACGGAGAAGAACTCCCACAAATCTCCATCATATATCGGCCATCGGCTGCCCTGATTTCTAAATATCTGCATCGGCCAGTGAAAAACCCATATGGGTCGACCTCTAGTTTATACAGCTATAAAGTCATGAAAGTTACATATAAATTCAACAATTTATTATTTGTTAATTATTATATTTTTTATTATAATTCCAGCATTAACATATTAATTCATAACTTTTTTTTCTGGAAAACGAAGGTGTTTTTCTTATGTCGTGACAAAGACATACATGTTGTTTTAATGTAGAGAGTATATTCAGTTCATTCAACTGAACGAAGGTTTCATACAGTGACGCAAGACCATCAGGTGATCCTTATTGAGAGCCCTGCCTCTCCTCGAGCAGCACGAGTTTGAAAGTGTCCTTCATATCTGTAGAACAATGCAGGTTGAGTTGGACATATGACAGAGCATATCTGTGCCAAATACACTCCTTCTGGGTTTGTATAATTTTCAGAAAGTTTTTTTCGAGCATGGCTCTTCATGACGTCATGAAGGGTGGAATTCCTTGTATGGGCACTTTTACTGGAAGAGTGACTGCACCCATCAACCAGAGGGAAAGCAAGAGCAGCCCATCAGCAGCGTGCTTCATTTGGGTTACAGAAGTCATTGGCAGCTCTGCACAGAACTTGCTCAAGAAGGATTTGTAATTTTGTTTCTAGATCACGAATTCAACAATGTCACCAAATAAGTGTGCTATTGGTTGTAAGGGAAAGATAACTATGTTCAGCTTCCCAAAGAACCCAGTGTTCGTTCCTGTTTTGTTTATTGATTTATTATATTTTACAAAAGCTGTGCATGCTCGTGACTCTTTAGCTCCACCCACGGCACACCTCCAGGAGCTCGTCCTGTTTCGGAGAGAAGGCGAGCGTGTACTGTATTTGTTTAAAAAAAAAAAATCTGATAAAACTAAAGACTGTTCAGAGATATGAAGGATGCAGTACTACTCTCTAGGTACTCAAGATTAACATAAGATTGTCAGAAACATTGAAACCAAATTGAAGTAGTATAACTGATGCATACTGAGCACTAGCATATGACCATTTATTATGCTGTACTTTAGAAATGTGCCTCCCACATACAAATCTATGAAATAATGCTTTATTTTAAAAGCTGTGTTTCCACCTTGGGGCATCCGTGTACCATGAATAATCAAAGGAAATGAATTCCTGATGGTTCATTAAAATTTATACATTGTTATTTTAGGAATGTAGTCTTTGAGCACTGGGTAGTGGTGTTGCTTCCCTTTCCGCTAATGGTGTGAGGCGGTGAGATGAGGCCATGTTGCCCCCCATATTTAATGGAGCGTGAGAGAGGCAGACACCTCCAGCAGGCATGAACTGATGAAGAGCTGTTGTAAACACATGTGCAGAGCAGAGTGAATGAGAGGCCTTTCCTTCACTAACATAATATTACATATGATTTTGTAGGTCATCAAGAGAGGGCTAGACATTGTTTGCCTTTTTACAACTTTATTGATGGTAAAAAGATGGAAATTATAGAGAGAAGTGTGTGGGATGGGATCAGGCAATGTGGGAAATGAACATTTAGGTAAGGTGGCTTATGTAATGTGTGTGTTTTAAATATATGATCAGTACTGATTATTATGCTTAAGGGTTAAAAAATAAATGTAAATAAAAATAAAAAAACAACAGCAACAAAAATAATGATTAATAACTTTTTTTTTAGCTACGTTTCACTATTTTCAACATTCGTGATTGTCGCATTTCAACAATTCCCCTAGTGGCAGTCGCATGGTAAATTTGAAAATTGGTCGTAAAGCAGCCGTTACCCTCCACTTATTCACCATGTTAAAATTTATTAATAGTGAAATAAATATATCCACACAAAACAAATGACCGTCAATACATTTTAAATAAAAGCATAGGTTTTTCCAGAGCTAAATACCATAAAAAAAGTATTATTTTGGACATAATTATTCATAACTGCCTTGTTTTACAGAAAACGTGTTTAAAACATTGTTTAAGTGCAAAAATATTGCTAGTTCTCATCTTGTGCTCATAGTTTTAGAATTAGAACACACCAAAAACTCAAAATGGATCAAAAAATATATGCATATGATCATAACTCTCTGCAAATAAATTAATTGTTGTGTGTTTGGGATGGTGAAAAGGCAACTTAAAGCTAAGAGCGCTATGCATTTCTCACTTGAGAGAAATATTTGCTAGTTAGGTTGAATAATATGCAAAAATAATACATCTAGCAAGTTACTTTCCCATTAAGCAAATGCCATTTATTCCTAAATAGCATATAAACCGATAACTGATTATGAAGAAAAGTTTGATTAGCTGTAACAAATATCGGTTAAAATGATTATCGGTCTTTATAATTTGCATATCTATGTATAATACGACTTTATGCTTATAGTCTGAAATTTATTTGGACAATTGTTCTGTACACTGCTTTTAATCAATTAGTCAGGCAATCAGTTAATGCTGATATTTTCAAAATGGCCAAATATCTGTAGATTAATCTGCCTGGCCGATATACTGTATATCGCTTCATTATGCACTAATAGAAATGGCAGTTTATAGAGTTTTAGCTCTCATTTTCTTAATGGTCAGTCTTGGCATTAGATGGAGCTTAACATGCTGTTTTAAATTCACAAGAAAGTGCCAACAGTGATGTTTTGGCAGTCAAGATAGACAACCTTATCTCTCAGAACCAAACATGCTCAGCCAGCAAAATCTTTCTTCCAGCTTTTAATGGCTACTGCTGGCTACTGTGCTGGCAAGTGTCAGGAAAGACTCCAGACCCTTCAGACAGGAACCGATAGGAAGTGCACAAGTGGAGATCCTGAGAAGCAGAGGGTGCCGGAATTGATGATCAAATCGCCCAATTTTAAAATGCCTCTATAAACATTGACACGGTTAACTCGGCATTACCTGAGCATTGGGCCATCAAAACAAGACATAATATGAACACGGACAGTTCTCCGAAATAGTTTGAATATAAGAGGGTTTTTAAAGAGTTTTGTGACATCCAGGAATGCTCTGATTTGATTTCCGTCCTGAAACTGAGCCAAAGAGGTGCTCGTAACATCATAAATATAATAAAAGCTGGCCACCTGACCCCATAGACTTTGAGAGACTTCCTTTTTTAATCAAAGTGTAATAAGTGTGAACTGACATAACTGACATATCTTTAATAGTGAAACTGCAGTAACTTGGGAAATTAAACCAGTTGGATCACCTGCCTTGTTGCGGTACATAGATGAACTATCAGCTGCCAGTCAAACTGCAAACAAACAGTTGATCACTGTTTAAAATAATGCACCGTCCCACTGCATGCTTGTGTGCTGCAGCCTTCATTTGGTTACTGCAGGATGCTTGCAAATAGAGTCACCAGGATTTGACTCAATGTGAACTCGACTCAAAACCTCCCTGAAATTCAACATCCTGCACAAAGAAAGCAACATAACATCCTGCTTGCATGGATATACACACAACATGTTTTACCCTGTGGACACCTGAAATGCACTTATAATTTTTGAAATGCACTTATAAAAGTAATGCATTACAATATTGAGTTGCTTTCTAAAAAAAAAGTAACAAATTGCTTTACTTAGTTACTTTTTGTGGAAAGTAATGTTACGTTACATTTGTGTTACTTTTTCTGATCTGGGCTGGGCTCTTTTTTCTCTCTTCAGCAATAAAAATAAGACAAATATTATGTTTATTTAAAGTCAATTTTGCTTATTAGTATGGTTGAATTGGATCATCAAAGGTCGGCATCAAAGACATTATGGGGTAAAATACATAAAGGAAATTTGTGTCATTTACCGTTTTTAAATATTGCAGGTTTGCGTCATGTTCTGAATTTGCATTTGCACGGTTTTTATTAATTTTGAGGAATACTGAATCTGTTTTCATGTTAGTGAGATGAGTAAATGCATGTTCACATTTAGTCTAGAATTACTGTACAGTAACCTCAGCATGGGCTATCAGTCAGTCAATGGGAAAACAAAGTAACTCGATATTTTCTTGTTACTTTGCTAGTTACTTGAAAAAAGTAATCCGTTTACGTAACTTGCGTTACTTGTAATTAGGGTCGCAAAGGGGTGGAACATTTCCGGAAACTTTCCAAAAATCCCTGGAATATTCCAAAAAAATCCTGGAAAGTTTCCAAAATTTCTGAAATATTTCAGGAATTTACTGTAAATGTTCCACCTTTTTGCAACCCTACTTGTAATGCGTTACACCCAACACTGAAATGCACAGTGTAATATAAAACATTCCTTGTCTCTCTTTTCAGCCGTCTGCATCTCAACAAGAAGACCACAGAAAAGGTGCCGTACAGCAAACTGGCTGGTGTGTCGCTGCTGAAGCCCCTCAAGGGTGTGGACCCCAATCTCATAAACAATCTGGAGACATTTTTCGAGCTGGACTATCCCAAGGTACCTTCCTCTAAACTCTGACCTTTTTGTTGCTCGCGCTGCTGTTTCAAGTTGCTGACAGTCATGTTCATGTCATGTTATTATTATATGCATTTGCTATTATGTGTTTGAAAAACCCTTAATTACAAAACTTCAGGGTGTAACTCATTCTGACCTATATTTGCTACGGACAGAAATGATGCCTAAAATTGTGTTGTTTGAGGAGAGGTGTGCTATTGTCTTCCATGCAGTCAAACTTAGTTTTTTTGGGGGTAGACAAATTAAAGATTTAAAATTTAATTAGTTAAAAGAAGTTAAATATTGACATTAAGTCTCATACTTCAGTTTGCTTTGAAGAGATTGTGTCAAAACATGAGACTCTCATTTTCAACCACACTTTTTGATTTGGCTGGATGATACTGTCCGTTATTGCTCATATGTGTGCCATTCTTGTTTTTTTTTTAGCATTTACCAATTTTCACATTTGTCCTGTCAAAACCACTGGCATGTCCTTTCATCAGGTTTGCGTGGTCTTTTGACCTTTTAAAGACTTTTGCAATGGCTTTCTGCCTCTTAATTCATGAAACACGATCTGAGTAATCTGATTTTGTGTTTTAACATTTGATGTTAGTTTGATTGAGTCTTTCCATTGTTGAGCTTGCAACTCAAGTCTGTAAAATGTATGTAGCTAAATTCATAATATTTAGATTTTTTTTATATATATATATATATATATAATTACAATGTCTACCTTTATAATATATATAGATACAATATTTATATATATATATATTAGTATAATTCCCAACTTTTGCAACAGTACGTGTGTTCATTTGTTAGGTGGTAAATGTGTGACTTCCTGTAGAAACCTGAGTGTCGTGTCTAAGTGGTTGTGGGAGATGTCCGTTTAAATTCTCATTATGTTTATTAAAAGAAAATGTGGTTAGCCCACCAGATGCTGGTGGGTCATTGCACCCTGATGATGGAAATGCTGGGCAATCGAGATGGCATTTATCTGTTACACACTGCTGGTGTTTTCCCGCATTGCTGTCATGTGCAGCTTGGTTTATGTTCTCTGCAGTTTTTTTGCTTGTGACTAGAGTCAGACAGCATTGCTGGGATGTTTTAGAACAAACAGGGTGAATTGTAGCAGGCCACCAACATAGAAAGCTGGAGATGCTCATACAAAGATGAAACAAAACAAAACAAAATTCCCAGAAGCAATGCTGCTTTGTTTTTATGTAAATAAAGTTTATGTTCTCGGTTTACGGGATATTCCTATCTGACATTCTTAAGGCACTGACTGGAGAGTTTCAACGGCTATTTTTAATAGGTGTTCAAATTTTCCTAGCAAATGTATGTATCCGAAGGACGTCCCAAATATTCAGGCCTGAGCATTTTGAAAGGTACAACTGTACCTCCTTGATGAGGTACATACAAAACCTGTCCAGGTCACGTTAATATGACCTTATATTTTGCATAAAGAGACTAAAGCCAACTTTTAGCATTTTGCCATAATTTCAGGATCATCTCCCCACAATTTTCAGTGTTCAGAAGTTTGGGGCTGGTTCAATTGTGTAATGTTTTGGAAAGAAGTCTCTTCTGCTCACCAAAGCTGCATTTATTTGACAAAAAATACAGTAAAAACAGTAATATTGTGAAATAGTATTACAATTTAAAATCGTTTTCTGTTTGAATATGTTTTAAAGTGTAATTTATTCCTGTGATGCAAAGCTGAATTTTCAGCATCATTACTCCAGTCTTCAGTGATCCTCCAAAAATCATTCTAATGTGCTGATTTAAAAAAAAAAAAATAATAATAATAATATTATTTTTTTAGATTCTACAATAAGCTTATTTTCTAAGTCCTGGTATCTCTTCATGATGTTCACCCATCAGGACTTGCTAAAGGCGGCGACTGTTTAGCAGTAATGAAGAGGTTACGGCAGACGTGATGGAAACACACAGGGTGCGTCCCCTGTTAATACATACTCATCTTTGTTGCTGAGCACTGCCACCATCTAATTACAGTGTTTCTATTTTGATTCGTGACTTGAGCACAAAGCTTTTGATCAAATCACTGATGCTTTTCTAATGAGGAGCTTTTCCAGGTGTGGCTGCTCTGCGAAATAACCCATTTACCGTTGGATGATTTGTAAGCCATCTGTTAGAGCTCCTAAATTAAAAATGAAATTGATCTGGCATATAATATGCAATTCCATGACCTACCCTAAACAGAAAGTCCAGTCCCCTCAATGTCTTATGATGGAATTATAGTTAAAAAAACTTGATTGCTAGTAATGCTACTAGAACTGCACTGCATTTGTTTGTATGAACCTGAATCTAATCTATAGGCAGTCCAATATAACCGTGACCGCTATCTTATTCAGTGGCCTTAGTTGGTTTTGGGAATATTTTTCTCATTCATTTTGTCAATGCAATACATTTTTTTTTATTATAAATAAAGAATTCTAAATCAACTCTGAAATCACACATCTTTACCAATTATTTAAAAAAAAAAAGTACATTTAAAATGTTGTAGCTGAATCAGCTGTTTTTTCTGGGTCAGTTTTTAATGTATTTTCATTAGACCTTTATTGTATTACAGTAAAAATGCTTTTCTTTTCTTTTTTTAAACCGTTAAAAACTACTACAGATATTACAATAAATCATTGCACTTGGGGTTTCTGGGTCAATTTTGTTTTTTTTTTAACGTGTTTTTATATCAGACCCTACAGTACTTCATACCATATTTATACCAATTAACTTTAGATAGCTAGGTTGCTATGTGACTTGCTAACTTTAGCTAACACAGCTTAGCTGGCCTGCAAAAACTCACCATGACCCTTCTTTCTCATTTCCATTTTACATGTGACTTCTCTGATTGGTTGATTACACTTTGGGATTATGGGTAGTGTAGTAATTCAGCAATTGAACAATAAAAAATCTTTTTTAAAACCCACTGCTTTTTTTTCTCGCAGGCCGCCTCAAAGAAAACGCCCCTGTACAATAATGTATACCTAGAAATCCAGTCATTACTTTCTCAATCAATCAATTTCTGCATTATTTTTATATGATTAAAGGCAGAAGCCTCAGTGATGATTCATCGTTTCTTCTGTAGACTTTCGCAATGAGTCACGAGCGAATGAAGGTTGAGGTTTCTGTAGTTCAGTCTTCGATCAAAGTGTTGGTGGTGGATAAAGCTCTGCTGCTCTTCCTGTGCTCCGCTCAAGATTCGGGTGATGTGTGTGTGAAGCGAGATGACGGGGTACATTATTTCTGCAGTGGTGCATTCAGACAGTCTGCTCTATTTTCTGTGGAACATCTGTTTGAGCAGCACAGATGTTGATTCTTCCTCCAGCTGCTGCTCTTTGTTGGAGAAGTGGTTCCCCTCTTTAGGAGCGTTCCTTGTGAATTTTCAAGTGAACAACAGGAGGGGAAGATTATTTCATAGAGCGTCTTTTGTGAAGGAGTCAGACCTCATCATCTAGATCTAGAAAATCTCCATTTGTAATCATTTCATCTTAACCAGATTCCAAACCAAGCGATTTCCCTGTCTGCACTGCACGTGAAACTACTACTGACGCCACACAATCACAGCCAATCAGATGTTTTGCGTTCAACATTTAGTTCTAGTCCCCTTGATCTGATCGGATCAAGTGATGTTCCGTTAACTTATTCCTTATCTGTGTTCCAGACAGTCTGTATGTTTCTCAGTGACACGCAATGATTGTTTCAACTTTCACTCAGTTTGGAACTTTTTCCCTTATTTTAGCCAAAGTAGAACTGGGTAGCATAATATATCGGTACCATATTGATTATAAGCCGATATTTATTGATATTGCACAGTGTTGTGCACACTCATTTCCCCTATTTTTCCATTTAGATGATGACAGAAGAATATCTAACGCAAACTTAAAGTGAATGTTTAGAACAAGTTGAAACAGCAGCTAACTGCGATGGCTTGGATAGGCAAAACACACTTTGCTTAATTTTTAATATGCATATTTCATACTGTACATTGTAATGTTGTGATGCCAAAATTAATTTTGTGTTCCTTTTAAACATTTGATCTTGGTCTTGATTATTTTTTATTTATTTATACAAAAAATATTAATCCAAAAATATTATTATATTAAAAATATTATTATATTTTTAGCATTGCCATACCATGAAAAAATGTTTGTCTTATCAGCCTCAAAGTTTACATTTAAAAATCATCTAGTAGGATGTTGGCTTAATAAATGTAAGTATTTTGTATTTTTATTCATTGTATTTTCCCAAATTTTTTTGTAAGTAGATTTCAGGATATCGATACATCTATTTGTAAAATGAAATATCTCTTCTCGACCACACAAGCCAATTGTGCATCAACTAGGGATGTTCATTTTAACCGGTACTGACCGTAACTTTGATCGATTAATATACAAGCATTAAAGTTTTAAAAAAAAAAGTTCATTTAAATTGTTTATTTTTTTCAGGAATTTTTCAAAATATTTAAAAAGGTTTGCTGCCATGGTTAAACTACCACCGCTATGTGTATTTTTTAGGGGGGGAAAACATACGTCGCGTATAAGTTTTTCATTTTTATTTATTTCATTCAGATGCCTCCTGCCGATGCACAAATGTTTACAACTTATAATAAACACTGTAACATAGCTAGGCTATTTTTAGATAGTTCCTCCTCACTCCCAACAAATCCTTCAATAACATATTTGAAAAGAACAATAATTAAAAATATAGAAGCTAAGCAAATAAACTCACGCCCAAATAATTAATTCATTTTAGGCTAAAACGAAACTACCACTGTTGGGGGGGTCTCTCATTCCACACAAAATAGTGTTTCCGGATTCTCGATTTATTTGAATGGCAATTATTATTTATGTAGTCCCCTACTTCACTCGCGTTCCAATATCACCGTAAAACAAATGTTTTGCCATAACATCACGGCGAAAAAAATACTGTGATAAACACTTAATGGGCACAGATTTACTACATTTTTTTGCACAATAATTTTTTTTTTTACTACATAGATTTTTTTTTTCCATATGTTTGACTGATTGTATTTTATTATGATAATGAACAGGCTGCATTGTAAAGGTAACAAAGCTTAACTGTGTGCGTGCATGCGGCGCAATCACTCGAATTTTTTCCTTCTAACGGTGGAAGAAACTACTCTTTTTAGTCATAAAGATAATCGGAATTGTAAAAGTTTGCCTTTATTTGTGTACATTCACAATAAAAAACAAATATTTGTGCTTTTGTAAAATAAGCCTAAAGAAAAAAAAAAAGCCACTTTCTGCCGTCCTTTCGTCTTTTTTTTCCTTTCGTGCAGCACAAAAATAAACCAAAACTCTGCATACTAGGCTACTTGTTGCACAATAAATTCTTGAAAAAAAATGAAAGAAAAACTAAGTAAAATATGTTTCTCGTATAGGCCTATTTATTCGTTATATAGCCTAGCTTTATTATGTTTTTCTCTGCTCGCAGAAGCGCTGCAGGTGCGTGATGTGATATGAAGACCATGTGAATCCTCATGTTCTGTTGTTTGCTGCTTTTTGCGCATGTAAAATTAATCCCCGGGAAACAAATGTTTGTATTTTTTAACGGGTCACAGACACTTATCCTTTCTAATTTAATTCAATTCTAATTTAAAATAATCTTGTCGTTTAACGGTTAACAATCGGTTAACGAGCGTCGGTTTGGAAAAATAACCGAAATGAACATCCCTAGCATCAGCATTATTGGATGAGTTTTCTAGGTGGAAGTTTTCCCCAGTTCTCTAATTCAGGCCTCAATCAGATCAAAACAAGTGTAAATGCATCTTTAATTTCTCCTCGGAGACGTTAAATAGCTTCCCTCTTTTAAGCAAATGGCATAAAGCTGTTGCCATATGCAATTACAAGAGGAAGTCACATTTTTGGCCAGTTGTAGCTATATTAAAAATGCTTGATGTCCAATTGAATAATTTCAAGACTCTCAAATTCAAGTGCATGGGGAATAAAAAATGAAAAATAATGAATTGCTTTCACAGCATGTTTATTCCTGACTTCATTCCTGGGCATTGCAGGCATTCCATGGAACTGCAATTTGCATATTTATTTTTGACTTCTGTGGATGACGAATTTGTCAAGACACATACTTTGGCGCGGTTCATACGGGTACTTGAAATCCTTGAAAATGCTTGAATTTTAATGTAGTGCTTTCAAGGTTTGAAAAGTGCTTGGATTTTGGATAAATGGCTTGAAATTGCATTTGCATTGGTTTCATAATAATTTGCTTTAATAATGAATAGTTTGTTAATTTTGTTGAATAAACATTTTAGTCAAAATGCAGAGCGGGTGTTTTATATTAATGTATCTCTAAAGGGAACTGCCTTCAGAAAAGTTTCGATGGCATTTTCATTTAATCTCTCATACTATATAATGTTTGATAAAGTAGCGTTTATTAGCGCAGCACTGCTTTATGTACAGCCGTTACCGGGGAAACCACATTATTTCTGCTGCTCCGAAAACGCCGCCTGCTGGCAAAGGATGAATGTGCATTTTTCAATCAACCTGTCTGCTGTTTTTGTTCAGAACCGTGTGAAAATCGACCCGTGTTTTTACACCGCATAGACAGAGTTGTGAATGTGGATAGACAAAAAGCTAATGTGCCTTCAAAAATAAAAAACAATAGTAAGATGTGTGTGCTTTAAACTAAAATAATAGACTTTTGCTTTGGAGAGGGTGTAAGAACCCTGCTTAATCCATGAGATTGTATCTGTCAGAACATGTCAGCATCTCTAGGGCAGTTGTTTCTCTTTCAGGATGCATTCATTCTTTTACGGTTCTTTTACTGTAGGTCAAGCACCACCATCACTCAGCCTTGCCTATACAGGCTCATAGCCAATGGTATTATGGAGTTTTTTCACTAAAATAACCTTATTCAGCTTGTGGGATTAAAAATCCCATCATCTGCCAAAACAAAACTCTAACAAAATTAAAAAGTGATTATTGTTTGAATAACCGCTCAGTTAATATATTTAATCTGCATTTTTGGTGCATTTTGCCATGTAAGGTACGGAAAGAATGATAATTCAGTGCTTGAACAGCTAGGCTATTGCTAAAACTTGTAAATATAAAATTTTGTTGGTTACATTTTATTGCAATTTTTATCAGCAGCAATTTCATCGGTTTGCCTCCAAGGGATGCTTGTATTAATAAACCGAATAATGTTAAAACTTAAATGTCTGGGGAAAAAAGTAGACTGACAAACAAATACAATTAAATTGATCAATTTTTTCACAAATATTTGTTACAAATATTTATTTTCATGTGTCATTTTAAACGTTTACTTGTATCTTAGGCCCACTCAGAATCAGAATAAAGAACTGTAGATTTATTTATTCATTTAGTAATTCGGCCATTGACAGATATACAGTTCATCCTTTTGTTCATTAAATATTTTGGCTGGTCATGACTGTTTATGCTTTCTACTACCAATAGGAGTGTATTACTCTGTTCAGATTAACACATATATTACAGCACAATTTGTTACAAATTTCTTTGCCCAAGTTACTGCAGGAGTCCACAGGTTACACTGTAGTGGCCGGTCAAAATCAACCTCCAAGTGAATCTGTGGTTTAGAGAGAAAAATCTCAGTAAATGTTACCAGGAATGTTAAATGACGCACAAAACGCAGTGGAATGTGATCTCGATCTGGATGTCATGAGGGCCAGATGTTCAGCTGCTGAGAGCTGTTCAGATTGATCACATTTAAAATCTGTCATCAGTGTCTGCTTACCGAAATCACACCCTCAACCAAGTAACCAACAGTGCTAAATGTGCACCCTAAATCGTCATTTTAACTATGTTTTTATGTTTGCCTGCTAATTTGTTCGGTTGTTTGGTTAACCTCCGATCAAATTATTTCCGTCTGTCATGCTTATGTGCTGATTGCCATCTGCTATTACTTGTTCTCAAATAAACATAATCGAATCCCATCCTCAACATCAGTGTGATTTAACATGCTTTAAGGACATTCAGGAACAAGTTTTCAATAAAATGGGTCGTTAAAGTAAGAGCAACATATTTACGGAAGCTTTTGTCATTTGCTGAGCTGCATGGTTGATTTGAGCAGTGGTTTCATTTTGCATTTTTCAGTGTTTGTCTGGTCTCTGTGTTCTGTTGAAATAACACATCTAATCTACAGTCATGGCCAAAAGTTTTTGGCAGTAACATAAATTTGTGTTTTGCAAAGTTTTGCTGCTTCAGTATTTGTAGATTATTTTCCACATGTTTCTATGGTATACTGAAAAACAATGATATGCATATCATAAGTTTTAAAGGCTTTTTTGGCAAAAAATTATGAGTCAATATTTACAGTGTTGACCCTTGTTCTTCATAACCTCTGCCATTCACTCTGAGCATGCTGGATATTAGCTTCTGGGCCAAATCCTGACTGATGGCGATCTATTCTTGCCTTATTAGTTCTCGGAGTTGATCACAATTTGTGGGCTTCTGCTTGTCCACTCACCTTTTGAGGACTGACCACAGGTTCTCTTTGGGATTGAGATCTGGGGAGTTGCCTGTCCACGGATCCAAAATTTCAATGTAATTATCTTTGAGCCACTTCTTTAAATCACTCTTGCTTTGTGACATGGTGCACCATCATGCTGAAAAATGCACGGATCATCACCAAATTGCTCATGGATTGTTGGAAGACGTCGCTTTTGCAGGACGTTTTTGGATACCATCCTTTATTCAATGCAGTGTTTTTGGGCAGAATTATGATAGAGCCCACTCCCTTGGTTGAAAAGCAACCCCCCACATGGATGGTCTTAGGATGCTTCACTGTTGGCACGTCACAGGACTTATGGTAGCGTTCACCTTTTCTTCTCCAATTAATCGATTTTCCAGATGTCCCAAACATTCGGAAGGGAGCTTCATCAGAGAAAATCACTTTGCACCAGTCTTCTGCTGTCCACTCCTTGTACTTCCTGCAGAATTTCAGTCCTTGATGCTTTTCTTGGAGAGAAGTGGCTTCTTTACTGCCCTTCTTGACACCAGGCGTTGTCCAAGTCTTGTATTAATACGTTTATACAATTTTCTTTTGGGGGGCAATTATTCCTTGAAAGATGACCCAGACATCTACTTCCCTAATGCCACAGGTGGGACGTCACGCTGGGTTTAAAGTGAGGAACACTGATATAACACCTTGGGGATCAGGAAATGGCGTAGGGGACCTGTGCCTTTCTAGTGTATTAATCCATTTTACTATAGACACCTTGTCTTTCTTCTTCTTTTACCCCCTTTTGTGTTCGAGATTGCTACTCCGCTCAACCAAGTATATGACGTTATGTGATATGTAACGTGATCTGAAGACCGACTCTTCGTCACCCAGGCAGGCTTGTCGTTGCACCCAGAACAAGTTTGTCGTTAGTAATTTGCGACATATTGTGGCAATGTGTGGATCGATATTTTTGTAGTTTAACTAATTTCATGTCCTCATTTGCCCATCTACATTGTAATTTAAAGTGCTATTTTAGGGTTGGCGATATGGCAAAAATATCATATCACGATTTTTTTCAGGAAAATCACGATTCACCATTTTATCATGATTCTTTGTTATGTATTTTGCAAGTTGTCTGAGCAGTAAAGCCAAACTAATTTCCCTGTTTTAAAAACAAAGTCTTACAAAAACAAAATACAAAAAAAAGGATGGCAGATATTTAAGCCAAAGTGGGCAAAGATTAAAAATCTTAAACATAAGACCAAAGATCACATAATATACAAATAAAACAAACAGTGCTTTATTTTTCAGGTACAGTAGGTGTATTTAGCAGTAGCATTCAAGAAATTAATTGAAAAAATATAAAAATAAAACACTTATCCACTTAGCTGTATAAATTATAGAATGATCACTTAAAGACCCTGTCATTCAACTTCAGTCAAAGAATCATGATGGTTTTCCTGTGTATTGTTGTTTTATTAACATTAAAGGGACAGACACCCAAAATGGCGAGCCTTTAATGACTAGCGGCAGCATAGTCATCTCAATTAGTCTGCTGTCACTTTAAGAGCTGCACGCATCTAATATACAGACACAGCCATTTTTCTCTCAACTGTTTACTTTCACTTTAGACACAACCAACTGTTTTTATATGTAAACCATGTGTTTTTGACAGTATTAGCTCAATCAGACACAAAGAAATCAAGTAATCAGGTGTTGTGTATTACCGGTTTTTTAGTGTGTGCACGCTTTAGGTGTACGCTCTCAGAAAAAGCACATGTCAGAACAGCAGGAGAATGAAATGTTTAACCGGCAAGACTTTAAAGCACAAGCAAATAATGTACTTTTGTGATTTGTGAATAAGTGCAGAGTCCCGTGTTATTTGTTGTGAATGTATGTGGCATTGTAGGCCACAGTATATTGAGACGGAGGCGCCAGAACTGTAACTGATAGAATGTGCACTGTATTACGATACTACAATATTTTTTCAAAAGCAGATCATGGAGACATTTTAATCGTCAACAATCAAAAATCGTCATATCGCACACGCCTAGGCTGTGTCAACAGAAGTGAATGAGCGGACTCAAAATTCAGTTTCATTTATTAAGAAAAGCACCGAAATAAACAAAGTAGCCCAAAGTTATTATAAAATAAATAATTATATAAAAAGAGAATCAGCAAACACGATATGACCAAACTTTCGGCGTGACAACCTGTAACCTATTCGTTGTTCCTTTGTAACCATGTCGGTCATAAATTCAAGACATTTGATGCAGAGACTATTCTTTTATTGCCTATTAAATATATCAGTAAATTGTTGCCACAATGTATCTTTGTGACATTTGTCAGTTGCAACATTGTGGCAGTGTTGTGGCTCGATAGTTGTGTGTTGGTATGTTTTTTTTTTTTAATTTTTCAGGGACAGACATCATTATTTTTTGCACTTGGAATGTTATGTGATTCAGACTAAAATGTAAAAATACAAGCCCTTGACATGGAAAGTAATAGACTTCAGTGTTTAGGGATAGTTCACCCAAAATGAAATTTGATGTTTATCTGCTTAAACCCCCCGGGCTCCAAGATGTAAGTGACTTCTGTTTTCTTCAGTGAAACAACGAATATTTTTAACCCAACCGTTGCGGCTGTCATTCATATCATGGACCTTGATGAATCACGCTTTGGCGAGTAAACAAAAACATACCAACACCACCAATAAACCTGCGGCTTGTGCGATACATTGCAGGTGTAAAGACACAAAACGATCGTCTGTTCAAGACTGAACCGTATTATATATTGTTATTTTTTACTCTGATTTACTGCAATGTTCAACTGTCACTTAGCGCGGTTCTCAACTCCGGGGCGTGAGTGCGGCGTCATCGTCTTGCTTTACGGCAGATCGTTGACTTATAAGTGCATTACCGCCACCTATCTCTCAAATGGACCATTGACACTCTATCTACAATCTCAATTAGGAGTGTCAATGGTCCATTTTAATGGTATTTACAGTATATATTTTATATAATAATTTAACATCCCTAAACACAATCACTTCTATTTAGCTGTTTTTGACACACGAATGTCACGAGATCTGAGATGTTGAACACTTGGATTTCCCCTTGCTTTCCACTTCGCCTCTCTTTGACGCTAGTATTCATCTGTTATATTATTTCACAACCACATGTTTAGTCTACGATGCTCCCTCGTTCGGGCCAGGCTGATCTCGGCACAGTTCATCAGAGGCGCTCCTGATTCTTTGCACTGGATCTAAATTGGAGGGGCTGCTCCCCAGAAGCGTCTATAAATAATTGAATGAGAGCCTCCCTCTTTCAGCGCAGCACTATTACCCTGCTCGGGGTTACTGTCGCATACCCACATCTCTGAGAGCACAGAAAAGCCCCTTTGTCTTTCTGCTCCCGTGTCCCACGCCATAGCCATGGCAACATGGTCAC
This sequence comes from Sinocyclocheilus anophthalmus, assembly GCA_018155175.1. Taxonomy (NCBI): domain Eukaryota; kingdom Metazoa; phylum Chordata; class Actinopteri; order Cypriniformes; family Cyprinidae; genus Sinocyclocheilus; species Sinocyclocheilus anophthalmus. Next base: position 142,826 of record JADLZN010001832.1, on the reverse strand, counting down.
TATGGAGTATTATGAGGTGGCTGGAGGGGGACGGGTGTCTCTTGTCAGAGCGCAGGCCTGTTCTTTCTCACTTTGGCCCTGGTGCGACTCCAAGCCTCAAACTGCCTTCTCTGAAAGTCTTTATGTGGCCTGCCAAACTTTCTGTGCCACTCAATTCAGTAGAGTGCACAGCTTTGAGACTCCTTTGAATTTTCTGATGCTTTATAAGAGATATTCAACTTCATCATCTTTTTCAGTTATATTTTTGGCAGATGCTGTTTGCACCCCAGTGTCTGTTACTATTTTGGGTGTTTGATTAGTCTATTCTTTAGATTATGGACTGAATGGTGAGCGTATTGGAAAGTTGTGCCACCTTTTTTTATGAATTTGTCCTGTGGTTGAGAATTTTTTTGCTTACAACTTACTTGCATACGAGTACAAACTTCCAATTTAAATTTTTTAAAGCAAGTTAAGGTCATTTTTTTTCAAATGTTTTTTTTTTTTTTTACAGTTTATTATTTAATAAGTTAACTATTTTATATGTTTGAGTCGCACCATAGCATTTTTATGACAGCCCTGACTGATCAAATTTCTCTGATTTTGTAAAAGATTTTTTTAATCGATTTGGACCGTCACCACACGTGTCAGCCTGGACTTTGAATTTAGAGCCAACATTTCTCAATATTATCATATTTTAACTGCCTCATACTGCCATGTGTTTTCTTTAAACACTCAGTCTACACCACGTACGATTTTATGCTAAAATTAGTTTTTAATGAGTTTGTTTTTATTATAAAGTCAAGATGGTTGTTGAATTCATGCCCCAAAAAATATCAGAATGGATTAAGTTCGAAATTAAAATTCATATTCCCTAAAAACATTTATCATATACAAGGTGTATTCAAGATGGTGTCTGTGCAATGAAAAGCTTTGTAACTCTGCGCAATATAGAAGCAATTGATCTTGTAAATATTTACACACATTTTTTTAATACTTATATATATATTTATTACATAATAATATCAGAATATTTATATGTTAGATATTATATGTCATAATGATCAAACTTCTTGTGCTGAAAAAAAAACCATTATTGCATTTTCCTTAAATTCTTGTTTTTGTTTAAACTAATGTACCTGCAGAGAATGACTTTGAGATTAAGAAAAACTATTAGCATATATAAGGCGTATTACTACCTAGATAAAATATTAGGGCAACACTCTTCCCTCTCAATCCCCATTCTTCCCTCCTAATCTCTAATTGCATGCACCCAACATGTACAATTACTTGCATGTCATTGCCAAAGCTGACTGATTTTGACTACTACAGTACTTACAGTTAGGGATAGTGGTCACCGAATGCTACTATCTCCAGTACATACATGGTATTGTGCAGATAATGTGTTATATAAACATTTAAGTGTACTCCTTCACCACTAGTTACCGACCAAGCTGTCACACAGTGGACCTGAATCAGCTCATTAAATGCTCTCAGTGCAATAGTCACTCGATTATTATATCCTGATCTGATTGGTTGAACCACGTTTGAAGCTGTTTACACTACAAACATACACCTTTGTTTGCAACCACTTTGCTGGAACCACAACCTTTTCTGAGGAACTACATTGTTTGGCAGAATAATACTGTTTTTATTAATATCATTACAATTTATTTGCTCCGTTTTATTTTGTGAAACCTTACTACCGTATTAGGGCTGGACAATAATTCAATATCAATATGTATCGCGATATTATTCTTTTCAATAACAGTGATATGATGTTTAAACACATTTCCGATATTTCGCTATACATTACCAGTGTTTCCCATACATTGATTTAGTTGTGGCGTTTGACTTCGGTGAATAAACATGAGCACTGCACGTTTCAAAATCAAAACCCGGCGCAGGTGTTTTTATATCACTGTATTTCTGAAGGAAACCGACTGGCTTCAGAATAGTGTAGATGGCATTTTTATCTGATAAAGTAGCGTTCATGTTTACAGCCATTACTGGAGAAACCGTTAGTTCTGCTGCTCTCACAGCGCCTCTTGCTGGCAGACAAGCAGTTTGCATTTTCTATAATAAACCCATTTCCAGCAACATGATTTTGTTGTTGCTCTATTTTTTGTTTTTTGAAGCAACTCAGAGCATGTTTCATACTCGTTATCCTGGTTAATACACATTTCAATCTATAAGAATAATCAGCCTACACTACAGTCAGAGGTTTTTGAACTGCAAGATTTTTAATGTTTCTTAAAGAATTCTCTCTGCTCACCAAGCCTGCATTTATTTAATCAAACATACATTTGTGAAATATTTTTTTATGATTAAATAACTGCTTTCTATTTGAATATATTTTAAAATGTATTTTATACCTGTGATGGTAAAGCTGAATTTTCAACATCATTACTACAGTCTTCAGTGTCACACAATCCTTCAAAAATCACTCTAATATGCTGATTTGCTGATTATCAATATTTTAAAACAGTTGAGTACGTTTTTCAGAATCTCTGGTTGATGCATGAACGATCCAAATGAGCGCAATTTATCTGAAATAAAAGCTTTGTAACATGATACCGATACCAGTCAAAAGCTCTTTTAAATTTTTTTTTTTTTTTTTGTTTTTTTTTTTTTTATATTATGACTTAGTACTTTCATTTATCCGGATGTTTTCATCTGAATCAAAAGTGACAGTAAATACATTTATAATTTTACAAAAAGATTTCTATGTCAGATAAATGCTGTTCTTCTAAACTTTCAATTCATCAAAGAAACCTGAAAATTCGCGCCGCTGTTTTTCAAACATCTATAGAGTGTTTTTGAGCCGCAAATCAGAAATATTAGAATGATGTTTCTGAAGGATCATGTGGCTGAGGAATTGATGCTAAAGCTCTGCTTTGAAACACAGATATTCAAATGATTTTCACAGGAATAAATTATATTTTAAAATCTATTTAATAGAAAGCAATTTTAAATAGTAAACATTTTTCAACATTTTACTGTTTTTGCTGTAGTTTGGATCAAATAAATGCAGGCTTGGTGAGCAGAAGAGAATTCTTTAAAAACAATTAAAATCTTACTGTTCAAAAACTTTTGCTGGTATGTTAGCCTATAGTTTGAAGTAAAAAATAATATTAATAAGGAGAGTCTGAGATTTACTTGACAGTGATTTCACATTTCCTGTTTGTATGAAGGCTAAATACCAATAAAGGTGACATTAATTTTTTTCTTAAATATTATATAGTTTTATAGGAGTAGGTTTCATAGATTTGGCAAATTAATTTGTCATAAGTTTGTAGGAACAGACATCTGTTGTGGCCGTTCTTGACCATTTTTATGAGGCTTTTTTAATAGCGTTCACATCGATATCGGAATTATATCTTATCGACCGAAATTAAGAAATATATCGAGATATCAATTTTGGCCATATCGTCCAACCCTACTATATATGGAATCAACCATGATTATAAATGCAATAAGCCCCGTGAAGCCGTGGTTTACAGTGAGTTTATAACCGCTTCGTGTCGTGCCTAACAACACACCTTAGTTGTTATAAATTCACTGTAAAACACGGCTTCACGGGGCTTATTGCTTATTTTAATACTTTTTTTATTGCAATTAGCAATATATATTTTTTGGGGGGGAGAGGGGTTTCTGTACTTTCTTATGTACTTTTTTCCCCATCTCACCATTTTTATGTGTCCCCCCCCTTTTTTTAAGACTGTACACTACTCTGGGGGGTGGGCACCCTTTTGGGTCAGTGAGGTATTTTTCTCCTTCTTCGTTTGAAAGAACTACTAGTTTTTATTCAGCCAAGGACCACATTAAATAGATCAAATATATATGCATGCATCACCGTTACAATTACTTCTATTTTCTAAATGATTTCTTTCTATTGCATAAATAATCCTGAAAAAATGTTTTCCACGGTGTCCCACAAAAATGTTAAGCAGCACTACTATTTTCAGCATTGATTATAATCAACGAAGACTAGAGTAATGATGCTGAAAACTCAGCTTTGCATCACGGGAATAAATTACATTTTTAAATATATATTTAAATAGAAAACAGTCATTTAAAATTGTAATAAAATTTCAAAATATTTTTAGTATTTCTGATCATATACTCTTTCAGAAACCATAGATCTTTAAACGATGTAATGACCGCTGTTAGGATCAGCCAACCTCTTTGCTCTTTGTGAAATTAATATATTAATGTTTTTCCATGATATAGCCCCCATTAACTGTATGCCAGACATACTTTATCGGCAGCCACTATTTGGCAGTTTTGACCTCCGCTTGTCTTCCTCACAATTATAAAGCAGAGTACAGAGCTTGCGCTGGACTGTGGGTAATTGAATAGCATCTTAGAAACAGCCAGCGTTTATGAACCGTGTGGTTCAATTCACCTCAGCCTCCAAATGTATTATTGTGCCATAATAACTTGATGACATGTTCTCTTTTACAAACAGACCGAGTTGCTCAAAATTGTTTCTGCCTTTTTCCACAGTATGAAATTCTGCTGTGTGTCCAAGACCATGACGATCCAGCTATCGATGTTTGTAAAAAGCTGCTGGGCAAATATCCCAATGTTGATGCCAGGTTATTTATAGGTAAGTATTTGACGATAATCGCTTTTTATGTGAAATGAAGCCAATAATAGAGAGAACACGGGCAGTGTTGTGCTGAGGTGCATGTCTCTCCCTCGTGGATTCGGTTCTCTGTGACAGTTTTGTTTAGCCGTATGCAGGGAAATGGCAGGGTCTCTGAGGAGCCCCGTAAGAGGAACACCAACCCAACTGTGTATATGCAAATGTAGCTCTTGGGGATGTCTTGTAGCTGAGTGGATATTGATTCTTGCTCGTTAGGAACAGCTGGGGTCCTGTTATCCGCCCCGCTGCCTTCAGCCAGTCTGTTACTGTACAAACAGTCAGGGGAGATGGATTGGCCCAGAGATGTCATCCGCTGCTTCGACTCAAGCTGAAGCCATGTTAGAAAACATGTATCGTCTGCGAGGTTGTGTAGCTTTAAACAGCTCTGAGTGGTTTACCCCACCAGCCAATCTGACGTCGGTAAAGCGTGCTTTGTGAAATGCATTAGTGCACTCAGAGGCCCTGTCGCCATATGATCTTTAGGTGTTCAGTCCACAAATAAACATCTTCATGTGACTTTATTTACATCCATCCGTAAAGGGGATTTAAAGAGGATCTGCTTTATTGATGGATGATAAACCGGTTACGATTTATATAATCGCTTGATCATGTTTATTTAATCTAATCTTGCATTGTTGTTATTATTAATTATTATTATTAAATACGACTTCTATCTATGTGCATTTTAATTTCAAGTCAAATTCTTTAATCAACTATACTGCATTAATCTAATATGTAGTCTTGCATTTTTATTTTGTATTATTATTATCTTTAAATATGACTTCTGTCAATGTGAATTTTAATTTCCAGAAATTCCAGTCATAGTTTTTATTGTAATTTGAAGTGGAATGGTATGAACATAATTCACTCCAGGTTCACGTTTGCATATTTCATTTTTGGCTAATACGGTTTTATAATGTTAACTTGGTTAACTAAAACTGTTAAAATAGTTTTTGTTAATTGAAATAAATAAAAATATTAGATTCAAAAGTGAAAACTATAAATGGTGCCTTGGCAATTAATTAAAATAAAATATGTTGAAGTACTAAAACTCATTAAAAAATAAATGAAAGCTAAATTGAAATATTAAAATAATAATTAAAACGAATAAAAATTGCTAAATCACATAGCAAAATTAAAATTATATAAAATTAATTTCTCGATGAGAATTTAATCTCTAAATGAGAACATGGCAGGACTGATCTAGATCTGGGATGGGGATTGTGTTAAAAATGCATAGAAATAATCATGTTTTTATTATTATTATGTAATATTCATGTGGACTGGGTATCGGTCAGTGTACGTGGAATGTAGTCCCTGTTGTAACAAAAGTGAACCAAAAGAGAAATATTTTTATATTTCAGATGCTTTCTAATATATTTTAATTTCTGGAATATTATTATTCATGTCATTCTACTCTTAAAAACATCTGTAACTGACAGCAAAAAAGACAAATAAATTGATAACCACACTTTCTTTTAAAATGGCCAAATTTTATGATGGTATGGTATGATGGTACAATCATTTATAGCCCTAATGGTAATTAATATTGCAATTTATTTTCTCTTTATCTCGTTCTAGGGGGTAAGAAAGTTGGCATCAATCCAAAAATAAATAACCTCATGCCAGCTTACGAAGGGGCAAGGTACGAACTCGTCTGGATCTGTGACAGTGGCATTCGAGGTAAGCTTGCCCACATTATATCTAAAAAGACCCTTTAAAGGGGTCATATTATGCGATTTCAAGTTTTTCTTTCTCTTGGGAGTGTTACAAGCTGTTCGTGCAGAGATAAGATCCCTAAAGTTGCAAAGAAAGTCTCAAACCCAAAGAGATATTCATAAAAAAGTTAAGACTCGTCCACGCCCTCATAAAACGCCTCGTTTAAACACACCCCACATGTCTACATCACTGTGTGGAAAGATTTGCATAACGCCGCCCCAAATGTTCACGCAAAGAAAGAAGGCGTAACTTTTATTCTCGCCTGTAGTATTGTTGTTGGCAACAGTAATGAAGGCGCTGTGTGTTTCGTGTGAAAGCGAAACTACTTTGTTTGAACTTCCAAAAGAGGACACGACTAGAAATCAGTGGTTGAGTCTGGTCGCTTCTGACTCACAGACTGTAAAAAAACAAAAAAGTATGTTTTCATATTTAAAGGATTTGCCACTGCTGATTCAAACGCAAGTTTTGAGCAGTATAGAGTAGCACTTTTTGTTTGTCATTTCTCCGATCACAAACGCCAGACATGGTTTTAGGATTTATGAGCGATTGTAATGGGTTTTAATGTTTTTGTCTCGTCGGTCTGGGACACGGCATCACAATATGGTAGGGGCGTAACATTTCCGTCACACGCTTGAGGTATTCGGCCAATCATAACGCACTGGATAGCTGGCCAATCAGAGCACACGTCGCTTTTCAGACGATGAGCTTTGTAAAAATCGATGCGTTTCCGAAAGGCGGGGCATAGAGGAGAAACAAAAATATACATTATGTGGAAAATAATGTGTTTTGAACCTTAAACCACATAAATACATTTAATTACACCAAATACACAAATAATGTTCTTTTTAGCAGCATCATAGACCCCTTTAAACAAAAGATTTTCAGATGATCAAATCGTCAGAGTGTTTTCAGTGAATACAAGTCGTTATTTCTTACCTGTTCGTCTTTTCTTGTGAAAAGACTAATGGCAAATGACCAGGACATGTTTCAGGAGTGATTGACCTTTGAACAACTGTGTCAGTGCTAATCATGATGTAATATTCAACAGTGAAGCCCGACACTCTCACTGATATGGCTAATCAGATGACGGAGAAGGTGGGACTGGTTCACGGTCTTCCTTACGTGGCGGACAGACAAGGATTTGCCGCCACATTGGAGCAGGTCAGCAGCCTTCACTATTGACCTTCTAAATTCTTGGTCGGGACAGTGTTGAAGACGTTTGTCGTCTGGATTTGGCTCTGGAAAGCTTTGATTTTATTAGATGCTTATGAACTCGCCATTGCTTATAGGACCTGTGTATTATGTATTCGAGGGCCGCTCTGTCCTGTCACACTGCAATTACACTGCCAAGTTGTGGCTCTGTTGCTAGTAGAGGCTCCAAACTTGAAATGGGACACCATATGTTGTAGTTCCTCTGTTTCTCTAAACCTTAAAGCTCTTTTGCCAAATCAGTGCAATATTAAAATTCATTAACTGCTGACAGTATTGATTTATTTATGAATTTTCTTTTAGCTCCACGTAAAATCTAATCACCAATCATCTCTCAATTGATTAAATATTATATTATTGTAGTAGATGAGCCGTTAAATTTAATAGACGTTACAAAAACAGACTTCGAAGGCAATATATTAGCATGTTAAATTGTCAGCTGCGCTAATAAATAACTGGCAGAAGTGTTTACATATGTAATACGATTCTTGATGCGTCAAATCTTTAGAGATTAATTATGTGAAGTATAAACACTGTCCCACATGAAATCCTGCAGGTTTATTTTGGAACATCACATCCTCGTTCCTACATCTCGGCCAATGTAACGGGAATCAAGTGTGTCACAGGGATGTCGTGTCTCATGAGGAAGGACATCCTGGACCAAGCGGGCGGGCTGATTGCATTTGCTCAGTACATCGCTGAAGATTACTTCATGGCCAAGGCCATCGCAGACAGGTTTGCCAGACTCATTAAATATCTGTGCCGTGCTAATAGCTTTTGATATCACACTCCATCGGGTTACATTTTTTCACCGTCTTTAAAGGAATAAATACATTTAAATTCTGTTATTCACTCACCCTCATGTAGTTTCAAAACTCTGCCTTTATTTCTTTTGTGAAACACAAAAGGAGATATTTAGCAGAATGTTCATGCTGCTCTTTAAACAAATGTGTTATATAGTTTTATAAAAAAAATGTTTGTTAGATTAGTTTATTTTGGTTGCTATTTTAGTACCTAAGATAACCTAAAATTTAAAAAAAAAAAAATTTTCCAATGTAGTTTAGTTATTTAGTTCACCATTTATTTTTTAAGTATAACATATTTTATGGTTTTTGTTTTATAACACTGCTAACGATGAGAAAAAAAAATTGTAAAAGTAGCGCTGTGCTCTATATTCCAGGTTTCTGAAGCCGTGCGATAGCTTTGTGTGACTAACACCAAAAAATTTTATTTAATTTAATAATTAAAAAATCGAATTCACTTCCATGTATATTCAGTTATAAAACACTTGGGTTTATAATGAATTAAAATTCAAGCAATGACTTTTAATGAATTTCAGTTTTGATCTTTTCCTTATCAAATCATTTGAAGTCGTTCAGTAGCATTTAGTATGTAGTGCATTTATTTCTATGCACCAATTTAATATGTCTATTATTTAGAGCTTGACAGTCTGGCTTCCCTGTGCTTTTATTGTATGGAATAGATCATCACAAAGTCATGTGGGTGTGGAGCAACATGAGGGTGAATAAATCATAACCAAATGTTTCGTTTTGAATGAAATATTCCTTTAATGTGTGTTCAGAATTGTATCTCTCAGCCTCGGCTAAAATGTCCTGTATTTGCCAGTTCAATGACGTGGTGTTTCTCTTGCAGAGGATGGAAATTTTCCATGGCAACACAGGTAGCCATGCAGAATTCTGGCTCGTACTCCATTGCACAATTCCAGTCACGCATGATCAGGTATGGCGGTTGTTCAAACAGCTTTTTATGTTCAGTACTGTTTTTCTGATGGGGCCACCTCCAGCGCATTGATTATAGCGTTCCAGATGGATCTTTTAAATTGCATCATAGTACAGAGCATATCTTGAATAGATTTTGTCCATCTTTTGATACGTTCATCAGAATAAGCTATCCAGCTGTAAGACATGATGTTTTTTTGTGACTTTAGATGGGTGCATTTCCCATTTTGTGGTCCGAAAAAACAGCTGAGCTCATCTCATTGTAATCTGCTCTTAATAGATGGGCCAAACTGAGAATCAACATGCTGCCAGCCACCATCATCGAGCCCATCTCCGAGTGCTTTGTGGCCAGTCTTCTCATCGGCTGGGCCGCCCACCACGTGTTCCGCTGGGACATCATGGTGTTTTTCCTGTGCCATTGCCTGGCCTGGTTCATTTCGGATTACATCCAGCTGAGAGGAATACAGGTGAGACACAATACACAGCAATTGCATTTCAGCTCCATTCTGTACCAAAACAACCATTTTTGACATTCCAATCAATTCCACAGGATAAAATCAAGCTTGCCCCATTGTTTCAGAGTTTAAATCCAATCCTAACCTCGTTCTACTCAGAAATGTCACATTTCTGAAGAAACATTTCTTGTTTGACATCCAAATCAACTCTCTGAGGAAATTCTATAAACAGATGGTTTTCATTTTCAACTCTTTCAAGCAAAATTTGACCGAGGTTGTTCCATCATAAGTTGTTCTTCAAAGCCCTTTTATCTTGAATTGCAACATTTGTCGGTTCTTGTTGTAATTCTTGTCTTTCTACTCATTTTCCCTCAAAGGGCGGTCCTCCATCCTTCTCCAAGCTGGACTACGCAGTGGCCTGGTTCATCAGGGAGTCCATGACAATTCAGATTTTCTTGTCCGCTCTTTGGGACCCCACCATCAGCTGGAGGGCGGGACGCTACCGATTGCGTTGCGGAGGTACTGCAGAGGAAATCTTGGACGTTTAAACGGCACCGTGTGCCTGGGACTATGCACTGATGTGTACATGGACACAGAACTATGAGAAGAAGTGGGCGCAGATGGACAAATGGGGGGTTATTCCAACTTCTGCTAGTTTTTAACCTGTTAGTTTAGCAAATAGATTATTTATGTCCTTGGTGCTTTTTTTGTTTTCCTGTGCAGTCTCTTGACAATTTGAGACCTCGTTCTAGATGAGCCAAAAGTTATGAAGGGGTGAAGAAGAAGAAGAGGAGGCGGCACTTCAGCGGGCATCAGTAACCCTGATAAAAACGTATCTAAATGTAACTCTTTTTTTATTTAAAAAAAAGTTGTGCAAACATGTTTAGTGGTGGTTTAACAGCTGTCTCGTGACATATCCATTTTATGATGAGTTTGGATGAACGGTACAGTTTTTAACGGTAATATTGAGGTGGAGAATGACTGAAGTCTTTTAAAATGGCACTAGCGCATGAAAGGATCACTTGCTTATCACAGTGTTGCTCTCAACATACAGCACTCTTGACAATTTTGATACATTTTTGATTACGAATGCTCAAAAACGGATCCACCTCAGGGCAATTTTAGTTTTTATGGACGCGCAATATTTTTTTTTTTTTTTTTTTTTTCTTATTTGATAGAGCGTATCATCGGGAACTTGTGCATACTGCCGATCGATCCTGCATTTCCCTGACAGATTCGAGAACGAGGTACCTCAACATGACATCTGCGATTAATGCATATCTTCTGAAATGTAGTGCCATTTGAAGAGCAAGCGGTTTTATTGTTATAATTTTGGCATCTTTAATGCCAACAACATGGCTTTTCTTCAAGGTCTTTTATCTTCCCGTGCTTCATTCTCTGCAGTAGTTGCTCTCGTACCGGGATCAGAGTTTACTAAAACACATTTCCTGGTCCTGCTGTTGTTTGTTTGAGAAGCTGTCAGTATTTTCCTGACGTTTGACTGGATATAAATGCATAAACTGTCCGATCATTTCATCCGATGCCATTTCAGTTAGTCGATTAAACCAAATTCTGTTGACGTAAAGAGTTTGAGAAGTTAAAGTTTACTCGTTTTTTTTTTTTTTTAGTTGAAACAATTTGGCATGAGTGGCATGAAAACTGGCAAACATTTACACTGTTACATTTCAAAATATGACAGTCGCACAGTGTGCTATTTGGCTCTACTCATTCCCCAACAACATATATACTCTTACAGTCAAACAGTATTCACGAAACAATTGACATTCTTCTCCGTGTTCCCCTTTTTTTTCCAGGAAGTGCTAATCTCTGTTTCGTACTGCCAGCACTTTGTTTGTTAAACTGCTCTTTCTGTATTTCCCTCATTTCTTGACTCTTTCTTTACCGCCATGCGTTCATAAATCATGATGGTGAAGGACCCATGCCAGCACTGGCAGTATTGTTTCACAGATGCTACTCTACTCATGAACTGTTCAAGCCTTGTTGTTAATTTAAAACCATTATATGTGATTCAGGAAAAATACGTTGGCTTAAGCCATGTGCATGTGTCTTCATATTCCATCAGCTGCCATTTAGAAAGTTATAAACACTGTTTTAGTCCAATGCCAAACCCTGCATTGTGTTTTTGTTCTGGTGTTGGTTTGTTATTTCTAATTTGAATACATCTGATTTTGTTCTACTACTGAACACTTTGGGCTGACTATTAGAAATAAACGTATGTTTTGTGCATGAGGCCACGAAATGAATGCCATTTGTTCGTATCATGGCAGTTGAAGTATTAAAAGTTGGGGATCAATCAATTAGCAATAATCATATACATTATTATTAGTTTTACTGTATTCAGGCTGTGAAATGAAATCAAGCTTCCAAACCCATTTTCTTGTCCAGTTGTGGTATAATAAACATTTCAGATTTTGTTGACCGTTAGACATTAATCATACCTCAGAAAAACAGTGGGCCAGAGTTTTTGCGAAATCATTCAAAAGAAACATTCGAATGTAAACTACATGGAATTAATTCGTGAAACCATTATATTTAATCATTGGTGATGCGATTCGTCTGTAAATTGGAATTGGTTTTACAAATTATTCAATGGAAGGCGACAATTTAGATAAGAACAGTTTTATGAATGATTCAGTTTGGTGTGCCAGTTTATGCAAACAAGGTTTTGCGAATTATTCCACTGATTCTTTTGTAAATAGCTGCATTGAATTGAATAATTTCACAAAACCATTTTTCAAGTAAATTGTTGCATCGAATTGCGTAATTTCATGAATTCTTGCATAATAGTAGCATTTGATTGAATAATTAGTTCAAACCATTCTTGCATAAATGATTGCATTGAATTCTGCGCTATTATAATAAAATAATAGATTCAGGGAAAGTTATTACTTAACAACAGACGTTTTATGAATGATTAACAAATTCATTCTGCTTTTGAATAAGGCCCAATGTGTTGTAGTTCTGCACCATTGGTAAAACTGAATGTACCTTCGCATGAACATGCGACTAACTTTTCTTTCATCGTCTTATTGGTAACACCTGAAACACCACTGTAGAAACGAACATTTTCTTTTTTTAGGAAAGGGGAAAGCTGTTCTTCAGTTCCTCTCTTTGACTTTCAACCATATCGGCTTATGTTATATATGTGAAATATTATATATGTGTCAAAAAGAAACTTCACCTCAATTACGAAAAGTCTACGATGCACTGTAAATTCCCCGTTTAGACTTTTCCCCTCTTCGTGTGACTGCGAGAGAATGCTGCTGAGCGCGTGTTTGCAGAAATATTGCCTTTTTGATAAGCCAATTCTGAAAGGATTGTATTATCGTAAAGTTCTCTGTGGGGAACTGGACTTCCAATTTTTATTTTTTTTTCATTAATGTACAGTTGTATGTTTGTCAGATTAACATGTTTTGTGAAAGACTGGTGACCCGTATGCTGGCGTGTGGACGTGAGAAAATGTGGCTGTCCTGCACTTGCCGACAGCCGTTTTCTCAAAACCAGTAACACAAAACAATTGAGAAATTCAGTCTGCGTCAACCGTATTGGGACGCATATTTACAGGATCGGAAACAATATGGTAGTGAGCTGCCTAGACGGTCTCAAAATGTTGTGAGACAAAGTTTGTGTCATATCCTGTGCTATGATTTAACATTACTACATTTCACTCACTTAAACGATCTTTAAGTCTACAGCATTGGACTCAAAGTGACCCGAGAGAAACTACTGCTACATGTTTACCATACGGTCATCAGTCAGAGTAGAAAAAAGTCTAGTTGTGATCCACCGCTTTTATTTTATGTGCTGACAAAAAGTTGAAGCTTTTACTTTTCTTTTAAATATGTACAGTTTATTTATGAAGTTTGGTTGATATCCATTACATACACTGCTCCCTAAGGCTTAATTTATCATCAAGTTGTAAATTTTAGTTATTCCTTTTCTGCAGTGTAAAGGTATGGCTGGACAGACTTCAGTTTTTGAACTTTTGTGTTATTTTGTAGATGTTGTGTACTGTACTCTTGATGCTGAATGCGTAATCCACAGCTGGAAACTGTGTCATTACAGATATATTAAAGCTTTATCCAGCAATATAAGAAGTGCGTGTTTCCTCAGCTCGAATCTGTTGTGTGTGATCCTCATGCTTGCGTTTAGAGTATTTTTAGTAGTTCGTGGTTCGCTGCATTAGTAATACAATAGTTCCTTTCAAAGCAATGGAAGTCAGTTCCCTGCCCCTATTTCTGACTTCCTGTGTTTGAGTTTCTGTCATCATTCATGCACCACATCACATGTCTGAAACTGTCAAATGCTCAATCATCCACAGGATCTAGGCATGACTTTGTTACTTGGCATATCATTTGAAGTTAGACGAAAACTAATTTTATGGACCCTGATAATCAACAATGTGCTCTCTAAAACCCCTTACCTTAAAAACGAGGCATTTAAGCTTCATTGCACTGTCAGAGCTTACAAATAGTAGTCCATCACTGATTACATGATGATAACTGTAGTTAGTAACGTGAACTAGGTTGTTCATTTTAGGTAATGTATTCAGACTACTTTTTAGATTACTTTTTGATTTAACTTGTTTTAAGCGGCATTAAATGTACCATATTGATATAAAAAAGCAAAGAGAAATAAATATATTCTATTTTTTTTATCTCAACATCATAAAATGCATTAAACATTACATTAAACCATGGTTTCCCAAACTCGGCTTTATGTAGTGGGTTTAAGAGTTGATAAAACTCGAATAATTAATTCCACTTGAACTCTAATATTTAATTTCATATTTATATTATGACGACATAGTGTTTAGTAACTTGTATAAATATTTTTTTCAGGTCTAATGGCTTGAGAGGTGCTTTTCCCACCCTAATTCAGAAGCGTGGTTTGCAAATTTATTTACATGACCAGTATTCTATATTGTGAATATAATCAATGCTGAATGGTATAACACACAGTAGGATTTCTAAAAAAAATTGTAAAAATTTACAAGGGAAAAATGAAGAATGAGGCAGAATCGATCAATTATGAATTATTTACTGCCATTGTGTGAATAATATGAATATTTGAAGAATAATTGACAACGGGCCATTGAATTATTAAAAAATAATACACACCCGAAGCCACGACGCGAAGCAGAGTTCATCTGTTTCAAGAACAACGCCGTATTACCTTGCTTGTGAGAAATGACATATAGCTTTGACATTGAGCTAAAAAAATCAGACATAATATAATGTAACTTTGTAGCAAAACATGGTAATTTGGCGTTTTTGTCCTATTGTTTACTGTATTTATTCGCGTGGTCAGTGTCGTTGTGGATTTTGGTTCTTTTGCTATTTTAGGCTGTAAGGACCTTTTGAAATAACTGAAATCATTTGGCGAAGTTATATGGATATGTAATGCGGTCAAGACCTGCCCGGAACTACATTCGCCATGCGTTTCCCTGAAAATAATCGCACACCTTAACATTCGTCAGCCAATCAGATTCAAGCATTCAACGGCTCCGCAGTGTAAGTAACTTCCATTTTTTTTCGGAACAGTGCATTGGTGTGTTTTCATAAATTTAAAAAATGCTTGGTATTTGGCAGGTATTTTCTATTGCATCATTTCCTGTTGCCCCGATCACTTGATCTGATGTCATTGCTTTTGATCAATTTGCTGTCAGCCCAGTAGTTTCGGTGCATGTCTGTGCAAATAATGGCATTACAGCAGTGCAAATAAAGGCACAGGGATGTGAGTGTGCTGGCGGTCAGTGCTCAGTGTTTGCTGGGCTGTGTGATTCACTACTAACACAAGCGTTACCAACCATCTGCTCTCCCAGTCCTCCGTCAGCGTTTCACTGACCCGAAAGCACAAGCAATCCCTGCGATTCTAAGTATTCCTGCATCCTGTTGTGTCTCTTTGTATTATCTGCTGTATTATCATCTCTGTGTTCTTGCCCGCAGGACGCCTGTCAGTGCTTATCTCACATCAGCCTATTGTTAGGAGAACAGGGCATGGATGGAAATGAAAATGCCATCTTGCTGACAACTCACTGTTATTTCCTATAGGCATCACTAACATATAAGAGTCGTTTAAAAGTTGACTGTACAGAGTTATCTATGTTTAAATATTCATATTGATGCATTATTTATTGCATTCTACTATGGCTGTAAAGAGTAAAGATACAGCTGAAGGTCTATAGAGAGTTGATCAATAGTTATTATTTTGTGAAGTGTAAAACATGTTTTTCATTAGGCATTTTGAAAAACACAAGTTTCCAAATGGATGTTTATTTCCACATGCAATACAGTCTAATAAAACACTGGGTGGTCTGAACTAAAGAATGAGTTGTTTATCATCTATTTTTAGCAAACTTACCGAACTGGAAGTTTCACAGTAAATGCTGAACTAATAAGCAATGTGTTCAACTCATGCAACGAGTTATTTTTTAATGGGATATCTTACGACAGACAGTCTCCTAATTATTTAGTGGGTACAAAATTAAATCTCATTAAAAGAAAAAACAAGAACACCTGGACATCCGCCAAAGCTGTCTATTTACATAGCATTTGGTGAGACTGCTACAAACAACCGTTTTATTACTAGGGTTTTGTGGTTGGTTGGTTGCTAGGGTGTTGCTATGCAGTTCCTAAGGCATTCTGAATGGCTGTTTCCACATTGGTTGGGTGTTGTGGGTGGTTGCCAGGGTGATACTAAGCAGTTGCTAAGGCACTGTCAAAGGTTGTTACATCATTATTAGGGCATTGTGGGTGGTTACAATGGTGTTGCTATGCAGTTTCCAAGGCATCGGCATGGTTGTTTGGTAAAGTGTTGTTGGTGGTTGCCAGGTTGTTCCTATCCAGTTGCTACTAGGATGTTGCTATGCAGTTCCTAAGGTGTTCTGAATGGCTGTTACTACATTGGTTGGGTGATGTGACAATGACAATTTATTTATATAGCACAATTAAAAACAACCCATGTTGACCAATGTGCTTTACAACAACTAAAATCGCACACAACTAAATAAAAACAATAAGACAAAAACAATTAAAATTGTAGTAGAGTGCCATAAAAGAAAGTGCTTCAGCATAATAAAAACAGCACTGTACAATGGAAAATGCTTCAAGTATTAAATGCTTTATCAAACAGAAAAGTTTTTAACTTTGATTTAAAAACAGACAAAGATGGAGCCAGTCTAATCGAAATGGGCAAATCATTCCAAAGTCTGGGGGCAACTACAGAAAATGCGCAGTCACCCCTTACACCACTGTGGGTGGTTACAAGGGTGTTACTATGCAGTTTCCAAGGCATTCTCAATGGTTGTTACCACCATGGTTGGGTGTTTTTGCTGGTTGCCAGATTGTTCCTTTGCAGTTGCGATGATGTTTTAAAAAGTTGTTACACAGTTACTTGGGTGTTGCAATGCAGTTCCTAGTGCATTCTGAATGGTTGTTAACACTTTGGTAGGGTGTTTTTGGTGGTTGCCAGGTTGTTCCTATCCAGTTGCTAATTTGTTTTAAAAGGTTGTTACTAGGGTGTTGCTATGCCATTCCTAATGCTTTCTGAATGGCTGTTTCCTCATTGGTAGAGTGTTGTGGGTGGTTACCAAGGTGTTGTTATGCAGTTGCTTAGGTATTCCCAGTGGTTGTTACCACATTGGATAGAGTGGTTGCCAGGGTGATACTAAACAGTTGCTAAGGCACTGTCAAAGGTTGTTACATCATTATTAGGGAGTTTTGGGTGGTTAGCAAGGTGTTTCTAAGGCTTCCTTAATAGGGTGTTTATGGCGGTTGCCAGACTCTTCCTACACAGCTACTAAGTTGTTTTTAAAACTTGTTACACTATTACTAGGGTGTTGCTATGCAGTTCCTAAGGCATTCTGAATGGCTGTTTCCACATTGGTAGGGTGTAGCTGGTGGCAATGCAAGGTGTTAGCAAGGTTGCAACGTTGTTTGAAAGGCTGTTACACCATTACTAGGGTGTTGGTAGTCCCAATGTGTTGCTATGCAGTTGTAAGGCATTCTGAATGGTTGTTACCACATTGCTAGAGTTGCCAAGTCATTGCTACACAGTTAGGTTGTTCTGAATATTTTGTATTGATAAACTGTTGTTGATAAGGTATTCTGAATGGCTGTTTCTGTGTTGCTAGGGTGTTATTGGTGGTTGGTATAGGCCATTGCTATACAGTTGGGCTCGGACGGTGCTTGAAATGGTTATTACAGTGTAGCTAGAGTGTTGTGGTAGTTGATGTTCTGAATGGAGTTATTGCACTACTAAGGTGTCTCCCAGAGTGTTTTGGGTAGCTGCTAGATGGTTGCTTATTATCCCAAAAGTGTCCCCACCCTAGTTTGATATTCTGTTCTCTAGATATGACTCCTTCAAGTCTAAGGATTGTTTTCTGCCATTGTTGATACTGTGTGTAAAGGTGTGTAGTACTAGTGATTCAGTTGCACAACAACATTTTTCCAACACATTTATCTTCTCTCTTAACAGTGAATGATAGGCTTATTCATTGCGGTGCCGAGGCAGTTGTGTTTGGCCCTGTGAATAAACACTTCAGATCACTGACAGAAGGTCAACAATTACAATGTCACCCTCAATTATTCAGTAACCAAAGTCATCTAGAAGATTTCTATAAATAACTTGATTCTTCTGAAAGTTATAGTCTGGTCTTCACTGGGTCCAGAGTGCACCTAATTCAGACGCTAACTAGGATCAAAACAAACCTTTCAATGTTATCTTACGAGCTTTGTCAATTTTCCACATCTCTCTAAATAAACCTGGTGGTGTGTAATTGTTCACTAAACTGATTGCATAATTGACTGTGAGCTGCCAAACATACAGAAGAACAACTCTCCTCTTAGCATTGGTTGATAAACACACCCTGCCTTGACGGTTCGCTGAAAGAAAATAGTTGTTTTACACAAAATCACAGTTTGTCAGTGTACTAGTTAAAGGATATTTGAGTCCAGGATTATCAGTTGTTACAGTATTACACAGGCAGCGGCGTCTGCTCTAAGTTGTCAGAGTCTCTGGGTAGGTGCCAGGGCACAGAGAGGCGCTGCTGAAGCTGAAGTGTCTGAGTACGGCTCTGCAGGCAGGACTGCCTCCTGCTCGACAGCTTCCTCTCCCCATGAATGCTTCTCTTTGTTGGACTCATCTCATCATCCAATCAGCACACTCTTACGATTAAGGGACATGATCCAGAAAACCCCAGCTGCTCTCTGGCTAAGAAATCTACTGTCAAACTCAAAGCGGAAGAGGAGTTTTGCAGTTTGTGTCCCACCCAACCCCTTATAATGAGGTCACATTGTTATCTATCTCTATAATATATAGTTATAACTATGAATATATAAAGTCTATCTATCTATCTATCTGTCTATCTGTCTGATATCTATCTGTCTGTCTATCTGTCTATCTATCTATCTATCTATCTGTCTATCTGTCTGTCTGGCATCTATCTATCTATCTGTCTAGAATCTGTCTGTCTATCTATCTATATAATATCTATCTTCTACTATTATTTATTCTATCTATCTATCTATCTATCTGTCTATCTGTCTGTCTGGCATCTATCTATCTGTATGTCTGTCTAGCATCTGTCTGTCTATCTATCTATCTATCTGTCTATCTATCTATCTGTCTGTCTGTCATCTATCTATCTATCTGTCTGTCTGTCTGTCTGTCTATCTAATCTATCTATCTATCTATCTGTCTGTCTATCTATCTATCTATCTATCTATCTGTCTATCTGTCTGTCTGTCATCTGTCTGTCTATCTATCTATCTTCATATCTGTCTATCTGTCTGTCTGGCATCTATCTATCTGTCTATCTGTCTGTCTGACATCTATCTATCTATCTATTATCTGGCTGTATAGCACTCTGTCGGTCTTCTATCTATATATCTATCTATATATCTATCTATCTATCTATCTATATATACTATCGTATCTCTCTGTTTTCTGATCTGTCTCTCGGTTTGCCTTAATGGTTTTACTGCCTGTCTTTCATGCAGAAAGAAAGATCTGTCTGTCTGTCTACCTGTTTATCAGCAATTCGGAAATATTCTTGTGTCTTCAATTGTGTGTCACAAGGATTACTGTGACCAAAGAATCACTCGTGTTCAATGACAGACGTGTGCCAAAGCATAAACCCCCATCATCAACTGCTCTCGAGGCGGTGGGTTAAATTATTTTCCAGAAGGCTGGATCAGTTTTCTCAGACCCTGAGTGCTCTGAAGACCTTGTGCAGGCTAGGTCTCATTACAAACCAATTTCTTCTTACCCACACAACCTTGAAACACAGTGCAGCTAATTAACTGTGGTATATCAGTGGCGTGCTAGTGCAACATCACCACCGGCAGAAACACTCCACATTCAAGGGGTTCTTGTGAGTTACAGGGATAAGCACTGATTTTTTAGCATTGATGTGTTAAAAAGCAATTCTGGGATGTTTCACTCTCCATTGACAGAGGGTAAAATGCTTTAATAATTTGTGATGTTTTATGCAAATGCATATTAATGTACCTAAAATGTATATACTCTAAGGTTTCAAATGAAATACATCTGTTGCAGAGCACAGACTTTCACTCCTCTCATGTACGGATGTAAATATGCATGTATGGTTTCCACCAGTTCTAGAGTATGCAGCAAAACTCTTTGGAGTACTTGTGTAATGTGAATGAATGGGGTTTTGGGTCTTGGCCGCTGCTGTTACGAGTCCGGAGGGGATGACTTTCACATGATGTCTTAGAGCTTATGGAGGTCATGGGATGTATGGCACTAGTAGTTTTGCCCTGCCTATTACCAGAATAAAAATGTAAGGAATCTAGGGCTACAAGCTCACATGCCACCTTAGTTTCACTGGTATGAGGATTAACCCTGTTTTTGCAAAGTTACATAACAGCAATGTATGAAACAGCATGCTACCACACTATACTTGCCATTTCTGCAGTATGTATAGTTTGCAAAGTATGCAAATGTTTGTTATGGTTGGAAGTCACGGATGACCTCCTACATTAGCAGTGTACACAATGCACTGTGCTAAACTTCATCTTCAGTTTCCACTATGAGGGAAGAACTAAAAATAATATCAGCAGTGATTTTTTACTTCCTCCTTTTTTTGATGGAATTCCCAATAGCTAATTTTTTTATATTAATTTGGATTAAAAATACAAAACAACCATTAGTTATGCCACTCACAACATACTGAGGTCATGTGACATCAATGTAGCACACTATTGTTACTTTTATTGTTGCAAAAAAATAAGGTGTATACTATGTATACAGTACTCAGTAAGTATGCCATGCTAGTATGGCAGTTCAAACAAAGCCACTAGCTTGACTTTTTTTAATGGTTATTTATTGGACCTTACTAGAGATTTATTTTGAAATTATAATTTTTTTAATGTAATTTATTTATGTATTTTGACATTTATTTACAATTTTTTGTGACAAGTACTTTTAAAATGTACTTGGTATTTGGCAATAAAATACTATGTATTAGTGTATTTAATAATTATTTTTAGTAAACTTGTGCTGATTAAATTACTTGTAAAATGTAGTTTTTATTTTAAAAAGTAATTACATTTTTATTACAATTTTTAATTCGTTATACAGTATATATATATACACACACACACACACACACACACACATTTATATACTTGTTTGAAATTGAATTCATTTTAATTACAATTGTTAAATAAATTCTAAATTTAATTAGTATATAGCTAAGCACATGCAAAATTGTAAAATGGAGTTTGTATTTTCAATTTTATGTTTTAATAAATTTTGTTATATAAATTCTTTTTACTATAAAACAAATAAATTTTTTTATTTACGTTTTTGCTGATTAACTTTTTTATTTTGCAACTGATTTTGCGTCTAATCTAGATCAAGTTGTCTGCTTGTACAAAAGTCAGTGTTTGTAAGCTAACTGTTAGTGTCCGAATTCCTCATTGCATTGTTCTAATTTTTTCTCATAAGTGTCATATTCTGTTTGCACATTGCTGTTAGTATGCTAGTGTCTCTGAATGCCTGTTTGGATCTCAGTGTGGATAAGAGCAGGTGAGGTTTCAGACAGAGGCAGAGGTAATACAATCTGGGTGTGGCGTCCATCTTTCACACACACACACACACACACACACACGCACACGCACACGCACACGCACACACAGACACAGACACAGAGGTATCTTTGTCTCATCTAGCGACTGTCTCCACCGGGGAGTGAGAAATCTGAGCTGGCATTTGTGTACATGTTGAACACTGGCAGTCCCACTGAGCCATCTGCTGTAGCAATGTGTCACTGTAATTAGGGCTGGATGGCTTGTGTCAGATAAGACTGCTCCTTTACAGCTCCATCTCCTGCAGCTGCACACGCTATCAACTGAACAACGCATGACCGGTGGCTGTACAGTACACACACTTCTGGCCAGCGAGTTTAAGGGTCTCATTGCAGGCAGAATCATAATTTCCACTCTTATTATGAATTATCCATGTTAATGATTGACTTGTGCACCATTCACCCATGAACTCACATTAAAGGAATGGTTCACCCACAAATGACCTATTTTGTCTTGATTTACACGCTCTCTTATGCAAAAGGAGTAGTTCTGAAGAATGTCTTATCTGCTCTTTTCCATACAATGAATGCGGATGGTGATTCCGAGCTTTAATAACAAAAAAGAGGCATAATATCTTAAGTAACAAAATAACTTAATGATTTTGACACACTATCATGAGAGTCCGCAGGGATCCTCTCTATGATATTGTTTCATCTTTTATTTATTTTTTCTTCTGTATGTTTTAGTTGTGTTTGTAGGTCTACATGAATTTGACTCAGTGGATGGAACTTTTAGAAATAATATTTTTTTAAATATATTAAGTTTTGTCAAAATATTTTTAAATACACTACCATTCAAAATGTTTTTGAAGTCTCTAATGCTCACAAAGGCTGGATTTACTTGATGAAAAATACAGTAAAAACAATAATATTATGAAATATTATTAGAATTTAAAATAACTGTTTCCATGTGAATATATTGTAAAATGAAATGTATTCCTGTGATCAAGGCTGAATTTTCAGCATCATTACTCCAGTCTTCAGTGTCACATGATCTTCAGAAATCATTCTAATATGCTGATTTGCTGCTCAAGAAACATTTATTATTATTATCAATGTTGAAAACAGTGCTGCTTAAAATATTTGTGGAAACATTAAAAAAAGTTATATTTTATTTAAAATTGAATTTGTCTTCTAATAAAGTATATATCTTTACTGTCAATTTTGATGAATGTTTCCATGCTGGATAAAAGGCAAGGCAAGGCAAGTTTATTTATATAGCACATTTCGTACACAATGGTAATTCAAAGTTTACAAAAGAGAAAGTAAAATAATCAAAACATCTGATCTCTTCTGGAAGCTGATTCTAACTGCGGGCGGCATAATAACTAAAAGAGGACTCCCCTTGTTTTGTGTGAACCCTTTGTATTTCTAACTGACTCGATCCTAGATCTGAGTGGTCTGTTAGGTGTATATTCAGTGAACATATCTGCAATGTATTTAGGTCCTAGGCCATTGAGTGATTTATAAACGAGTAAAAGTACTTTAAAATCAATCCTAAATATAACTGGTAGCCAGTGTAAGGACCTGAGGACTGGTGTGATATGCTCAGATTTTCTGGTTCTAGTCAGAATTCTGGCAGCAGCGTTCTGGATGAGCTGCAGCTGTCTAATGGTCTTCTTGGGAAGGCCGGTGAGGAGACCATTTCAATAGTCCACCCTGCTGGTGATAAATGCATGAACACGTTTCTCCAAGTCTTGACTGGAAACAAGACATTTAATTCTTGCAATCTTTTTGAGATGATAGTATGCTGATTTAGTTACTGCTTTGACATGAATACTGAAACTAAGGTCTGTCTCCAGAATCACACCAAGATTCCTGACTTGATTTTTAAGTCAAGGTATGCAGTCACCTTGAGAACTTCATCTTTGTTTACAAATGCAATGACTTCGGTTTTTTCTGTTTACCTGAAGAAAGTTCTGGCACATCCAACTGTTAATTTCTTCAATGCATTGGCAGAGGGAGTCAATAGAGCTGTAGTCATTTGGAGATAAGGCTAGGTAAATCTGGGTATTAGCAGCATAGCTGTGATAGGCAATTTGGTTCTTTCTCATTATTTGACTTAGTGGGAGCATATACAGGCTAAACAAGAGTGGTGCAAGAATTGATCCTTGTGGGACTCCGCATGTCATGGATGTCCACTTAGACTTATGCTGTTCTATACTCACATAATAACCTCTCCCTCTAAGTATGACCTGAACCATTTGAGTACCATCCTAGAAAGCCCAACCCAGTTTTCTAGTCTCTCTAGAATTATGTTATGATCTACAGTGTCAAACGCAGCACTGAGATCTAGTAGTACCAGCACTGATATTTTGCCAGAATCAGAATTTAAGCGAATATCATTTATTATCTTAACGAGTGCTGTCTCTGTGCTATAATGCGGTCGGAAACCAGATTGAAAATTGTCCAGGTATCCATTTGAGTTTAAGTATTTGTTCAACTGATTAAAAACTACCTTTTCAATAAACTTGCCTATAAAAGGAAGATTTGATATAGGTCTATAGTTGCTCAATATGGTGTTATCAAGATTGCTCTTTTTCAAAAGGGGTTTAACAACTGCAGTTTTCAGGGAGTTTGGAAAGTCCCAGAGAGAAGTGAGGCGTTCACCATTTCTAAGAGATCTGCTTCCAAACAGTTGCACCCTTTTGAAAAAATATGTGGGAAGTGTGTCAAGATAGCATGTTGACGATTTAAGGTGCTGCACTATTTCTTCAAAAATGTTGCAATCAATTGCTTCAAAAACAGACATAGTATCTTCTTTTTGATATTGTGGTCGTATATGTCTAACCTCTGCATAACTTGGATGTGCTAATCGCCTTCCTGATATCATTGATCTTCTCAGAAAAGAAGGAAGCAAACTCACTGCATTTGCTGTCGGAAAGCATTTCACTGGCAATCTGACTGGGGGGGGGGGGTGGGGGGGGGTGGGGGGGGGGGGTCAGACTCTACAGTAGCAAAATGAGTGCGAGTGTTGTTTAAGTTACTGTTTATAAGGTTTGAGAAGAATGACTGTCTACTTGGCCTAGTTCCACATTGGAAAGCACGAAGGCTGTTTATAGATCTATAGGAATCAAGTTCGTCTTCCGCCACAAGCCCTCTTTCTGCAATTGTCTTTCTACTCTGTACGCTGTGTTTCTCCAAGCTGTTTCTGTCTGCCAGTCTCTTGCTGCTTTACAGGGGCAATATCATCAATAACATTCTTAACTTTTGAATTAAAGGAATCAAGGAGAAGATCAACAAAGTCTGCAGAAATGCTTGGTGTTAAAAATATAGCCTCCATAAATAGCACACTAATGTTAAAATGATTATAATAATAATAATCTTATGTACAAAATGGTAGTATATTATATTATACTTTATTTAGATATATACATAATAATAGTTTAAAACAAAATAACAACAACATATTAATAATAACATGCCCAACATCTTAAAAGGTTTTCTATCAAGAATGTCATCCTTTTGATGAGACTACTTTTTTTGTCATTATGATATCAGGACAGTTACCTGACATTTTTTGCTTCATGCTTCCAAAACATATCAAAATGAATCCTAATTAATTTAGTATAATCATGCTGTGTGGTGTATTCAAGTCGGTGTATTTATGTTATATATATAAATTAAATATATAAATTCAGTTCTGTTCTGGCTTAGTGCACTAATAACATGGACTGATTTTCTGACGATGTGCCTGCAGAGTCTCATACCTGACCTTAATGATCTTGATGCTTTAAAGCACTTACTGTATATTGGTCTTCCACATGCTCTCAGCTGCAGCCTGCAGCCAGCCACATATAGGATGCATACTCTATGGATCCAAAGCACTCATGCATCTCCATTTACCGGAAAAACGATTCAGCATCAGGGATGAAAGTCTGGCATGAGGGATTTGATATGTTTTATTTCTGTAGTAAACATAAATCATGTTTGGCACTTCACGAACAGGTCTGTTAACAGTAAACATGCTGAACTTGCATGACAGAGACGGAGGAGGCAATTTAAGGGAAACGAATCTTAAATGAAAATCTTAACGGAAATGAATTTGTGAGCTTTTGTTGAAGCTCATCTAGTTTCTTTCATCTTTTGGCAGTTTCTGTGGAAAATTACCATATCTACAGTGTCAGCCTTAATTTACACATTAAGATGCTAGTAGTAGGCTAGCCTATACTGTACGGTAGTTAGATCAGTAGTTTTAAACTTGGTCAAATCCACTGCACATCTTCAGAGTGAAATATGATATGAAGCTTCATATTAATAGCTAAAGAGGCTATAGTTTTTAAGCCATAATCTTTTTCTTTCTTTCTTTTTTAATCTCAAGGGAGGTCGGTTTTATCTTCATTGCATCTCTGCAGGTCGTTTTGACATTTAAGTTTAAGCTGAAAACATCCATTTTTTTCAGGTAGTTTAGTTTATTGAGGCTAATCTTGTGAGAAAACAATGCAATTAGTGTAACGCAGCATTTAACTGTATTTGCAGATACCGTAAGCAGATACACCAAACTGTTTTGTGCAAAATGCAAAGATGTATTTTTAATAAAAATTTTTATACACAATTAATTTAATTAATCTTCCCTAATTGGCTAGAATTACCTTTGTGTGTGTTCTGCTGCCCTCTAGCGGTCTAATGAATCGCCTCTTCATAACCTGACATGAGGATAAATATATCTATTGTAGCATGACATACATTGTTATGCTACTGATAACTACTGAAATTCAATTATATAATTATTTTAAGCATATGATGTTTAAGTTGCATTCATCGGTAACGTTTCAAACAGTGTGCTACATGTTATCATCTCATCATATTAGATTTTTGATTATTTTGAAATAACGTTTGACATTTGTAAAAATGTCTTCACTTTTGGCAGTGCAATCAAATAATAAGTTGAAGTAAGTTTGTCGCTGAAGTAGACCTACTTCCAGTTAATTTGAAACAGAAATATTAGTTTGTACTTTTGTCTAGCATTTATTTCTCTGCTCCTTTGAAAACTAGCACTGTATCCTAAGGTGACCAGATTTCTGAAATGAAAACCGGGGTCAAAATATCACTGAAATCTGACTTGATTAAAAAAACTGGGACAATATATATTTGTATATTTTAGTTTTTTAATTGGTGTGGGTTCCATATATTAATATCATAATTAATAATTACAGTGATGTTTGAGGATCAAATTTACTTTCGTTTTTTAATACTATTCACCAAAATCCACACTTTGAAAAATAGTAAATAGTAACTAGCAAATAGCAAACATATCAAAACAAAATTATATCTTTACAAAAACACATTAAAAATAAAACAATAAATATGAGAGAACATGTGATAAACAAAGCTGTATTTAACAAATATGTTTAATATTTTCTAACGGTATTTAACATTTTCACAAACTGAGTAATTTCAACTTTTCAAATTTTGTTTATGCTTTTAGAAATGGATCTAGTCAGGGTTATTGTTTTGCATTTTAGGCTCATTTTGAACACAAAATATATGCTTTCTGCAAATGTAACTGTGCAAGTGTAATTTATTAGTTTATTATTATTATTTTGTATTATTCATATCGGAGATGGCAGAAGTTTCAAGCATGTTTAATACGTGCACAACAATCCCGCAACCTTACCATGCCTTGTTATAAAGTGCACTCAAACAGTACTTCGTTTTAACATGTATAGTTAGTATGTTACTATACATGTGACTTTTACATTTTAATTGTTTGGAATGTGCTGTAAAACGGGGACATTTCCGGGGACAGGACACCAAAAACTGTGACTGTCTGACGTCTGGTCACCCTACTGTATCCACAATCAACTGTAATATCAGCCCCATCATGTTTTGTGTTTGTTCATGCATTAATTTACATTCTCTGCTTTATAATGGCCTCTAATACAACATTAGCCTACTTCCTGATGACAAAAGCTATTTTCCTATAAGGAAGTAAACAAGTACAGAATGGTTACATCAGGGTATAATAATGCACTGCTTTCTTACCAGGTTGCTCCAAATGACAGGCTTGCCAAGTGTTTAGCACAATGCTAAAGCACAGTAATAGCCTAAACAGTTTGGCTAAATGCCTTAAAGGGATAGTTCAGCAAAAAAAGACAATTCTGTCATTTACCCTCATGCCCTGTCAAACCTGTGTGACTTACTCTCGTCTGTGGAGCACAAAAGAAAAGATTGTCAAAAGTGAAAGGCTGAAGTTTACATTTCTGAGTGAACCATTTCATTAAATGTAGTACGTCTCTGTCCAGAGGTACTGGGATAGTTTACCCAAATATTGTTGATATGATGTTAATTTACTTACCCTCATGCAACCATAAAAAAAACATATTTTAGCTGAAACCGTGGTCTTTGTGATTCATGCAAGTTAGTGGCTGCTATCACTTTGAGAGTCAAAAAAAGCATAACGCAGGACACCAAATGAATCCCCGTGGCTCGTGATGATATATTGAGGTCTTATAAAGCAAAACGAACAATATAGTGCAAGAAACTGTACGTTATTTACTTAATTATTACCTGTAATCCAGAGCCTCAGGCAAATGGGGAAGTGTGAAAACTGGTTCTTTCAGACAGTTTGTTCCAATGAACAGGCTCAAACAAACAATTCGCCAGTTTGTTTACGCATTCACACAAAGTACACACAATTTTAAAGCAACCAATAATGATGTGAAACACAGATATTTTACATGTCTAAAGCATATAAAGTGAATAAAATACCTTCATCAATGCACAATTATACATAAACAATGACCATACAAACTCAAGTCTCATACTGGTGCTCAGTTCACTCATGCGCATTTCAGTGGCTCATCAGTTCAGTGACTGTTGGAGGAACTGGAATGCTGAATGTGTTCATTCACCATAGGATCATATATGCTGGTATTTTGGCTTATTTGAGTGGCTGTCAGGTGTCCGAAAGTGAATTTGATTGAGTATCTTGTAGGGATGTAACGATTCACTCAACTCACGATTCGATTCACGATTTTGATTTCACGATTCGATTCAAAGTTTGCTTTACAAAATGATATTTAAGACAAATTATAAATTAAATGTGTTTTTTTTTATTATTGCTTGGACAAAATGCTGTATGTTTCTTTGTGAAATTTAAATATAACACTATAATATACTAATATAGCACTTGTTAATTATTGCTCTTTTGTTGGTTTTGATTGCTTCTATTGTCCTCATTTGTTAGTCGCTTTGGATAAAAGCATCTGCTAAATAACAAAATTGAAATATAATGTAAATGTAAATAACAAAACTAGTTGTTTTTTTTACATTTAAAAACAAGCCCCAAATCAATTAAATAAGTAACACAAATAAAATAAAATCTCTTCATATAAACAAACAAGGGCTTTGGCTGTGCTTTTAGAGGCAACAATGCATTTAATCATGTCCAAAGATCAAAGAGCTGAGCAGTTTTTGATTCAAGTTAATTTGTATAATTGGAAAATTTGAAGAAAAAACAGAATGGTCTGACAAGGTGTGCGGTGCTTGGCCAGAGATTCCAGTGCGTTGTGATGGCGAATACTCAGCGTTGAAACGAAATGTACGCCCCTCACCATACAGTGCGCCCTGGTCAGGGCCGGAGCGGAGCGATGATTCAAAACATGAAAAACACATATAAACAGATTATTGCATCCAGTGGGGGACATAATAGGATGAGAATGACTTATAGTTTTTTACGCGTTCGCGTGCATTGTGCGTAACATAAAACCATGTCTGCATTGTGATCGGAGAAATGACAAACAAGTTGCTACTCTACACTGCCCAAAAAACTCTTTAAATATATAACATATTAAAAATATTTAAAAAAAGTACTTTCAGTCTGTGAGTCAGAACAGCCGGCATTTTAGTCTAACATTACTCTACCAGGATCAGGAAACAGTCCTCATAAAATGTGCTGCACACATCTGAATATTGGGTTGAAGTGTTCAGGAACAGTGTTGTAAATACAACTTAATTTTTTAGTCGTGTCCTCTTTTGGAAGACCAACAAAGTACTTTCGCTTTCACAACGAAAAACACAGCGTCAACCACGGCGGTGCTAGAGAGAGCCAAGGGGGGGGGGGAAAAGGCCGGGGGATAAAGTGAGGAACGGCCAGAGGGCTAGAGTGAGCAGATGCGGCGGGCGGATTCGACGAAGGAGCGTCCAGTGGGATTGCGGCAACCACATGTGACGAACCCCGGCTGGACTCCGCTTCGTCCACGGTGAAAAGCCGATCCGGCGATCACCGTGCGAAGTTGATGTATTCCCTCAGCTACCAGAACGGATCAGCTCCAGGCATGACGAAGCGGATATCGTCCTCTTTTGAAGACCAAACAAAGTAGTTTCGCTTTCACAACGAAACACACAGCGTCTTCACGACATGGCGGCGGCAACAACAATACTACAGCGAGAATAAAAGTTACGCCTTCTTTCTTTGCGTGAACATTGGGCGGCATTACACAATTATTTCCACATAGTGAGGTAGATATGAGGGGCGTGTTAGAACGAGCCGTTTTAGGGGTGTGTGGCAGAGTCTTAACTTTTATAAAGAATATCTCTTTGGTTTTGAGACTTTAGTCTTTGCAACTTTACAGATCTTCATTATGCACCAAGAGGTTGTAACACTCCAAAGAGAAAGGAAAAATTGAAATCGCACCCCTTTAAAAAATATCTGCATGAAACAGAAACAGCAGACGAGCTGAACGAGACAAAGATTCACTCTCTGCCAGCAGGTGGCGCTTAAAGCGTTCCCTTGGTTTCCGCTGTAAACAAAGCAGCGCTGCACTTATGAACTTTAATATGCATTATACAGAGGCAAGATGAAAAGAAAAATACCATCGAAAGACAGTAAGGTCCCCTCAGACATACATTCAGAGAACTAAACGAATCGCGATTTGTTTAGCATCTCAACCGATTTGAATCGTCACATATTTAAACCGATTTTCAACCGGCTCATGGTTAATCGTTACATCCCTAGAAACTTGTAGATCTGTGCTGACTCGGTTCAGCCTGTTGAACTGGTTCATCTAGTGAACTGGCTGATCTTTAAGGGTATAGTCTTTGGATCTAGCTCACTAAAAAGAACCGGTTCAAAAGAATGATACATCACTCCGGACTGTTTGCCCGAGGCTCTGGATTACAGGTAATACTTTTCTAAATAATGTTCAGTTTCTTGCACAGACCGACCGTTTCACATCATTAGACCTCAATATATCATCAGGAGCCACGGGTTTTAATTTTGTGTTGCCTGATATACTTTTTTGACTCTCAAAGTAACGGTAGCATTGACTTGCATCTTATGAATCATCAAGGACCACAGTTTCAGCTAAAAATATTCTTTACTGTTCTATTCAAGAAAAAAGTAACCTCTCGGATGACCTGAGAGTGAGCATATTTACAGCAAATTAAAATTTTTTGGGGGTGAATTTTTCCTTTAATCAGAGCAGGTTTAGACAGAGCAGCAGATAGCAGAGTGAGAGTTAGTAATAAGCAGAAGAGGTTAGAGGAAGAGGAAAGTTCCAACCATTCAGTACTCCTACAAACACAGGCCATTCTTTCTTCAGATACAGACACTGAAGAAGCACAACTGTGTTTGCTGAGGACTGAGCATGGAAGAACGTCTGCTGAATTAAGGACACATCTGGAAGGAAAGACATGACGACGCAGAGGACATAGGAAAGTACAGATGTCATGACATTTATTGAAGGCATGCTACAATTAAAGTTGATTAGGAAAACGTCAGCAGGGTGGGTAATAAGAATAATAACTCTAATAATGAGTATGCATATTAATAAGCCACTCATGAACAGAAAAAGAAACGCTTTCTACAAAAAAAATACAAATAAAATCTCCACTCAATCATGCACTGCGAAAATTAGAAAATATGTTTCTTTAATAGTTTATCTTCTATTTGCATTTATTACATCAAACTCACAAACTGGATACGCTCATGTCTCTCCCCAATTCCCACAAGTCACATAAACGGCTTTACAAATGAAAGCTGGTACTGGTATGATATCAAAATACAGAAGACAAATTGTGTTCTTATGTTAATTTCCATAAATATAAAAACCAGCTCATATTGGTGTGTGTGTGTGTATCTTGTTCCCCAAAACCTTTTTTTTTTTTTGGCCAGGTAGAAAAAAAAAAAAAAAATAAAATAATAAAGGAACACATATATACAGCATTTGTTTCCTTTTGGTAGTGAAACATTCATAAAACTATAAATTAGGTATTTCATTGCGTGTCAAAGCATCCTGAGATCAACTCAGGCACTTCTGTATGTGCGCTGTGCTTGAGCAACACCTCAATTAGCTAATTTAGTCTAGCCCCTCCCTTTTATGTAAATTACACCATTCAATTATCAAAATAATAGCCCATAAATTTAGTCACGAGAAGAAATTAGAAAGCATTATGGCTGAAATTTAAAGTTTAGATCGCAAGGGTGCTTTAGTTCCAATTCAATGAAGTCCTTTGGTTTCAGTGGTTGGTTTGTCGTTTTGGTCTCGTACGTTTTAGAGTAAAGCTTTTTAATGGAATCGATGACGATATAAGCAAAAAGTGTAACTGCTTATCCGTTTTACAGATCGTGGCCTCTATCCGGAGCAGTTCATGAAATACTGAAAGCGTAAGGCGGTTCGAATGAATCCATAAGGGCCCGGTAACACATTCAGAATCGCAAATGAGTCTCGTTTGACGGGGGGAAGGATATGGCTTGACCTTTCTGAGGGAAACGAACAGAACAGACTGCGGGGACACGTGAAAAACAGACTCGTAACATGATCGAGAGTGGAAAATACAAGAAGTTTGTTGGTTTCTGATATACAGCCAGGAAATAAAGTTACAAATAAGCTAGATGAAAGGCACATAAACTTTGGTCCTGCATTATTTGTGACTTTTTCCAGTAAAAAAAACCTGGAAAAAACCATACACGTGTGTAACTGTTCGAGTGAGCGCGGATATTGACGAGAAAATGTCTTACAACACAGCGGAACATTTTGTTGCCTGAGTCAAGACGTGGTTGGAAAATGTTTCGCTTTGAGAAACAAAAACAAATGACTTTTTCTGTGACACGTTTATGGAGTCTGGCTTTTCTCCTGTTGATAAATAAAAGCAGATCGACGTTCTGCTTGCGCGGCTGCGTCTATTTCGCCTTCCGAGCGCTTCTGACGGACCTGACCTCTAGCGATCGCTCTCGTTCCCGTTCGCACACATTGGTGGACGTTACAGACCCAGATCTGCTTTTGTGAAGAGGCAGAGTGACAGACGACAATCTTGAACCAGTTTTCACACTCCTAATAAAGAAAATCAACAACCCCCCAAAAAAGAACAAAAAATATCACAACAGAGCAAGAAAGAAACAGGCCAAAACCCCTAAAATGAATCAATAATAAGATACAGTAAATAAGATACAACTCCAAAACACACAGGCGGAGGTCTCAGACATCAGCATCACTCCATAGCAAAATAAAAGGCAGACCTGAACACTCAAGAGCGAATGCTGTGGGCTTCTGGGTCTCTGTGCACTCGTTCCGAGGCAAATTTAGACTGATCATATGTATTAGGAGTTTCATAATCATATTAGAATGACAGAACAGAGATGATATCAAGCAGATCACACTGTATGATATAGTCCACATTGGCAGATATTGATTTCTGAGTGGTCCATCCGGCGAAAAACTCGCCGGCATCACATTATGGTTTGTGGGAGGTTGCCAGAATGTTGCTATATGGTTGCTAAGATGTTCAAAGCGGTTTTAATGCATTGCTATGCAGTTGCTAGGGGGTTCTGATGGTTGCTAGGTGGTTACTTACTGGCCCAAAGTAAAAAGAGCCCACCTCCAAGTCTCTAGATTAGTGGTCGACTGATTTTGATGGCCGATATCTAAGAGAGCATGGTGGCCGATATAAATCTGATATATCACACTATTTCATATAAAGATAGTAAAAACACATGCACACATAGCAAATGCTTAAATTAAATGTATAGGCCTATTTATTGTACATACTATTTACTGAATGTTAGAATTTGAAAATTAATAAAGAAAAAAAATATTCGAACTTAATGAAAATAAATCTGTACGATAAATAGATTTAATTAGAAGGTAATTTTTATGCCGTCAACAAATGCACATTTCAGAAGATCTCGCAGCTGAATTCAATAAAGTTTGCACGGTCAGTAAAATTTACTACATATTCAAAGCCTTTTGATTAAATTAAATGCGTATTTGATGACGGTAGATGAAAAAGTATTATAACCTTTGTTTTTCTGTTACTATAACACTATAACACTTTTAAGTATAGTTCTGTGTACTAATTTATTAGTCAGAGCTGTTAAACAGAGACGGTAAACTAATGAAGATGGAGAACGGAGCTGTGTACGTTTAAGCGCCGATATTCTCAGCGCTGTCAAAATAAAAGTCCTGTGCCATCAAAATAAAAGTCCCGCCTCTGACATATTGGGTAAACAGAATTGGTGATATATCTTTGCGATATATCGGTCGACCACTACTCTAGATATGACTTGGGTGGCTCCTTTAATAAAAGTCACTGGAATTTTTTTTGCCCATTTTAACATTCGCTTGGCGAAAAAGTGTGATCACTTAGAAAAGAACAAAAACTTCACAGATGTGCTCATAACAGCTCATAAATTCATACTATTTAATCAGAACAATACGCAAGCTTACAGCAACCTCTCTGAGCACAAAATATTTATATCAGAGATGGAGGAACACAATTGTGGCCTAGAAAGGCTTTATGTGACAATGGTATGCGGGTCTAGCATACATATGTACACACCACACACACACACAACACACACACATCAACGAGGGAGAATAGAGACCCACAGCATGCTCTGAACATCGCTGAGTTCACCGTTCATTTTTCTAATAAGAGCATTCACAGCACCATACATCATAACTTACATCTCATTTCATATTAAGACCACATGGTACTGAGTCCCCACAAAATGCACATCAATAAGAGCTACACAACAAAAAATAAAATAAAAATCAAGATCAAAATAAATCAACCCTCTCACCAATCCCACAAAATAGTACATAAGATATTTTAGGTACAATTTCTAAAACCTATTTGATTATGAACACATAATAAGGCACGTAATAAGAAATTAGGTAAATACACAGTAAATATGATTTTTTTTTTCACCATGATTTCTTGAATGATTATAGCAGTACAAAAACCCGATGAGGTTTTAAATTTGATTTTTTTTCTCTCTTCCATAAAAAAGAACAAATTACCAAAAATAAGTAACTTTTTTTCTCAAAAAATCTTGACAATCCTTAAGATAAATAGACCTGAATAGTTTTGCTTTAAGACTGTAAACTTCAACAAAATTCAATTTCTTTTGAGAAGTGAAAGCGATGTTTTGAATCGCTTCAGGTGAAATCAGTCAAAGACAAAAAAAGCCACTATCCCTTGCCTTGCATGAACATGAAGATTGTTGATTTATTTCATAACTGTGATTCAAATGGACACTGATAGAGGATATAGCGCACAGG
Source organism: Sinocyclocheilus anophthalmus (assembly GCA_018155175.1). Lineage (NCBI taxonomy): Eukaryota > Metazoa > Chordata > Actinopteri > Cypriniformes > Cyprinidae > Sinocyclocheilus > Sinocyclocheilus anophthalmus. The sequence goes on along the minus strand of JADLZN010001832.1, from coordinate 107,439 downwards.
CATAGAAGCTGCTCCCTTTAGATGCTACTCAACAGGTCTACGGTGACCCTCCTTGGAATGTTAAGGCCAGATTATCACTAAATAACACAGCGCCTCGCTCGTATGCACAAGCGAGTCATCAAATATCCTAAACAGTCCAAATGAAACCGGTAATAATACACTAGTACTAACAGAACACATACATATACAGAATCAGCTTCTGTGTATGCACACCATTACCATGTTCCAAAACCTAGTGAGCTGCCTATTTAGATGGCATTTTAAGGCATCACAGGTGCGCTCCCGGCACAAAGGCTGTTCCAGCCTTCTAGGATATCTAATTTTGGCCAAAATCTAAGGTGGCACTGCATGTAACCATTGTGGATAAGGCAATCCCAGAATGCACTGTGAAGCTCATTCAAGATGGTGGGCGAATGTTGATTATAAATATACTTATAATTCACTGAAGAAAAATATCTATACATTTGTTTAACCTGTTTAAAAATGCATTATTTTGACTGCAGTGTTGATTTTTCGCATCAGGCCAAAACCCGCTAAAATCGATCAATCAGATGAATCAACTCATTCCAGAGTTTGACATTAGCATGTTGCTAGGCTAATGTTGCGATACCTGAAGTGTAGAAATACATAGCACAAGCAAATATTGAGTATGTTCTAGGTATTTTTACATTTATGCAGTGTGTGATGTTTGTCGCGTTGCACTGCAACATCTCTAGACTGTCTATACTGAAAAAAGCCAAAGTTCCAAATCCATTTGTCCTGTTGTCGGAAGTAGTGCAAACGCTTGTAGTACATCAGAAGTAGAACGGGGCATCAGTTTACTGTTGTGTTGCATCATGCCACACCACATTATTAGCTTAGCAACATGTTAACCTCAAAGCCCACCACTGTAATAAGTGTAAAGAATTCATAGTAGAAGCTCAATATTGGCATGTGCTATGTATTTTTACGATTGGACTTATTAGCTTAGCAACATGCTAATTGTACTAAAATCAAACAAATCCAATGCTAGCCTTCAAACGCTGCTCAAAACGTGTAATGTATCGATTTTTAAATGGAATCAATGGAGGAGATGCTAGTTTTGGAGTAAGCTATATTTGGAGCTTGCAAGCATTTCCATGATGCCAAGGTCTTTGTGTGATTGACTTAGAAGATTCACAGACTCAAAGTTTAACATCTCCACCTCTAGAAGAAAACCTCTGGCCTGGACTCTATTGGAGGCAAGTTTCCTGTGCACTCCTGTGCTATTAGTCAGTTCTAGAGCACTCCAGATCAGTCACTAATAGGCTTTCATGGCAATTAGGATGCTGCCTTAGAAGGCAGCTGCCTATGCAGCAGCTCACTAGGTTTTGGGAAATAGGTGGCGTCTCCATGTCACTCCGAATTGCTCTTTCCTTTAATATTTGGTTTGGTCAGATGTGGAGGCATTTAGTGTGGGACTGCAAGGCAAAAGAGAGTGCCGCCTTTTCTTTTTTTGCCATGACTCAATGGGTTTCACTACGGTTTCTACAGAGCCCATGGCTGCAAACTCACACCTGTGGACATAGCCGAGGAGTGAAAGAACAGAGTAACGAGCACAGAACCGTCTGCCCCTGTGTGGAATGATGGAAAACAAGAAGAACGAAAGGAAAAGACTCAACTAAGAGCAAGAAGGGGAACAGAATGGAGGAAATTATCAATTTCCCATCAAGATCACAGGCTATACCATTCACATTGAGAATTTCACTTTGGAGGAGGTGGAGCCTCTTTTCAGGCTGGGCGTTGCTGATTGGAGCGTTCCAGTAAGGTTGACAGCTGGCCGCGAGTTTTCAGGAATGATCATGCATGTTTGAAAATGTTCGTCCCGGTTCAGAGGAACCCGATCGACTGGACAATGACATCGCGCCATTGCAACAAAGATGTTCTCTGACAACATTGCAGGTGCAGAGAGCCCACAAAAGGCCGGTCTGTTTCATATAAAATTTTCATAATACAAGAAAAAAATAACAAATCACGCCATTCACTATCTATTCACAGATGCCTACCATCTGGCTATACATCTTTGCACAGTAAACAGATATGAGGATGCCAAACATTCCCCATGGTGCCTGTCTTCCATTCAAATCAAAGTGCTGAGAAACAAAAGATTTGTAAGCCGAAACAGCTGCGAATTTTAAATGCACTCATTCTTGAATCCATAGCACTCTTATTTTAATGCTACTCTGAAGAAAAAGGACAAGTCCATTGGTTGAGACCGTCGCTACAGATTTTATTTTCCAGCAGCACCTTGATGATGACGTCAGCAACATTCAAACGGTGACCGTGCGTTCAACACATCCCATGGGAAATGCGACTCTCCGTTGAAACAGCGGTGTCATTTTTTGGGGGGAGGCACAGAGGAGACTCCGCCCTCACTTAGGTCTGGGGTAACAAGGCCATTGGGCTACAGGAGCGTCAGTCTCCAATGTAATCGGTAAGTGTGCGGTGAAGAAACTTCCTCAGCATTGACTTTTTTGAGAATGTTCACCCCATATTAGTTTGCGTTTCACATCAACAAAGTTCTCGCCAATAGACTAAAGAGGGAGTCCTACTTCCTCCACATGGAGGTTCCCAGAAATGTCACATTGTCATGGATATCCCATGTGTCTTCAGCCCTGGTTTTGTGAGAGTAAATCAAACTCACTCTGAGACTGTCTAAAGGTTCTGCAGTAGTCTCTTATTTGCTTTTTTTCTTTCTTTTTTTGTTTTTTTTTTGTTTGGAAATCTCTAAAACTACCCCATGAATATCTATAATTGTTTTTTTAGAGTTTGTCAGTCAGTCTTATTCTCTGAACGAAACAGTCAGACTGCTGAAGGTGGAAGGGCTGGAACGGGGAGGATGGGAAAAGGGTGCGTTTGGACTGTAGTGAACGTGGTGCTATATGGTGGATTTGGAGAAAGACACTCGCAGATGGTGGTTTTCTCCCAGGTCATGGTTGTGGAGGTCGATAAGAGCCTGGATGGCTTCTTCCACCGAACCCAGCTGGATCAGCGCCATTTTGCGGTCTTTCCTATTAATCATATATGGATAGTGAAAATCAGACACTGGGTGATCCTGAAACAACTCAAGATCAGCCAAATTTAGGACCAGTTGGTCCAATGACATAGGGTCCAAGAATTAAAAAAAAAAAAAAAAATCTTTTGAAAACTAAGTTTAAAACATATTTGTGTAGGTGTCAAATGGTGGTGAATGAACATTTACAGCATTTTCAACAAAAACGTTTAAATAGTTTTAATGACTACTCTTAACTCGTCACATGGGGTAACCATCAAGTAAAAAGTTAAATCACATTTACCTTACAAAAAAACAACCAAAAAGTCTGTCCTCATTTACTCAACCTCAAGTGAAACATGTTGGTAACCAAACAGTTGCTGGTAGCCACTGACTTCCATGGTATTTTTCCATACTATGGAAGTCAATGGCTACCATCAACTGTTTGGTTACCAACATTCTTCGAAATATCTTCTGTGTTCAGCAGAAGAAAGAACTACAAAGAAACTATCCCTTTAAACAATGTAAAATAGGAATGTCCTTTCCTGCTCCTAGAGGGCCATCTAGCTACACATTTTTTCCCTAGTAAACTTAAAATCCCTGTTAAATTTTTAGAGGATCATGTAGACATTGTTGATAACATTCCATTTATGTTTTCACAAAAAACGAATCCTTATCAGCCATGTTGTCATGAAGAAAGGTACAAGTAGACTCTTCCCCGTGTGAACAGATACTTACTAAAATCAGATAAATGAAGGCTGAGAACAAAAACAAATGTTAAGAGAACTCACTGGAAAAACTTGAAGGCCTTGACTGTGTATCCAGAACCGGCAAACAGGTCTTTCAGAAAATCATCTGTAGTGGAGGGGCTGGGGGGAAAAGAAACAACAACACAGTGATTACAAAGGACAAAAAAGGCACCTTATCTGATGCCAACAATAATGTAAGACTTCTAGTGGAGTGAAACAACAATAATATGATAATATGTGTGGGGTGATATGAATAATAATTATATATCATGGTATAAGTAATTTTACATCGCTGTAAAATTATGCATCACAATGAGGTTTCTTTTTCTGGAAATTCAAGCCTCATATGTTTTATATATTGCAATGCAGTCAATGTCTATTTTTCTAGTGACTTAAAAAGTTTCCCCCCACAAGTATTTTATAAAGTTTAATTTAATATGAATAATATAAATAAAAAGCAAATCATTCTAAGTTTAAAATTAATGTTATTAAATATAACATTTTTAAAGGGGTCCTATTATGCTTTTTCACTTTTTCAACTTTAGTTAGTCTGTAATGTTGCTGTTTGAGCATAAAAACATCGCAAGTTACAAAGCTCAAAGTTCACTTCAAAAGGAGATATTTTATTTAACAGAAATAAACCCTTTTCAAAAACTACAACGAACGAATCGATTGGACTACAACACAAATTTTCCAGGATTTGTGATATCACAAAAATCGACGAATGGGACGAGACCTGGTTTAGCTGCACTAGAGAAGGCAACGAGTGTTATCACTATGCGGAGACACGTAGCTTTCCCAAGCAGCATGAACTTAGAGTGTTTGACAATCTCCAGCGTTTAAATCGCACTCAAATGATTTGATTTGAACGCCAATATTTAACACTGAAGCTCGCGGAGGCTATGCTAAGGGGCGTTGACATTTCACGACAGCCGCCGAGTGCGGCTGACACAAACACAATGGCCCAGCTTTTAAACAAACCCAAAAATTCACAACACACACTGGCCAGCTAACCAATCACAACACACACTAATCACAACACACACTGGCCCAGCTAACCAATCACAAACACACTGGCAGCTAACCAATCACAATCGCCAGCGTGGTTGCCGCTAATCTCGCTTACACTATTACTCTATTCACACACATTACCATTGGTTTACTCACTGCTCCTTGCTTTAATGGTGGATGTGTGTCTACCTTTGAGTGCAGGTGAGGACACGTTCGAGCTGCATTCGGTGCAGGTCGAGCTGGAAGCCGTGGAGAAGCAGATCCGCGACCTAGTGGAGAGGCAGGACCAGCTGTGAGAGCGGGTAGCAGTGCTGGAAACATCCCAGGCTGATGCTCACAAGCCCGAGGTAAGTATACAGCGCGCTGCTAACTCTCCCACCACCTCTACTCCGTGTGTTTCTCTGCACAGGCCCGGTGCACCCAGGACGCGATCTTCCCAGATGTCCTTCACTCCGGCGCCGGGACACCACGGACCCTGGGTGCAGCCGCAGCGGAAGACGCGAGCCAGGTCCCGGGCGACGACCTCTCCCCCTTCGCCGCCTCCGGTCTTCGAGATCTCCACCCGGAACCGCTTCGCTCCCCTCCGCGAGACGGAACGCGACGCTGTGATCATCGGAGACTCCATCGTCCGGCACGTCCGTGCTACATTAGCAGAAGGTAATGTGCACACTCACTGTTTCCCTGGTGCACGTGTTCTCGATGTTTCTGAGCAGATACCCGCGATACTGAAGGGTGACGAGAGCCCCGGAGCGGTCGTGCTTCACGCGGGGGCTAACGACACCTAGCTGCGGCAGACGAAGACGCTGAAGAGGGACTTCAGGAGCCTGATCGAGACGGTGCGCAGCACATCGCCCGCAACAACAATCATCGTGTCAGGACTGCTTCCCACATATCGACGAGTTCACGAAAGGTTCAGTAGACTTTTTGCATTAAATGAATGGTTATTGTCATGGTGTATAAACAGAAACTGCTCTTTGTTAATAATTGGAATCTTTCTGGGAGCGTCCTAGGCTTTTTCACACTGATGGCCTGCACCCCAGCAGAGTCGAAGCGGAGCTCATGTCGGACAATATCTCCAGGACGCTGCGCTCCATGTGACTATTAAGTCAAATCTCAAATAACTGCCCTGATGACTTTTGTTCTACCCGCTTAATTGATAGAAATACTTGCGCTGTCCAATCTATAAAGACTGTGTATGTTCCCCGAATAGTGAGGTCAAAATATTAATTTAATGCAGGATCTAGAAAAATTCTGATCGTGATTAAACCAGAAAAATTTAAAAAATAATAACAAAAGCAATTTTTCAAGTTTGGGCTCCTAAACATTAGATCACTCGCACCCAAAGCAGGTATTGTAAATGAAATGATCACAGATAAAAGTTTTGATGTACTCTGCTTGACTGAAACCTGGCTAAAACCTAATGATTATATTGGTCTAAATGAGTCTACTCCACCAAGCTACTATTATAAGCATGAGCCCCGTCAGAATGGTCGTGGCAGCGGTGTTGCAACAATATATAGTGATCTTCTCAATGTTACTCAGAAGACAGGAAACAGGTTTAACTCATTCAAAATACTAATGCTCAATGTTACACTGTCATATATGCAAAATAAATCTATCGTATCTATTGCTCTGGCTACTGTGTATAGACCAACAGGGCCGTATACAGATTTCCTAAAAAAAATTGCAAATTTCCTCTCAGACATGTTGGTTACTGTTGATAAAGCGCTAATATTCGGAGATTTTAATATTCACGTTGATAATACAAATGATGCATTAGGACTTGCGTTTACTGACCTAATAAACTCTTTCGGAGTCAAGCAAAACATCACCGGGCCCACTCATCGTTTTAATCATATTCTAGATTTAATTATATCGCATGGAATTGATCTTCCTGATATAGATATCGTACCTCAAAGCAATGATGTTACTGACAATTTCCTTGTATCATGCATGCTGCGTATTACTTATATTAACTATATGGCTCCGCGTTATTGTCTGGGCAGAACTATTGTTCCAGCCACCATAGACAGATACACAAATAACCTGCCTGATTTATCTCAAATACTCTGTGTACCAATAAGTACACATGAAATAGACGAAATAACTAGCAACATGGGCACTAGCTTCTCTAATACATTAGAAGCTGTTGCCCCAATCAAATTGAAAAAGGTTAGAGAAAAAACGTACTGCGCCATGGTACAACAGTAATACCATTCTCTCAAGAAAAAAACTCGTAGTCTTGAGCGCAAATGGAGAAAAACTAACTTGGAAGTTTTTAGAATTGCGTGGAAAAACAGTATGTCCAGCTATAGACAGGCTCTAAAAACTGCCATGGCTGAGCATATTCGCAAACTCATAGAAAATAACCAAAACAAACCAAGGTTTTTATTTAGCACAGTGGCAAGATTAACAAATAACCAGACACCACCAGATCTAAATATTCCCTCACAGTTTAAAAGTAATGACTATGAATTCCTTCACTGATAAAATAGATAACATCAAAAATACAATAACAAATGTATATTCTACAGCGTATAATACTTCAGCTTCAATCATCGCACCAAAAGATAAACTGCAGTGCTTTACAGCTATAGGACAGGAAGAGCTAAATAAACTTATCACTGCATCTAAACCAAAAACATGCCTGTTAGATCCTGTACCCAACAAATTACTGAAAGAGTTGTTACCTGTAACAGAAGAACAACTTCTCAATATTATTAACTCGTCGTCATCTTTAGGTCACCTCCCAAAACCATTCAAGCTGGCGGTTAATAAGCCTCTTATTAAGAAACAACAACTAGATCCTAGTGAACTGGCAAATGACAGACCCATCTCAAATCTTCCTTTTAATGTCTAAAATTTTAGAAAGTCGTGTCTGCTCAATTGGGCTCCTTCCTGCAAAAAAATGATCTCTATGAAGAATTTCAGTTAGGTTTCATGCCCCACCATAGCACAGAAACTGCACGTGTTAAAATTACAAATGACTTGCTTCTTGCGTCAGTCCAAGGCTGTATCTCATTGCTAGTTTCTTAGTGCTGCGTTCGACACTATAGGTCATGTCATACTCATTGATCGATTACAAAACTATACAGGTATTCAAGGGCAGGCTTTAAGATGGTTTAGATCCTACCTGTCCGATCGCTACCACCTTGTTCATTTAAATGGGGAGTCATCTCAATAATCACCAGTAAAATATGGAGTGCCACAAGGATCTATCCTAGGATCCTCTGCTATTTCGATATACATGTTGCCCCTTGGTAATATTATTAGAAAAAAAGGGGATTAGTTTCCACTGTTATGCCGAATATACTCAACTATATATCTCAACAAGAACAGATTTAACTTCTAAATTATCTAAGCAAACAGAGTGTGTTAAAAATGTAAAAGATTGCATGACCAATAATTTTATCCTATTAAATTAGGATAAGACAGAGACATTACTTATTGAACCAAAAAACAGTACACATAATCTCTTGGATTACAATTTGCAACTAGACAGCTGTACGGTTACTTCCTCTACAGTCAAAAAACTGGGTGTTATATTAGACAGCAACTTAACTTTCGAAAATCATATTTCATATGTTACAAAAACAGCATTCTTCCACCTTAGAAACACTGCCAAGTTACGAAACATGATACCTGTTTCTGATGCAGAAAAGCTAGTTCATCATTCATGACCTCTAGACTGGACTATTGTTATTGTAATGCACTGCTAGGTGGTTGTCCTGCATCTTCAATAAACAAGCTACAGGTAGTCCAAAATGCAGCGGCTAGAGTCCTTACCAGGTCAAGAAAATATGATCATATTACGCCAATTTTACAGTCTCTGCACTGGCTACCTATTAAGTTAAAAATATTATTACTTGCCTATAAGGCCCTTAATGGGTTAGCTCCTGCATACCTAACTAGTCTTCTACCACGCTACAATCCATCACGCTCCCTAAGGTCGCGAAATTCTGGACTTTTGGTAGTACCTAAGATAGCAAAGTCCAATAAAGGAGGTAGAGCTTTTTCGCATTGGCTCCCAAACTCTGGAATAGCCATCCTGATAACGTTCGGGGTTCAGACAAAATCTCTCTGTTTAAATCTAGATTAAAGAAACATCTCTTTAGCCAAGCATTCAAATAATACACCTCATAATCTTGTACTGCAGTTACATCTAATCAAATGCACATTATTATTCTTTAGCTTGGTTTAAAACAAATCAATTTTGCTTGGTTGGAAAAGCAGCTACGCTAACTATGTTTGTATTTGCTTCTCTGTTTTTTGCCAACTAGGGATTACACAAGCTTCAGTCTGGACCAGAACACTGGAAGACGATGATGCAACTCCTCAGAGGACCTCGGATGATGCCAACCCTAAAACAACTTACAGAACTACCACATTTAGCTATAAGTTTAATTGCATCATAATAATTGCTGTTAATATTGTTCATCATCTGTTTTATTACGTCTTAAATTGATTTTTCCATTCTGCTGGTTCGTCTGGTCAGAGGAGACCCCGACTGAGCCTGGTTTCTCCCAAGGTTTTTCTCCATTCTGTCACCGATGGAGTTTTGGTTCCTTGCCGCTGTCGCCTCTGGCTTGCTTAGTTGGGGACACTTCATTTCCAGAGTTATCGTTGACATAATTGCAAAGATATTATTCAAACTGAGCTGGATGTTGACATCACTAAATTCAATGATGAACTGCCTTTAACAGAAAAAATTGAGTTTACTATTGTTATTTTGCATTATTGACACAATATTTCCCTAATTAATGCTGTTCAGTTGCTTTGACACAATCTGTATTGTTAAAAAGCGCTAATAAATAAAGGTGACTTCCCCACTTGGAATTGGACAGCACACCTTGGCCCAGCTAACCAATCACAGCACACACTGGCCCAGCTAACCAACAAACACCGGCCCAGCTAACCAATAACAGCACACACTGGCCCAGCTAACCAATCACGGCACACACTGGCCCAGCTAACCAGTCACAGCCCACACTGGCCCAGCTAACCACTCACAGCACACACACTGGCCAAGAAAACATCACAACACACAGGCCCAGCTAAACAATCACAGCACACACACCGGCCCAGCAAACCAATCACAACACACACACACTGGCCCAGCTAACCAATCACAGCACACACTGGCCCAGCTAACCAATCACAACACACACTGGCCCAGCTAACCAATCACAGCACATTTCATATTTCAGAAGGCGGGCCTTCATTTGATACAGAAACTATTCGAGCCGTTCATGCCATTATTATTGTAATAATGTAAAATATGTGAAAAATAATGTGTTTTTCGAACAACCTAGTATGAGAGCCTGTTCTAGTACACCCCCAAAACAAAATCAAGACTTTGTAAAAGAGCATAATAGGACCCCTTTAACATTAATTATTATCATTTAAAAAACCTTGAGATTTGCAGATTTTTAAAAATGCTTATTTAAGTTAGTCCAGCAAAATTGAGTTGTTTTTTGTTGCAATATTTTGTAACATGCTGTATTGACCGTGTGGTGCCCAATGTGTGGGTGTGCGCCAGTCACTCACGGGATATTTGAGAGGTGCAGGGTGGCGGAGGGAGGAAAGATGTTCTGGAAGTTCTTGGAGCCGGGCTTTTTGAAGCGGTGCAGCGGGCTCCCACTGAAGTCTTTGGTCAGGCCCTGGTCCTCCTGACCCTCCCTGGGGAGCTGCACCGTCTGGTGCTTTGAGATGGTCACACGGATCACCTTACCATGCAGACGCTGACCGTTCAAATGGCTCATCGCTTAACAAACAAACCCAAAGATAATGTGTTACAGATAAGCTTTAAACCTGAGTGAGACACAATGTATTACGCTCTTACACTGAACAAATCTTTTTCTTACATTTAAAGAATGAAAACTCATGTATACAAGTTTTTTTTCAACATTTCACACACACACACACAAAGCCTCTAAATATGAGTGTCACTCATCTCCTGAGTACTTAACCCCCGTTTTGTACACCTCGTTCATAAAACACAACCAGAAAGTGAAGTTATGTAAATCATTTAGAAAAAATTACTGTATAAAATGCCATCTAGGGTATTTTTATAATAATTGTATATTTATAACCCATTGCTACTCGACCTTTTTTACAGTATAGAATATATTTTCGCCTCATTCTGTGATAAGAAGCCACATCAGATCCCAAATGGAAGTTATTTCAAACACTCGACTGATGTTGTGGAGTAAAAACATGTTAATGTTCTCTTTTGTTGGACAACAGGTTTAGAAACGCTTCTCATTACAGGGAAGTTATTCAGCGTGTGTTACTTTTTCAAATGCACAAACGCAAAACGGAAAAAAAAGGAAATAATGATTACTCTACTGTCCTAGCATAAGAAATCTGTCAGACTGCGGGAGTAGAAGGGTGATCGAGCGGGATTTTGTGTTGCTGTCGATTTGCAGTCTCTTTTTCATGATAGGCCTACGGCATTTGTCAGTCATCCCCACTTGCTATTTGGGGAATGAATCCAGCACTCTGATTGGTCGAACTCTTCTTTTGATTTGAGTACTGCGTGTGGACAGAGGCGTCACCAGGTTTTTGCGTAGTTTAAAGTGAAAATCGTACCGGTGTACTTTGAGGTCAAAATGCGTACAGGTTGGCAGGTCTGCTTGCTGATTTGTAGCTTTAATACAGACACAGAATACTCAGATAAAGACGCCTGATCAAAGGATGAAGAGAATGTATCAAGATGAAAAGGATTTCAGTGTAATGCCTGGCGTACCGAGCTGGGCTTGCGTGGCGTCTGCCATCTGTATTAAGGCATTCTCTTTCTTGTTGAACAGAATCTTGACTCTGTGAACATCTCCGTACACTCCTGCCAGGATAAAAGAGAAATTTTGACTTTTTTGTTTTGCTGAAACCTTACTGTGAACACAATTTATAGCAAATAATACATTATCTGCAGATCTCAGGGTTTCATTATTGAAGGCAGAGGGCGACAGTAACTCCTCACATGCTCAGAGCAAGCAAACATAGAGCGATTTTAAAGGATATCACTCACACTAAGGTCTGTCTCTGATGTTGACAGTTATTAAATTGTAGGGACAATAACAATGACACACACTGAGCGTGTGTATGGGAGAATTTGAACATTCATAAAACGGGACACAATCTGCAAATAATCTCCCGACTGTGTTTGTAAGGAAATGGTCTCATCGCTCAGCTTCTATCCTCTACTGCCTTCATAAAAATAGCTGTCTGCACATCTAATCTAAAAGAGTAATAAATGCATCCTTACCGAATAAAATGAAGAGCCCGTGTGGTGATATGCTCTGCAAGAGATGGGACATTATCATAGAGATCATTCAGTACTGAAATGTAAAAAGTGCTGGGAAAAGATGAAATGACTAAGTGTAAAATGTATGAAGAATCATTGATAGGTGATTGGCTGTGTAACATGTTGACACTGATCACTTCAATGTGAATGCCGGCCACTAATGCTGCAGAATTAAATGAAGAAAGTGTCTTGTCTTGTGACATCAACTGCTGAGACTGAATAAAGACGCATGAAAATAGGTTTGGATTAACTCATATGACAAGACAAAAGATTAGAGGGAATCATTTTACAGGCACTTATATTTAAGGCCAGTGAGTGTTTATGCTCCCTGCATAGTCTCTGTGCAATACTGTAAGCTATAGTAATGGCTCAGATTAGACCAATAGACCTATCCACATTTATAACAAAAAAAAAAGCATTTTATGTAACTGCACACACCAGAAAAAAAAATATATATAGGGTATATTTACAACTCTGATATATTTTATAGAACCGATATATAGTACACAAAAATATGAAGCAGCACAACTGCATCCCAACATTGATAATAAAGAGAGTTTCTTCAGTATCAAATCATATTAGAATGATTTCTGAAGGGATCATGGGCACAACTGAAGACTGGAGTAATGATGCTAAAAAATCAGCTTTGATCACAGAAATAAATTATATTTTACTATACATTCACACAGAAAGCAGCTATTTGAAATTGTAATAAAAAATAAAACACATTTGTACTGTATTTTGATTAAATAAAATGCAGCCTTGTGTGAACAGAAAGAGACTCCAAAACTTAAAAAATAATTAATTAATATCTATATCATATAATATAATATAATTTCTGGATGAAAGTATCTAGATCTGTAGTCTAATTATCAGTATCAGCCATCAAAAAACCTTTCTGGGTCAAATAGTATCTCAGAATCATACTGGTGTCCACATGTTAAAAACCCATCTTTTGTGTGCTTTTTAAAGCCTTAAAAACATTCTTGTTAATTGAAACAAAATTAAACTGAAACTGAAAGAAAAAATTCAGAATTCCTTATTTTCATTTACTTGATGTACTAAAATGACTAAAACTTTAATTAAAATGAAAACGGAATACAGACAGACAGATATATATATAGATAGATAGATAGACAGACAGCTAGATAAAGAGATAGACAGACAGACAGACAGAAAGAAAGACAGATAGACAGACAGATAGATAGACAGACAGGATAGATAAGACAGATAGACAGATAGACAGATAGACAGATAGACAGACAGACAGACAGACAGACAGACAGCTAGATAGGTAGACAGACAGACAGACAAACAGATACTGTAGACAGACAGACAGACAAACAGATAGATAGACAGACAGACAGACAGGACAGGACAGACAGACAGACGATAGATAGACAGAAAGACAGACAGAAAGACAGACAGCCAGCTAGATAGATAGATATATAGATAGATAGATAGGTGATGATAGACAGACAGACAGACAGCTAGATAGGCAGACAGACAGACAGACAGTAGACAGACAGATAGATAGCTAGACAGACAGACAGACAGACAGATGGACAGACAGACGGACAGAAGTATGGACAGACAGACAGACAGAAGGACAGACAGACAGCAGCTAGATAGACAGACAGATTGATAGACAGACAGACAGACAGAAAGAAAAAAGACAGACAGACAGACAGATAGATAGACAGACAGACAGAAGATAGATAGATAGACAGACAGACAGAATGATAGATAGACAGACAGACAGATAGAGCTAGATAGATAGACAGATAGATAGATGGATAGACGGATAGACAGACGGATAGACAGACAGACAGCTAGATAGACAGACAGACAGACAGACAGACAGATAGATAGCTGCCAGACAGGACAGACAGACAGACAGACAGACAGACAGACAGACGACAGACAGACAGACAGACAGATAGAGAGATAGATAGATAGATCGATAGATAGATAGATAGATAGACTAAAGTATTAAAATGACTAAAACTGAAATAAAATGAATAAAAAATACATAGACATAAAAATATAATTAAAAATGGCAAAACCAATAAAATTACTAAAACTTTAACTAAAATGAAAATGGAATACATACATACAGACTGACAGACAGACTCAAAATTTTGACCACTATGGTCTAAAATGCTTTTTGAAGGGCACTTACAGTATAATTGTAAAATATTATCATTTATTTTGACCTCTTTCCTACCATATATTATGCAATATAAATGAGAGATTTGTGGTGGAAGGGCTCACAGAGAAGGGTCAGTCACTTAGGTTGACATCAGTTATGTCGTGGGACGGTGGTGTTGAGGGTGGGGATGGAAACTCACGTCGGGGTTGAGGGTGGAGACGAGGAGCACAGAGTGGATGATGGTGCGGGGCCATGCCGTGGATGGTCATCCGTCCTGTCATTGCTGATGAAGGGATGGTGAGAGGTCCCAGAGCACCAGGCATTGTCTGCATAGACAGACCTGAGCAGAGCGCAGCCCGGCGGGATGGGAAGGGGAAGACGGGAGAGGAGGAGTAACGTGAGAGAGAGGAAAGGAACGTTCTAGAACAATTCTCCGTTTTCACAACCTGTTGCTGCTTTTTCAGATAAACAACATAAGGTCTTCTTGTAATAGCTTATTAAATCAATGTGTTGAGGCATGCTGGGTACTTTTAGTCCAAATGAGTATTGAATTGGATGGTCGGGGTAGTAAGAGGTTTAATTAAAGCCAGCAGAGATCAGGGTCAGGAGTGTGAAAATGGAGCCAAGCTTGAGAGTTACTCAACACGAAACGCCATTCACAGCATGCTTAATATGCGAAGGACAAATTATTCGATTTGTGTGAAAGAAAAATATTCAGTGGTAAATAATTTGTACATTGAGATTTGATATTAAAATACTGATATATTTGTTATATTATTATTGGTACTTTTATTTGACTGAGACCTTGATTATGTCATTAGAAAATAACTTTGGTGACAGAAGTGGAGAAAATTATTTCATTTGGAACAACATGAGGATGAATACATGTTTGATTTTCAAGTAAATATGTTAAATAATACACTACTGTTCGCATGTTAAGGGTCAGTTTTAAAAGAAATATCTAATTTTTTTCAGCAAGCCCAAGGATGCATTAAACTCATCAAAAGTGACAGTGAAGACATTTATATTGTTATATAGAACATTTTGAGAAACGTTGGTTTCCAAAGAAACAGGAAGCAGCACAACTGTTTTCAACATAATAATAATAATAATAATAAATTACTTGGAGCAGCAAATCAGTATATTAGAATGAGCTTTGATCACAGGAATAAATGAAATTTGAACAGATATTTACATAGAAAACAGATAGTTTAAATTGTAATAATATTTCACAATATTACAGTTTTTACTGTATTTTTGATCAAACAAATGCAGCCTTGGTGAGCAGAAGAGACTGATTTGAAAAACATTTCAAAATCTTACAGATCCCCAAATTTTTTGCCTTCTTAAATAAATATCATGTGAATAATATTAAATGCTGTCTTTAAGAAAACCTAAATTAAGACTTCGTAAGTAAAGCTGCACAGTGACTTGAGCTATTAAGTTTTAATATATGATGAAATATGTAATTACAGATCAATGCAATGCACTTAAAGGTGCAGTGTGTACATTATAATTGCAACCAACGGCTGAGTCCCCCGCTCACCCCTCCCTTTAGACAAGCTACGGTGGCCCATACAGGACTAAGATGTCGTCGGTAAAGACAGCAGAGAGCAATGAGTTTTCTTTACAAAGGTAAATTAAGGAATTGTATTTACTTAATTATTCAATAAATCGATGTTATTGCGAATATTAAATGTACTTGTTAATCATTGTGTCAGTGTTTTATTCGCAAGAACAACAAAGTGAGGAAACGCGCCGTGTAGAGCAGTTTGTCCGTTTAGGGCTACTGTAGAAACATGGCGGCGACTCCCATGTAAGCGACCCGCGGTGTGTGTAGATAGAAAGTGCTCAATCTAAGGTAATAAAAACATAACGGCTCATTAAGTAAGGTCTTTATACACCTCTGAAAACATAGTTATGTATATTATATTGCATTTCTTTCAATGAGACGAGGTAAATATTAACATGCACCAAAAGGAATTTAGGGCTGCACGATTATGCAAAATCATAATTGTCGATTATTCCCTTGAAATTGTAATTGCGTTTATTAATTACGATTATCACAATTTACATTGAATGATGTTTATACCATTGTTTGATGCAACTGCATGCCGTATTTTTATATGAAAATAAACGAGCTGAAAACACTCTAACTGAAAAACCTGTTACGTGCTTTTCTAAAGTATTAAGCCTCAAATGTCAAATATACATCGGATTGGTTTCTTCTTTAAATTATAAAAAAAGTACAAATATGAATGGTATTATAATGTTATACTAAAACAATGGGGAAAAACCCTTAATATAACATGTAGAAAAAGAAAAAAAGCATCTTAAGCACACAAAATAACATAAGTGGACTTTGAACGATTAATTGCGCTTTGAAAGATACGCATGACATTTGCAGCTTCTGCCTAATCGCGATTTGAAATTCGATTAATTGTGCAGCCCTAATTGATCAGATAAATCAAAGCAAACTAATCAATAGCCAATTCCAAGCGCAAAGTTTTCTAACTGCACACATTGCTCAGTCTGTTTTCAGATGTGACGTCAATACTTCTGCTTGTGTTAGTCCCTCTTCACTTTGCTCATTTGGCTGGTGTTAATCTGCAGATGCGTCTTGCAAGTGGCTCAGGTGATGCCAATGTAATACCTCCAATTATTCAGTCTGAAGACTGTCGTGAGCCACACGACGCTGCCTCCATTACTGAGATGTGATGTGAGAGTGTGACTGTGTCAGAAAGCTCACCTGCCTGATGGAAACCGATAGCAGGGGCGAAACCAGCCGCCCCGGGTATGGAGAGGAAATTATCCCAGGAGCCCCTGCGCACACACACACACACACACACACACACACAGGGTCAGCAACAACGAACGAGTGATTTATAAAATGAGAGCACAAGCACGTAACAGGACAGTGACAGCAGTGTGTGTGCATCAACGCCAACACAATGTGTTTTTTCAGGGTAAGGAAGAGTCTAATATGTATGACTCCTAAAAATTCATTTAAAATTCATTTTGATATTTCTTTGGGGGTGTAAAATTATACTGTACATGTCATGGTGATACAGCTGTTCTGATAACATAATGAAGATAAAAGCCTCTTTACAAAGATAAAAAAAAAATCTTATTATTAAATAGTTTTGCATAATATTTTATTACTATTTCACTGGGGAAAAATATAGAAATAAAAAATGAACCAGTTTTGTTAAAATATTTAGGGGAATATATTTGATGAATGATTGACAGCCAAATCACTTGGTGTGACCAACAGATAGAATAGAGAATGATATCATATTATTATTAATCATATATAATATCATATATTGTAAATCGTGATGTCAGTGATACCTCTCTGACTATTTGATCATTGTAATTTTTATGTACGTCATATACGACTGCGGATGGATTGTCAGTCAGGATGGATTGAGGATTCATTTCTGACATATATAATATTATAACCAGATTGCCATTTTTCTCAGCAGTTCCCTGCTATGAAAAGCTAAATGAATATTAACAAATAAAATGACATTTCAGATATTTTGACCATTTATGACATGGCTAGTTTAACGCATTTTGTCATGTGATGCAACTCCCCAAAAAGGTAATGATATTTATAAATTAATAAATATATTCTTAAAATATACTCTTCACCCAAATAACAATAATAATAGTGATAATAATAACAATTTATTCAAGGTGCAAGGGCAATATATTATTACTTTGTATTGGTTACACCAATACAAACTTGTTTTTTTTTAATGGATAGAAAAGTATTTAAAAACCAAAATGAACACAAAGAATACATTAATTAGCTCTTGGCACATGTGTTTTAGATTCACATTTGTTCCTTTTCTTTCCTGTAGATTTTCTTTTTCTGTAGAATTTGCTTTATAAAAGAAAATATAAATTCACTAACCCTGCGTGAGCCTCAAATACATTTTATTAACAGTAGAAAAGCACAATCTATAAAAGAGGCGCACATACATTTGTTCTGTACTCCCTATACCATCGCAGTTTTATTATCATCCTATCATTTTGAGCTGACTATGGCTTGCTGAGACATGCACATTCACGTAATTCACAATTTGCCCATGTAATATCTCGAATCCCCAGGAGGGACGGACTTAAGCGTGACACCATTGTTTAAAATGTATTTATTCAGCCTATTGAGATGTAAACCACCACAGAGCTCAGAACAAGCAGTGTACATACATTTCAAACCAGTCCTACCGACAACAATAAAGCATTTTCATGAGGGGTGTTGTGGTAGAAGACCGACAAAATGGCAGTGGTCTAATAAAAGCTGCCATTTGAACACCTTTTATTGCTTTGGTGGGCGTCTGGAGATGTCACCGAGAGCCCCTGAGATTCCTGCCTGTGCCCAGAAACAATTCATCAGCTCTGATTTACAGACACACACAAGAATACACACCGGCCTTATCAGTATCCACACCGCCTCTCGCTCTAGACAGCGTGAGTGATTTACCAAGCCTGAGACAACAAGATGCGTGGATGGGCAGCGACAGTTATCTGCCGCCCCCTCTGACAATCACACACACAATAAATCCACCCTGCAAACGCTCTAGCCCACAGAACTATGTGTGCATGTGCGATAAGGCCTGCCCTTTGATAGTGTGCATGCAACCAACTGATAGCTTATCTAGCACATCAGGATCGCCCAGGTAAGGGAGCAAATTGAGTAAATATCTGTTAACACTGGTCTATTATAATATATATATATATATATAATTTGTACATGGGTCAAAGACGTTTAAGATGTCCGCATCAAAAGAATTTACAAAAGATTTTATGTCCATAGAAAGCACATTAAATGTAGGTAAAGTGTCTACTTTTAAGGTTTCAATTAAGTTTTTGGAGAATAAAATGTCAAATTTTTGGTTGAAATAATGTTACATTGTCATTTAGTGTAACAATATTTATGTAAAAATTCAACAACATGCTTATTCTGACTTGTACATATTAAAATATATAAAAAATATATAAAAGAATAAGAGAGCATATTAAATTTTAATTTTGTTTTTAAATGATTAAAACTTCTTTACTGTCAAATGGGCAAACCGTAGATCGTGGCAAATTTTAAAAAATGTAAATTACAACTAATCAGTATTGGCGTAAAGTAATTAATCTTTTCATATGTTTAAATTGATTTTTGTTGTAAATATGTCCTGAATGACATTTTAGTGGGTCTCTTCTGTAAATCAGGGAAAAATGTATGATATTTATTTTTTGCTCAGAAAAACAAAACAAAAAATTGCAATTAAATTAAACAGAAAACTTTTTTTTTTAAATTTGGAAAAACAACAACAATTTAAAGCAGTATTACACTTATTGTTTTTATTCTTAAACCCTTTTTCGTCTTTGACCCAAATACTGGTGCGTCAAAAAAAAAATGTATAGCCTGAATGCCCTGTAAGTCGCTTTGGATAAAAGCGTCTGCTAAATTACAAAATTTAAATATAATGGAAGACAAGGGTTCCCCTAATCAAACATTCGCCTATATATGTGTGTGTATATGTCTTACCAAAAGCGGTCTGCATGCTGGGGTCCAGCGTGGGCTGGCCGTCCCCTGAGGGTAGGTCTAGACGTGTGAAGTCCCTGCTCTTGTCGTTGTTGTACTTCACATTCAGACTGGTCAGCTTGGAGAACTCAACACGCAGAGTGCAGCAGCCGTTGTAGATGTTCTGCCCATCCAAAGCCTGACACAGACACGAAACACTACTATGCCATTCTCTCACAAAGAAATGATAGTTTGCTTAAATAAAAACAAGCCTATTTTAGGACAGTTACATATTTTTTGCATATCTTCCCAGTAGAAATGTACATTACTAGAAAGTGTTATTGCAAAAATAAATCTCAGATACATAATAAAAATAATATTTATTCAAATTAAAGTAAAATTACATTTATAGATCATGAGTTTTTATTGACTTACAAAATTGAAAATACATATTTTTATTTACTTCTCTTTTTTATTGTATTTAATTCCTTTCCCATTAGATTTACCCATCACTGTATATTTGCCTCTCCAATCACAGGACACTGACCTATTCTGGCACATTCTGATTGATTACACCTGCTCTACTTCATTACATCAGGGTTTAATGGAGCCTGAGCATCTCATCTCAGTTTTTCAGTCTGTTAATCAATATCTTAAAGCAAACAACAGCCAAACTCCTAAAACTGATCTAGAAGAAGCCGCAGTCACAAGGTTTGTATCTCCACTGAGCCCTGTTAATGGTTCCTGAGAAACAGGAAGGTCAAAGTGCAAAACCAAACGGAATGAAAAGCAACATGTGCAGTAAAAACGAATTGATAAACTCTCAACCCATGAAACCTCAAAATATATTTGCAAATAATTTCCATTTGAAGTAATCTCTCCCTGACCCTGAGTATCTGCCATTATAGTGACAAAAATGGCTTTCTCTGTCATTTTACCCGTAATCTCCATCTCGTTATGGCCATTTTGGAAATATATGAACCTTAGATAAGAGAACAAGATCGCCACTCAACATGACAGAGTTTGCTTCTTAATCTAGTGTGACATTTTCATTATTGAATTGTCTGTGTAGGCCTGCCTGAAGCAGGTTTGGCAGGGCGGAGGCGATGTGAAATAACTTCTCCCGTGGAGCCAGTTCATTTAACTAAACCCTGATGACAAATGCAAATCACATCTAATCCTGACAGTGGCCTGAGCAACGACATGAGAATAAAGAGCTGTTGCATAGATGTGCTGTTGGCTTTAAACAATCAGATGAACAAATTCTGAACCTAGGCTGATATTCTTATATTAGATGCCAAATCTACACTTCAGATTATTGTAAAGATTCAAGGGTGGGCTCTTTGAGCTGATGAGCAACCACCCCGTTCCAACCAGCCTAGAAACCACATAGCAACATGCTGGAAAACACTCAGAACCTGGGGCGTAGATTACGCGGGGGACATGTCCCCCCACTTTTAATATCACGTAAATTCGTCCACGGCACTTTTTCGGGCAAGTGTGTTTGCACAGAGGTTTTCAAGAGCTGGTGTGAATAAATATAGATTTTTTCAAAGAGACAGGATAGTCTGTGCATGATCTGATGTTTTATTTG
This sequence comes from Sinocyclocheilus anophthalmus, assembly GCA_018155175.1. Classification (NCBI taxonomy): domain Eukaryota; kingdom Metazoa; phylum Chordata; class Actinopteri; order Cypriniformes; family Cyprinidae; genus Sinocyclocheilus; species Sinocyclocheilus anophthalmus. The sequence goes on along the minus strand of JADLZN010001832.1, from coordinate 86,099 downwards.
GACCCAGAATAAGAGCGCTAAACAGTGCAGTGTATGTGCAGTGTATGTTTCATTCAAACTCGAAGCCGGAGGCCGCTCTCGCGCAGAAAGTCGTACAAGGAAATTCCTAATATGGACAAAAGCGTCCAGCTATCGCTGTATGAAACGTTTGATTTCACAGAAACAGAACGTTTGGGAACATGAATACCTTTAAACAACGATTGCGACAATATATGGTTTATTTGTGTTTGTCAAGTCATCTCCCAGGTATAAATAAAGTCTATGAACAAATGCCAGTGCTAACTAACATAGCATTATTAGAGTATTGAACATTCTGCCTTATTATGTGATCAAAAAAAGTGGTTTGTAGTATATAAAGAAAATCATTATCTCTTGGTTATTGTCCAGCAGTTTCTGACTTCTAAGCCAATTAAAGCAGAAAGAAGAACCATTAAAGTTGCCTATACCCATCAAAAGTTTTTGAACAGTAAGATTTTAATGTTTTTTTAAAGAAGTCTCTTCTGCTCACCAAGCCTGCATTTATTTGATCCAAAGTACAGCAAAACAGTAACATTTTGAAATATTTTTACTAGGCTATTTCAAATAACTGTTTTCTATTTGAATATATTTTTAAAATGTAATTTAGTGATTTCAAAGCAAAAAAAATTTCATCATTACTCCAGTCCACACAATCCTTCATAAATCCTTCTGGTCTTCGATTTTCTGCTCAAAAACATTATTATAATAATAATAATACAGGCAAATCAGTATATTCGATTATTTTCTGAAGATCAGTGACACTGAAGACTGGAGAATCATGTGAAATTCAGCTTTGATCACAGGAATCATTTTAAAATGTATTCAAATAGAAACAGTTATTTTAAATAGTAAAAAAAATTCACAATATTACTGCTTTTACTATATTTTTGATCAAATAAATGCAGGCTTAGTGAGCAGAAGAGACTTCTTTATAAAACATTAAAAATGTTACTGTTCAAAAACTGTTGACTGGTGGGTTACAGAAATGTTATATTTTAATGTTTAGATGTTATATATATATAACATTTCTGTCCCCCTCACTTCTGAAATGATGGCTACACCCCTGCTCAGAACACCTTAGCAACTGCAATTCAACCCCCTACCATTATGACAGAAATATATAAACTTCCGTTTACAAGTTTGAGGTTGGTAAGATTTGTTAATGTTTTTGAAATAAGCCCCTTATGCTCATCAAAGCTACATTTAATTGATTGAAAAATACAGTAAAAACAGTAATATTTTGTGAAATAGTTTTACAATTTACGATAACTTTTTTCTATGTGAATATATTATAAAATGTAATTTATTTCTGTGATCAAAACTGAATTTTCAGCATCATTACTCCAGTCTTTTAGTGTCACATGATCCTTCAGAAATCATTCTAATATGCTGATTTGCTGCTCAATAAACTTTTCTGATTATTATCAATGCTGAAAACAGTTGAGCTGCTTCATATTTTTATAGAAACTGTAATACATTTTTTTTTCCGAAGGTTCTTTCATGAATAGCATTGGGCAGATTATTTACAAATCACAGTCCTTTACTGATTCCAAATTAAAAGATAAAAATTGTAGTTAGCAACATAATCCATTACACTACACATTTTAAGTCATACTTTTTAATACTATACTTTTTGATTACTTTTGACCCAACTCATTTATCACATTGATTTAAATAATCTTATACCATATTGATATAAAAATACAAAGAGAACGAAAATATATTCCATTATTAGCAACATGAAGTGAATTAAACATTATATTACGCCAAAGTTTCGCAAACTGGGGTTTGTGAAGGAACAGCAGGGGCTTACCGAAAAGCTAATAATTAACTGTAAAAATGTAAGTTAAAATATATATATATTTTAAATTACAACAATCAAATTAAAATACTAGAAAAAAATATGAAAGGATCCTTAAAAAATATTTAAGGATCCTCACTACTGTCACGTATCCGGTACATGAACTTCCGTCTGCTAGCCATCAGAGGTCACCCTTCCCATTTCATTGACTCTCGCACTACACACTGTTGCATATCACCCCGGACTACATATCCCATCATCCACTGCACTAATGACACACACACAGTTGATTGCACAGCACTGATTGCACACAGCTGTTATCACTCACACATCCCCTATTTAACTCTCACTCTGATCCCATTCCCCTGCCGAGTATTGTTTAGCGATTATCACTCCCCTAGCGATAGCTACACTACGAAGCCCGTTTAGTTTGTTTTAGCCCCACCTTAGTCTTGCCTTGTCTGTGTTCTCGTTCTTGATCTTCGCCTGTGTCTGTCGGATTCCTCCTCGCGTCTTCCCCCATTTTTGATACTGTTTGCCCCTGCCTGGACCTTGCCTTGTACCTGGACATATCCCTCTAGTCGCGCCCCTTTTGATTCTGTTTGCTTATCGTTGACCTACGCTAGCCCTAGGACTATTCTTGTGTCTTGCCCGCCATATACCTGTTTGCCACTGTTTGACCCTGCCTGTGTTTCTGACCTCCTCTGATGATAATAAAGCTTCCATATGGATCCGCACGTCTCACGTCTTGTCAGCCCCGTTACAGAATACTCAGCCCAACAAGGATCCAGCGGCTTTTCCAAAGAATATTAGCCAGGTATGGACACGGCAAGAATTTGATTAGCCCTTAAACAGGGCACACGATCACTGCAGGGTTACATTGAGGAATATTTGGCTTTGGCTAATGGCTCAGAATTACCGGACTGTATGTTAATTGACTTTTTCTGTGATGGCCTTAACCAGCCTTTAAAGTCAAGAGTGGTTCATAAGGGTCCTCGTTCGTCACTAAGTAGTTTTTTGGATCATGTTTTGTGGACTGTTGGTTCAGCGTACACGCTGGGTGTCGTGGAGGAACGCGACACCGCACTCATTCCTGTAATGGCAGCCGCACTGGAGCACGCTCACAAAATGCCGGCGACAGCAGAGCCTGATCACAAAATGGCGGACACAACAACGCCCCGTTATGTCACAGCTGCCAATCCTGAGTCAAGTCACAGCTTATCTTCATGAACCAAGTCAAGTCACAGTTTATTGTCATAAGCCAAGTCGAACCACAGCTGAGCTTCATGAGGCAAGTCAAGTCACAGTTGACCGTCACAAGTCAAGTCAAGTCACAACAGATCTTCCTGAGTCGAGTCTAGTCACACTTGATCATCACGAGTCAAATCAAGTCACAGGTTATTATCATGAGTCTAGTCAAGTCACAGCTGATCTTCCTGAGTCAAGTCTAGTCACAGTTGATCTTCCTGAGTCGAGTCTAGTCACAGTTGATCGTCATGAGTCAAGTCAAGCTGATCTTCCTGAGTCAAGTCAAGTCCCAGCTGATCTTCATGAGTCTAGTCAAGTTTCATCTAATCTGCCAGAGCCTCGTCACATATCAGCTGTTCGTCCAGAGTCATGTCACGCCTCAGTTATTCATCCAGAGTCCCGTTACATCACAGCTAATCATCCAGAATCACGTCGCATCACAGCTGATCATCCAGAATCATGTCACGTCCTGTCTGTTACACCCAGATTCTCAAGGTCAGCCCTTCGGTATCCCAGTCTGGTATCCAGTGTGAGGGATGCACCGCTGGTGTCTGCATGCACAGCATATCCCCAAACCCACTCACTCTAACCATTCTATTCATGAACTCATTCCCCTGTCAGCAGCACTTCCCATATGGGGGGAGGGGGTTTCCTGTTCCCTTTGCTCCACCGTGTGGTCGCCTCCTGCTCTGCCGTGGTGGGCTTCTGTTCTGCCTGCTCTGCCTTGGTGGTCTTCTTCTGCTCTGCTGCCGTGGTGGTCTACTGTCTGGCTCTGGTGGTTCTCTGCTCTGCCATGGTGGTCTGCTGTCTGGCCGTGGTGGTCTTCTGCTCCGCCGTGGTGGTTCTCTGCTCCGCCGTGGTGGTCTACTGTCTGGCTCTGGTGGTTCTCTGCTCTGCCGTGGGTCTTCTGCTCCGCCGTGGTGGTCCTCTGCTCCACCGTGGTGGTCTTCCGCTCTGCCATGGTGGTCTGCTGTCTGGTTCTGTTGGTCCTCTGCCCCGCCATGGTGGTCCTCTGCTCCGCCATGGTGGCCCTCCGCTCTGCCGTGGTGGTCTTCCTGGCCCCCCCCGCACCCCCCGTTTTGGGGGGTGTGGTGGTCCTCTGCTCCACCTGTACTGCCGGCTCCACACTGGCTCTCTGCTCCGCTGGTTCTGCCTCAGTTCCCGGCATCTCCACTTCCATGTGGACCTGGCCCTTCATCCCTCCCCCTGTTTCCGCCTCCACTCCAACAACCCCGCCCTCCGGAATCGTAAAGGGTTTGAGCATCTGGAAGCCACTCCTTGGCCTAGCTCTGTCACGAATCCGGTCCATGAACTCCGTCTGCTAGCCATCAATGTCACACTTTCCATTATATTGACTCTCGCACTACACAAACTGTTTCATGTCATCCTGGACTACATATCCCATCATCCACTGCACTAATGATACACACACACAGTTGATTGCACAGCACTGATTGCACAACTGTTATCAGTCACACATCCCCTATTTAACTCTCACTCCGATCCTATTGCACTGCCGAGTATTGTTTAGCACTTATCACTCCCCTAGCGATAGCTACACTACAGAGCCCTAGGTCGTTTTTCCCCAGCCTTAGCCTTCTTGCCTTGTCTGTGTCCTTGTCTTCTGATTATTGCCTGTGTACTTCGGATTACCTCTCTCGTCTTGCCATGTTCGTATACTGTTTGCCCCTGCCTGGACCTTGCCTTGTACCTGGACTTATCCCTCTAGTTGCGCCCCTTTTGATTCTGTTTGCTTATCGTTGACCTATGCTAGCCCTAGGACTATTCTTGTGTCTTGCCCGCCATATACCTGTTTGACCCTGCCTGTGTTTCTGACCTCCTCTGATGATAATAAAGCTTGCATATGGATCCTCACGTCTCACGTCTCGTCAGCCCCGTTACAACTACATAATCCAGATCACATATAACCAGTTACTATCCCATATTAACATTGTTTCTTTGAAATAAAAATAATTTGTAACATTAGAAATGTCTTTACTGTCACTTTTGATCAATGTAATGCATCTTTGCTGAATAAAACTACCCATTAATTAAAAAAACAAAAGTATGTATTTTTAAAAATCTACTTTTAGATAGTGTTACATTTCTGTAATTAATAATCACTTGCGCTTTCCAGCCGAAGACGCTGAGAAAGTAAGGTGCATTTGCGCACAATTGTTCCTTTTTTGCAGCAATTTTAAACAGGAGGAAGGGGGGCTTCATCAGCATCGCCCATTTAAAAAAAGACTGCTGTCCCCACCCCTCCTGTTACACTAACAAATGCTCTCTTTGTGCAAGGAGGCAATGCAACATGGCAGCCGCACAATAGATAACACCCTCAGACCAGAGGAGTAATTATTTGCTAGCTCTTTTTCCCCTGCTGAGCTGCATTGGCATTCATTAGATAACCTCAACGGTGACATATTAATTACAGGGGCGCTTTGATTTGTGCGGTCTACTGGGAGCTGGTTTTCCTGCCGTCTTCCTGTTGCTTTGACACATTTTTGGCTCAGCCCCAAAAAATACCAGAGAGTGCCAAAAATTAGGTGATGGAGGACAGGTGTGAGCAGTCTTGTGATTGATCGTGAAGCTTTGATTATATGGGACGACCGAGAGATTAGGAAGCAGCGCTGATCACAGATAAACCGTCTGTCTCCACAGACAGCCTGAGGAAATAAACTAGCGTATACTAAAGCTGCTTGCCATGTTTTCATCCCACCCAACCCAATTCATCCCACCAATGAGATAATAAGAGGGGCATTTTGTGACTGCGGGTTCTATTTCGGTACTGACCACTTTGGCGTGATGTGCGTTCATTGGATCTGCATATTGTAGCAAGGCCTGGAACTGGTTGTTCTTGGTGAAGGTAATGATCTTTAGGACCGTTCCAAATTTTGAGAAGATCTAAATGAAGGAGAAGACAAGAAAATGAAGAACAGGCATGTTAAAAATTCTAGTTTAAACCAGCCCAAGCTGGTTTGCTCATCTTAGCTGATGGTCTAGCTGGTCACCCAACCTGACCCAGGTGGTTTTGAGCTGGTTTAGCTGGTCAGCCAGCTGATAAGTGGCTAAAATCCCAATAAAGCCAATAAACCAGACCAGTCTGACCAGTGGAAACCATCCTTGTGTTCCGCTGAAACCAGTAAACAACTTCGGGCTGGTTTAAGGTGCTGGCTTCCAACACTAGATTTCAACTTTTGAGTCCCACATGACTGGACTACAAGAAATCTTTGAACACCAGTGTTTCCTGCCACTTTGACTTTGTGGAAAGGTAACTTACAAGGCGATAAAGTAGGAAGTGTACATGTTAAACTGTGAAAACAGTGCAAGCAAATGAATGAGGTAACAAGTATTTGAGATTAAAACGGAAATATCCTGCTTGATATATAGCAGAAAGCAAAAAAATACGTATTTTGTTTTTTATCTGAATGTCATGATTACTTGATGTATTGATTGCATGCTGATGTAATTGAAAAACCATGCTGATAATTATTATAACAGAAATATAACCAAATATCAAACTAAATCAAGATATTCACAAATATTAAAACAAATCAAAGTTGGTATCAAATAAACATTGAATCAAAGGTTTGTGATTCAGAACTGAATCAGGAGTCAGTGCCAATTCCCAGATCTATTGGAGATCAATGACAAGCGTCAAATTTCGGTATAGTGTAGTCTTACCTGGTGTAGCACTTCTAGAGACACTGGGTAGTAGAGATTCTCTACGATGATACGAAGCACAGGACTTTGTCCAGGCATCATTCCACCGTCACTGCCTGTCGCAGTCCCAGAGAGACCCATATTCCCAGAATGCACAGCATTGACAGCTTGCAGAGCAGCCTGAGCCCTCTACAAATGAGACGTACAGGCCAGGGTTAACATTCTGACCAAACTCTTCTAAAACTTTACACTCACACAGAGTACACACAAGTTCACCTCAATCTTACTTCTGCACTCGCTGGTATGCCTGATTCCCATAGCTCTAAAATGCACTCTCAGCAAATGACTCTGTAATGAGCCGTTTTACATACTGTAAAACTAATAGCTCTGGGTAGAGCAAAAGTATAAAGGAGGCAGTAAATATGCAGAGATACCATTCTGAGTTCGTAAAAAAGACAGCAAGCTAAATATGTTAGGGTTATGTATGGGTTTAATGCTAGAGCTTCATCAGCCTGTCACACAAAGTGGAGTGCTTTCCACCTTTAAACAAGGCCAGAAAGTTTTCTTTTTAGAAAGTTTCTTTTTCTTTGCCAATTTATGACACAGCAAGGTTGTTTCAGGCTGACATAGCTAGATAGCTAGAAAAAAATTACCTTGAACATTTTTTTTTAATTGAGTACAATTACATGTATTCAAGGTATTTTAAATATTTTATAAATTTTTACTGATGGCTAGTCATTATATCAAACACTAGTGAAACACAGTATCAAAGTAAAAAAAAAAAAAAAAAAAAAAAAGAACAGTTAAATTAAACAATATGAATACAAAAATATATGTCAAATGGTGTAATCATATTGTATAACCCAAAAAATTAATCCATGATAGCTGATAGCAAGAACAAAACAAAAAAAAAGTTTTAGTTTTTTGAAAAAGGGAGAAAATCTCATATATTCAAGGTTTAAAACAATGTATTACTTTTTACTGATTGTTACACCACACTAAAAAACATGAAAAAACTAATATGAATACAAAAAGTACAGGTGGTGTCAAATTTCTGAGAAATTTTATGAGCAAAAAAGCACCATTGTCAATAGTGTAGCCATATATGAAGCACAGCTCACACAGCAGTCACTTTCAAACCAAGCAGCTTTCTGTTGGTGAGCACAACGAATTTGCGTGACCATGTGAAATTTCACCAAGCAACAATAAATGTGACCGTGCCTTAAGAACTTGACAATTGCATTTAAACTAAATTATTATTAAATTATGCTTTTATATAATCTTGGATAACACTATCTGTCAATAACCCTACTATGCTAGTGAAAGAGGTGTTTAAACGTGTTTGGAGTGACAGTAATTCTCACCCCCTGATTGGGCAGATTATCAGTCTTGAGCTCACGGTGGTTGGAATACTGGATGTAGACGGGCTGGTTGCGGACATGGGGTGTGGCTGCGGTGTAGTAGTTGACCATGGTGATTGCTGCTTCTTCAGAAGCCATTTCTATAAAAGCCTGTAGTGCAAAGAGAGACATACTGTAAATGCTCAGCCCTGATAACAACAGAATTCGGCTAATTGCACATATGTGGTGTCAGTTAATCCAACTTTTTCTTAGTCTGTTTTAATGCAACACTCAAATGAAATAAATATTTGTGGGCTAAAAGAAATGGAGATAAAGAAGAATAATAAGTGCTGCTCTGCACTTATGGATGGACAATAGAACAAGCTTAATGATGACTGTAGCACAAACAATCCGGGACAAAGTTTAAAATCACCAACCCTAAGCATGAGCAATACAACAGTGATGCTTGTCTTAACAGGCACCTCTAATAATTATTCTGACCTCATCAAGAAAGGTGTGAAAGATTTATAGATGCAGAATCTGACAATAAAAGAATCTTTTGAAGCCCCAATCAAATCAAGCAGCAAACAACAAATTATGCAACAGGGACATTAAGAAAACTGTCTGCCTGTCTTTTCTTGTCTAAATATGCCAGGTTCCATTTGAATATGAAAAGACACTCGAGTGGAAGTGGGAGACTGCCGTGTTTTTGCAGGGCTTCTGTTATTAGATGGACCTTGATGTGTTTGAAAGGATGCACACTTCAGTTTCTATCACTGGCCATCACTAATGAAGCGAAAACAGATCTGGACCCTTGTCCTCACCATCCCTTATAAAGGAAAAATACAGACAAAATGATGCTTTGATGGTGGTGGTTCTTAGTAAAGTGGGTTTTTGTGGGTCAGTCTCATGATAAAAAATGTCTGGATGATATTTCAGTCCAAAACCAGAAAAAAATGAATTAAGAGAATGATGCCTATTTTATGAATAATTATTTTTATGATACAAAATAAAATTAAAATAAAAAAACATAAAAATTATATCATTACCGTAATGCAAAAAGTTACATTTTCATTACTGTAACACAAATACCATCCTGTCCAGAAATCCTTTACACACACACACAACATATTAATAAGCAGATACCAAAGACTATATTTGCATTTGAAGGAGTATCCCAATAATGTTCCTCAGTTGAAAAGTTGGTATACCCAATTGATTTTAAAATGTAAAAAAAAATTACATGTTACATTTATAAATTAATAATTAATATATAATATTTTTTTTTATCAAAATTCATATATTTTACTGAGAATATGCTTAATAGCCTAAAATAAATCTTAATAACCTTCATTTTTTATGTCCAAGACAATCCCAGAGACAATGGTATTGTCACACCACTGTTCCTTACTGAGGAAGTAATCCTAGATTTCCTAAATCATGTTACACCGTGATGAACCACACAGAGGTTTAACAGTGAGAATATGTATGCTGGTTTTCTCTGATCTTATTCATGCCATTTAATCCGGAAATTCCACTGCTAAACCAACATGAAAGCGTAAGGTGAGGTTTGAGAATCTCAAAAGGCAAATTTCAAACCCAACAGTGTTTCTCAAATGCCTAGGGATCCAATGGTCATGCTGCAAAATGCTTACAGAGCTGAAAGAAAGGGCAGGGATGTGTTCGCAGATTTAAGGAGCACCTACTTGGTTTTTCCCTTTAAGCATCAACAGGTTGGTGACTTTGCCGAAAGGGACTCCTAGTGAGATGACCTCTGCCTCAGACACTTCGATGGGAACTTTGCGGACGTGGAGGACGCGGGAAGGGTCACAAGGAGATCGTTCTCCTTTATACGTTTTACTGTCAGTGCCATTAGCTGCCAAAAAGGAAAAAGAAAGAGACATATTTTCATTTTTTGATTTGACCAGTTTTCCAAATGCCAAAACTGGCATTGATGTACATGGATATTACAAAAGCAAGACCCGTCAGACACCGAACACAATTATTATCGATTGACTGACACCAAAAAGGTCACTGTTACAAAATATTTTTCAATGTTTTGGCCTCACAAAGGACCTTCAATGAAGGTTAAGATACAGCAGACAGACAGACATGGGCAGAAACACAAAACAGACAATACGACAGTGGTGGGCAGCATCTCTGACGCTTCCCCTTGAAACAATACGACAAGCCTCTTACAGGATTAAGCAGTCCTCTGTAGCCTGTCAAGACTCCAAATGGCACCCATTGTGGGGCGTTTGGCACTTGGCTATGTCCAGGAGCACATCACAGGCTGGTGACAGGTTTAACAGAGACCGACCGTGGCGGAGTGCCTGCCTCAGCTTTCAACACTTGCAGCTTTCATGTTCTTTCAAGCCCTTGCACTGCTTGTATTTGTTTGATTGCAGATAACGGCATCAAAGCAATTGGTAACAGTGTCAGTGTTGGGTGCAAAATGAAAAGATGTTAGAATATGCATGTATTATACATTAAATTTTTACTAACACATATTACAGCCTACAGTGGGCAGACTTGTGGTCAATTTACCCAAATTCCCATTGTTTGCTAAACAGATAGTCCTGCCCTAAAATCACACAACTGAGCTCTGAAAAGTTGCACACTTCACCCTAAAGTAACCTCAAGTAATTTTGGAAGTGAAACAAATGAATGTGCAGAAATTGCTGCATTGTTAGACTCTCCTATTATGTATTTGTCTAGTCATTGGTAGGTCATGCATGAACAATGAACGTAAAAGCTATAGTACTGTAATACAGTCAATAAACATCTTGTAATAAACATCTTCAGACACATTAAAATATGGGTCACATATTCCTCAATTTGTATGTGTAGGCACCAAATTCTCCATGATGAATGCAGTAGTGCACAAGCATGAGTGAAAGTGAGATCTCTCTCTCTCTCCCTCACGCATTGATACACTCTCTCTTTCCAAAGTTAAGCCTGCCGATGAGAGGAGGCACAGAGAAACAGCAGTGCACAGAAGAAAGTGCTGCCATCAGCAGGACATCCAGCCATAGTTGAAAAAATGAACAGGCTCAATACAGTGATCCAGAACCTCCCCTCATTGTCCAGCACAGTGATCAAGACCTGCACCTTATAGCCTAGTGATCTAGCTCCTCACAACCTAGAACAGGGGTCCAATCTTTCCCTCCCAGTCCAGAGATCTAGACCCAGCCCTCACAGCTCAAAACATTGATCTAGACCCACTCCTCACAGACCAACACAGTGATCTCATCACTCCCTTACTGTCCAGAGATCAAGACACTCCCCTCACAGCCTAGCAGTGACCTAGATCCTTTCACAGCCCATTTCAGTGATCTAGAACATCCTCTTACAGCTCAGCACAGCCATCCAGTCCCTACCAGTCCAGGGATCTAGACATTTTTCTTCACAGCCCAGCACAGTGATACAAATCCCCCGCACAGCCCAATGATATAGCCCCTTCTGTCAAAGCCCAGCACAGTGACCTAGGCCCTCCCCTCACAGCCTAACACAGTGTTCCCATCCATCCATTATAGTCCAGAGATCCAGACCCTCCTGTCACAGCATAGTGATCTAGACCCTGTCAAAGCCCAGCACAGTGACCTAGACCCTCCCCTCACAGCCTAACACAGTGTTCCCATCCATCCATTATAGTCCAGAGATCCAGACCCTCCTGTCACAGCATAGTGATCTAGACCCTGTCAAAGCCCAGCACAGTGACCTAGACCCTCCCCTCACAGCCCAACACAGTGTTCCCATTCATCCATTCTAGTCCAGAGATCCAGACCCTCTTGTCACAGCCCAGCATAATGATCTAGACCCTCCTGTCAAAGCCCAGCACCGTGACCTAGACCCTTCCCTCACAGCCCAGCAGTGATCTAGACCCTCCCCTCACAGCCCAACACAGTGTTGCCATCTCTCCATCCTAGTCCAGAGATCCAGACCCTCCTGCCACAGCCCAACATAGTTATCTAGATCCTTCTGTCAAAGCCCAGCATAGTAATCTAGACCCTTCTGTCACAGCTCAGCATAGTGATCTAGACCCTTCTGTCACAGCCCAGCATAGTGATCTAGACCCTTCTGTCACAGCTCAGCATAGTGATCTAGACCCTTCTGTCACAGCCCAGCATAGTGATCTAGACCCTTCTGTCACAGCTCAGCATAGTGATCTAGACCCTTCTGTCACAGCCCAGCATAGTGATCTAGACCCTTCTGTCACAGCTCAGCATAGTGATCTAGACCCTTCTGTCACAGCTCAGCATAGTGATCTAGACCATTCTGTCACAGCCAAGCATAGTGCTCTAGACCCTTCTGTCACAGCCCAGCATAGTGATCCAGACCCTTCTGTCACAGCTCAGGCTAGTCTGTCACAGCTCAGCATAGTGATCTAGACCATTCTGTCACAGCCCAGCATAGTGCTCTAGACCCTTCTGTCACAGCCCAGCATAGTGATCTAGACCATTCTGTCACAGCCCAGCATAGTGATCTAGACCCTTCTGTCACAGCCCAGCATAGTGATCCAGACCCTTCTGTCACAGCTCAGGCTAGTCTGTCACAGCCCAGCATAGTGATCTAGACCCTTCTGTCACAGCCCAGCATAGTGATCTAAACCCTTCTGTCACAGCTCAGCATAGTGATCTAGACCATTCTGTCACAGCCCAGCATAGTGATCTAGACCCTTCTGTCACAGCTCAGCATAGTGATCCAGACCCTTCTGTCAAAGCCCAGCATAGTGATCCAGACCCTTCTGTCACAGCTCAGCATATTGATCTAGACCCTTCTGTAAAAGTTCAGCACAGTGATCTGAACCCTCTCTCACAGTCCAGAGATCTAGACCCTCCTTTCAAAGCTCAGTACAGAGATCTAGACACCAGCCACACAGACCAACACAGTGATCCCATCCCTTCCTCCTAGTCCAGAGATCCAGAGATTTATTATGCAACAATGACACTAAAATAAGTATGTGACTAGACAACCAATAAGAGTCAAAAAATTGTAGTGTGTGCTTTTCAGCTGTTCAAATGAATCATTGCCAAGGGGATCTAGTGAAATTCACGTCAGAGAAGGGATTTACAGCAAGAAACAAACCTTAGCAAAGCAACAGGCCCCGAACAACAATGTGTAGTCCTATGGGGGTTACTATAATGAGTGATGACCTTCTGCTGTCTGTCTCTAGGTGTCTGTCTACAAGCTGGTGTCAGCAAATGTTTAAAGTATTCAAAACCATAAGTGTTGGTTTCGTCCTCAACATCAGGTACTTAAAAGTCTATAGCAATTTGATTTTAAAAATATGAATGTGTGCTTAAACCATGTTTACACACATGTATACACATACTGATTCCTGTGCTGCCAGTTGTACAAGCAGATAAAATAATCAGTGTTACATTTATGCCCTGCCTAGTCTGACTGCTACAAATACAAACCCTTATTTAATACTAATGAGGTCTGTCTTAGTCCAGACCCTGCATCTAGATTCAGTCGAAAGCGATATGGATCATGAAAAACAAGCATGCATCTGCAAGACATCTAATGTTAATGCACAGAACATGAGTCTGATTAAACAGGCAACAAAACAAAATCTCCAGTGGAATAACTCAATGCAGGCTGAGGCAGTAGCCTACCACATGCAGAGAGCTAACAAACTGAGAAAAGAAACGAGATAATCCCTTTAGAGGACAGGCAAATTGTATTCATGGTAGTTTCCCATATACTGCAGAAAAGGACGCACAAACACAACATGCTGAAAGAAAAAAGCATATATATTTTTTTATAATATAATACCTAAACTGCTGTTGAATAGCTCTTAGTCTGCAGTTTTCTTCCCTGGAGGCTCATTCGGAATATAAAATATGCAAGTTTGAATAAGCTCAATTATGCTTTATTATAACTGAACCTACTGCAACCAAGGATTTATTTATGATGCATGAATGAGACTCTTATGTGTCCTAGAGACAGGCATCTCGCCACATGGCAGCCACCAGGAGAACAGAAAGATGATTGGACCACTTTTCCAATGACCCTGTGTTACCATGGTGACCATACACATGACCTATCAAGGCATCTGGCTTCACCACGGCGATTCATCTCATTGTGCCGTTAACAAATCTTATTGTGTGTTTAATGTGATTAGAGGAACCATCCCTGGATCAAATATGCCACAGGCTTTTCAAGAGGAAATTAGTAAAAGGGATCTTTGAAATTCACTGGCCATATGTAAACTCAATACACAGAATGGATTGTGGAAAACAAAAGAAACATTTCCTACATTACTTAAGCATGCCAAAATTTTGGCAACACTTTAATTTAGGGACCAATTCTAACTATACATTGTGGGTACCGCGCCTCGATATACTAGCTTATTGGCTGTTTATTAATGATTATAAAGCACATATTAATGCCTTATTTTGCTTAAACATATTCTAGACATTTTAATCCAATCCCACACCTAAACTGACAAAATACCTTAGAAAATAAAATATATAAGCGCAAATGGGGCAAAAGTTGTAGTTAATAGTTAGTTGATAGTGAGAACTGATCCGTAAGTAAAGTGTGACCAAAAATTGAAGTAATTATCCTTTGCAAATGTTGCTAAATCATTCTGTTTTTAAGCAAGAATTTATAATAATTTTAAAAATTACATTAATAAAAATTATACAATACACATTTCATGAAAACATACAAATTTGATGTATATTATATTTATTTTATTTGAAAGAAATTAATACTTTTTATTCAGTAAGGATGATTAATTGCTTGCATCACAGGAACACAGGAATTTTTAATTAATAATATTTAACAATATTTCTGTTTCATAGAAATTTTATTAAAAGAGAGTTACAGATCCCAAATTTTTTGATGGTAGTGTACAGAAGTATACGGTATGCTTCTCATATGCGCATGAACCTTCATAATAAATATAGGGCTTGATGACAATACCATTTTTAAAATCTTTTTGCCAACTGTTTAAATTTACAAAACCGTATTAATGTTGCAAGCCAGAACAGAGTACATATGCTAACCACTAAGCCATGGTCTCGACCCAGTGACATTGCAACTTCAAGCTTCTTTGTATTTTTCTTTTCACATTCTGTTATATGAGACTAGTTAAAATTGGTTCAAACTTAAAACTACTAAGAATTACAATTCATTCCGTCTAGAGGTAGAATAAGGATACATTTACTTTTTAGTTTGCTTAAAGAGTTGTCATTACACTATGCAAACAACTCCAAAAAAGTAGACACATTTGAACATAGTTTGCGCAACAAACAAAGCCAAAACAGCATGAGGAAGTAGCTCTGCAAATGGCAGGATTTCTCCAGCACTGAAGCAGCATTATCTGTTTGTAGAAAGCATCCGTTCTCCATGATATTTGTCTACACATCACCCAAGAGGCTAGAGAAGAATCTTTTCCTTGCTGTCACAGTTAACAGTCACAGTCAAATCCCACTACAGTAAAACTGTTGCTAGGACACCACAGAATTCACGGAATGCAGTTCGCAACCAAGCTCTCTGTGACTTCCCATCAATAATTCCCATATCTGACATTCCTGGAATGCTGTCCTTCACCGCAAGCATTACCTTTGTGCCGTTCCACCTGCCTGTTGCTTTGTCACAACCACTTCCAATGAAAAGTCAGAACATTTATGAGCCATCATGCACTAGAGTAAGAACGGCGTAGTATTCAGTTTGATAAAGGCTGGTTACACCCAAAGCCCAGTCAAACATGTCTGATCAGCTTTAACTCAGGGTTATGGGATGTACTGTCAACTTTGCCTGGAGCAAGAGGGAGTATGTCAGGTGTGACAGGGCCGAAATGCTCTTGTATTGTTCTGGCAGAGTGGTCCCAGTAGACAGCAATCAAGTGTGCATGTGTTTGCCAAGGTGGAACGACTCCGAGCCTTTGGGCTCTCCTGTGCTTGATGTGCTGGATCACATGGTTTGCTTCACATGGGAAAAAGGATCCGGTCCTACATGCCTTTCAGATGGCAGGCTCTGATGTGCAAGAGTTCATAAACTACAGCCATAGGTAAAAAGCAGCGACTACAGGACCAGGGTTGGTGGGTAATAAACTAAGAGATAGGATGAGAAGGGCACAACAACAACAAAACTACTTGAGATGCAACAAAAATGCTGGTGTGAGGCGGTTATGAGATTTAAACGACTAGTTGAAAACAAGACCAAACATTTTACACTCATTACCCAACACAAAAAATGTCCCTAGAAGTTGGCTAACATTTCCTTAAATTAAACTTTTTCTGAAAGTTCTCTGAACATTCAAAACATTCAGTTTTTTTAATGTTTACAATTTTTTTTTCTTCTTGGTTATGTGAACATTAAAGGCGACATTTATTAGAACATTCCATTTTATTATTTTGCAAACGTAATAAACAATCGTTAATAGAACGTACTTTTGAATATTCTCAACCATCTAAGACAAACGTCCAACCAAAACTTTGAA
This sequence comes from Sinocyclocheilus anophthalmus, assembly GCA_018155175.1. NCBI lineage: Eukaryota > Metazoa > Chordata > Actinopteri > Cypriniformes > Cyprinidae > Sinocyclocheilus > Sinocyclocheilus anophthalmus. The sequence goes on along the minus strand of JADLZN010001832.1, from coordinate 69,571 downwards.
TTACGTTCTATTGACGATTGTAACGTTTCTAGTAACTTCTGGAGAGAAATAGCACAGCCACTGCACAAAGATGAATCTTTCTAGTGAATCTTACAGAGGTTTTTCCAGATAAACACAGAAGACTAAAAATTCTCTCATACAGACATCACCTTTGAAGTGATAAAAATAGCTTCAGTGTACTTGTTTCTATTAGTAGCTTTTGGTTTAGTTAAATATATTAAAATGATAACTTGACTATAGTGTAACTATTTTAAATTATGAATAGCTTACAGCTTGGTAAGGATAGCTTACCATGACTGGCATTTAGTTTTAGCATAACGACAGAAAACTTCCTACCACACAAGTAGCCATGCGATACTGCGTTATATCAGCACACAAAATATATTTTAAATATATGCTGTAAACAGTGGAGCTCAATGAAATATATTTTGAATTGAAAAGTTAGCAAATGAATAGAGCGCAAGTCTAAAAGGGGCAAGTTTTTTTATATAAAGTATAGAATTATAATAGAGAGTGCTAGAGTTAGAGGGTCAAAAAAAAGATGGAAGAGATGTGTTTTTAGCGATTCTTGAAGATGGCTAAAATATACCAAAATATATTTAAAAAAAATTTATTAGGGACAAGAAAATACATTTCCTATTTCCCAGTAAATGCTTAAAGGCTATTAAAATAATTTTTTAAAATTATTAGATTTTTAAAAACATCCTAAAAAAGAATATCAAAATGGCCAAAAAAAGATATATGGTAGTAATTATATCTTAAATATATATTGAAACACAAACTGATATAGCATATATTTTTTGTCCATATTTAAAACTAAATTTAAAAACCGATATAAAAAATAATAATAAATTATAATATCAATATAATTTTTTTTGCTTTTTTGCGGGGACTTAACTGCACCCTAATTAAACAACATGTTTTTAGCAAAATTGGTCAGGCAAGAGTGAAGACGCCTTCTAGTACAATTATTATTATTCAGTTAATGAAAAAACAACACAAAACTTGAAACTCTTTTTATCAGCAGTAAACGGCAGGAACTATATTGACCTTGATGTAAACTAGGCTATCAGCACAAAAACTCCTGGTCGGCTTTGTTATGGCTCCAGTTTTGGGTAACAACAACCATGTTGTACTGCAAAGGCCGTTTCACGTCAAGAAACCTAAACAATGAAACAGCTGACTCAACAACAGAGAAAAATATTAGCTCAAATTCTGTGCCAGAGCTAATTTTAACTAAGTACTAAATGCTAATGTAATGACAGGGTATTTCAGATTAGCAGTTGACACATACAGGGATTTTAATGGCTGACACTGCACAAGAAACCAGTGTTACCCAAGATAATCTCCAAGCCTGACAAAGTTGGTTAGGCAGGTCTGTTTTGATGGTTTTAATGAGATAAACTGGATAAGACCAGCAAACCACCCTAGGCTGGTAATAAATCACAAACATTCACAAAATAATATTTGAAAAAAGAAAAAAGTGCATTATCCATTGACAAGGCTGGCAATAGATTTTGAAATTGACAAAGAGAAGTACCGATACACTCTCATGGCAATTCATAACTACTTTACGCTTTGGTGAATTTTTGTGTGTAAAATTTTGGTATGATCTTGTACAATATCACAGATCATACATAAATCAAGGTCCACCCCTAAACCTCAGTGTATAGAAAAACGTTTTTTTTTGCTGTCACCCCTATACACTGAGGTTTTAGGGTGGCCTTTTTTTTTTTTTTTTTTGAAAATTATACATTTTTGTACAGTTTAAATTAGGGTGCACATATTGGATTTTTGCCGATAACCGATATTTTTCAACTCATTTTGACCGATAGCCGATGCCGATATATTTCCAAGTCTCTCCAGTGTGGAAATTATAAGCAAATTATTTTTAATTTTGTTTTTTAACAAGAACTTATTTGTTAGAATTAAATAAACTATAATGAAGTTATTTTATAATAACAGTACAATGAAGATTTGTAAATAACTATAAATAAACTATATATCAATTGCTGCATTTTTTTTTTCAGAAAGATGCAGTAGTAACCTCAACATTTTATTTTAAGATTTAACATTTGTAGATGGTCTAAAGCAAGAGTTGTAAAAATTCAGAAAATCTTTTAGAGCTCATAATTTGTTTAAAAAATATAACATATTACACATTAATGAATAAATCAGTATATATAGAATTATTAATTTACAAATGTCATGTTTGTGATTTATTTTTATTCATGTAAGCTATAGCTTCCGACCTTTAAATCAAAACATACTCATTATTTTATGAAATCAATTACTGCTTTATTTAATCAGAAAAACAGTCTAAATGTTATTTGTGTATTTTACTATCATTTTATTAGAAGTAGGCCAACAGCGCCCCCTACGGAATTAAAACTCCTTACCGAAGGAGCATTAGGAGGCTGCTGCTGCTGCACGTGCTATTACTGTTTACTCATACACCTAACGCGTAATTCTGTAAGTGCATTCTCAGTTTAAATGCAGCGATCCAAAACAGTGAATCTAATCACCATTCAGGCAAAACTTTGCTTCAAGAATGAGCCACACTGCTAACATGATCTAATCAATAGCACACCCTGAGCACATGTGAGTTAAAGTATTCCTCTTATCGGCAAGACATACCCCCGGGGGGGGGGCTAATTTTTTCATATCGGGCCCTGCCAGTTTTTAATGATTAAAGCCTTATCGGATAAAAACAATAAAAAACCGATTCTGATATAGGTCCGATAATATTCTGCATCCCTCATTTAAATAGTATGAATTTATACGAATTTGCAAACAATTCAATAAAATGCAAAATAGTTGCATTTTCTCTTGAGATCTGGTTGGAACTTCCAAAGTCGACACGAGTATTGGCCAGTGTATGATCCATTACGTAATGAATATAAATAATATTAGTATTTATCATATGTTTAATATATTTATTATGTAAATTATAGTGTTTAGTCAGTCTAGACAAAACCATTAAACATTAAATCCTACAAAATACTTTCTTGCATTCTAATTACACCTTCTGGCTTTGGCGATTCAGTCTCAAAATCAAGCATTATATATAAAAAAAGATTGACTGTATCTTGACTACGCCAAGGAAACGCAATGATTCATGGGAAATGCCAGAAACAGCAGTACTTCATGGAGAAGTGCAAACCATGATCTTCAAAACAATACTAGCATCTCTGTTCCTTTTTAGATTAGTTACAACACAACATGCATCTGCAAATCATACCAGCCATTCAATGCTAGACCACATTTAAAGCCATCATTTTGCAACTATTTCACCAGATCACTAAAATGAAGAAGCACGTCTTAAAGTGCTCACTGTGCAGCTTTCATGAGAAGCAGAAAATATCAAAATATAGAAGCTGTCCGGAGGCTATCCCTGGTCACTTCAAACTCTGAAAATAATAGAGACACTGTTTCCCCTTCCAAAGCACAACAACATATTAAGGATTATTGTTTACCAGGGGGAGGATGAGTGAGCGAGAGAAAATAAAAGACAGAGAGGGGTAAGAGAAGATGGGAAGCAGATGATGGGATCATTTCATTCTGCCCCTCCATTTTATCTCCATTCAGACGCTCAAATAACAGCTAATACACTCGCCAACCATTTCACCATCATTGAAGAGTTCATTTTCAGTGCTATCAAAAAGGTTAAAAAGCAATAAGAATTTATTTTTACCATAAATTTTGTATCAGTATGATTTTTAGAAGCCATTGTCCATGACACTGACTGAATTTAACAGGCTGTAAGAAGATTTTACCTCAACATAACCGTAGACGCACATTCATCTGATAACAAATCCTCAAAATTCAGATGCCAAACAGTCTGAATAGGCTAATTTACACTTTACACGAAAAAGTATAAAGAAAGAAACAGTGTTCGCTAAAACTTAAACTTATTTACTTTTGTAAGATTTCTGAACCAATCAAAATATTCATATTCATAACGTATCTGGCTAATACATAAATGATCATAAAAACCCTCAGCATGCTGATCAGGACCCTGAGGCGAATGTAATAATGAGCGCCTGATTGTAGTGTACTGTACATTATCCTCCTTATTACTAGGCTAGTTAGAAAATAAATCAATGTACATGAAATATTGATTTGAGTTTAAATTATTTTATTATGTAAGTGATACAAGAGACACTAAACTAGCACAGCTGCTATATATTAATTGTTGGAATGCCATTTAGCGAACATTATAGCGCACAATGCTGTAACCAATCAGAATAAAGTGTTATTTCATCCCACTTGTGCACTCTTGGTTACATTAGCAGAAAAGAGAAGTCATTTCAGAGGCAGGGAAAGTTATTAAATGTTCATAAATGATTGTGAAAACACATTTGGTGTGAATTGTGAACACTGACGCTTATTAAACAAACAGGGATGGCTTTGATTTCATGTGGTAAAACCTCGTATGAATGACTCAACAAAAAGGCCAAGTCAAATTGCCTCTTTCATCTCTAAAAATGTCTAGACTGTTAATGGAAGTGATGCTGAGGAACAGACAGTACCTGTGGATGGAGTGGAACTGCTCATGGTAGTAAAGCAACACGAGGAGGCGGAAACAGGAGGCTCTCCAGATGCCTACTGAAACACATGAATATGAAAGTTTCAGTCAAAATGACAAGTGGGAATCTGAACAAATATGAGAAAAAAAAAAAAAAAAAAAACACCCAACACAACTAAAAAACCTATTATGCCAATTGGATGTAAATATTTTGAAATATCCAATTCAAAGCTGTAAAACCAACCATGATACACTGGAATACACTGGAATAAATTCAAATGTACTCCAAACAGAGTGCTTCACTAATTTATTCTTATTTCGTCGTCATACTTGGATGGTGAGATTATACATCTGAAATCTCTGAGTTAAAAACACAGACCAGCGTGGCGAGTGCACAAAAGCAAACAAAAGCCCCTGTGCCGCATTAAAGGACTGTTTTCAGTGCAGAAGGGAAATTTTAGAAGCGCATCAATTCCTTGAGGACGATGTATAACAAGCACACAAAATGCATCCATTAGCTGCAAATTGTTTGTGAGGTAGGCGGATCTAGAATACAATCTATTCAGCTGCAAGATGGCTGGCACGTGATGCTGCCCTCAGATAGCCACACTCGAGAGGAAATGTCTCCATTTGTGTTGTATTTCCTGAGCGAGGCACTTACCGCTCAGGGAATACTGTCGTAATTGTCTTCCTTGTCGGTTTCTAATTTTAGAGATTTTTTTGACTGTGTTGGATTTCTTGTGCTAGACCAGTGGTTCCCAACCCGGGTCCTGGAGGCACCCCAACCATGGGGGGGGGGGGGGCACGGTTTGCATGTCTCCTTAATCAAACACAACTGATTCAACTCATCAGCTCATTAGAAGAGACTGCAAGACTTGAAGTGGGTGTGTCAGATATAGGGAGACATGCAAAATGTGCAGTGTTAGGGTGCCTCCAGGACCAGGGTGTATCCACTGTGGCTAGACGATAAAATAATGTGCAGAATTTAGACCATTTTATGTTTGGTCATACTTCCTCAAAAAAAAAAAAAAAAAAAATATATATAAATACTATATATATATTATACAGTGGGGAGGACAAAAAAAAGTTTAGTCAGCACACCGATTGTGCAAAGTTCCCCACTTAAAAAGATAGAGTAGCCGGTATTTTCATCTAGTTTATACCTCACCTATGAGAGCAAAATAGAAAAAATCCAGAAAAATCCATTGTAGGATTTTAAAGAATTTAGTTGCAATATGGTGGAAATAAGATATTTGGTCATAACAAAATTTCAATCTCAATACTTTAACGTTATATCCCTTTGTTGGCAATGACAGAGGTCAAACGTTTTTCTGTAAGTCTTCACAAGGTTTTTCACACACTGTTGCTGGTATTTTGGCCAATTCCTCCATGCAGATCTCCTCTAGAGCAGTAATGTTTTGGGGCTGTCGCTGGGCAACACGGATTTCAACTCCCTCCAAAGATTTTCTATGGCGTTGAGATCTGGAGACTGGCTAGGCCACTCCAGGACACTGAAATGCTTCTTACGAAGCCACTCCTTCGTTGCCCGGGCGTTGTGTTTGGGATCATTGTCATGCTGATAGACCCAGCCACGTTTCATCTTCAATTCCCTTGCTGATGGAAGGAGGTTTTCACTCAAAATCTCACGATACATGGCTCCATTCATTCTTTCGTTTACACTGATCAGTCGTCCTGGTCCCTTTGCAGTAAAACAGCCCCAAAGCATGATGTTTCACAGTAGGTATGGTGTTCTTTGGCACTCAGCATTCTTTCTCCTCCAAACACGACAAGTTGAGTTTTTACCAAAAATTCTATTTTTGTTTCATCTGACCATATGACATTCTCACAATCCTCTTCTGGATCATCCAAATGCTCTCTAGCAAACTTCAGATGGGCCTGGACATGTACTGGCTTAAGCATGGGGACACGTCTGGCACTGCAGGATTGAGTCCCTGGCGGCGCAGTGTGTTACTGATTGTAGCCTTTGTTACTTTTGTCCCAGCTCTCTGCAGGTCATTCACTAGATCCCCCCATGTGGTTCTGGGATTTTTGCTCACAGTTCTTGTGTTTTTTGACCCCACGGGGTGAGATCTTGCGCGGAGCCCCAGATCGAGGGAGATTATCAGTGGTCTTGTTTGTCTTCCATTTTCTAATAATTGCTCTCACATTTGATTTCTTCACACCAAGCTGCTTAGCTATTGCAGATTCAGTCTTCCCATCCTGGTGCAGGTCTACAATTTTGTTTATGGTGTTCTTTGACAGCTCTTTGGTCTTGGTCATGGTGGTGTTTGGAGTGTGACTGTTTGTGGTTGTGGACGGGTGTCTTTTATACTGATAATGAGTTCAAACAGAAGCCATTAATACAGGTAACGAGTGGAGACAGAGAGCCTCTTAAAGAAGTAAGTTACAGGTCTGTGAGAGCCAGAATCTTGCTTGTTTGTAGGTGACCAAATACTTATTTTCCACCATAATTTGCAAATAATTTTTTTAAAAATCCTACAATGTGATTTTTTCTGGATTTTTTTTTTCTCATTTTGTCTCTCATATTTTAGGTATACCTATGATGAAAATTACAGGCCTCATCTTTTTAAGTGGGAGAACTTGCCCAATTGGTGGCTGACTAAATACTTTTTTGCCCCACTGTATATGATTCTATAATATACTAACTATATTATATATATATATATATATAATAATATTTGTGCAATTCAAGTTGTATAATCAGTGGTCTTTTATATTATATTTATATACTTTTAGTATTTTGTTAATATAGCTGTTATTTTAATAATGCAGTTTTCATTTTAATTTTATGTTACGGTTTGGTCATTTTAATGTAAAATTTAAATGGAGTAATTTAGTACTTTATTTAACTTATTTTTAGTTTAGCTCCATCAGTTTCCATCTGCTATTTATATTTTATTTAAGTTTTTTCAATTAATAAAAATTACTTTTACTAGTTGTAGTTTTAGATAACAATAACAGCTCTGGTTTAAACCAATGTAAGCAAATGTCATCTCTCCTATTAACTAATGCCAAACTGTACAGTTGTAAACATCACAACTTCAATGGTTAGCTAAAACCAAAAGCACATAGGAAATTCTAAATCAGAAAAACTAAACGGTATCATACATCAGTTAGTTCCGGTCCTCAAATTTGATTGGCCGAGAAGCGTTCCAAGATTGAGCGTTGTGAAAGTGGAGTTGTGTGAATTTTTCCTTGAATGAAGGAGGGGGTTTGTTGAAAGCTTGCGAAAGATTGCTGGGAAAAAAAACGGCAGGATCGCTCGTCACGGGTTTCTCTTAGCTGTGATTGGAGTGAGAAATGGAAAACCTGGAGCGGAGCCGAGTACAGAATGATTTGAGCGAGAATGTGAAACTGCTTTGTGCCACTCACTCTTTGTTCCAGTTTTATTTATTTTTTTGTTTTTGTAAAAAAAAATTTATTTATTAGTTATGTTTTTTTTTTGTGTTTCTTGTCAAATAACCTCTTTATCTTTTCTTTCTTTGGAACTTTTCATTGCAGATTAACAATAGGCAACTCAACGGCTGAATTTTGCCTGAAAAAGTTACGTCTTGTTCTAGACTGCTGCATAAAGCAATTAGTGTTTTGTTAAAAGTACCGATGTACGGTACCAGTCGTTACATGAAATTCTAAAAGGTGACATGCCGATATTCCCCGCTAGCATTTTGGCCATTTTAAAAATACTGACTGGTATCGGCATGACTTTTGACACCTAAAGCACTATCACACGTCACAAGCGGATTAGTGTACGGAATTCTTCAGATCTTCGTTGCCCATTCACACCTTGTGATATTATTACATATGTTATGAATGAACGTGGTGCTTTAATGCTCCTCTCATGGTTGACATGCCACAACATGAGGATAGTTATAATAAGAACGAGCTCATTTACATACCAATGCTGTCAGTATGTTTTTCACCAGTTGTCACAAACAAAAAAATTAGCCAATCACAACAAAGGTCATTTTACATTTAGAAGTCTTAAAGGTATAGAAGCAAAACCAGACTGTTTAATTCTACAGAACAGAGATGGTGGAAATGTCTCACAAAATAAAATGACGAGAAGCCTTGAATAACATTGCATGCAGATTTCAGGAAAAAACAAACTGCTACAAAAGGTCAGAGGCATGGCCTGATGGGTACAGCATGTGCTTCGACATTTTGTGTATGTGGGAGACTCGAGTTAGAATCCAGGTTAGGTCATTTCCTGATCCGATTTGTCCCTCCACACGCCCATGTTTCCTGTCTGCTCTCTCACAGTCTAAATCAATAAAATGGCTAAAATCCCAAAAATGGCCCTTGTAACAAACGGTCAACAGGTATTTGCAGGCCAAACACCAATGTTAACTAAAGCCTCATGCATATAGATAGAGAAAAAACCTATAAAGTGCAGCCAAGCAGACATCTGAGATCTACTGCAGATGTAAATGAGATGAGGCAGTTTGTAGCTCTTATTAATAATGAGTTCATGCACAGGGTCATGCGGGATACACGCAGCAGTTCTGAATGCAGCACAGCGTTTGTGTTATTCAACTCAGCCAGGTGTTGTTGGAAGGAAGAGCTCGCTTCACAGGTGGAGCCACTGCCATGCCGTCTCCCTATTGGTGCGTTACTGTCACCTCAGCCTACCAGGAAAGAACACAAAGCTTCTCTTTGCTTTTTTTATACGAAATTCAAATGAGTCCAGGCAGAATATGAATATGCAAAAAAAAGGAACAAAAACGATAGAATCTCTTTACCCTTTACAGCTAAGCCCCTCTCTGATGCCTGTGACATTTTGTGTGCTGAGATGGGCGGAGGGTGATGAAACACGACACTGATGCTCAGCACCCGCATCGTAATCGCCATTTCTCTGAACACGCCCTCTGAGGGTCACGCGGCCTCACCGGCACATGCTGCACGTCAGCATAAAACTAGTGATCAATTCGATTTTGTATTAAGAAAATGAAGCCATTTTCAGCCCCATTAGGATCTGTTGCATAATTTTTTTCCCATTATTTTTATGACAGTTAGTCACATTTCCCTCCAGTAGTCATTACCGTAACGCAAAATCTCATTCCTTTAATGTCATCTACGTCAGCCAGCTAGATCATTTTATCTTGGTGATATATTTACATCAGAAGAATTTACAAATCAACAATATTCAATATAACACAGAAAACCAAAGGTTTCAGTTTTGCTAGACAGAAAATGTACATCAACAAATGTAAGATTTGTATTACATAAGGCTCATTCACATCAAGGACATTAATTATAGCTATACAATTATTATTAGCACTGAAATTCTGTGTGAATAGTGCAAACCACAGCACAGCAGGCATAACATTTTTTTTACACCAACTAACATAAAATTCGTATGTAAGTCCTGTTCACACCAAGGACGTTAACTATAACAATAACTATAAAATATAGAAAATAGCTGAAACTTTGTAAGAATTGGGAAAACCAAACCGCGCCAGGCATTAAAAAGTACATAAACGAAATTAAGATTCATACATAAGGTCCGTTTACACCAAAAACTATAGGACAATAACTATAACGATACCCAAAACAATAACATTTCAGAAGTTGCTGTAATTCTATGAATATAGCATCACAGCTATAACCATAACAGCACAAAGAAACTATATCGCTGGAATCAACAAATTTATTTCAGCTGATGAACGATAAAAACATGACAGCCAATCAGAATTCACCTGCTTAAGAGCCTCTTGTTTTAAAGCTACATAATGCCTTGGGTGTGGAGGCTAATATTTATTATTGACTTCTAGTTGAGTTTTATCATGATGTTTTTTTTTTTCGAATGAGCACGCTCTAGCACTTGCTTACACCGGAAGTGACCGTTCGTCACTGCCCCAAACCACTATTAGGAAAAACTTGAAAAAACCTGTTGAATCATTCTGTATGAAATATGGAAGATAATGAGGTGTCAGTGTCCTGAAAAGATTCATTTGCAGCCGTTTCAATAAGCGTCATTTGATTTTTGCAAATCGTATATTATTTTTTTTATTTTTTATTTTGAGGTGAATTGACCTGTGACGGTGCATTAACTGCTTAGACTAGTCTTAAAATTTGGACACCTATCTTTTTTCTGCAAGACTGCTCATAACCAAGTCAGTTACATAAAAATTTAGATTGCTGTCATTTGAATCTGTAAAGTAAGACTGATAAAAACTTTAAGAACTGCTATGTCAAACTAGTTCTTAAGACACAGTCTTAATGTGGTGACTATGTTTATGCAACTGGCCTCTGGACATGTTTTCATGAGTTTCACACTGTCAACATCACTGTAAGTCATTTAGTTTGTTCTCCTCCAGGTGTTCTACTTCTATTAATTAATTCATAAATGCATCTTTCTTGTTTATCTCTCTGCGCATTCACTAAACAAAGCTTTACTGGGTGCGAATGCAAAATGAAAATGCACAGGTGTGACTGGATTTCTTGATAGTGGAGACAATCAATCAATCTGCTGCTGCTGCTGCTACTTGTTGCTTTATGTTATTCATAAGACATGTTGCTGTTGGCCAAAAAAAAAAACAAACAAAAAAAAACAATCTGTGGGGAACTTAAAACTCTGTTAAATGGTCTTTTTAAAATGGAGCGGAAAAGAAGACAAAGATAATTAATAATGGCTTGATCATTTTATAGCCTGGCTGGGGGATATTCTGTAATTAACAGGGGCAGAGAAAATGAAATCAGGTTGTCAGGGTTTGCAAAGTTAATGTAAAAGTGCAATTTTCACCGTTCATTAATCTAGACAGCATATCGCTGGAGGTTATCTGCAGGATTTTTTATTTAAGTGTGGACAAGCTATTGTTTTGACACGCAGCATCAGGGTATTGCTGAGACAACAGGGTGTAGACTAAAAACAAACACGATCTGTTTCTTAAAGGAATATTTCACCCAAAAATGAAAGTTTTGTCATTTACTCAGCCTCACTTTACTGAAACTTGCTGCATCATGTTTGGTTACAACACATGTGTGAACCAAAGTTATTCAGCGTCACTCTTGTCAACCTGGCGTGACGCGTCCTGATGCACCATATTTAAATATAAGCAAACTAGGGCTGCATAATATTGAAAAAAAGAAAACATTATATATTTATATATCACTGAAAAGCAAAATATTGCCATGCCGTTTTTTTTTTTTTTAGATTAGATTAATAGTATCTTGTTCTTTTCTAAAATTGATTGTTGTGGAATTTGTTATGGAGCGCAATGCCTAAAATTATATACATTAATATATATATATATAGTAATATCTATATATCTATTATATATATATAATATATATCTTCTGTGACACAAAGGAGATGTTTTAGAATGCTTGTGCTGCTCTTTCCCTACACTGAGAATAAGAAGAGAGCGAGAGAGAGAGGGAGAGAGAGAGAGCAAACCACTTTCAGTAACCATAAAGTGAACAGAGTGAACTCTTCATAGACCACTGATTTTGACACTTTCAATATGATTCTAAAATAATAACATGATTTTTACTGTGCTTATTATTAATTAAAAATATTAAACAACAGCATGTTGTTCAGTAAATGGACAAAACCACTTAATAACCATGCATATATAAATAGTATTACAGCTTGCCTGATTTGACATAATACTGCAATATGGATTTTATTTCAATATATCATGCACCCCTAAGGCAAAGGCAAATGAGAGCTGAGATTTTCAGTGTTTTGTTTTTTTTCCCAGTTATTTTTGCTCTGTCATGCTAAGCCAAAATTTTTGAGAAAACAGCACAAAGAGCTTGGTTTGTCTTTTTTGGAGCTTGACAGCCCCTGGTCCCCATCCACTTTCATTGTATGGAAGAGAGCAGCATGAACATTCTTCAAAACACCTTCTTTTGTGTTCCACAGAATAAAGAGTCCATACAAGCTTTTATGTCGAATAAGCTTTTTGGGTTGAACCATTTTGGAAAGACAATAAAACCACTTTGCTCACATGGCAACAGAGAACAAACTATTAACTATTATGAAAAACCATTTCAAATTATGATAATACAGTGCACAAAACCCAAAACTGGATGCAGCAATTGATCCTATGGGTACTGTGGGATGCTCGGTTGCTGTTTTTTATGTTGAAAGCAGCAAAGAGAATAACCATGGCAACAGGAGGGGGGGGGTGGGGGGGGGGGGGGGGGGTGGGGGGGCTTTCAAAGGGAGGTTTTGGCCTTATGTAATATTCAGTACCAAAGATGCCACCAAAGAGGATATCGGGACAAACTGCCCTCACAGCTCTAAGTTACAGCTAAAATTCACAATACAAACATAGCGTTTATAATGCAGTTATCTAAGTCTAAGTACATCTATAAACAAAGGCATTTCACACGCATCTGTCTGAAACAGACAGTAAATACCTGCCTGCGCCGGCCGGTGAAAGAAAGACTACCACTTCCCTGGAAAGGCACAAATATCGTACAGCTGACAGCGAACAAATCAATATCCTCAAGTCTCAAGCCATCCGCTTCTACTGGGTTTCGCCACAACATGTTGCTGTGCCAAATTGCCCTGTTACCACGAACATTGCCAGACAATAACATTTTCCATCAGACCAAATTGAGGAACTGAAGAGTGAATTTGTGGCTGAGAGCTCTCCGTCGGAGCAGAGAAGAGGCTGTTTGGATGTACGCCAGGCTCAAATGATCTTTCGTTTTATCAATCTCCTCATGCGACGAACTCAAAACAAGCTAAACGAGCACCTGTCCTCCCCGCTTGGGCTCAAAAGGAAACGCAGGACTAACATTGTTCTCCTGCAGCGCGAGCAATTTTGAAATGAATATCAAAGCCGTTAGACAGACAACAGACCATCTCCTTCCTGACGGAGATATTATGCAACGTGTGAATAATTCCTCAGCCATTTGATGTTTCTTTGATGGCCTTGTTATTCGAGTTATTGGATCTACAGATCATGCGTGCAGAGGCAGGCATCAAAATTTGCGCAATATCTCAGAGGGTGCTATTGACAGGGCAGGCAAATAACTGTGTGATTAAATAACTGAATGATCTGTGAAATATAAAGGTGTTTAAACCTGCAGGTTAGGATCATGCATCCTGGCTCGCGCGAACGGATAGCAAGTGTACACTAAAAATCATTTTAGTTTTTGTCTTGTTTTAACATCATGAAATAAAATACATTTACAAGATAAGACTTGTTTTCAGAAAAGCTTCACACGTACATTGGCAAAGTATGAACCTGTTTTAAGCATGAATCTCCATGAATTCATGCTTTAAACAAAATGTAAAATTATTTGTCAGTAATGTAAGAAAATAAACACTGAATTTTAGATATACATTTACATATTTAAATAAATGCAAATATTGAATTCTAGAAATATATATTTAACTTTAAAAAATGTTTACAATGAGTTTTAGATATACATATTAAACGTTTTTAATAAGCTTTTATACTGAATTTTAGAAAAATACATTTTCAAATATTATATCATATATAATTATATATATATGTGTGTGTGTGTGTGTGTGTGTGTGTGTGTGTGTAAAAACACTTTTTTACACCCATACATTTTTAAATATTTAAATAAACACATTTAATTGTAGATATACATATTTAAATATATTGGCACGCCTTATGTTATCATCTAACAAGTTTGCTTATAACTTTATTAGTCTTTTAAAGGACGTTTGGGCACTTTTACTTGAAAACAAGATCAAAATACAGATTTTTTTGGAGTATAAATGTAACACATCAAAGGGACGAGGGGTGTGGAGTCTATGTTCTTTGAACAAACAGGGTTCTTCATCTGCCATCATATCTAATAATTTCCTCTGATTCACTTTCTCAGACTGTGATTGAAGAGAATTAATTGTCTGTCTGTTTTTTTTATCTCAGAGGGACCCCACTGTGTGCATCGAGTGCGTGAACGTGTTTAGTCTGCCTGAGTAGCTGTTTTAACCTCTTTCTCTCTCCCACTTTTTACTGCGATCATCAAGTCATGCATTTGGACCAGACCTTCCAAACTATTTCTGTTATCGCTAGCATCAACAAATGCAACTGCAAAAATTTCCCTGAAAATTCTCCCCGTCTTCCATTGTTCAAACAAACAGATGGTTTACAATGGTGCCACAATGTCACTCATTTCAGGAAACTGACCTACAAATGGCTCACTTATAACTCTCTCTGTATATTAAGATGGGAAAGGAGAAAGTATTTTAACATTTATTAATTACACATTAATTAAAAAAGTCAAAATCAGGTCAAAACAACCAGCATCATAATGATTGTCCACTATCTACACATGCAGGTACTCAATGTTCAGATAACAGTTCATTGAATGCATCCTCATGAACACATGGTATGGTGCAGATCACTATTAACTGCAACATAAATAACAAAAAATAAATAAAATCAATCTTACAATCGTTCCAAATATTACTGCTTAGTGAACATATATTTTAATACAAGGTTGCCATATTGGAAACACATGGAACAGTAAACCAGGTGTCAACAAGGACTTTCAGTCTATAGTGCAATGAAGCAGAAAAACGGTTCGTTTATTAAAAATCATTAAGTGTCATCGGCAGCTTGAGAATTTAGCCAATCCTTGATGCGTAACATGAAAAAAATCGAATGTGCATCAAGGTTTCACGGTAGAATTCATATAGATCTATAGGAGAAAGTGTGTTTTTACATGCTGTGGCTGGTCATTATGAATTTTTCACTATTGTAATCACTTTTAAACGGTGACATTCATTTTTAAAGGAAAAAAAAACATTTCCAGTCTCTCAATTAATAAGGAAAACTGCATGCATTAAAATTGTACACTATTTTAAAAAGACGCATATGACAGTGTCTTCAAAAGTATTTCATGTGAAAACCTATTAACTTAATGCCTGCAGATATCCAAATAAGCATAGTTTACATTAGTTTAGTATTTCTGATATCATAGTCAAAATTAGATTAAAAAAAAAAAAGCATTCTCCAAAGCAAACTGCCAATGTATAACTACTTGTTTATGACATTTAGACAGTCCACACATTCATATAGATAATTCCACACAACAAATGCTATTTTTCCTATTTAAAGTCAGCCTAAATGTAAAAGTTTGCCATTAAAATAAGAACCACACAAGCACATCTGTACCTTAAACTCATCTCCAGCATGTCAGAATATTCCTGTGTTCATAAGCGACTAGAGAAAATTAAAAAGACAGACAGAGGGAGACAGACAGACAGAGAGAGAGAGAAGTGCATGAGGGATGAAAGGAAGAGTGAAACAGACGGAGCTCAAGAGAACAGTGAGGGTTCGAGAGACACAGACAGAAGGACAGAAGGGAAGATGAGTCGAGGGAGGAGGAGGAGGGTGTTTCATGGGCATGTGATGTTTGTGTGTGTGTGTGTGTGTGTGTTAGAGTGAGTGTGTGTGTGTTTGAGAGAGTGTGTGTGTGTGTGTGTGTGTGTGTGTGTGTGAGTGAGTGTGTGTTGTGTGTGTTGTGTGTGTGTGTTGTGTGTGTTTTGTGTGTGTGTGTGAGAGAGTGTGAGAGAGAGAGAGAGAGCCAGGATATGCGCTTGCGTGCACGCACTATTGTAAAACGTGACGCTGTCTGTGTGCGTGGACAGAAAGGAGAAAAGAAATGAGAAAAATAAATGTGTGTGTAACTTTAAATGTAGTAAGTTACTTATTAAACTGTCAAATTTTCATAAACAAGCCCTAGAATCCTGGAAGATTGCTTTTAAACATAATTTCTCCCCGCACACGTGTATTCTTTGGAACAATGAAAATATATTGTCTGGTAACAAATCACTTTGTTTCATTGAATGGGTGAATCAAAATATCTTTTTTTGTTTCTGATTTGTTCAATTCTGATGGGGACCTTCTTTCCTTTTCTGATTTTGTGTTTTTGAAAGGTGCATCAATCTCACTAAGAGATTTTAATAAGGTGACTAAAAGTATCCCTGTCAGTTTAAAAACGTTGTTTAAAGCGCATTTATGTTATGGCTGTGTAAACAACCATTTTCCTACACTTGCATTTAATGGTGTTTATGTATTAGATTAAAAAAAAGCAATGACTTTTTTTATTAGAAATGCTCTTTTTTCAACTCCAGGATGCCCCTCTAAAGCATAATCTAAATGGAGGATTTGTTATCCGAACTCTGAATTAAAAAAACTTATGGACCTTTCCTCACAGGCTATTTATCCCAAGTAAAATTAAAGAACTCCGTTTCAAAATTGCTCATAGATACTACCCTTGCAATTTATTTTTGAGTAGATTCTCAATGAGAACATATCCTCAATGTGTTCATTTTGTAATACTGATGAAGAATTTATTCTACATCTGTTTTATCATTGCCCATTCTCCAAGTCTTTTTTGTCAGAAGTTACCATGTTGATTTTTTTTCTGCTGTAACAAAATGATAGAAATGTCAGAATCTATCTTTTTTTCAGATTTTCATTCTAAGGACATTAATCTTGAATATATTGTATTATTGGTTTGTCTTCTGGGTAAATTTCACCTTCATAGAGCCAGAACCATTCATTGCAAACCTAATTTTAGAATGTTTTCATCTGATATAAAGTCGCTTTTTACTTCTTTTAAGAATATGTCAGATCCTTTGAACTCAAAGGCTTCTAAAACTTTTAACATTCTTGAGTCTATTGTAAGCTATCTTTAAAAGACTTTCCTTTCTTTCTTTTTTTCTTCTTCTTATCATTGGTATATTCTGTTAATTTGTGTAACTTGTCTAACTTCATGTGATGATGCCCCATGTTATTTCCTAACTGTTGTAATTTTTTTAATTGCAAAAAAAAAAAAAAACTCCTTAAAAAAAAAAACAAAGGAAATGTGTGTGTGCATACATATTAACCGAAAGCAAACAAGTGAACGTCATAAACTGTAACCTCATTCCGCTGTTAAGAGGGCGCGAGCATCATAACAGGAACGAGACGGAGAGCAACAGGTTGATGAGCAGTCTCCCTAGAAACAGCGCGAGTGCGCACGGGGAGCAGCTGTCCTGTGGTTTCGTATTCGCTCGCTGGCTGACGCGCTGCACACGATATGGAAGGCCAAAAGGGTCAAAAACACGTGAAATTTTACACATCAACAACGAGTCAAATATGCGTATTTAACCCGTATTTTACGTGTTAGATACGTGTTGTTTGCGTGTGAAAAAAAAATCAGCGTTAAATGCGTGAAATACGCGTTAAAAATCCGTTTGAACGGGTCAGTGTCATTGGCTGCTGAAAACTTGGGTCAAACCATTTCTGTGAGCTTAAGGGGCTGTACCATTCATAAACTAGGATACCACCATCTATCATCTAAGAACTTGATTTGGCTTTCCTGACAGCATAAGTATTCTACCGCTACCACCATTAAAGATCCTCCTATTTCTTTTTCTTTTCTTTTTTGCATTCGTTTGTTTTTTGCTATGCATTCTTGTTATATTTGCTATTTTTCTATATAACAAAAAAGAAAATGAAAATAAAAATCCTTCAACAATATCTACTCACCTGTTTCAATTACTAGACAGTACTGTACATGCTTTAATGCTTATAACTAACTTTGAAGTTAATTTAAGCAACAACAAAAAAAAGGTTTCTGCAGCTATTCTATTCTTGACAACTTGACTATTCTTGACTTATATTTACTTTAACCACAAATGTTTGAAATTTCTAATGGCAGCTTTAGAGCAAAATAAGAAAAGTAGTTAATATATTTAACTGACAAAAATGCAGTAGTGGTAGGTACAGTGCAGTAGTGCAAATGGAATGTCAGGATTCAGGAGTACCAAATAAAATGATCAACAGTCTGGAATGAGCAGCACATGAGGGTTACTGCAGCACTAACAGTCATAGTGCAATGTTATCTGAGGCAGTGCAGTGCATGGAAGGTGCACTGTTAGTTCAATTCAACAATGCTACTATAATAGTTACTATGGCTACTATCTGCAAGGACATCATCAATTTGTGGTTTCTATGGTTTTACTACAAAAATGGTTATACAGTTAAAATAAAATTTTAGATAATTTTAGATATTTAGATCAAATCAAATTTGTGGGCTTTCCCTGATACTTGCATGAAATACTTGCATGCTTTTACATGCCTTTAATATACAGCAAATGGAATGTACTGTGTTGCAGTTTATTTATTTTCAGTATATACATTGCTATGTCATATACATTAAGGTTAACAGTAAACAGCTTAATTTGTTCTATATTGTATATCAAGAATATCTCAAAAACAAGCACTTAGCCAATGAACTATGGCCTTAGCAGGGTCACTGTAAACAGTAGTGTAACATAGAACATGCAGGTGACTTCCCCCAAAATTAATCAAAAAAGGCTATGACATATACTTACAACTTTGAATTATACTGTATCTCGATCTGCAGCGAATAACACTGAGTTGTTGCAGGGGTTTGGTTCATATAGCTTAAAGATCAAAGTTGACAGAGAAATTTCATGAGCTGCTTCATGGCATCAACAAAGCCTGATTTGCATTGGTTTGGTTTTGTCAACTCAAAACGAATCCTCTAACCCTGAGTTTGTTCAACTACCTTCATGTTACAGGTCCTTGAGCAGTTTGCAGTTCAATTAGTCTTCTGTCCAAGCCTTTTAATACTTTCAGTAAGCCAATCAAGTCTGTCACAATGCTAAACCAGCATATAAACTGTCACAAAAAAAAGCAGCCATAAAATTAATTCTAGCAGATTACTTGCAGATATAAACTATATGCGTGTGGTTCTAAAAAAATAAAAATAAAAAAATAAATAAGAGCTAATAAGTATTTTTATGTTTAAATGTTTACTTAAATATTATGAAGTGCTTTAACAAATCACATCATTTCATGGATAAATTGCTTTAATACCAATTTTCAGGGTGGCCTAGGACTTTAGTACAGTAGAATACATTTGCTGTCAGGAAAGTCAAATCAAGTTCTAATACCTGACCTGAAAGTCTTAAATACTTATATACATTCTAAAATGCCATGTTTAAATACTTTGCGTCTTTAAATTCATTAAAATGGATAATATCACCTGCATGTTTGTCTGATGAGTGCATAATAAGCACCGCATGCTGGCGAAATTTTACACATCAACAACGCGTCAAATATGCGTATTTAACCTGTATTTTACGTGTTAGATACGTGTTGTTTGCGTGTGAAAAAATCAGCGTTAAATGCGTGAAATACGCGTTAAAAATCCGTTTGAACGGGTCAGTGTCATTGGCTGCTGAAAACTTGGGTCAAACCATTTCTGTGAGCTTAAGGGGCTGTACCATTCATAAACTAGGATACCACCATTTAACATGCTATAGATCAACTTATTCAGCGGTTTTTTTAGTCCTTTTTTGTATTTTTTTGTATAGCCTATAGAAATAACATATTTAAATGGCAGTTTTATGAAAAATTATACATTATATTAGAAATAAAATTGCCTCGTTTTTTATGTTTAAATGTTTACTTAAATGTTATGAAGTGCTTTAACAAATCACATCATTTCACGGATAAATTGCTTTAATACTAATTTTCAGGGTGGCCTAGGACTGGCGATAGCTGTAAATGTAAGCACAAGAAAATCTCACGTTGTTTTCCAAAGACAGATATTGATTACAATGGTCTGTCTTAAACCTGCATTGATTGCTTACCTCCACTGTAACTGATTTCCCCACACAAATGATAAAGCTTTGATGCTAACTTAAGTTTGATCACTGTTAAAGCTATAATGTCCACTAATACGCGTGAAATTAAATACGCGTGAAATACACGCTGATTTTTTCACACGCAAACAACACGTATCTGACGCGTAAAACACGCGTTAAATATGTGTATTTGACACGTTGTTGACGTGTAAAATTTCACGGGTTTTTGACCCTTTTGGTGTTCCATAAAATGAGCTACAATAAACTACAGCAGGCTATTACAATAAATGAAATTGTCTGTTTGGTTTCTCACCTCGTCACTCACGAGCTTGCACGATAAACGATGTGTGAATTCGCAACAGCACACTAGCATACTGCTCTTACTATTTCTGTCTAGTCTTTAGCCAACATATTTTGCAACGCACACCTAAGCTGTTTCCTGTAAATGTGCGAGACTTCCGATTCTTTAGGCACTATAGATAAATAACTAGAAGTGCAGTAAACCGTAAATGTTTGTGCTACAAACCAGTGCATTTATGATTATGATAATAAATTTAAATAATATGATAACACATAAAAGTTTGCAATATAAAGCAGCATAACGCTGTTTTTGTACAGGTAAAATAACTTGAAGCTAATGACACCGGAAGTCTCACACATTCAAGTTAGAATTAGCCACGCCCTTTCTTACATTGAGGGTACGTTTACGCGACACTAGCCCCTTGTCCAAATACCTGCACTTGCGGTCTTTGCACTTGACGACTTATATGACGTATTTCCTGTATTTGGTCCAAGTGTTCAAGTGAGCATGAAGACCACAAGTGTGTGTAACACTTTTCATTACCTGATGGGACACACGTACAGTGTTGTAAAAATGCAAGTGTTTACAGAGCTTTAATTTTATTTTGAATACTTGGCATTTTAAAATCAACTTCTAAATGCCTGTTCAGTAGTCCCTATAAGAGATGACAATTTCATTTTGTG
Organism: Sinocyclocheilus anophthalmus; assembly: GCA_018155175.1. Classification (NCBI taxonomy): domain Eukaryota; kingdom Metazoa; phylum Chordata; class Actinopteri; order Cypriniformes; family Cyprinidae; genus Sinocyclocheilus; species Sinocyclocheilus anophthalmus. The sequence goes on along the minus strand of JADLZN010001832.1, from coordinate 48,434 downwards.
TGCTTCTAATTAAGTGATATTTAAAAAGCAGTTGCAAATGTTATACAAAATAATTATCCCACTACTCATTTGCACCAATAAAACGTGCAACACTTTGTTTTACTACCAAATTATATGTAATATCTAACTATTATTAATATTTAACATAAATTGGAAAGGTTTCTGTGACCTCTCGTGAGATCTCGGCAAAAAGTCTCACGATTTATTTCCACAACATGATGCATGATGGGATACACTAAGCCTACACTAAAAATAGTGTGGATTTAGTGGGTGTTAAAGGAACACTCCACTATTTTTGAAAATAGGCTCATTTTCCAACTCCCCTAAAGTTAAACAGTTGAGTTTTACCGTTTCCGAATCTATTCAGCCGATCTCCGGGTCTGGCGGTAGCACTTTTAGCTTAGCTTAGCATAGATCATTGAATCTGATTAGACCGTTAGCATCTCGCTCAAAAATGACCAAAGAGTTTCTATATTTTTCCTATTTAAAACTTGACTCTTCTGTAGTTACATCGTGTACTAAGACCGACGGAAAATGAAAAGTTGCGATTTTCTAGGCCGATATGGCTAGGAACTATACTCTCATTCCGGCGTAATAATCAAGGAACTTTGCTGCCATACCATGGGTGCAGCAGCAGCAGCAATGATATTATGCAGCGCCTGAAAATAGGCTTATTGGAAGTTACCTAGCTGGGACTATTTTCAGGTGCTGCGTAATATCATTGCGTGTTTCAGGAGTTGGCTGACAAATTAAAAAGGGCTGCAATCACTTATACAATAAACATAATAAACAGTGGATTATCACTGAAATAGTAAGGGGCCGAATCAAACAGATTAATTTAAAAAGCGCGAGACAGGATAATGGAATTAAAAAACACAGAGGCTGTATCCAAAATAGCCCCCTCCACCCCATTCACATTTCTTGACTTAAAGTTGGCTGAAGTGCTGCGGATGGCAATCTTCTGGCATGACATGGGAATGCATTCAATAGCGGCTAGCAGTTCAGTGTACACTGATGGTATACTCTTTACTGAGGTGCATGATGGGACTGAATAAGTCCACTTACATTTTTTAAAAGCTGAACTACTTTGACACCACAAAAGATGCGAGACGAGAACACAATGGTCAAACATGTCCATCTAGTGCATGTTTACATAGAAAAACAATTGAAAAGCAGCAGTGGAATTCAAAACCGCATTCTTTATGTATGCTAGTATGCTGTTTTTAATTCAGCAACAGTCTTTGAAGAGGCCCTGGCGTCTCATCCAGTTAACTATTTATTTACTTATTTAAAAAAATGTTTTGGAGATAAATTGATTAAATACGTATCTTCATTTTCCCCATATCACTGAATGGGTAACTATGGTAACTGGGATGCGTTTTCCCACCCATGGTAAACCACGCCCACATTATTTGACAAATTGCAGATTACATCTTCAATCATTATAATTAAAGCCTTCTAATTTGACATTATGCGCTAAGTGTGTACACATTAGAAAATGAAACAGCATTGTGCACTGGTTAGTTTGGAATTGCAGCATTCAAATTGGAGGTGAATGATGATGGAGTTAAAGGATAGTTCACCCAACATTTGGATACCAACATTATTCAACATGCAGAAAAAATAAGTCATACAGCTTTGGAACAACTTGAAGGTGAGTATATCCTGACAGAATGTTCATTTTTGGGTGAACGATCTCTTTAAGTTGCCTGTTAGGCATGAAATGACCATAATGTACAAATAAATCATGTAACTGGTCCATTTAGTCTTAGCTAGCTAGATAGTTTCCTAGTTCTAGTTTGGCATGTCGCACTCATTCACTTGTGTTATAGTAGTCAGCTTCACTGATTAAAATGGAAGCGTCCTAGCAGTATAGTCAGTAATGGAAACATTCTACTTTATTGCTTCACCACTCACAATCTTGCTGTATAGATATATATTTTTTAGTCAACTCTGTTGATTAGAATGTTAGCAGTTTGTTGCATCGCATTTGGTGTAGCTGAGGTGTGAGATGAGGAAGAGAAGTGTGTGTGTGTGTGTGTGTGTGTGTGTGTGTGGTGTGTGTGTGTGTGGTGTGTGTGTGTGTGTGTGTGTGTGCACGTTTTTGTGACAAATGAGGACATAAATTTGTATAATGGCAAAGGTATGACAGGTATTACAAGGAGAAGGTGACTTTTCAGGACATTACCCCATGTCCCCACTTTTCAAAACGCTTATAAATCACACAGAATGGAGTGTACTGAAAATCTGAAATAGCACAAAGTCTCCTGTGAGGGGTAGGTTTAGGGGTAGGGTTGATGTAGGGCAATAGAATATACGGTCTGTACAGTATAAAAACCATTACGCCTATGGAGAGTCCCCACTTTTCACAAAAACAAACCTGTGTGTGTGTGTGTGTGTGTGTTTTCCAGCTTCATTGTCTATGATATCTATTATTGAGATAGGCCCCCCTGGTCAGTAACCGGATACGACTGGACAAACACAGCTAAAAGAACATTCAAATTAACTAGCGCTGCTGAAAGAGCCGCCGACTTACTCTGTGTGACATTAAACGCAAACAACAGATAACATAGTACAAATGGAAAAGTAGATGAAAGGAGAAGAGGGCTGTATAAAAGGTAACAAGTACAACGTAATATACAGGTCCACAGTACCACAGTGGTATCACAGTAAAGGAAAACTGTTACCATGGAACATTTTTAAGGGGTCAAACACTGTCATGCGAGGAGAATTTTACCTCAAATAAAATTAAGATCAAACCAGTAGTGATATTTCAACATGACTGCATTTGTTGGGTCTGACGCATCTGGTCAAAATGGTCTGTGAGATTATTTTCAAGACAACCAGCCAGATCCAGAATTATAATTCAATTAATAATTTCTTTCTCTCTGAAATGCAGCAGGACAGCTGGACGAACTACACCTCCCAAAAAAGAAATCAAGTTGACACAGTTATTGCACGCTATGTATTTCAAGGATGCAGGTTGAGTTGAGGTTGTTTTGGTGGTTCATAGACACTCCTACACACACACCAAACCTCCCCAAATCTGCCTGCCGATACTCTCAGGAGGGCAGTGACAGACCTCCAGTAAGGAGGGAGGGTTTGGAATCTTCCACACACAGGATAAAATGCATCAAAAAAGAGTCCTTGGATTCAAACTATGGGCTCTTTGTTAGGTTTTCTCTATTGTGTGGATAGTTCAGGGACTGATATCCATCTAGTCTACATTCACACCTCAGATGCTGTCAGAACTGAGAGAAAACAGGAAAGTTAATCAACACCAGCTAATGAGCATTCACTTCCTGCTCGGCATTCTTGATGTTTTTGCAGTTTTCGGCATTTTTGTGAGAAAATTAAAAGAATGAAATAAGAAATTACATTTATCGGATATTTTGCATTGTAACTTTTATTTTCATGGAAAGAATGATAACATAAAAAGATTTTCTTTCCCATTTCATATTGATAGGAAGTTTAGGTGTGAGTTTTCAAAGAGCTTGTTATGTTATTTAAATATATAGCCTGTATATCCCAGCCATGAACCATGGTTTGCTATTGCTGGTCAGATGGAGGTGATATTAGGCTGGGGGAGGAGCTTGCTAATTCTAGAGAGCATTTGATTGGACAGCGATTTGTGTGCAAGATGAGTCATCAATATTTTTAGTCCTCCAAAAGAGATGCATACTGTATATGCTAAAAGTTTTCCCCCCAAGTTTTGAATGAGTAGACTAGCATAGATAAGAGCATAGAAAGTCATTTTTTAATCATTACAATTTTTTTACAAGAAAACATTATTGTGTGTACCTTTAAGCACTTCTTTTCCCAATTTTAATGACCATGATGTAAGTGTGTAAAGTAAAAAATTTAAAGTATTAATAAAGTAAGGCAGTGTTTGTCGTATTCCTTTTGTTTATGCTTATTTAAATGAGAAACAAAAAATATTGCTGGTAAGAGTCTAATTAGAATTTTCATTGAAAATAATTGGAATTAGAAAAAAAACTCAAGTAAACTACACTGAAAAAAAAGTGGTGTAGAATCAATTTTCAATCAGAAAATGCTATTACATTTCAGAATTAATTGTCATTCAAATACCTTAATTGTCATTAAAATAATGTCAGGCTTAATTTTCTTTATGCAAAGTGCAAATCTGACCTGCTCCTGTTTTTGTGAGATTCCCCAAAAACGAGTAAAACTCGCAGCTGTCAGGTTTGCACTCAGATTTAACCTTGGTCTCGCTATCAAAAAACAAAACAGAATGGATAACAACAAGACAAAAAAGAAAGAGGAACTGCAAACTCATGTTACTGTGGGGAGGGCCAGACTGGTGTCCATTTCCTTTTAATATTGTAGGGAGGTAATAAAGAGGAGAGAACTGAAACCAGCCCAGCTGACAGTGAGGCCAGATAGGAGCGGCCATATGATCCCATCAAACTCAGCCTGCCTTTTACCTGAGCTGCAGCGTCTGTGGCGGAGAACGCAGAAACCAGAACGCTGAGATGTTCTGTAAGCCTGGCTTTATAAACTGACCCTGATGCTGAAGCATGTCAACATGAATTCACTGCAACTAGATAACCAACACTCAGAAACATATACAACTATATGTTGTACAGAGACATATGTCCCAAATATAAGAGACCAATTTGTCTCAATCTGTCTTTTTTTGGAATTATCAACACTTTAAGAGACTCGGTTGTTGTGTTGCTGTAAAGTTGAACTGAAAGCTGCATTTCCTCTAATACTGCTGAAATAAAATGTAAAAAAATAAAATAAACATATACTGACCCTCAAGTTGTTCCAAACCTGTATGGCTTTCTTTCTTCAGTGAAACACAAAAGAAGACATTTTGAGGAATGTTTCAACTGTTTTTGTCCATACAATGAAAGTCAGTGGAGTCCAAACAACATTCTACCCTACTGACTTTAATTGTATGCAATTGAGGTCTTTTTTCAAAATATCTTCTTTTGGGAACAACACAAGGGTGTGTAAAAGATGACCAATTTAATTTTTTTGTTGATTTATTCCATAAATAGACTTGGGGGTGTGTTTTGGCCATTAAGCAAATAGGGGTGTCGAAATTAATCGTTTCTACGATGCATCGCGATGTAGACGAGGACGATTCGGTATCGGTTCAGTAATAGACCATAACCGATTATAACGTACTGACGCTTTTCTGACGTCATTTGTCATGGTAGCATACATTAGGTGCGTTCGGCCCGAAGCGCCGCTGCGCAGAACGACCAGTGCACAAAATCTAGTACCGCGAGAGCGACAAGAGAGCAGACAGATCCTTTTTCTCTCGAATCGCTTTCGCGGCTGACCACTCCAACCAGCGCCACCCCAAATTGAACGCGCCCAATGGCACGACCTGGAGAAGACACACGCTGTGTGTAAAATCATGGCAGCACAAAAACTACAATATTAAAATAAAGGTGCTTCACGATGCCATAGAAGAACATTTTTGTCTAAATGGTTCCATAAAGAACCTTTAACATCTGAAGAACCTTTCTGTTTCACAAAAGGTTCTTTGTGGTGAAAAAAGGTTCTTCAGATTATAAAAAGGTAAGAAAGAGATGGTTCTTTAAAGAACCTTTGACTGAATGGTTCTTTGTGGAACCAAAATGGTTCTTCTATGGCATCGCTGTCAAGAACCTTTTGAAGCACTTTTATTTTTAAGAGTGTATGCTTGAGAAACCACATCAGGTACAGTTAATATATCTGACTGCTTGTATTTATTGACAAAATTGTATATATGTGAAGTAAAATTGAGGATGCGGTGCATTGTGATATCGAACCGAACGAATCGATGACATGATAATCGTAATCGAACCGAACCGTGAGACCAGTGTAGGTTCACACCCCTATAAGCAAACCATCTGCAGTGGAATGTTTTTTAAAAGTTGAACTTCTTTTAACGTGTGTGTCAAATGCGAGGCACTGCACAAGATGCAAGTTGTGAGTGCAACGGTCAACATGTCTGTCTCGCATGGAAGCCTGTTTCTGCCATTAAATAAATAAAAGGTAATTACAACAGTTTTTCTCACAATTCAGACTTTTCTCACAATTCAGACTTTATTCACTTTATTCCACCACGAAATTAAACAATATTTAAATTAAACTTATTTTTCCTCGCAATTCTAAGTTTATATCTGCAATATGAAATTAATTATTTTTCAGAACTGTGAGAAATAAAAATCTGAATTGGAAGATAAAAAGTTGCAATTACCTTTTTATCATTTTTATCCCATGGCGGAAACAGGCTTCCGTAGTCTAGCTTGTGTTTACATATAAAAATGATGGAAAAGCAGTGCAGTGGAACGCAAAAACTCATTGCGAATGGACTCTAGCACAGCAGAGCAACATGATAAAAACTCCAAACGTCTTATTAACCACATAGCAACCCCGTGGCAACCAACCAGAACATGCTACACTGTAAAAAAAAATCGAAGTTGTAAATAAACAAAGGTGATGGAGTATGTTTTTCAAGGAAAATACTATCGTCTTTGCACTGTAAATTCAGAACTCAGTGTTTACTGCGGTTTCTATTGTAACTAATTGTGAAATTTGCTTACTTCAGCGTAGCATTGTTGTGGAAAGTAGCTGTATGTAAACATCTAACCACAAAACAAAATCTAATATCTAAAATGCCCAAAAGTAAATGTTTTTGGTTCAGTAAACACTCATGAGGACACAACCAAACATCTACGAACTAACCAGCTAGTTAAACAGAACAACTGAACAACATACAAGTGTGAACCACAAGTTGAAACATTGAAAATAGGATTTGGTCCAGCAAAAGAAAGCTTCCTCACAGGGTAGGACGGGAGAAAAAGGGGGGGAAAGGAAACGATGTGGGAGCCGGGTTCACCAGGGGTAGAAATCGCTCATGGGAAATATGAATAATTAACCATAACTAGTTATAATTAATTATGAATACTTTAGATCCGCTGTAGATATTTAGCTGACCTCTCAGTGTCAACTGTCTTGTCAATTCTAAGAGCGTTAATTTCCTGGTTTAGGGAAATAACTTTCTTACTGTACAAGTCTATAAGTTTGTAACGTAAATCTGCAAGATTATTGACTCCGGTTATGAGTAAAAAATGAACACGTCAAGTGTGATACAAGAAAGGTTTTATTAACTACATAAACACTAAAACTAGTCCAACATACTACATAAACACATAAACTGGTCTAACATACACATACACACACACACACACACATACAGTTGGTATAGGAAAGGGTTAAAGTTTAACTCAGCATAGAAAGAGGCATAAAGAATGGATTTTATGGAACACTTTGCATGTATATTCAACAGATCAGAGCCTTCAGGGATACGTCAGATTCTGGGTTCAAACACACCTTTGTAAAAAGGTACAAATAATACCTAATGTATCAATTAATAAAACTAAGTTTGATACTTAGCGAGTCTCGGCGGTATGAAAGAGATTCCTGATGCAAATCTTAAAACTTCCTGTTGATCTTTGCTGAATTCGGGTCGAAGAAAAGAACCAGTTTGAGTCAGAGAAACTTGATGAATGGAAAGGACAAGGCAGAAGCCTGGCACGAGCTTAGCGTTTCCTGAAGCGTTTTTCTTACATCAACTTTGCTTCTGAATCTGATACACTTTAGGACAGCGGGCGGGTCCTGGCGCCGGGGCCTTAGGTCGGAGAATGGATCTCCGCCTTTCAAGATGGGCTTGTTCAATGAGCAAAATGGAATTTCCGAGCCGGAGGTGGCAATTGCTGGAGGGTTTAGGACCCTTTGTTCTCTAAGCATGGTAATTTGCAAATGGACTTAAATCGAAATTATTAACGATTCTCAGGGCCCTAATATATATTGCCTATGTACCACCATATAATATACACGCTTGTTTCGATCATACGAAGGCAAATTCATAGATACTAAACAAGGTAAGATTACATATAGTGAAAAGGGATGATCAGGAATGGGTCCCCTCACAAGCATACTAAAATAGTCTAAGAATATCAAAGACAAAATACACAATGACAATAATATACTCAATGGCCTGAAGAAATATGTGTGTTCATTCAAATAACGGTTTTTCTATGAATTAACTAGAACACAGTCATTTCTACTCTGCTTTTCCTTGGGACAAGCAGGGATTTTCCCTGCTTTACATACTTTTGGCCAATAAACCCAGTGATATCAGCGTTGGTTGCCATGCAACAAAGAAGCCTGTTCGACTTCCTGGGGTGTTACGCATTCCGGGGGGAAGGGTCCATGGGTCCTCATATGGCTTGTTAACTGAGGTTACAGAGTATTTGTCATATAAAAAGAGAATATATAGTGTGTTGGATTGGTCCAGACGCTACACAGGCCACTGCATAGTTCTCATTCCTCACAGATGAGAAGTGAGGTGAGGAAGAAGGGGGAGATCTTTGGGTGAAACACAGGAGTACAGTAGAACAATAGCCCTCTCTGCCCATCTCCCAGCCCTGCTAGCCAAAACACAGGCCGCCAGTAGAGACCAGAATGCCAACAGAGCGCTAACAATGCTCAGCAGTCAAAATACTGAAGCCTCTATGGTAACAGAGCAACATGAGGGACAGACACACTCAACAGGTTGTCTATGGTGTCTGATGTGAATGGAGACACTTAAAGTCCAAAGTATATGCTGGTTTTTATGCGTACGATAGAGTATGTGTACAATTCGGTGTGCATAAATTTCGCCATTAGCAAACACATTTTTCACATCCTCTGTACGCTGAGCTCACACATTGAAATTTTGTACACAAGGTGGCAACACTGGCCCAGGCTGTAGTTGCAAAATCTTAAAACATAAACGAAAGATACTTAACAACTACTATTGGAGACGCAACAACAACAGATGCTCGCGTTGACAAGTGCCTGCAAGGCGGCTAAAAGACGCATGCAATTCGTTTAAATGAGCATAGTGACATTTTAATCTGCCATAACTATGACACTGGACAAGGATGAATCTTTCTAGTGCGCAAATGTCAAGTGGCTGTATTTGCGCATACTATCAAATGGAGTACACTTTGAAAAGCTATGCATTCAACTGCATGCATATGCTAGGTGTTTGCGTCAAAACTGAAGTTTTAGCCATGTATGCATCACTATTTCTGTTAAAGGATTAACTCACTTCCAGAATAAACATTTCCTAGCACCCTAGCAATTGCATAACAACAAACTTTCCGAGCAGGTTACCTGCCATATAGATCATGGCAACACCTTTGTATCATGCCAGTGAGTTCTGCATGGCTACAAAACTCAAATGTTCTCCAGAAAATGTAAAAATCCAGTTAGTTTTGAAATACTTCCACAACTGGGCCAACAGAAGGCCTCTGCGCTCATAAGGAAGAATGGCATTTTTGCTAAAATAGCGAAAAACGCTGGCGAATTTACTCCACAGGATCAATGATGAAGTAGCAGTGAAAAGTTTTTCATAATACCTTCAAGGTTCGACTTTGCAGGTATTAAAAAATCTATAGAAATACAGATGGACTCTGGTGATGAAAACTGATTTTACAGTATTAAAAACAGTATTTGTGGGAACTGATGATGGAGTATGAAGTGTAAAAGAAATAACAGGACTTTCTAGTCATATGACTGTGGCATTCTTCACAGAATTAACCCAACACAAAATGAAACAGACACGAGAAAATGGGTGGCGGAGGGGTGAGGTCTGATGTGTGATGGTAGTTGGGAGAGATAACTAGATTTTTTTACATTTTAGTAATGGTAAGTAGTGATCCCACAGCGTTGCTAGGGTCTTCTGAGTGGCTGCTATGGAGTGGCTGCTCGCTGGCCAAAGTCAAAATACATGTGAGTGTACATATTTGACACAGTTTTTAAAATATTAAAAAGCAGTTACTAAATAATAATTATTATATAATATTAAAAATGGCAAGCATTACACATGCATTTTGTAAGGTATTTTGAAAAAAATTAACAGATCTATTTAAAAAATCTATAGTATAATAATATATATAATGATATATATGTTATGTATTATATATATATATATACTGTATATCCCGTGGGATACGAAAGTATTCAGGACCCGTAAAATTTCACTCTGGTTATATTGCAGCCATGCTTAATCATTTAAGCAATTTTTTTCCTCATTAATGTACACACAGCACCCATATTGACAGAAAAACACAGAATGGTTGACATTTGCAGGATTTATTAAAAAAGAAAAACTGAAAATATCACATGGTCCTAAGTATTCAGACCATTTGCTCAGTATTTAGTAGAAGCACCCTTTTGATCTAATACAGCCATGAGTCTTTTTGGGAAAAGATGCAACAAGTTTTTCACACCTGGATTTTTTTTGGGGATCCTCTGCCATTCCTCCTTGCCGATCCTCTCCCGTTCTGTCAGGTTGGATGGTAAACGTTGGTGGACAGCCATTTTTAGGACTCTCCAGAGATTTTAAGTCAGGGCTCTGGCTGGGCCAATCAAGAACAGTCACAGAGTTGTTGTGAAAACACTCCTTCGTTATTTTAGCTGTCTGCTTAAGGTCATTGTCTTGTTGGAAGGTAAACCTACGGCCCAGTCTGAGGTACTGAGCACTCTGGAGAAGGTTTTCGTCCAGGATATCCATGTACTTGGCCACATTCATCTTTCCCCCGCAACCAGTCGTCCTGTCCCTGCAGCAAAAAACACCCCCACAGCATGATGCTGCCACCACCATGCTTCATTTTTGGGACTGTATTGGACAGGTGATGAGTGCCTGGTTTTCTCCACACATACCACTTAGAATTAAGGCAAAAAGGTTAATCAGACCAGATAATCTTATTTCTCATCATCTTGGAGTCCTTCAGGTGTTTTTAGCAAACTCCATGCGGGCTTTGATGTGTCTTGCACTGAGGAGAGGCATCCGTCAGGCCACTCTGCCATAAAGCCCAGACTGGTGGAGGGCTGCAGTGATGGTTGACTTTCTACAACTTTCTCCCATCTCACGACTGCATCTCTGGAGCTCAGCCACAGTGATCTTGGGGTTCTTCTTTACCTCTCTCACCAAAGCTCTTCTCCCCCGATAGCTCAGTTTGGCCGGACGGCAAGCTCTAGGAAGGGTTCTGGTCATCCAAAACGTCTTCCATTTAAGGATTATGGAGGCACTGTGCTCTTAGGAACCTTCAGGCAGCAGAGATGTTTTGTAACCTTGGCAGATCTGTGCCTTGCCACAATTCTGTCTCTGAGCTTTTCAGGCAGTTCCTTTCACCTCATGATTCTCATTTGCTCTGACAAACACTGTGAGCTGTAAGGTCTTATATAAACAGATGTGTGGCTTTCCTAATCAAGTCCAATCGGTATAATCAAACACAGCTGGACTCAAATGATGTTGTAGAACCATCTCAAGGATGATCAGAAGATATGGACAGCACCTGAGTTAAATATATAACTCAGGTCACAGCAAAGGGTCTGAATACTTAGGACCATGTGATATTCAGTTTTTCTTTTTTAATAAATCTGCAAAAATGTCAACAATTCTGTGTTTTTCTGTCAATATGGGGTGCTGTGTGTACATTAATGAGGAAAAAAAAATAACTTAAATGATTTTAGCAAATGGCTGCAATATAACAAAGAGTGAAAAATTTAAGGGGGTCTGAATACTTTCTGTACCCACTGTATATAAATGTCACCTCATTAAATATGGTGCTGGTTTGATTGAATCCCTTATTTTGTGTTCAGGGTATGAAGAAAGAAACATCAGTGCCATCTTACTGGTCTCTTCAGTCAAGTCGACACCCAATAATGTTATGTCAATTGCTTTGCTGTTTTGTCAGAGAAAATCCAATGGTGTCAGCAAAGTGCTTTTGGAAGGATATTTGAAAGACTTCCAGTGACAGCATCTCTGGTTTAATAGCATGTACTCTTGGCGAGAGCAAAAAAAGGGGCAGTAGCTCTAGAGTGCTGCCAAAAATGGAGAAAAACTAGGCATTTGGGATTTTCCCACCATCATTTAAGGGAGCTCAGTGTTTGGAAAAAAGTTTTTTCAACAGGCTGAGACATGTTTTGACAATGCATGCTTTATAGATGCTCATGAATAATGGGATATTGGCATAATAATAGAAAACATGGGCATATGACGTTTAATGTGAGTTTTACAAGTGTAACACATCAGTCGAAAGCTCAGTGAATTGGGCAAACCAGTTTGAGGCTTCAGACATGACGCTCTGGCAAACCAAACGGCATCTGTTGTGCCTGAGTTTGGCAGACTTGTAGGGATTTGCGCTGGGGGAGAAGGGGGTGTGTCTGGCGTGGCCAACCTCTCTATCTACTCCCTGTAATTTTCTCTGGGCTGTGTTTGCCACATACTTCACTCCTGATTCATTCCCAAGCATCCCTCCAGTTAGAAGAAACGACTTTTACTATGTACGGAATAGCATACTACCAATCTATCATACTACACATAGTATTTCTGCAGATGCAGTTTGTATATTTTGTATGCTTGGAATACTTGATGTACTACATTTGCAAAAATGTGCAGTATACAACAGAGCACACTGAATGGAATACTGTATCCCACAATGCAATGCACCTGACTTTGCCTTCCATTTTGAAGGCGACGAAATATTAAACCGTAAAATCAACCACAATGTTAAAAATCCCCTCATTGACACAATATATGATCAGGCCGCCAAAAGTTAAAAGAATAGTTCGCTCAAAAATGAAAATTTTCTGAAAATGTAGTCACAACTGGGCCATCCAAAATGAGGGTAAGTTTCTTCATCAAAACAGATTTTGAGAAATTCAGCATTATGTCACTAGCTCACCAATGGATGCTCTGCAGTGAATGGGTGCCGTCAGAATGAGAGTCCAAACAGCTGATAAAAACATCACAATAATTCACAAGTAATCCACACCACTCCAGTCCATCAAGTAACATCTTGTGAAGGACAAAGCTGCATGTTTAAAATGCCTAAAGGAAGGATTTGTTTCTTACAAACATGCAGCTTTTCGTTTTTCAAGACATTGATTGATGGACTGGAGTGGTGTGTGGATTATTGTGACTGTGTTTTTATCAGCTGTTTGGACTCTCATTCTGACGGCACCCATTCACTCTGAATTGATAAGCAAGAGAAATATTGCTAAATTTCTCCAAATCTGCTCTGATGAACAATCAAACAAGCTCATCTACTGTACATCTTGGATGGCCTGAGAGTGAGTACATTTTCATTTTTAGGTGAACTATTCCTTAATTTCAGTAACTTCTCATATGATGGATTTTGACCACGACAGTGTCTGTTTCATGCACATATTCAAATTTAATATTTGATTCGCCAGCCAAAATGAACTTAAATTTAAAAAAAAAAGTTTAAAACGCAAAGTTTTTATCTGCAGCAAGATGAGCAAAATTGAATTCAACAAGTATGAATTGTTTATCTTTTTAAACATCGCATACTAGTTTTAAAACCTAGTACTCTTTTCTAAAACATCCATTAAACACTAGCTGAACAAATTTCTAATGTTATTTCAAAATTGTTCACAAATGCATTCTTAAAGAATTTGTTGTTATGAATTTAACATGAAAATTAACTCAAGAAAGGTTTTACAAACGAATGGCTTAAAATGTTTCATATACAGCATATAGTCAAAATAACACAATGAAATTATGGTTTTCAGAGTCAAAATGATGGTTTCTCACCACCAGCGGAAAAATGCCATTCATCTCATATAACACAGCATAGCACAGACAGAAATAGAAGCCTTTCTCTCTCTGTGCCTTGAGTGGCTATTAATTGTTGAACCAACTGTTAAATAAATGCCTTTCAGTGGTAAACCTGTATATTTTTTATATAACCAACAACATAATAAATTATTAATTTGGACTGCAGAGAAGCGTTAATGCCTTAAACCTCAACACTAGGTGAAAATGCAATACTTTTATAACTGTTCCCAAGTTCCCAACACTAACACTGAATGAAAACAGCTCATGGTTTTCAACGCTATTTATTCGGCTCATAATATATTAAACAGCTCTGCTAACCCTCATAAAGGCAACACACTCGTCCACATACATCAGCTGTTTAGATCATGTAAAGTGCTTCACCTTTCACCTGAATCTGCAAATGCCGAAACGTAGTCACATGATTGGTGTTTAATTTTCCTAAAAAGGCGAAACACACTTAAATGGGTGGGACTGTCATTGGGAGTGAGGGTGTACATACGAGAGGAAGATGATGAATGGCAGGAAGGATGGGGATTTTGCCAGACGTCAACAACATCTCTGTAATCCTCAAGATGGATGGAAAGCATGACGTTCCATTACAAAGACTCATACGGCTGAACACCTCACCTGAGTTGATGAAGTTGGGAAAAATGAGCTGGATGTGACTGTCTATACCATGACAAAACGGGAAGCTTGTTAAAGGGATTGTTCATGTTTACTTGAACTTATGTGATCCCAAATGCCGTGAAGCACAAATGAAGATGTTTTGAGGAAAGTTCATGCTGCTCTTTTCCATACAAGCAAAGCAGGGGCTGTCAAGCTGTAAAAAGGCCAAAACCGCACCATAGAAACACCATAAAAGTAGTCCATGACTAATATTTGCCATGTTTTCTGAAGCCGATTTATATTAGAAACAGACCAAAATCAAATGGAAGCTCAAATGACGGGAAAGAACCAACGAGGTTTGTTTCCATGTGTCAAGCAAGTACAATAAATAAGTAAAATAAAGATTTTGAAATGTCTTTCTACTTCAAGTGTGTTACTTGCAATTTCTTTGTATTTCTTTGTGAAATTTACAAGCCATTTCATTGTTTCAAAGTAAATCCTACACCAAATTTTTTTTCAGTGTACAATTTTTTGATCTCATATTTGATTTGCTCTTTGATCAATGTTTATACGTGAATAAAAGCTTAAATTAAATCTGTTCATCATCTTCTATAAAGTGACTGTGTCTCAGAAGACATGGATCAAACGGTTGGATTCATATGGATTACTTTTACAATTAACTTTTTGAAGTGTGAAAGTATTGGTTCTGTGGACTTTCAATTGAGAGACAGAAAATCCTATGGGTTTAGAACAACATGAGGGTGAATAACTGATGACAGACAGACAAATCATGGCAGGTTTGACATCACTTACACCAAAAGCAGATAGTTTACACATTTTTTGTAACCGAACACTCTGCTTTCTTTGAATATGCTTCTGAGGAAATGAGATTTGAGAGCTACAGCGAAGGGCAAGATTTTAAATATCTTTCTTTTAAGATTTCGGTCTGCTCTGCACACAAAGCTACCATTCAGAAGATACTGAATTTGCACAAAAGTCATATGGAGTTGGACCATTTTTTGGAGCTTAAAATGGTATGGTTTTGCTGTATGGAAAAAGAGCATCTTCTTTTGTGCTCCACAGAAGAAGGAACGGCATACAGGTTCGGGTGAATAAAAGATGACAGAATTTAAATGTTCAACTACTGTTTGTTAGACAATTTACACTATGTTAAACGTATTCAAAAGCACCATACTGAAGCGCAGGGGCTGGTTTTGCATGCTGCCATTATTCATGGTAACAAAATAAGGAACTCTCTGACAAAAGCCATTGTTGCTTGTCTCCACATTATTTTTCTCCATCAATCATTTTAATGTGCGAGTGCCATCATCTATACGAGACCAAAGACAACCTTTGGAATGAGCAAACTGAAAAAGTAAGTAGCATTTCCCACTACATATAAGCTGAATAGTAATGGGTCAAAGGGTCATGCTTGGTTGATGGCAGGGTGAACAAGGCATTTGTTAAACCATTTTACTTCCACAATGAGATGCATTTCTGAGCAAAACAGGATATTAAATGAGAATAAAGGGATTGACTGGATGGTGAAAAGAGGCTTTTGTATGACAAACTGTTGAACAATAAATGGCCTTATGATATTGTTTAAAGGCAGAGCAAGTTATTACAATTTGATAATGCATTAAAAGAACAAATGTTGACAACAACGTGACGTTTAAGAGCAGCATTTCACAATAGACATTTCAAGAGAGTACCAAGAATGACTCACATTGCGCAATCGCTCACCTGGTCCTGCAGTAAACAGAAGGAAGTGCAATAAATAAAAAAACAAGGAAGTAGTGTACAGTCTCCAGCAACACTGATCGATTTGGCAATATAAACAACAACATGTACAATGTACATTTTCTGAAGAAAATGTGAGTGGTGTTTGTGTTTGCCCTGAAAATCCAAAACCAATAGTAATGGTGATGCTTGCCTTAGCAAGCACTATAAGTACATTATTATGAAACCTTGAAAACATGGTGCAGTGGTTCTTCTTGACTTTTGTGTCTGTGTCAAGTGCAAGACTCATATTTGGAGAAAACACACTAGACCTCATGAAAATCATTTCAAAGCTCTCTGCCAAGATTACAGAGGGTCTTATTAAATAGTTCCCTTAGCTAAACATAAAAAGACATTCTACTGACTTTTAGAAACACTAACATGGACAAGCTCAAATGGCTGTGATCAATTGCTAACAATTAACTGAACATTAGAAAGAACTGCTGGAAATGGTGATAACAGCTAGTAAACTTCATACATTCTCAGATCAAACAGTGCCATTTAGAAAGGAAAGAAGCGGTGTAGTATGTGTGGAAATGAGGGTAGTGTCCATATGGCAGACATGTGAGTGGGTGAAACGTGTCGCCTTCCTACTGAAATCCAGAAAAAAACATTGGTATATTTGAAATTCTGCACAGCTGAGGAACAATGGCACAGCATGTGAATCTGAACAGACCGAACATCTTTTAATTTATATACCTGTGAAAATGTAAATATATGCACTCTGGGAGGCATACATATTTTTATAAAGCCTAAACTAACCATTACTGTCAAATTGTGTGAAGGCTGGTTATGTCTCAATGCAGGAGAATGATTGGACAATAGAGAAGCTGGTAAATGTGACATTTAAGGCAAAACTCAGCTTGAGATGAGCTAGCATGAACGCCACATGCATAATGTCTCCTGCGATATTGCAAAAGGGTCAAAAAGGGTCCAAAATAAAGAAAAGGAAAGATTTTTATGTATTTCTGTCGGTTTTGAGAAAGGTTTATACCATTCCAAAAAAAAAGGTTAAATGTAATAACTCATTAATACATACATAAAAATGTCATCTGGTGTAACCATCAAGTAAAAATATATTTTCCTACCATCCTGAATACATGTCTACACATCTTCAAACATTTTTAAATGTATTTTAAAATACATTTTTCAAGGTAAAGTCTTTTTTTCAAATATGATTAATTAGATTCATAAATCTTATCACATTTTGGGGAGTCATACCACATGACATTTTACTAATCTAATAAGATATAAACTGCTGTTTTATATTTTTTTTCCCCAGCATGCTGGTCACACCACATGACTTTGATTTGGAAGTTTTCAAATATGAATAAGCAGTGAAGTAGTTTGTTGAAATATTATTATTTTTACTAAATAATAATATTTCATAAATAATAACATATTATGCCAAACTACTCAATAACATTGTTTTCACAAATGTATTTCTTTTAATGAGGCTTTTTATATAGAAATATATACATATTTTTAAATATTATTCATTATGATATCAGGACAGTTTTATCACCTTGACATTTTGGACTTTATGTCCCCAAAAATATCAAAATACATTTTCCTTCAGAAATTACAAACATGCACATCACAGAGGAGGCATATTCAAGACATTGTATGTAAGAAACACTTTTTTAAATAAAGTTATAGATTTCGACCAAACTAAATATGTCATGTTATTGACCTAAAAGACTAAACTAGATTTTTTCTAAACTTTTCCATTAGTGTTGAGAGCATTTGTAATGTGGTTAGGGGTTTATTTTCACCACTCTGCTAACCCAGGTGGTGTGACTACTGTGACCGCCTCATATAAGTGGTGAAATACATATGCGCTGATTTAGCGTGTGCGGTGTGAAACAAGGTTTAGCAAGTACCACTTAAAGGAAAGTGCAAAACACAGGTCAGCTTTAGGATATATGCTATCACAAATAAATCACAAAATAAATGTGCTATCACAAAGCTGCATTTTCATTTTCACACGCCAACAATAAAAATAGACCAGCAGCTTTCAGATAAATCTTCATGAGGTCTCTGATCCCTGTGAGGCCAGCCATCACATGACAATGTTTTTCTCTGTTGTGCTCTAGGCCTTAATAAAATAACACAAGAGCCTTCTCCATTCTCGTCTCAGATCTAGCGGTACAGTCCAGTTCTGACCTACACATAACGGGCAATTCTTTGCATTTAATAAATCGCCTTGCAATAAAAGCACTGATCTAGGATCAGTTTGTGTCTTCCATGTCCAAAAGAGTTTGATTACATGGACAAGGAGAAGCCGATGCCTGATAAGCACTCATTTCCTGCCGTGTGTGCTATGCTTTGTATGTTCATGGGCTGTAGCCTGTGACTAGGTGTAGATGCAGTTTTAAATAGCCTGCTCTAATTTGTCATTGAATTAAACTTCCTCGTTTAACTCATCCCACATGTTGACAAATGATACCTCAAAATGTTTCAGGAGAGGTGTGCATCTCTAAGAGATCAGACTTATGATTTTTGCTTGGTGGGCAAAAAAAAAAGGCCAACTTGCATTGAATGAGGGATCCGATATCTAGTAACCGAGCAAATGTTGGTAACCAAACAGTTGACGGTAGCCTTTGACTTTCAAAGCATAGAAAAAATACTATGGAAATCAATGGCTATCCTCAACTGTTTGGTTACCAACATTCTTCAGAATATCTTCTTTTGTGTTCAACAGAAGAAAGAAACGCATACAGATCTGGAACAACATGAGGGTAAGTAAATGATGACAATTTTCATTTTTGGGTGAACTACCCATTTAACCTCTTGTTTAGTAAAGCGAATCTGAGAGTGCTTTGCAATTTATTAGTGGTCTAAGCACTGAAGGTCGAAGGTCATAGAGATACCAAACTTGGTGGGATGGTTAGAAATCCCACCTACCCACTACTATTTATTTATATGACACAAGATAATGCTATGATAAGGCAATGGTTTAGCCGATATGAGCAAAAGGTTATCAAAAGATACGTTGAAAGCTTTGAGAAGGTATAATTAAATGCATTGGTCTGGCATTGGGCATTTTAACAAACTGACCTATATCTGTCGAATGCAAAGTCCTAACTTAACCAAATTTGGCATACACAGACAACTTGACAGTCTGAGGATGTATGCCAAATTATGTCAAATTCTATCAATAGGGGGCGCTAAAACTGAAAAAAATGCTTGTAACTCCACAGTTGTATGATCAATCAAATCAATATATGTCTTCTTTGGGGCAAATGATAACATATGCTATAGATATCACTATGTTATATATCACCATGTCAAGAAAACATGTACGTTAGCAGCGAAACAAACTTCATCAGCTTAAATGGGAATAGCCATTAAGAAATTTAGCAGACATGTAGAGGGTGGCTAGAGGTGGCGCTACAACACAGTTTTGCTAATAACACTGAAACCAGAAAAAAAATCATCCTATCCTGTTTGTCTGATTTCCATTAAAACTCACTTAAAGTCTCATATTATATTAGAAAAATACCTAGCAGTTGTATCACTGTATTGTTTACATGAACCTTTAGTACTATATTTTTTTGTTATTACCCAATACACTCTTATAAATAAAGGCTCTTTACTGGCATTGATGGTTCCATAAAGAGCCTTTAACATCCATGGAAACTTTCCATTGAAACAAACGTTTCTTGTAGATTATTAAAATGTTCTTTAGACTAAGAAACTGAAAGTTTCTTTGGGGAAACAAACATGGTTCTTCCATCGCATGGCTATGGAATCCCCTTTTTGGAACCTTTATTTTTAAGAGTGTTCTTAAATACTTTAGAAAATGGGTTTTCGTTATCATTTATGTTTCCCCAAAGAACCTTTCAGTGAAACATTTTTCTTAAAAAAAAAAACATGTTTTTCTAAGTGTTTAGAACACTTTAATAATCCAAAGAAGCTTTTTTGCAATGGAAAGGTTCCATGGATGTTAAAGGTTCTTCATGGAACCACAGGTGCCGATTAAGAGCCTTTATTTTTGAGTGTGTAAGGATGTCTTAGAATCATTCTTAGAATTAAAAAAAAAAAACGAGCTTCCCTCAAATATCAAATATTTGAATGAGGCAAGACCTTGAGATAGGGCTGCACGATAAATCGAAATGGAATTGAGATCACGATTCAACAGAAGCTGCGATTGTCATGCATATCTTTCAGTGAGGCACGGTTCTGTGATCAGCAGTAAATCTCCATCCGAAGGCCAGAGGGTGCTCTCACGCTGAAACTCCAAATACGCCTCGCAGAAGAAACCCAGAAAATCTCTGCAGCTGAATAAACAGAAGACTCTTTCATTGATTCAACGTGACTAATAAACACAAGACTATGGCAATATACGGTTTATCTGTTATTATAATTTTCATTAAAATAAAGTATTTATAATGCATTGCCTTTATCACTGCTTAAATGCTATGAAATATGTGCACGCCTTATTCTGTGTAAGAAGCCACATCATCTCAGAAGGATTTATTTCAAACACTCGACTGACGTTATGAAGTGAGTTTGGAGTAAAAATATGTTATTAAATCTGGTATTTTCACATGCTTTCAGAAGGAGCAGCATTTACTTCACAGAGCCGTAGTTCACTGAGAAGCTATGCAAACAGCTGGTATTATCGCGAACGATTTCTTCGATTTCATAATCGCGCAATAAAATCGTCTGCGATTTTTTTGCGTAACTTGTCAGTGAACTACGGCTATGTGTAGTAAATTCTGCTCCATCTGAAAGCACGTGATGATGATTTCCTGCTGATTACAGAACCGGCTTTACTAACAAAAGACGCATGTCAATCGCATTCGATTAATCGTGCAGCCCTACCTTGAGATGCAACAGAGAGTATGAAGGGTTTTCTGCTATACTGGTATTTTAGGTATAATCAGACCTTGTTATGCAGGAAGTATGGGCATAAAGCTCATGATGTAACTCGCCACAATCTAGCAGGGGAACTTCCCCAACATCTCACACGGGTTTGAGGGAAGTCTCAGCTATCATGCTGCTATTTATTCCTGCACCCCACACTTTGCCTAATTATCGCAGCTCAGACTTATCAAGAGGAGACTGACAGGATGAAACATTTCCTCCTGAAGACAACATTAGTCTAAAAGTGAAATGTCTTAGATGAATCACCCACATGAGGCAGCAAAGTGCCCATCACACGGTTTCCATTTTGGAGCTATTGTGATTGGGTTACAATGCATTATAATGAACTGCAGGAGAGATCATTTCTAATTCATGTGGGACAGAAGGCTGAAAGTCTTTTTTTGTGCAACAGTGGAAAGAAAAAGTGCATTGTTTGGAGGAATCTCACAAAAACTGCAAAAATAAATGTGTATTTCAAACCAAAATCAAAAGAAAAAAATGTATTTCGCAAAAAGCAAATGACTGTAAAGAATAATTACTGAAGCAAAAATTGTTGTGATGTGTTAATTATATAGTATACATAAACCCTAGTAGTACTTGTTGCACTGAATTTAATCAGATTTTAAAAGACTTCACTAAAACACACACACACACGCACACACACACATCATGTCCTTACAATAATATGCAGGTTTTATATTACAGGAATATGGATTGGGGGTTAAATGTGCTTAATTGTCATGACAATAATATGATAATAATATAAAATAAATAATCTAATGATCCTAAAACAGGCTTAATTTACTGTATTTTCAATGTGACAAGTTTTCTTGAGTCTAGATATATATAGGCATTATTTAAACAAAACCATAACAAACTTGCACAATTAGGTATTCTGATTAAATCCTATTTTACGAGCAATCATTACTAATTTTTATTGAAAAAAATTATTTGGAAAAAAAAAACTATAAAGAAATGTATGTTTCATACCAAAATCAAAAGAAAGGGCACAACAAGAATCTTGAAGCAAAAAGGAGTATAAAAATAAACATATATTATTGTAATTGTAAAGTAGGCTATCCATCATAGTAATAGGACATCATATTAATATTTATTGTACTGAATTTACTTGTAAAATATTTTCTTTAAGTAAGCATTAAAAAACATTCTGTCCACACAATATGATGTAGATTTTTTTTGTTGTATTACATAAATGAAGACTGGGGTTAAATGCAAAAAAAAAAAAAAAAAAAAAAAAGGGTCAGAAACAGGCTTAATTTTCTTTATGCAAAATAGAATTTCATATTTTTCTTTATTTTCGTTCAAAAGTGACTTAAAAAATACATTTTGTGAGATTCATGTTTATTACAAACAGATTAAAATATGTTAATTTAACAAATTCTAATGAATGCTAAATCATGCTTCCATGCTCAAAAACCACAAATATTGATTGTTTTGAGCACAATAACTGCACCTTTTGGAACTGAGGGCATTGGTTTTGCTGACGACTGGTTGGGCCAGTTTACAGCCCACAGGGCAACATCTCTCAAGTACACTCGGGACATTACCTCAACAAGGTCAAGTATTTAGGTTAGAGGGCAAGTGTAAAGATCACACTTGGAATGTGGATAGACAGAAATCAGCTAATGTATTTCTAAATTACATCACTATATCACAAAGCCTAAGTTGGCCATGACACACAAACTCAGGCCTCCACTGAAGCTCTGCTATAGCATTTAACCAACATTTTTGTGCTGCAATCAGTGTCAAAAGTAGAATTTTAGCAACTACCTTCCTTTTCTCCCCTAACTTCTGTTTTAAAAATCTGAAAAAGATCATGACTGGCTAGTCATGCTTCGGTAAAGAGCTGCATGTCAAACATTTACCAAGCACTTCTTTGTATTAACATTATTTGTAGTCTATATTCAATTGTTTAACTAAAACAAGCCCTCAAACAAATTATCTTTGTCTAGCTGTTGTGTGGTCTGTTCCATTGCATCACAGTTGGCTGATTTTAGGACTCCGTGTTACCAGATGCCTCTGTTATATTTGAAGCAACACAAACTGAAGCCCTCAATACCAGGTGGACACCTTAAAGGGTTAGTTCACCCAAAAATGAAAATTAGCCTGTGTTTTACTCACCCTCAAAGCATCCTAGGTGTATGTGACTTTCTTCTTTCAGACGAATCCAATCGGAGTTATATTAAAAATTGTCCTTGCCCCTCCAAGCCTGTCCATGGGGGTAAGCGGGTGTTTATTTTGTCAGACAGTTCATAAGACGTGAAATAAAGTGCGTGCATCCGTAATAAAACGTCCCTCACACGACTCCGGGGGGTGAATAAAGGCCTCCTGTAGCGAGTCCATGTGTTTTTGTAAGATGAATATCCATATTTCAAACGTAATAAACGCTTTTTTCTCACTTCCGCTGACTGTCATACACGGAAGCCGTTCCGGCGGATGACGTAAGACGTATGCGTCATGCGCGCGCCTCTGAGAAATGCAGGACCAAAGGAAAACCACTCTCCTCTTGGCTTACATCGAAATCCTCCAACATTTTTCTTTACAAATCCTCGTTTTGTGCTTCTAATTCGTGAACGGCGTTATGTTTTGTCTCGGCGTTCGTCACTAATCACGCAACACCGACATCTTACGTCATCCGCCGGAACGTCTTCCGTGTATGACAGTCAGCGGAAGTGTGAAAAAAGCGTTTACTACGTTTGAAATATGGATATTTATCTTACAAAAATGCATGGACTCGCTACAGGAGGCCTTTATTCACCCCCTGGAGTCCGTGAGGGACGTTTTATTACGGATACGCGCACTTTATTTCACGTCTTCTGAACTGTTGACAACCGACACCCGCTTACCCCCATTGTAAGGCTTGGAGGGGCAAGGACATTTTTTAATATAACTCCGATTGGAGTGTCTAAAAGAAGAAAAGTCACATACCCCTAGGATGCCTCGAGGGTGAGTAAAACACAGGCTAATTTTCATTTTTGGTTGAACTAACCCTTTAAGCTTCCACATTTATGTGCATTCATTCCACAATGAGAGACACCGAGGCAAAGTGAGAAATGGACATTCAGTCTTTTAGAAGTAGATTGTAATCCCCACACTGGGGAGATGTGGGAGTTGTTTGATGATGGAAATGGAAATCCCCCGGGAGTGTGAAAATGCACAATTATCTAACGCTTTCGCTTCTGTCGCGTTGCCGCTGCACTTTATATGCATTCCTAAGTATACTGTACTACAAATTTAACTGTGAGAAAGATAACAAGCACACTAAAAAGGCCGAAAAGTGTAGTGCTATTATGAGAAACTGCTGCTGATCTTTGTTCTGTGTGGACATCGTGAGAAGTTTTTACGAGCTTAGACATTGAGGCACTTCAGCATTAACCAAAACGAAACCGTAACTTGCGCAATTCAAGATGTGGAATACATTTTTGATTAAATCATGTTTTACTAGCGCCTCCTGAACAAATCCTTTATGTTGAGTCGGATGTTTTTGATGAATCATTTGAACCGGTTCACTAAACCGGGCCTGAAGGAATCTTTCAGGAATCAACAACTCACCAAATCAGCAAGTGCCATGGCTGTGTCTAAAATTGCTACATCTTTATATAGTGCACTATCTGAGGATACAACCATTTGTAATGGTGTATGAAACCATAGTGAATATTATTGTGTGCACTCATATAACCCCATAATGCACCTTGATAACAAGTGTACAGCTAGCATGCGCTGTGTGGTGCCAAATTAATTCAGAAAAAGACGTCACACTCAGTGTCCAAATTCGCTCACTTGTTTTCATTCACTCATACAGTGTATTAGTGTATTACTGTAGGAAATAGTGAATAAGGGACGATTTCGGATACAGCCAGTGTTGGGGAGGAACTAATAACAAGTAATGGAATTACCTAATTTAATTACACATTTTTTAAAACTGTAATCTGTTACAGTTACTGAGAAATTTTTTTTAATTTAATTGCAGTTACTTATGAAAATGTTAAAGATTACAAAGGGGGTTACATCTGAATATTTTCACACACATACAGATTTGATTGATTTCTTTCCCAAATTGCATTGACTGCTCTAAAATATGAGACACCAATGTTTCAGGAGTTTAGGACACATGCTTAATCGATAACTGTTTTATTTACAATTTGGGTTTATGTATATGCTTTATTTTTTAAGATTAACTGTTTTTTGTGATCCCTGTGTCATAGCAATGCAAAGATTTGATTTAAAGATGGTAATCATCGTCTATGAAAAACATATCTTGTTATGATTTTAAATCTGCATTTAACCTCAGAATGATCTGGTCGTGCTTTCAAGTTAAAGTATTATAATCTTTATTCAAGTGACGAAGGATTTTGAAAGTTTTCAGAGTACTACTGTAAGGTTAGCCCTGCCTGCTTGAAATGTTTCAAAATGATCAACGGAAATTAGAAATTTAGAAAAGTGATCCAAAAGTAATCAGTTACATTACTTTAATAAAGTAATTGAAATAGTTAAACTATTTATTGCATTTTAAATAGGGTAACTTGTAATCTGTAACCTATTACATTTCCAAAGTAACCTTCCCAACACTGGATCCAGCCCATATCTTTCAGATTCATTTACACGATGAGAACCGATCTGAGGATTTAAATGATGGGAAGAACAGCTGCTATACAGAAAATAAAGATAAATAAAACGTACTCGAATATGTTTATGACTTGACAGTTTTATCAACATGCATATGAGCCTGTTTGAATAAATAAAACATGCAAAACTACACCCTTGACGCGCATACAGTCGCATTTACAGTTGCGTATTGTAACAGCACATTATATTTAAGTTCTGAATGACTTTATTAATAAAACCAAGTCAAAACGGTAATAAGCAATACTGCATGTGTCTACTCTACAGTGAACACAGTAAAAGCGTGAAATACGTCAGAGACCCGCGTGACGTACAGAATCACAAGTGATTTTTGAAACAAACTGTTCGAAAGAACCGATCCTGCGAAACGAGTCACTAAAAAAAGGGACAAGCAAAGCAACAATAAGCAGTGTTGAGGGTAACTCATTACAAGTAACGCGAGTTACGTAATCAGATTACTTTTGTCAAGTAACGAGTAAAGTAACGCATTACTTTTTTAATTACAAGAAAATATCTGAGTTACTTTTTCAAAAAAGTAATGCCGGTTACTTTGTTTTCCCATTTATTCACCGACAGCTCTCCTGTCCCCATGTTGAGAGAAATCGGGAGTACAGAGGCATTGTGTGCGCTGTGTGAACATGATGTTAAAAAAAAGAACTGTAGTTCTAGACTATATGTGAATGTGCATTAATTCATCCCACTCAAAACAGATTTAGTATTCATCAAAATGAATTAAAACAGTGAAATGCAAACTCAGAATATGACGCAAACCTGCAATAATTAAATATGTTAAATAACACAAATGCATCCAATCCCGTTTTATTAACCAATGTCTTTGCTGCTGACCTTTGTTGATCCAGTTACCATACTAATAAACACAAATGACTTTAGATAAACTAACAATTGTGCTTTGCTTTTTATTGCTGAAGAGTGTTTCTTCTCCTGCGTTCTACTGTACAGACGTGAATTCACTTTTGCTTCAGCCTGAGGTTTATTCAGTACACTTTTTGGTGTGAAAGGGCTTTTACATTTGCAATAAATAGAACTTCTTATATTAAAAACAATCAAGCCCTGCTCATATTTAAAAAGTAACGCGAAAGTAACGCGAAAGTAACTCAAAAGTAATATAACGCATTACTTTCCATTAAAAGTAACTAAGTAACGTATTAGTTTTAGTATTAGTTATTAGTTACTTTTTTAGGGAGTAACGCAATATTGTAATGCATTACTTTGAAAAGTAACTTTCCCCAACACTGACAATAAGTGAGTAAAATAGAATCTGTGCGGCACGCAGTCCAACACCCACGCGTTGCCCACGCACACGAGTGTAAACAATGACAGTTAAGCACCATAAACAACACCACATATACTGTACAGATACTGTAAACGCGCGACTGCGCACAATGGGAGCGCGCTGGCTGTGCAAAAGTCGCCAAACGTAATATCGCGATATAAAGAAGAATATCGCGTTATTCTTGTAAAATCCTCACATAAAATCCACTTCAGAGCGTCGGTGGATGAAAGCGCAAGCAAACACTGTTTTCTAGACAGATTCGCTTCAGAAACGCCCCTTCACGGCTTTAAAATGGCAGCAGCACATGAGGAGCTCATATTTCCCTAATTCTTACCCCTTCACGAATCTATTTACCTCGGATGCATGCCGTGTATGTATATAGAAGAGCAAGATCTGAAAGCAAACGACGAATGGTTACATAACAACAGCTACAAGCCAAACGAAATTGAATTCTAAACAAACCCACTTCCTAGAATCTAACTTTGATCATGCTATATATATATATATATATATGTGTGTGTTGTTTGTGTAGTTTTTAATAAATTTAATATTAAATTAATAATTATAAATACTATACGCCCATATTTTGCATCTCAACAACATTCACCGATTTTAACCCATAAGCGACGCGCATCATAATTTCACTACAAGCCAAAAAAAATGTAAAATAACAGACTGTCACTTAATAATGTTCCCATTTGCATTTAAAAATAAAAACAAGCAGCCTAAAATCTCTAGCAGTTTACACCTTCGCTCCCTCCCCCACTTTTCCTCCCATGCCATTATTATCATTACATACAATAATGCAACCCCTTCAATACAAGAACAACTCAACAAGCGCGTAATAGGAAAATAAGACACTGGAAACTCACATACCCATCCATTGCACAGAGCAAAACAGAGGCGAGGTGAAATAACAATGCAAGCACAGGAAAATAAAGAAAGGGTGCTGCTGTTACAGTTCGACTGCCCAACACAAATTCAGTCTCTCTGGCACAAAGGCACGCACACACTTCCTGCTCCTGACGTGAACACACACATACACACACACACACACATACATGTACAGACGCTTCTCTATACAAAATGGCCTCCCCTTTCAGCAGACACACCTTTGAAGAAGCGCGTAATATTTTTGTTGCTGGACGTTTTGTTGAAAGCACCAAACTAGAGTGCGCATTGACGCGCGACAACAATAAGTTCTGCGCGTCCGCTATTTTCAAGCCCAGCGCGTGGTTTGGGATCATGTGTTGATGGTATCTGCACTAGGAGCTCTATAGAGGATAATCTTGTTGCTGGAATATATTTATTCATTAAGGTAATGGGCCTTGGGGAAGCGCTTTAAGAGCTTGACACTTGCATTAAACACGCAGTCGATACATTCATTCTGCTTTCCGAGGGTCAGACTTCCTGGAATGAACTCCTTATCAAACATATGAAGCTTTCTGATGCATTGAATTATTGATGAATAAATAATGTCCCCGTTTGTGTTTTAAACAATGACTATTTTTACGCGCGTATCGTATGAGGGAGGGCAGCAGTGAAGATGGTCTCCTCTCTGTACCTGAAGCGTGTAAGAACTTGTTACACTTGTTGGACCGGCTGAACTGCAGTCTTGTGCTTGCATTGGAGAGTGTGTGTGTTACAAAAAGTACATTCGTTGCCTAAACTATTAGGCTATTCCAATGTATTGAGAGTATGAATCAGTGCAGTAGTTTTAATGCAGTAGTTTATACCAGGGGTCTTTAAAGTGGGGTCCCCCAGAGGGCCGCTAGTGCTAGGGGGTCTGTGGAAAAGTTAAAAGTGAAAAACAGTGTAAAAGAAATAATGAACTAAAATTAAACACATTTTATTAAACAAAATAAATACATTTTTATTAAAATAAATATGTTATTCTAATTCATAAATAATTTATGAACTAAATGGATAAATAAATATATAGATATATTTACTTTAAATACAAATGATGAAATGAATGAGTAAATAAATGTGATCAGCCGTACAATAGTATAGCAATGAAAAACGAAATATATTCCAAATACAGTTTTCAGATTTATACTATTATTAATTGGGATTGAAAAGATATAGCTGCCGTAAATGTTAGGAAGGGTCCCTCGCCCAAGGATGATCATATTTAGAGGAGATTGAAAACCCATGGATTACAGTGTCTGCTTGACTGAGAGACTGTGGAGGTGTTTACATTACAATCTTGAAACAATCACACGTTGTTAGGGTAACAAAAATATTGGGAACAATAATGTTATAAATCACAATAGATGACAAACAAGACACAGGGTGTAGGAAACCCAGGGGAATGAAAGCAAAACAAACAATCGCAAGGAAACAAAACCGAGTAAATAATTGAGTTAAATATTATGTATTGCAACAATTTCTATTCAGATGACATTACTTCGACCACAGCTCTCCAACACACCAGAGGGAGATAGAGAATAAAGATAGCTAAATGAATACAGAGAATGAGAAAGAGATCTTTGTAGTTTTCATTTGCATAAGTAGAAAAACATGTATTAGTATTAATAAATCATTGATATTATTATTTATTATTTATTTATATTAACCACTATACCATAGTTATTTTAAGGGATTTTAATATGCATAAATTAATTTGTCTTTCTTTTTATTTTATACACAATTTGAACAATAAAAGAAAAGGCTGAAGGCTGCGATAAAGTTTCTCCTCTTTTTTGTTTTAATTATAACCGTTTCTAATGTTGTGCATTTTGTATGTTGATGAAAAATTTCTATTGTTTGAGGTAAATGCTATAAAGTTGCATTAGCTACTTTATCGCTAGCATCGTTTATTAGTTTACATGTGAAGTAAAGGGTAAACATTTTTTTTTTTAAATTTTTAACCTATAACAAATAACACACCTTTGGTATGCGATGATTGCTAAGACTCTGAATAACACAGCTATTAAGTAAAGACTTTGTTGGTTTTATTTAGTTCCTATTAATATTTTTTTCCTTTCCATGCTCAGTGTTTTTTGTTGTTTGCTGAGTCAGTTGAGGTTTTGTCGCATAATTGACCATGATGCACGGAGCGCTAGAAACTTCCGGCTAAAGATAGCAGCTCTAATCTTCCGTGAAGCTCATTTATATGAGTGTGTAGAGACTAAATCTTATACATTTTAAGCCTTAGTTTTTCTCAGATTAAAATTTCACTTTATTAAAGGTTTTCACTTTTCAGTCTGGTTAGTCTTCTCCTTATTTTAATATCTTAGACATCCATCCATTAGTGATGAAAATCGCCGCGCTGGTGGAAACACCACGAGACCGTGAAGAGCGGCTCAGACGGTGTTTAGGTATCCCGCAGCAGCAGCATCCGCGATCGTTCAGTCGCGCAGCTGAAGAGTTCTGCGGTCAAATGGGTTCAAATGCACGCAATAGGCTTAAGCTTGCCGCAAAGCACCTGCAAAAGTTTCGTTAAGTAGTAATTTAAAGCTTTCTATAGATATGTTTATCATGTCTGTGAGGCATGTATTGGCTGAGTTTCGGTTCTTTTTTGTGAAGTGCTCCTGTTCAAGACCGAAACGGCAGTATAAAAGCACAAAGTATTGTTGATATTGTGAGTGCACACAAAAAAATAGACACTTTGCAGTTCCGAATCGTGTATTACCTTTTATGAGCAAAAATGACGGTGTATTTTAAGTTGTTTCCACTGAAAAAAATGCAAGTGATCTCGCTGGCGACTTCATGTCCTTCAAAGCGCGCTTCAGCTTCCACTCTCCACACAAACTATTTTTTGGATAGCTTCACAGCGCACGATGGGGGTGTATCTAGGTTTAACGTAAACACTGTTATTTTGACTGTTTTATATATTAATTTTATTTTAGGCAAGTCGTGATGATTTGAGAAGGCTAAACTGATCAAACATGCTATGTTATATGACCAGGCTATGATCAGCTCACTGTCTGCCACTGGCCGCTTGGTCGTTACTTAAAAAAATAAAAACCTTATTTAACGAACAAAAAATGCTCCAAATGTTTTCCTAAATTAACTTAATAAAAAACGAATTGGCTGCAGCTGCCATTTCAACTCCCTGTTTTTTTCATGTCTTGCTTTTTGATTTATAATAAAATAAATATTACAACACATTTTAGTACTTTATCGCACTGAACATAAAGTGCAAGAAGTCACTTGTCATTTAAAAAAATAAATAAATAAGGCCAGACAACAGCCTATAATGCTGAATTATTTAAATACCTACATAGTTTAATACAAATTAAATAAGTATAATAATTAAATAGTGCATTCAATATTTTGAAATGTTTAGCTTTAATAATTTAACTACATCGCTTGAGTTTTATCCAACACAGATTGTTGCTGCTGTAGTTTTGTTAGTCTGAATTTAGTCTCAATCACTTAATGCAGAGCTCTATTTTGACTTCGGCTGATCAGATGATTCATTCCGTTGCCACTGGCAATCATGATTTAACGGATTCACTTGCTTAAATTTAACATTCGTGTTTGTCATTCCTGAAGGGGTATATGTGGACATTTGGTTTTCTTAGACAAACAAAACTTTTCTCCAAATTGTGAATGGATTATGTAGAGAAACTGAGCAACGGGCGCTCCCTTAAGGCACAGTACAGTTAACCGGAAATGACTGAGCTGGCTTATCTAAAACCAGGAAGTAATCATGCATATGTGCCTTTTGCTCGGTTTCTCTACATAATCCATGTTTGTCTAAGAGAACCAAATGTCCACATATACCGTTTCAGGAATGACAAACACGAATGTTAAATTTAAGCAAGTGAATCCGTTAAATCATGATTGCCAGTGGCAACGGAATGAATCATCTGATCAGCCGAAGTCCAAATAAGCTGTCATTAAAGGGGTCATATTATGCTATTTTAAAGATCATTATTTTGTGTATTTGGTGTAACAGAATATGTTGACATGCTTTAATGTTCAAAAAACACTATTTTTCAAATACTGTACATTATTGTAGGTCCTCTATGCCCCGCCTCTCTCACGCTTCGTTTTCTACAAAGTCCCTCCTTTCGACAAGCGCAGTCTGATCTGATTGGCCAGCTGACCCAGTGCATTGTTATTGACCGAAAACCGCAAGCACTCTTCGGAAATGTAATGCCTCTTACCATAATCACGAGCGTCAGCTTTTCAAAGTAAATATCTATACAGTTAATAATGTGGTTAGTTTTACCATCAGTTCAAGCCCGAAAGGGCAACAGAGTCACGTGACAGACACAGTGATGATGCAGTACACAAGCCGCGGTTAAGACAGCTGACGTGCTATGATTTCTGACAGACAGACAGTGAGCTGATCATAGCCTGTTATAGGTCATCTACCATAGCATGTTTGATCAGTTTAGCCTTCTCAAATCATCACGACTTGCCTAAAATAAAACCTATAGATATAAAACAGTTCAAATAACAATGTTTAAACGTTAAACCTAGATAAATGTGCGCTGTTAGACGCATATCCAATAGTTTGTGCGGAGAGTAGAACTTTGCAGGACATGGTGGCGCCAGCGCGATCACTTGCATTTTTTTCAGTGGAAACAACTTTAAATAGCCTATGTGTCATTTTTGCTCATAAAGAGTAAATACCCGATCAAATTCTGACTGCAAAGTGTCATTTTTTTTGTGTGCCACTCACAATATCAACAAACGCTGTGCTTTTATACTGCCGTTTCGGTCTTGAACAGGAGCACTTCACAAAAATGGACCGAAACTCAGCGAATACACGCCTCACAGACACGATAAATATATCTATAGAAAGCTTTAAATGACTACTTAACAAAACTTTGCGGCAAGCTTAAGCCTATTGCGTGCATTTGAACCCATTTGACCGCAGAACTCTTCAGCTGCGCTGACTGCACGCACCATACATGCTGCTGCTGCAGGACACTAAACACCGTCGAGCGCTCTCACCGTCGCGTGTTGTTTCCACCATGCGGCGATTGTTTTCATCACTATTGAGGATGTCTTATATTAAAATAAAGAGAAGCCTAAAACATGACTGAAAAGTGAACCTTTAATAAAGTGGATTTTACTGATGAGAAATAATAAAGGCTTTAAAATTGTATAAGATTTAAAAAATGTATTCATGGCTATGAAGGTAAGATATTGATTATCGAGAATACCATTACGATGCCATTTAAGAGATTAGACTAACTGCCTAAACAGATACGATAGTGTTTATTTGTCAGCATTTAAATGTACAGTTATGTGTCTGGGTAGCCTACTTTTCTGGGATTACCAGACTCTGCATAGGAATTTATATGTTCTTTAATAACATAAAACAGTATGTTAATTCCGCTATCATTATTTATGGTGTTGCAATTATTTAGTTTCTCAGTTTCTGATAAGAATGAGGCAGGAGAGGTATCTGTGAGAGTCTCTACATATAGCAGATATATAAAATGAGCTTCACCGGAAGCTTATGAGCTGGCTTATCTTTATCCGGAAGTTCTAAATAGTGGAATGTTCCTTTAAAAACAGGAGCGTTCACGGCTCTACCGGCAGAAGAGGGAATGATGGCGCGGTGGAATCTGTTACTGGAGTAAAGGGCAAATTCACAGCCTTCGTTTTCATCTGGAGCTCCTTGGTTTGCACAACACGTGTTCAGTTTAATGTTACACGCATTTCTCCTGTAGCTCATTCCGTCCCCAGATCAGACACAGTATTGCAGGAGCCACAATGCTGCAGAACACGGGGTGAGTTTGTCTCGTGCTTGTTAGCCCGTGCGATTTAACGCTACATTATAGCACTTTAATAAACCAAGTTGTTGTTGACTAGTATTAAAATACTTGTTTTATAAGTATGAACTCATTCACGCGCGATTTCAGCTGTGTGATGTCTCGTGAATGACCTAAGAGGGCTCTGTGTTGTCAAAATATTCCAGCCTACATAACTAATTTAACTGCAATCTGTTAAAACTGATTTGGCATTTTAGAAGATTATCGAAACCTATTTTCCGTTATAATAGTATGTTTATATTATGTTTATATTATTTTTAATAATTTGACCTTTACCCTAATTTCCCATGCGCAGGTATCAAGGAATGACAAACAACCATACGATTAACATTGTTATATACAGCAGTGCTTGTTTGTAAAACATAGAACAAAATGGACTACGAAAGTTCAAACAATCATATATAATATATATATATACTACACATACACAGACACATACACATACACACACTCACACACGAGCCTGTGGATGAATTATGGAGAGACATTGCTGACAAAAAGTAGGGACACAATTATGCAAAATAACTTTAAAATAGAAAATCCCTAAACCTCAATACAAGTGGCAGGTAAAATTGTGGAATTTGACTCGAGCAGTCACGTGACTTTAGGTCTGACTGTATCCACAGATATATCTGTCTCTGACTAGTTATATTTTGCCTGGCCGTCGTTGTTTGAATAGTGCATTAATTACAATTTGATGAGATGATGTTGATGTTATATGATTCATATGCATTCATTTTAGGAAGCTTGGAGGATGTACTATCTTCATTACCGGAGCGAGTCGAGGTATTGGCAAGGCCATTGCGCTCAAAGCAGCGCGGGACGGTGCCAATGTGGTCATTGCTGCCAAAACTGCTGATCCTCACCCCAAACTGCCGGGTACCATCTACACAGCTGCTGCAGAGAGTGAGCGCAGGACTCAGTTACTCTTACACACATTTATACACAAACATTACATAGAGGAAGATCCAGGAGTCCATATCCCATTCATTTTCTCCATAGCTATAACTGTATTTAACTTTTTAGCACATCTCTGAGATTTAGTTCTTATGTTTAATAGCCTAATTCACAGTATATTTCTGCATTACACATAATCCTGATGAGTGAGAGCCACCAGCAGTGAATGCATTGCAGATGATTTGGTCATGTTGTCTTCCATGCAATGTATTTATTGTTGTTTATATGGATATCATTACAGGTTATAGCAGCAATGTGAAAATTGATCGGTATTACCAGGCCTAAAGTATGCCAAGATAATGTTCCTGACACTGTCACCCACTTGGATTGTTGTCATGAGGCCATGTAATCCATGGTGTTGCTTATATTTCTGACACCATTACACCACTGCCTGGACTTCATGTCGATGATTGCGGCTTTGATTAATGGGCTGTTAATACCAACCAGTCATCACTTGAATGCCGCAGCCTAGTAAAGCACTGTTGTTGACCATGTGCAATGTGCATCACCTCTTGGACACAACATACAGTACTCTACTTCTAATAGCTACTTCTATCATGATCATGCTCCATGTCACAAAGCAAAGGTCATCTCAGACTGGTTTCATGGCAGTCAGTTAAAAGAGTTTCAATAAAACACTTTCACAGCATGAATATGCAGAACCTACACTAATATTCAAAGTTTAGGTGGATACAATGTTTTAGAGAGAAGTGTCTTACGCTCACCAAGGCTTATTTGATCAATATACAAATATAATATAAAAATATAACTTTTATATTTTAAAGGAGTAGTTCATCCTAAAATGAAAATTTGCTGCAAATTTACTCACCCACAGGGCCATACAGGATGTAGATGAGTTTTCTTTTTTTATGTGAACAGATTTGGAGAAATATAGCCCTGCATCACCAGTGGATCCTCTGGAGTGAAATGGTGCCGTCAGAATGAGTCCAAACAGCTGATTAAAAACATCACAATAATCCACACCACTCCAGTCCATCAGCAAACGTCTTGTGAAATGAAAAGCTGTGTTTATAATAAACAAATCCACCATCATTAAGGCATTTCAAACCGTTGCTTCCAACTAAAATCCTCTATTCATAACATTTCTTCCTCCAGTGAAAAAATCGTCTCTTCTGATTCAGAAGAGAAATATGCACAGATCAAGCACTGTTTACAAGTGAAATCAGTCCAAAACTGTTCTAAATAAATAAATTGGTGGGTTTTGATGTGAGAGAACAACAGGGGATGAACTTTTTCACTGGAGAAAGCGTTATTATTATAACTCATATTGGGGGGGGGGTGGCCATTTAAAACAGCTTTATGATGGATTTGTTTCTTACAAAAATGCAACTTTTCACTTCACAAAACTTTAACTGATGGACTGGAGTGGTGTGGATTACTTTGTTTTTATCAGGTGTTGCAACTCTCATTCTGTTGGCACCCATTCACTGCAGAGGATCCTCTGGTGCATAAGTTACATAATGATAAATATTTCATAAATAATTTCATGTGATAAGTCTGTGATCATATAATGTCTGTTTGATAGTTGAAGCTGCTGGAGGGAAGGCATTGCCGTGCATCGTAGACGTCCGTGATGAGAAGCAGATCAATGAAGCTGTGGAACAAGCCGTGGAGAAATTTGGAGGTGAGTTACAGCATTTCAAATGTCTCATATTCTTAGCACTCAGGTGGGTTATAATTTGTCCTTTGTCTTCTGTGGTGCTGTTGACAGGGATTGACATATTGGTCAACAATGCTAGTGCCATCAATTTAACAGGAACTCTGGAAACTCCAATGAAGAAAGTCGACCTTATGCTAGGCATCAATCTCAGGGGAACGTACCTGACGTGAGTAAAAGTGTTATTGTTTGAGACTGACTGACGATCACGATAAACGACAGAATTATTTTCTGTGTTAATCGAAGGCTTGCCACAGATATTGTCAGGAGAGTTTAACTTGTTTTGAACCCGCATGAACTCTTCTAACTGTGGCCGCTGTTTTCATTACAGGTCTAAACTGTGCATTCCACATCTTCTGAAGAGCAAGAACCCTCACATACTTAACCTCAGCCCACCTCTAAACCTCAATCCCAGCTGGTTCAAAAACCACACGGGTGAGCGCAAGAGCATTCTCACATTCAGTGCTCTAGGCCTTTGGTTTCAGACTCCCACTGAACATTTATTTGATAATAGTTACAAATAATGACACTGATCTTGTTTTCCGCTGTGTCTGTGTAGCGTACACCATGGCAAAGTATGGCATGTCCATGTGTGTACTTGGAATGGCCGAAGAGTTTAAGGGATCTATTGCCGTTAATGCCTTATGGCCAAAGACAGGTAATGGCTTTCCTACATCAGTCATTAAATAATTCAATTCAGAGATCATTAATGCACGAGTAGATATTACTGATTCTGTAATATATATCTACAGAACTCCTACAACGGAAAGCCTTAGTTGAATATTGAAGGGATAGTTCACCAAAAAAAAGAAAATTCTGTCATTTACTCATCCTCATGTCGTTCCAAACCCATAAACTTTCACTCACATACCGAAAGGTTTTTAGTGAAACCTGAGAGATTTCTGTCCCTCCATTGAAAGTCTATTCCACCAAAACTTTGATGCTTCAAAAAGTTTATAAAGACATTGTAAAAGTAATCCATATGAATCGAGCAGTTTAATCCAAGTCTTGCTTGAAGAGACGCATTATTTTATTTAATAAACCGCTTTTATATAAACACTGATCAATGCACATATATAGAGCTTCTGAAGAACCAAAGAGAGTTATTCTCGCATGTCAAGCAGTCATTTTTATAATGCTGTTATTATATTTTGTGTCTTTTTAACGCTTGAAAGCTCCAGTAACCACTCATTGTAGCTGCATGGAAAGCGTGAGCAGAACACTGGCATTCCACTAAAATTATAGGGAAATGAAACGGCCACTTTTACAATTAAATCAATTCTAAAAGGAAAAAATCATCCCTAGGGTTATTATCATTAACTCAATCTTAAAAAAAAAAAAAAAATCATTATTTCAAACTAAATATGTGACCATGGACCACAAAACAAAAAGTCATAAGGGTCAATTTTTCGAAACTGACATGTATACATCATCTGAAAGCTTAATAAATAAGCTTTCCATTGATATATGGTTTGTTAGGATAGGACAATATTTGGCTGATATATCACTATTTGAAAATCTGGAATCTGAGCGTGCAAAAAAATCGCCTTTTAAAGTTTCCCAATGAGTTCTGAGCACTGCATATTACTAATTAAAAATGAAGTTTTGATATATTTACGGGTAGGAAATTTACAAAATATTTATGGAACATGATCTTTACTTAATATTTTAATGATTTTTGTCATAAAAGAAAAATAATAGATATAATTTTGACAGATAATTTTGACCCATACAATGTAATTTTTGGCTATTGCTACAAATATAAATATACCCAGCGACTTAAGACTGCTTTTGTGATCCAGGGTCACATATATTTACTGGGAAATAAAGTAAATATAACATCATTTTAGTTTAGTTTAACAATGGAAAAGAAAAAGAAATTAATAAAAATGACAAAAACTCAACAAATTTACTGTAACTTAAAGTGAAAACAGATATGTAAAAATTCAATCTAATTCCAAATATTTACAGAAACTATAATAGCATCAGTGAAACACTGCCCATCCCACGTTTCTTTTTTCTTGTCAAAAATAATTTTCACTTTTTCACTGCTATTGTTAACATAATTAAAGTATAGTATGCTCCACATTCCAAAATTACTTTAAAAATAGTTAGATCTTTTTTTTTTTAATATCCATTTAAAGCAGTACTATGTAACTTTTGGCACTCTAGCGGTTAATAAACAGAACTGCACACATCCCGCGGAAGAACATTCCGACTTGATCTACTTCTCTAAGTTTATGTCTATGGGGTTTCACGCAGGTATGTGTTACTCCGCAGGGGTGACGACCCGACCAGCCTACAATAGTCCAAATATAAGTACTTATTATAAGTGTACCGTAGTGGTTCGGAATAAGACAAAAACGCGGTTTCATGATGTACTCGCTCATTATATATTTTTTGCAAATTTTGAACACAGAAAAAGTTGCTTTAATATACATTACCCATGGTTTGTTATTATCGTCTAAGCTAAATCCACATGACAGTGTTTCAGCCATGATGATTTGTGTCTTACAGAGATTGAGTGTAACTTTCCTGTATCTCAAACCGTATAGAGCATGTCGCTAGCAGCACCAAGGTCATGGGTTCGATTCTCATGGAAAGCAAGAACTGATAAAACGTAAATATATACCTTAAATGCAATGTAAGTCACTTTGGATAAAAGTGTCTGCCAAATGCATAAATGTAAATGAGTGTATTTGTGGAACTGTATGCAAATGAACAACAGGAAACTGAAAGGATGTTCTGTAAAGTCTGACGTGCCATTCAGATTTGTATGCTGAACCTTTTATTGATATTCAGAGCTTTAGAACAGTATGTATTGTGAAACATGCTGTGAAAACGAAGTGGAATTGAATATTAATCAAACTTAACAATGATAACTGAATTACTCTTGGTGCATCATCTACCCTCAGCCATCCAGACGGCAGCCATGGGCATGTTGGGTGGTTCTGAGATTGGTAAAC
This sequence comes from Sinocyclocheilus anophthalmus, assembly GCA_018155175.1. Taxonomy (NCBI): domain Eukaryota; kingdom Metazoa; phylum Chordata; class Actinopteri; order Cypriniformes; family Cyprinidae; genus Sinocyclocheilus; species Sinocyclocheilus anophthalmus. Next base: position 9,235 of record JADLZN010001832.1, on the reverse strand, counting down.
AGTGCAGGAAGGTGGAGATCGTGGCTGATGCAGCCTACGCCATCTTGAAAAAACCCACCAGCTTCACGGGACAGTTTGTCATTGATGAGGACATTCTCAAAAAGGAGGGCGTTAAGGAATTTGATGTGTATGCTGTTGAGCCAGGTTGGTTATGCAATATTAATATTTCATGTTAATGTGGTAAAGTAAGAAATGCATTTTCCTATTCAATCATTATGAATATCAGTAATGTGATTTGTATAAAAGTTAGGCCATTTCACAGCACTTCTAAGTATTGTTAGACCCTGTATACAATAACATGACATTTCTGACATATTACAGGAAACTATGAATGCTGACACAGCACATAAAACATGTCTTAATTTTTTTTAGGTCATCCGTTGCTTCCTGACTTTTTCTTGGATCAAGAGCCAGAGGATCTGGCCAAGCAAATGGAGGAGCATGGCGAGTTATGAGGCATAACCAGCACATTTCATCTAATTTTGTTCTTCTTATTGATTGACTCTCTCTCTTCAGGTGCCACTCCAGCTTTCAAAAGTGGAAAAGCAGATTCTGCCGCCACGGGACCGATTTCTGACATGTTCAACATAATCCGAGGAATTCTCAGTCCAGATATAGTGAAAACCACAGAAGCAGTGTACAGATTCGATTTATCAGGTAGTTATGATCTCATATTTAAAACATTTGAGTTAAAGTTTCATGGCTTTCAGTCAGTGTGTGCTAGCTAAATCACTGCGAATAATAAACAATAGGGTATGGAAGCCCGTTTATGCCTCATTAGGAAAAAAAACACGCTTTGGTAAATCATAATTATGACAAATCTGAATCACAAAAACTCACAAGGTCATATTATGAAGTGAATTTTGAGATGAAAAATTACAAGCTTATGACTTTGAATCTCATGATTATGACAAAAAGTCAAAATTATGAGATAGTCATTATGAAATAAAAAGTCATTGTGACATAAGTCTGAATTATGACAACAACAACAAAAAAAATCAAAAATGTGATGTAAATAAAAATTGAGATATTGTCATAATTATGGGAAGAAATATCAAAATTATGAGTTATTCCTGACTTATTATGACAGCAAAAATCATGAGTCAAAATTATGGGAAAGTCATTGCCGACTTACAAGCCACTTGACTTGAACATGTTGAAGATTAGCAGATAGGCTGTCGATTCATTAAATGATAAGCCGTTTCCTCTAAAAAAGCTGTTTATTCAGCGTAGTGAAGCCTCTCTTCCATTGACATCCACTAAAAAAAAAAAAAAAAACGTCCTCCTGGTCTCCTTTCCCACATACGGTCTTCTTAGCCGTGACGCTTTTTTGGCTAAAGTTGAGTTGCCCTTCTTGTGCTTTAATTCCAGATCACTATAAAGCTTAAGGCGGGTGTGTTTTTGATTAGGTTTGAGCTAGTGCTGGGCGATATAGCTAAAAAATGTATTGACGATATAATGTTTCATATCGTTCTGTATCGATAAATATTTACATTTTTTATAACCTTTTTTAAAACAAAAAGCAATAGAAAAAAAAAAGTTTAAATTTAACCACTGTATTTATAATTAACACAATTTATTGAGACAAACAACAAATATATTTTTTGTTTTAACAAACACCCAATAAAAATTAAACCGATATCTAATTTCTAATGTTTTATATGCAGATTAAAATAGGTCTTAAGGAAACTTTTGTCTCCCGAGGCCACAGGAGGGCAAATGAGCAAAATAATGCAACGCATTTAGCAAGTAACTCTATAAAAAAACGTGCATTTAAACCTCCACAAATTTGTGACGTGTTTTCTAAAAGTTTAAACTGTTTTATTTTTGCATGGCTTTCTATACATCTCTTTTGTGACGCGAGTGCAGCAGTCATATTTGTCTAAAAAATGTGCTGAATATGCGTTCTGTGTGAATGGCTTGGTTTCGGTTTTAACCTAATCAAGATCTTCTCCGCATTGAGCTTCTATATTTCTGTAATGTTTTGAATGAATAAAAAATAACTTCAGCAGCGGCGCATCTCGTGGGCTAGACTAACAAAACATTCAAATGAAACAACGTCACTTACATCATCATCACCGCATCTCGTGCTCCACTGATGACGCTCCCTGATGCACACCTAACATTCAAATGCAAATGTTTATTTTAAATTCAACTAATATTAATTTTCTTTATTCACAATCTCCTCATCACGGGCAGTCACAGCTCTCAATTCAGCATGTGTTCGTGTTTGGGTGTGCTGTCTGCGTCACTCATAGCAACGTGCCTATATCTAAAAAAATTTAAAAAAATATCGGTATATCGAAAAGGTATACCGTCGATAAATATCGATACTGTTTTATCGCCCAGGCCTAGTTTGACCTGAACACAGCAGGACAGTGGCCCTCCAGGATAGAAGTTGCCCAGCCCTGTGGCAAGTCATAATTAAGACTTTTTATCTCATTATTATGACTTTGTGTGTAATACTTTTGTCTTTTAATTTCATAAATATGACTTGGTATGTCAGACTTTTGACTTTTTAATGTCATAATTATGTTTTTATTTAAGTGTGATTTAATAGGGATATGTAACTGTAAATATACATTAAACTGTATAGCATTTCATTTCCGGGAAAATGGACCAAAAACATTGAAAACATCATCTTGGACTCGCAGGTTAATCTCAAATTTGTGCAATTAAAGGTTTTATAGAATTATGTCCCACCTCCTAATATCACCTACTTCTGACTAGCAATATCAAATCATGATTCACGGCTGTGTCTTTAACTACCGTTACCATCCTGCAGACTTCAGTTCCAGCCCTGCTCCAACACACCTGCCTGTAATTATCAAGTAACCCTGAACACCTTGATTAGCTGGTTCAGGTGTTTAATTGGGGTTGGAGCTGAAATCTGCAGGACAGTAGCTCTCCAGGAGCAGGACTGCAGACCCCTGACTGAAAAAGAGACGAGCTGCATATGCCTCGCCCATCAAATCTGTGTTGTATTAGCGTTTGCTGGCATGATTGACAGGTGAACATGCTGGAGTCTGGTACATTGATCTGAAGAATGATGCAGGGAGTGCCGGCAGTGGGGATCCGCCTGCCAAAGCTGACGTCGTCATGACGCTGGACAGTGCAGATTTCATCAAGATGTTCGGAGGTAGAAAAAGTGTCACTGCACTTCACACACTACTGACATAATTGGATCATAGAGGATGGTTTGAATCTGAATAATAAAAAACTGAAGCACTGATGAAAACCATGTTCTTTATCAATAGGGAGATTAAAGCCCACGATGGCGTTCATGTCTGGAAAGCTGAAGATTAAGGGTGACATGGGCCTTGCCATCAAACTGGAGAAGATGATGGCCATGATGAAGTCTAAGCTGTGATATGATCACTCACGCTACCGTCTCCTGCCTTACATGATGTTCATGATCTCTTCTAAGTCACTGTTTGCATTAAAACATTTGTTCAGCTGATACTAATTTTAAATAAAGGATTTCCTTTATACTTTCTTCACCGCATGATCTTTAATAGTGTAGTATTGCAACATCATTCTGAAAAGTCTTTCAAAAATAAGTACACATGCTAATTCAATTCATGTTTATTTGAATAGCGCTTTTCGCGATACAAATCATTGCAAAGCAGATTTACAGAAAATTCAAGTTTCTAGATTATATTTAGGAGTAGCTTCTCAGTGGTGACTATGTAAAGGGTGATGTCCATACGGCAGAAATGTACAGTAAAAATCAAGCAGTTAATGACGTGTAATCAAACAGACGGTGAACACTAATAACAGCAATTATTATGTTGCAATCAAACTTATAGCAAAATGTGGTATTTCTGTATGTTGTTCAGGGTTGGCATCATCTTCTTCGTCTCAATCTGTGTAAGGGTTGTATCCAGACTGAAGCTTGTATGATTCCTAGTTGCATCAGGATGCCAATCTCGTGGCAGAAACCGCTAACGCAAAGTTTTCCATCAACATACCATGAAATGACGATAGTTACGGTCAAATCTAAATGTACCAATTAATATAGGAACTCAGTTAAACTGTAAAAGCTTTTCAAAATCTTTTAGGGTTTTTTTTTTAAGGCCGTTTTTGCTATAGTATTTAAGGGTCTTTAACTGCCCTGTTGGAAAACCAGCATATGCTGGTTAGGTATGTTTTGATGCTGGTTTATGCTGGTCCTTTGCTTTTTTATGCTGGTCCTTTGCTGGTTTTTTGCTGTTTTTTGCTGGTCCTTTGCTGGTTTAAACTGTTTTTTTGCTGGTTTAAGCTGGTCCTTTGCTGTTTAAGCTGGTCCTTTGCTGGTTTAAACTGTACCTTTTGCTGGTTTATGCTGGTTTTTGCTGGTCTTTTGCTGTTTTATGCTGGTTTAAGCTGGTCCTTTGCTGGTTTAAGCTGGTTCTTTGCTGGTTTATGCTGGTTTTTTGCTGGTTTATGCTGGTTCTTTTGCTTGTTTATGCTGGTCCTTTGCTTGTTTAAACTGGTCCTTTTGCTGGTTTAAACTGGTCCTTTGCTGGTTTATTCTGGTCATTTGCTGGTCCTTTCTGGGTTATGCTGGTTTACGCTGGTCTTTGCTGGTTTAAACTGGTCCCTTTGCTGGTTTAGGCGGGTTAAGATGGTCCGTTGCTGTTTAAGCTGTCATTTGCTGTCCTTTGCTGTCATTTGCTGTCCTTTGCCTGGTTTAAAGCTGGTCCTTTGCTGTTTAAACTTGGTCCTTTGCTGGTTTATGCTGGTTTAAGCTGGTCCTTTGCTGGTTTAACCTGGTCATGTGCTGGTTTAAGCTGGTCATATGCTGATTTAAGATGGTCATGAGCTGGTTTAAGCTGGTCATATGCTGGTCCTTTGCTGGTTTATCCTGGTCCTTTGCTGGTTTAAGCTGGTCCCTTTGCTGGTTTTTGCGGTCCTTTTTGCTGGGTTTAAGCTGGTCCTTTTCTGTTTATGCTGGTTTCAGCTGGTCCTTTGCTGGTTTAAGCTGGTCTTTTGCTGGTTTATGCTGGTTCTTTTCTGGTTTAAGCTGGTCCTTTTCTGGTTTTTGCTGGTCCTTTGCTGGTCTATGCTGGTCCTTTGCTGGTGTAAGCTGGTCCTTTGCTGGTTAAGCTGGTCCTTTGCTGGTTTATGCTGGTTTTAGCTGGTCCTTTGCTGGTTCATGCTGGTCATTTGCTTGTTTATGCTTGTCCTTTTGCTGGTTTAAGCTGGTCCCTTTGCTGGTTTATGCTGGGTCCTTTGCTGGTTTAATCTGGTCCTTTGCTGGTCCTTTTGCTGGTTTTAGCTGGTCCTTTGCTGGTTTAAGCTGTTCCTTTTGCTGGTTTAAACTGGTCCTTTGCTGTTTAAGTTGGTCCTTTTGCTGGTCCTTTGCTGGTCCTTTGCTGTTTAAGCTGGTCCTTTGCTGGTTTATGCTGCTCATGTGCTGGTAAAGGACCAGCATAAACCAGCAAAGGCATGTTTTTTCAACAGGGTGAGATTTAAACATTGACGCTTATGCATTTGTTTTAATTCTTAAAAATGGTTTTAGGAAGCCACTGGTTAAACAAAACATAATTTAACCATCAGCACAGTATAATTAAAGTACATATTCATTTTCTGTCTTCATAGAAAGCTCAAATTTGCGTCAGAACAAGCTGACGCTCTCATTTTATGACTGAAATGCACTTTTGCTAACAAAAACTAAATTATGTATATATTTTTTTTTTTTTTATTAAGCATCTTTCGAATTAATGCAAAGAACAAAAGTATTTAATTGTTTTAAACACGTGTTGCAATTTTTCTACAGGGTCTTCAAGAACATTTGAAGTGTTCACCCAGGTTAACTTTCCGATATAAACGTCTTTTTCGCCACGAGTACAGCCTATTGTTGTAAATACAAATGCATGACGGAAATATTGAGTGCTGTCATGCATGGTTGTGTAATAAACGAAATACAAATTCCATGCATGCACATTGCCATAGCATTTATCTCGTACATGTACTTCCGGTGATAGCGGAAGTACCCGCCGCACGTCCATTAAAAGCAAAATTAATGGCTTTTGTATAAACTACTGTCAAATACAGAGGAAATGAAGAGTTTGCATTGACAAATGATGGTTGATATCGAGCAAAGAGGCCGTGAGCACCGTGCGTGAGCGGACACCGGAGCTGATTCTCCCGTATGCAGGTACATGATGCTTTTTTGGGGCTCTTTGTGTTGCTGCAGATCGTCAGACTGACGGGACGGGCTCTGTGTCAAAACCGAGACAGCTGCCTGCAGGGGCAACATCTCTGGACGGCACGGGCGCGACTATGAAGAGCAGAATCGCGGTGAATGTCGGCAGCTCGCTCGGCTTTCAGACAGAGTCGTGTTGTTTTGAAGATAAGCAGACATCAGTGCGTTATGTATCATAAAGCGGACGAGAAGAGAGCTACTGTAGTAAACAAAGGCTGTGTGCGGTGATCTCGTGTAGTTGTTGCTGATAGGAGTGTCTTCAGCTTATTCCCCTAATAAAAAATTAATAATAATAAAAGTACCTTGGTAATTCCATGTTTTTGTTTTGAATATTGTGATGTGATATTAATATGCTAATTATTTAGTGCGATTGCATATATTGAAATACCATCACTACACCATAAAGGACTAGCCGATCACACTGATACAAGTATCATCTATTGGCTAAAATATGTTGATTTACATGTATTTACCATAGACTGTATAAAAACCTGTGGTTTTTAAAATTTACATTAATAATTTAGCAGATGCTTTTATGCAAAGGTGACTTATAAATAGGACACTGCCACAATCAGCAATCGTATTTAATCAGCCTAACATGTATAATAAATAAAAAGTTGCTTTGAAAATATAAATATCTTTGCGGGGGTTTGTTTGTCACTCCTTTTTTGCTTTAAAGTCGACACGAACCCCATTTGTTTTCTAGATGCATCTTGATCTTATTGTGAACAATTAATACTTTTTTTAGTTTGTACAAAAATGTTAAAAAAATAATGTCATGACTGGATATTCAGATGAAACGATAAACAAAAAAGACATCTGCCTTCATCCAGTCGACAGTCTTCGGATTGAACCAAGTCTCACCCCGCATTATTTTCTTTTTTGATAATGGTTTTAATTGCAACTGACTGTTATCCATGTTATCCAGCTTGATTTAAGAATGATCCAAAGAGCGTCTTACAAGGAAATCTAGCTTTCTGTGCAAATATTTTCAGTGTCACTTATTTCATTAGTGACCCAAAAATAGGTCATAATGTTTCTTAATTTTTTAACTGTTTCAAAACCCTAAAACATTCTATTTATTTCCAGGTTTCAATTTTGAATGTCCAGATTTTTAAAGTGTCATTCATGTCTTTAAATGATTCATGCCATTTGAATATTACGCAAAATACATACAATTTTAGGCCCAGTTTGGTGCCAACAAAAATGTTGGAGACCTTTATGACGTTGTTGTGTAATTATTGAAACCTGTTAACATTTATTTATTAAATCGAAATACTTTTAATCCCTTAACTGTCACTCACATTTTTGAACATAGATGTGAAAGTGCACTATCCAAACTTACATTTTGTATAATTCATGAACGAAAACATTTTGTAACATGATATTGATGTACCATTTTCATGGTAATGCAATGTTTGATTTTAAAATGGGTTTCAAAGGATGAATTTTGAGATTTAAAGTTTTCAATTGATATATAATTTCTGATGATTTCTAAAGTGTGATCGAGAAAAAGGCAACTAAGAAGACTTTTTTGACAAAGGTCAGAACTCCTGTTATGATGTAGATTTTTGAGGTGCACTCTTGTCAAAAATTAATCTATTACTTTTCCTACATAATTTGTAACAAAAACAGTATCTATTTAGGAGTCTTAGAACTTTCCAGTGATATATAGTTTGTCATGATTAGATTAGGATTTAATTGTAATATAGTGAAGTAAATTTAGGCGTCCCACAGAGGGGACGGGTGACAGTTAAAGGGTTAATTGGATGCTTAGGTATTTGACCCTTTTTTGCTTGCTTACATACTGTTGCTTTTATTGTGTTGGTGAAATCAAGTCCGGCATTTGATTGAAAATTTAACATGAATGTCTTGTTTGATATGTCATAGTTTTGTCTTAATGTCAGTAAACTATTAAATCTGTATGCTAAATGCATCTTGATGTTATTATGAACCTTATAGAAGTAAAACTGGTTTCAGCTGCCATTTCATGATTTTAAGTTTATTATATGCAAAAATCATTTGTATTGAAAAATGAATGATTAATCAATTTCATCATTTTGTCATACTATAATGTCACAGTACTTTATTGTAAAGGACTAGCCGATCACACTGATCCAAGTATAGTAATCCATTGTTGATATGCATAAGTGTTGCACCTGTGAAAATGCTTTTATTTCGCTTTTTTATTTTAAAAGATGTGATCTTTTGTTAATGTGACAACTAATCATATTGTCAGCCTAACAATTTAAACAATTAAACTGAAAAGTTGAATTGAAAATGTAACAAATACCTTATCTTATAGGTCACCCTTTTTCTTTAAAGTTGGCATGAAATGGAAATGCATCTTATTGTGAATGTTACGGAAGTAAAATTGGTTGCAGATGCCATTTCAAGTTTATCATATGCAAAAAAACATGTATTGAAAAACGAATGAATTTTATTATCTCAGGGGAGGAGGCTCAACATGGAGGACTGCTTGCACACTTCCTCTGACAGCCTGGCTAAACTGGTGAAATGGGCCCACAGTCATGGAACAATCTGCACCTTGATCCCCAACCTCAAACACATGCTGAACGAGGGCTCTCACGGGACCCTCACGGCCCTGTGGGGCTGCAGCGCCGGGCACGCCTACCACTGGCCCCTTAACACCACCTGCAAAAAGGGAAACAGGGAACGCAACCAAGAAAGCCGAAGCATCAACACGGACAGCATGATTCAGGCAGTCGCCGTCATGCAGAACACCTCGGAGCGCTTCCTCGGCAGCGCCACGAAAAGCAAGGGCGATTTCAGTCAGATCCATGACTCGTGTGACATCTCCAACTGCAGCGAACCGTCCGAGATGGACGACAACGGCGAGGAGTACAACAGCCACCTGTACGATATCGTCTGCGAGTCCTCGGCTACCGACGAAGACGGCGACTCCGAGTTCAACCACACCTCCAGCATCACGCACAGGAAAAGAACCGGAAAAGGAGTGGGAACCGAGGACAGCACTGACCCGGCGTCTAAGAAAATCAAACAAGAGAGAGGCGAAGACTATTA